>CM060902.1:617436600-618061600 GCA_030737815.1 Allium fistulosum
TTATAATTCTAAAAATTATTGTAAATAATTTTAGATACTTAAGTATTTTCTATTGCATCACTTTTGTTGTGAAAACAAATACCACATTATAGTTTTATTTCATAATGAATATTCATAATATTCACATTGAAATACAACTATGTCTATTTTTCAGACACCAAAAAATAGTCATTATTTCGTAAATAATGTTCGATATATTTTACGAAAATAATTTTCGTAATTTGATGCAATCAATAAGTGCTATATGACATGCTCCTACTATTTCTGCCATTACTCTAATAACATACTAAATTCAGAGGTCCATTATTCACTTAATATAGATTATTTATTTCATATACTGTAATTAGTTTACAACGGAGAGTTCTTTGATCAGATATCTCGAACTCGAAGAAATAAAACTCCTAGAAAATAATTTTATATATAAAAATACATTTCAGAATAGAAATCATATTTCTTATTCCAATATTAAGTATCAATATTATTATTACAATTCTTGTTTTCGATGTTTCTTTATGAAGCAGAAGTGACCATTCAACTCTCTTCATCCCAACCGTACCTTAAATCACATTTACTCTTATACATCCATTTTTCTTCCTAAATGTCAACCCATTCAAAAGAAAACCCTTACTCTACATCATCATAACGAACTCTGTACAAAAGCATATTTGATTGTTTTTAACATTTAAAGGCATAAAAAATATGCTGCACTTTACGTAAAATGATCAAATTGACAGTTCAGCGATCGAGTTCTTGGGTCTATATTGTAGTTTTGCTCCTGTGTTACATTTAACACAATATGATCTTTATTGTAATCAATCAAATTGAATATTCAGTCTCACGGTACAGTTTATTTGTTTACTTCGATTGAACTAATTTCATTGAAGTATCGTACAATACGAAGTGTGACTGTTCACCATATTACACTTATATGTGATAGTTATGGATAAAATATCCACATTCTTATATTGCTTTTGAGTTCGGAACTCATTGAATGCGACACATGGTCTTGACCAAATAAACACATAAGCTACCAAATTATGAACGTATTGTATTTAGTACTTGTAAAATCAAGCGCTTGCATGGGTGTTGTAACGTTAACATGCAATAAGCATTTATTAATAAGTATATATTATATTTCTATTTATCAATCTTTAATTCAGTTTATTTGTATATCTTAATCGATAAACGTTTAATCAATCATATTAAATGCATAAATTTATCAATGTAGATTATTATAACATTATATAGCATATGTTCTTACAATATTAGAAAGGTTAAATGTTATCATTTTATTTTTCTAATAAGGCTTCTACTAATCTTTTATGTTTCACAAAACTCTAAGTCGAAATGTATAAGTCTTTTTGACTTCACTAATGGGTGTTATGACTCGTCTGCCTTGGAATTCTAACCTTGAGTTTTCTCAACAAGTCATAGCTCCATGGACGATGGATAACTCCTTATCGGTTGTATTGTATACAACTCCTAACTCTTGGTACCTTGTCCTAATTTCACTTCGACCTTGAGTTTCCTCAATAAATCAAAACGAAATTATTCACTCATACCTACCATATCGCGATGACCTAAGCATAATATATGTACCTTGAGTTTGCTCAACAAATACATATAGTTATCTTGCATCGTCTATTCAATATATTAATAATACTACACAACATATTATTACATAATTGCCCCTAGGACATTCCTTTAACTTTATCAGGAACATCCATCAATCTATTGCTAGTCTTATCAATGAGTACCCAAAAAAGTCGAAATACATCCTCGTTCATATCTAAAATATGAAAAATATCTGATATTTGAAAAGCAAATGAGGATATTCGATATTTGAAATATGTTAACCCAAAAAATGGATCAGCACCCTGGATCAAGTGTGAAAGCACCAGTGCAGATAATCAACATCACAAATCTCAGATAAACAATAAATAAACAGCAGAAGTAAGAAAAGAGACACAGGATATTTATAGTGGTTTGGCTGACTCTGGCCTACGTCCACTTTAATCAATCTTTATTATGATTATACTAGTTGAATCTCTCTGGATATCAACTAGTTAGTTGTTAGATCTAAGTTACAATGAGTTGGAATAAGTCACAAGTACAAGGGTTGACTGGAGAATCACAGTAACCCCATTGATGACTGTTTTGAGGGAGAAGAAAGTTAAAGAAGTGAAGGAATTCCAGTAGAGTAATGGCGGCTCTCTCTCTGAAAAAAGATCCATCCCTAGTTGTAGGTGGGTGAGTATTTATAGAGGAACTCAGTGAGTATTGGGCCAGAAGTCCAAGTGTAGAAGAGTCCAGTTGTTGTGCCAAGTCATCACCGAAAATCTCAAATCAATCTGAGTCATTTCTATGGATCGCTAGCTATCCATAGGGGATGGATCGCTAGCTATCCATCAACTTAGCATATTTTTCTACCAGAAGCATTTACATAGTGCTACGAAGGAGCTCGGAAAGTTTAAGGGCGATCCGACCTATCTTGATGGATCGCTAGCTATCCATAGGGGATGGATCGCTAGCTATCCATCCACTTAGCGTATTTTTGAGTGATCTTAGTTTGGTTGTCTTCCTATCTTCTATTTAAGTACCTTATCCAAATATCAAGTCGTTTGGAGTTAGTTTGATCATCTGTCTTCACTTCTCGAGCTAGATTGTTGGCATGCTATGAAACTTGGCAAGCGTCTTTAGGAAACGTATTAGATCATGATGTTAGAGGACTGGAGGATCCACGAGCAAGCTTTATGGATCGCTAGCGATCCATCGCCTTAGCTTGTTTTGGCATTTTTCTTCTTTGGTCTTTCTCTTCTTTTCCTTCCGGTCTTCTTGGTTGATCCTTGAGATATTTTGACTTGTTGTAAATGTTCTAGTTCCCTTTGAATTCTATTGGGTTAAAACCCCAGTTAACACTTTCCCCCCAAAGTACCCCTTTTAAATGAAAGGTGTACTTTGCTCCAGAACAAGTTCTAGTGATGAGTCTTTGATTGTTGAGCTTTCCAGTGGCTTTAGCCTTAGCAAACCGTCCAGGTCCTTTGGATTCTCTTTCCAATCACAAGTCGTTCCAAACCCATTATATCCTAGGACTCTAACTCTGCTTTGGTGTAATCTATACATCACAATCATTATGATTTCATTCGAAGTTATCACATCACATATCTCTAATTAAATCACATGTTTACAATTACATCACATATCTCCATTTACATCACATATATCTAATTGTCCCATGTTCATTCGGGATTTACATCAATATCAATTTTTGCTTCACATCAAAATCACATTATATATCAAAATCACATCATATATCAGAATCACATCATATATTAAAATCACAACATATATCGAAATCATCATATGTTCATCTAGGATTTATCAGTTTTATTCTGTTTATAAGGCATTCAAATCCTTTATTAAATCAAATCTGTTTTAAGGCTCAATCTCTCCTGATCGTTTAAGTTTAATGTGTGATCTCTTCAGATCGTTTAATGTTTTGTTTAATGCATGATCTCTCCGGATCGTTTAATGTTTAGTTTAATGTGCGATCTCTCCGGATCGTTTAATGTTTTAAGTTAAGGGGACGATCTCTCCGGATCCTTTGTCTGTTAAGTTAAGGGGGATGATCTCTCCGGATATTGCTTATTAAGTTAAGGGGGATTAAGTAAGCACATCTGCTCACTCTCTAGTGAGGGGACTTACTTCTTGCACTCTGATCCCGTCTCTAAGGTCGAAACTCTATGGCGTTAGATATCATACAAGTCCATCCACTCGCTCTTCGACAAGGGGACTTGCAACTTGCACTCTTGTTCCGTCTCTCCCGTCGGGACCCTATGGCGTTCAAAATCAGTTATCACATTAAATATGGATTTTAAAATTTTAAAATTTCAAATCAAAGCGAACAAGCAGAAATTAAATAAGAAGAAATCTTGAATATCTATCTCAAACATCCGATTCAGAGCGTGGCAAGGGACCAATCTAGGTTTTATGCACGTTTAAGCGGTCTGAGATTATTATCCTAAGCAATTGTCCCGGATATCCAACTCAGAGTGCAACTAGGAACCAATCTAGGTTTAGCACACGTCTAAGCGATCCGGGGTCATTGTTGTCCTAAATATTCATCTCAGGCATCCGACTCAAAGCGTGCCTAGGGACCGTTCGAGATCCCGTACACGTGTAAGTGGCCTGAGATTATTAAAGGTGGAAAAAGCAAAAGGTAGAGAATAAGGGACGAACCTGCTCCCATTTCAACTGTGGGATTCTGGTTCTGGCTTATGAGGTCATGTATTCGTACTCTTATTTGCTACTCTAGTTCCAACATCACCCGTTCTAGGCGTTAAAGCTTATCCTAGATCCAAATCTATTGTGCCCCACGTCATGTGGGCATTATTTCAGTTTGTTTTGCTCTAACTCCAGATGCTCCTACATTGGGTCCTATTGTTGATTCCAGTGTTTCCCCAAGTATCGATTGCTCTGGGCATGCGGGCAAGACTCCACCTTGTTCCAATCCAACTCTGGCAGCTCTTGTGTTGTTCCCTGGAGTTTGATTCCTAATCCCTGCAGATCTAGCTATCCCTTATTGCTCCATCCTCTGGAAGAAGCTATCCATCATCTTTTGGTGCCTAGGCAAGATCCCATCTTGAATCTCCTTCATCGTCCTTTCTGTTTCTTTTATAATCACATAGATAGATTGATGAGAAATTGAGGACACCTCTTGGCTACCCCCAAGCTTCGGTTGACTTGCTACAGCTCTAGATCTAGTATTAGGCCTACGCATCTTCTCTAAATCTTAGATTCAAACTTCAATTCTTCAGCTCTCGTTCAAGGTTATCAATGAAAGCACCAAAATGTTAACCTAAAAAATGGATCAACATCCTGGATCAAGTGTGAAAGCACCAGTGCAGATAATCAGCAGCTCAAATCTCAGATAAACAATAAATAAACAGCAGAAGTAAGAAAAGAGACATAGGATTTTATAGTGGTTCGGTTGAATCTGGCCTACGTCCACTTTAATCAATCTTTATTATGATTACCAGTATGTTAGGCACGTCTATAGAAAAAACCGAGAGAAAAATCCTTTTATTGTGTAATAATGGTCCATTGAGGTTGACTTAAATTATCAAGTTGAATGCCTTGCTTTGCCAAAATTTGGTTATCATTATTTTGTATGGATTGTGTTAAAACTGTGAGCAAATGTATGTATTTTAAAGTAATAGTCATAAGGATATATATATATATATCGCTATAATGATTAGGTGGGTTATGAATCTATATTGCATTTAGAACATTTTGCCATGTTGTTTATGTTTTCCTTCTTGTTCCTTCTTTACATGATCTGTCTACAATGTCTAAATATCGACAAAAACTTCAATACCATCATATAAAAGTTAACTGGTTTGTAACTTTTTTCAACTAATGGTAATGATTTCAGCTTAATATAACTTATGAACCAATTTTGGAACTACAATCTCAATAGGTTTGATGCTAGTTTCCATACAACCGGTTGAGAAAAACTAAGTCAAAGAACTTCTTGCTTAAATTCCCACCACATCAAAAGTGTGCATGTTTGTATTTTGCTTTCTAAACGTATTCATTATGACCAAGAGAAAAGGATATAGATTATGAGAACATGAGAATATGTTTCTCTAGCTCTTAATTCAAAAGTGCCTTTGCATCTCATTCTCATCCTCCTACCAACAAAGAGTGATAAAGATATTAATACATTGACTAGCATAATAACTTACTTCAAGAAAGACTTTATAAGAAAATTATTCTTAGGCAGAGGATGCATTTCACCGCAACAAAGAATCATTCCAATCATATTTTGCTATGCTTGGAAATGGAAATGAACCCTTGAATATAGGAGATACGGTCTTGTTTTCCTATTATAGACAAACATTCACAAATTGAATGTTGGATATCTCCATCAGCTAATTAGAATAATAAGTTGATTCTTCTGAATCAATTAAAAAATGGTTCTTTTCCTATAATACATGATGTCTAATGAATATATATCATGGAGCACTCATCTTCATTTGGTTATAGAGAATTCTGTTCCTGGATGTTCATATAAACCCACTATCATATTAAAATAAGAAAATATAAATTATGAATTATTGTAGACTTTAAATCAACATGAATGAAAAGTTAGGAAGCTTACAAAATTTTGAGTTAATATTCATAAATTATGTTAAAAATCGGTTAGGAAAATGTAAAAGTAGAATTTAAAACTTTATGGCCATAATGCACTTAAGACAATTGACATCAGAAAAGAGTTAGAATAAAACTAAGATAAAAAAATTTGGTATTGAAGAAGAGACGGAACATGTTTAAATCTGAAACTGGGAAAAGAAAAGGTTGTTTATGGGAAGTGATGCGTTAATGAGAACGTGGTGAAGTGTGCAAAGGAAATGACCAAATTTATCCTAAGTAATGTGTGGAAAGCGATGGGTATATTTGTAACTTCAAATAGTGGTATTCCTATTATATATAGATACTAGTTGAATCTCTCTGGATATCAACTAGTTAGTTGTTAGATCTAAGTTACAATGAGTTGGAATAAGTCACAAGTACAAGGGTTGACTGGAGAATCACAGTAACCCCATTGATGACTGTTTTGAGGGAGAAGAAAGTTGAAGAAGTGAAGGAATTCCAGTAGAGTAATGGCGGCTCTCTCTCTCTGAAAAAAGATCCATCCCTAGTTGTAGGTGGGTGAGTATTTATAGAGGAACTCAGTGAGTATTGGGCCAGAAGTCCAAGTGTAGAAGAGTCTAGTTGTTGTGCCAACTCATCACCGAAACTCTCAAATCAATCTGAGTCATTTTTATGGATCGCTAGCTATCCATCAACTTAGCATATTTTTCTACCAAAAGCCTTTACTTAGTGCTACGAAGGAGCTCGAAAAGTTTAAGAGCGATCCGACCTAACTTGATGGATCGCTAGCTATCCATAGGGGATGGATCGCTAGCTATCCATCCAGTTAGCATATTTTTTATTGATCTTTGTTTGGTTGTCTTCCTATCTTCTATTTAAGTGCCTTGTCCAAATTTCAAGTCATTTAGAGTTAGTTTGATCATCTGTCTGCATGGGTTATCCGATCCAGAAGAATCATCCATAACTCGCTCAAATATTAACTAAATCGAATGAAACTTTGCAGGAATACTCTAGAGGGTGTCAGGGACCCACCATGAAAATTTGATGTGGTGGGGCCCACTCTAGATGGGTCGCTAGCGATCCATCATATCAACTCCAAATGCTCTCATTTTTTTGTGAGCCTTCTTCTATGTCTTCTAAATGTTTTCCCAAAATTTCAAGTCAATCCGGCTTCGTATGAGTTCTATAGGTCCATTTTAAGTTAGCTGCTTTTGGTCAAATAGCTTGAATCAGGTGAGTCTTCACTTCTCGAGCTAGATTGTTGGAATGCTATGAAACTTGGCAAGCGTCTCTAGGGAACATATTAGATCATGATGCTAGGGGACTGGAGGATCCACGAGCAAGCTTTTTGGATCGCTAATGATCCATAAGTGATGGATCGCTTGCGATCCATCGCCTTAGCTTGTTTTGGCATTTTTCTTCTTTGGTCTTTCTCTTCTTTTCCTTCTAGTCTTCTTGGTTGATCCTTGAGATATTTTGACTTGTTATAGATGTTCTAGTTCCATTTGAATTCTATTGGGTTAAAAACCCAATTAACAAAATACAATTCAGATATAGATGTGGATATATGTTATCGATATTCAAATGTATTCATTGCCATGTCCGACTTCCCTTAGTGAAAACCCTAATCTTGAATTACTGTCATCGTTGGCTATTGAGCATGTTGCGCTCGTCTTTGATCGTCACGCCGCCTTTACTTAGGTTCAATTAGACAAAACTTGACTTGTCTGATGCCTTTGAAGTAATGGTCGACATTTTTGCATGATTATGATGTGCAAGGCTTGTGTCCATGTACGAGGAGGAGAAGAAAATTGCTTTTTCTATACAAATTTTGTTTGGCAACAAGAGTTGTATTTTATTCAAGCAGAGCACCCAATTTGATGTCTTTAGATTTCCAACCCTAACATCCAGAACTTATGCTAAAGCGTCATACTACTAACCAGTTAAGCTAGTGGTCCTACATAAATTTTAAAATCAAAATTAATTTATATATTAGTTTAAAAAACAATTTTACTAAAAATGGTTTTAAAATTTCTTTGATGATCCTACTGATCGATTACACCTTAAACCATCAGCTTAGTCTTCGAGAGATCCTATTTTTAACTCAATGGTGGAGTTTTAAAGTTGTTTTTAATTAGGTGCATCGAGCGATGGGGTGAAAAAAGGAGAATAAAAAAAAACCTTTTTTAATTCATTATGCACTAGATCTTTTATTGTGTTATCGTGAATAATATTATTAACATTAAATCGTATTTAATGTTTTACCGTATGAATTTGGTTTAAATTTTAATAATATTGTATTATTATTCCATATTACTCTAAATCGATTTATAATGTTTTTATTTGTTCAGAATGTTTAACAAGGTAATTCATTGTTAAATTAGGTAACATTTATTCGAAGATATAGTTAATAATAAAATAATTTTCTATATAATGACATACACACACACACATACACACGGTTAATACATATATAATCAATTTTCAAATGATCGTGACTAAATAAATAATCTTAATATAAATCCAATAGTAATAATAAATTCACTACTTATTAAATTAATGTTATAAATTTAAATTATTTTTGTTACATACATTTTTCATAAGTAAGAAGGCAATCTAATTAATGTATCTCAGCATAGCCCGATCCAGTCCAGGCCGATTGGGTCCAAGTCAGCTCGTAAGCCAACCACGGTTGGGAACATGTCGATCGGTGTTCTAGTGTTGCGATGATAGCCTGGATCCAGCCTAAGCCCACATCATCTCCTCTGCTTAATTGCACGTCAAGCCTTCTGCTAGTGAAGCCTCCTGGCATAGCAACTTCAACGACCAGCTAGCCCATCAATGCAAGGCGAAAGCCTGGCTCAGCCCATCTCCCATTGGTCGATCGACTCTCTTTCTATGGCCTACACACAACCTGGCAACATGCCAACCCACTTGCTTAAGAATCTCTCCCTTAACTATCTCTTGATCGACATGGTTTGACTATCTCAAGGGTGGCCAGTCATCGATCCAGCTTCGATATTGCCATCTACGACCTGTACGCCGCTTCATCTCACTTGGGTCGGCATGCTTTCTACTCTCATTGGTCCTCATCCTACTTATGGTCTCAATAGATTAGCTCAACCTGTCCTGCCACCTTGGCATGCAGGAGAAAAGCGGTAAAAGGTACAACTAGATGTACCTATTTCTGACCAAAAGCATGTCCCGTTTCCTACAAGCATACTACAAGTACAAGCACATTTAATATAAAGCATGGTAGAGCATACTCCTGGTACAGTCCTGTTGGTCTTCATCTCAGTCACGCACTCCTTTATTTTGCCATCTGTCCTTCATCAATTCCACTTGATCATATCAATGGCCAGGCGTGCTTCATGCCTTTTTAGTGGCACGATCTTAGCCGTCCAAACGTCAGTTTAACTGCTATAATAATCCCATGTATGGTCACTTCCAATAGTTGGGTTGGATTCTCAGGGAGGGGACCCCACGTTAGTTGGGCCCCCAATGGAGGGGACCCAAGGTTGGTCGGGCCCCTAGTGGAGAGGACCCCTGATGGGTTGGGCCCTCGGTGGAGGGGACCCTAGGTGGGTTGGGCCCCTGGTGGAAGGGACCCCAGATTGGAATCCATGATCCACCACTCTAGCTCCCCGAAGATCTCCAACTCCCCAAAGATCAACATCTCCCTGAGATTAGCAGTTTCATTAGTCTTAAACTATTATCTTTTCTTATTATTCTCTTGTAATTCCTTGTAATTGTGAGAGAATTATATAGTAAGAGAACCTCATAATGGATGTAGGCAGCTTGTCTAAACCACTTCACATATTATGTCAATTTACCTTTGAATGCACTTATCCCTTCATTTTTCTATAATTAAACTTAGTGATTAGCAAGTAAAATTTACTCTTCATAACGCATTATCATAACTCTTAGGTTAACGAAAAATATTGTCAATATTTTAACACTAGAAGCAGGGCCAGTCTCCGATCTTATATTTAGCAATCTCCCATGCAAGTTCTTTCCTCGCTTGATACCTCGCATCCAGCATCAACAACGACAATGATGGGCGGTGCTCCACCACTGCATCCAATCACCAAGAAGATTCTTCAGTCGTCTTGATTTGGCTTTGTGTCATGCGTAGTTTTTGTGCATGCTCGCTTATATCCTCACATCGCTGCTACTATAAGCCGAATTATGGCA
The DNA here is from genome assembly GCA_030737815.1 of Allium fistulosum. NCBI lineage: Eukaryota > Viridiplantae > Streptophyta > Magnoliopsida > Asparagales > Amaryllidaceae > Allium > Allium fistulosum. The sequence continues at coordinate 617,446,951 of CM060902.1, forward strand.
GCCATGCGCGTGCCCAATTTGAGGGTCGTGCCCATCCACTCAAACGTGTACCTCAAAATTCAAACCATCTTGGTCAGCCCGCTTCATGGCAAAGCCCGAGGGCAGCATACCCCTTACGGAATCTTCGTCGTCCGCCAAGCAGTCTCGTAAAGAAATCCTAGAGACCCAGTACTCCTGTCAAGGCCTATGCAGCCCCATCCCTGGAGGGTTGCAAAATTATTCTCTCATTCGCCCTCAACGGCATCCTAAAGCGGTCAGATGTCCGCCCGCATGTCTCATGGCACCCAAATTCCTCTGCCAGTGCCTTTCTCAAGCTTGCCTTCGAGCCTATAACCTCTTGTGAAGAATGCATCGAAGATCATAGGGCTTGGATCGTTTAGCACCTTCACCAAGGCTATCCAACAAGGACGAGTTATCATGTGCTCATTACCTTGTTTGGGACTGCCGACCTTTGCTGCTCAGGACTGCACGAGCCATTACTCCCTTCCTACCGACCAGCTATGCATAGGGGTGGATTATCGAGAATCTATTTCCTTGTCGGGGACTGCCAAGGCTATCCAACAAGGATGAGTTATCAAATACCCATTACCATGTTTGGGGATTACCAACCTTTGCCACCTAGGACTGCGCAAACTGTCACTCCCTTCGTGCCCGATAGGCTATCCATAAAAGTGGATTATTGGGAATCCATTTCATTGTCGAGGACTATTAGGCCTTCCAGTGAGATTGAGTCATCATGCATTAAATTCCTTGCTTGGGAATGCCCATTGTCCCGTGAGTTTGGGTGAGACATCTCTCCCCTTCGTGTTGGGATGCATCGATAATCGGATGTGCAACTACAATACTTCGCACCTCGCCCATGATGTCGCTCATCCTCATTATAGGATGGGACACCATTGTCTGGACCGACGATGTTACCCCAAGTGACACCAATGTCTGACATCCGTAGTGTAGCTGCATAGAAATAAGTTGGTCCTAGCTCCTTATTGCAGCTTGTCACCCTAGAGAACTTTCAAACCCATCAACGCTTAGGTTCGAGCCGGGCCCACCTGCCAGCTTCTTATTGCAGTGTGTCACCCTGGAGAACTTTCAAGCTCATTAGTGTTTAGCTTCGAGCTGGGCCAACCTACCAGCTCCTTTTGACCGCATGGCGTCCCGAAGAACCTTCGAGCTCCTCGATGCTTAGGTTCATGCCAGGACCGTCCAACAGCAGAGCTACACACAAATAAGTTCACTATTACTACTGCTGAATTCTTATAAGCAACAGCTCATGCCACTTGTCTCGTTATTACACCAAACCCTTATGCATGAGTGTTCGAGCCAGCCATGTGCCCCAACTTGAGCTGGGACCTACGGTGACCCAATGATTGGTGGTGTGTCACCTAAGAGAACTCTCAAGCCCTCATGTGCTTCGGTTCAAGCTGGCTCGTCCGTTGCTCTACACATGACTGCTTGTCACCTGGGAGAACCCATGGCCCAACACTCGCTCTTCCTCTATGCCAATGCTACCCACCACTTGATACCCGCCCGACCCTTGGCTCTTATTAATGCCTGGGTTCGGCCTGTCGCATGACAATGTTTTATTTAGCATTCCTTAAATGGGGAACTTTTTCTAAAACTTATGTAGGAACTCCTCCTGATCGTTTGTCGCCTGGGATGACCTTGAGCCACTCGGTGCTTAGATGCATGCCAAGACCGCTATCAATAGAGCAACACGATGAAGCTCAATTGTTATTTTCTGGCCTGATGAACAACCAGGTTCCTCGGTCAGTGCTCGCTTTGGATTTGGTTGACCGACCCGGTCTATCAGTTAAAAACAAATTGGTCAACTCAGTGCAAGGGACTTTCCTGGATATCTAAGATACATTATTCTACCAGTCGTAGACAAATAATCAAAGACAACTAGTTTCATAGCCTATAAGTTTTTAATAAAAGATCTATTTTTATTTAATTCAAAAGAATCCAGGGGCACAATGCTCGCCCTCTAGGCTTACAAAGATTTTAATCGCTAATTAGTTGAAAAGAACAAAAGGAGAAATGGAAGAAGAAGCATGTCAAAAACACTTCTCGAAGGCCAACTGGCCTACGCTCTTATCACTGCCCAAAATATGCCCAGCTACACAGGAAGTACACCCCCAACACTTCAAGCAATCAAGAACTTGTTGAAGAAAACTGAAGTTGCCGCCACCTTTGAAGTCCCCCGCATTGAAGCTTATGAGAGACCCTGAAAAGTTTCCAAACAATCTCGCCAAGGAGCAAACTAAGGCTTCGGCCACTCTAGAAGCAGCAGAGGCAAAAACTACTACCCTTTCCAACAAGGCGTTGAAGCGTCCAAACCGATCCGAGGTCGGGAAAGTTTGAACATCAATGCAAGGTAGCTCTAGATTCACTAGGATCATTAATCCAAGACCGATGAGCAATCACCATCGAGGAGATTGTCAGAGAGTGGAAGCACAGATCTAAGCCAAAGGCAAGATCCGTCTCAAGAAGAAGAAATCTAAGCAAGTGGTCCTAATTGTAATTAACAAACACAGTTTGACTCCCAAAGAGCTGCCTCCTTCCTTTTAGTACCAAACAAATTTGATAAAAACCCAAATGCTTAAGAAAAATGGGAGAGGAAGAGAAAGGCAAAGTAATATGTTTTTATCAATAGAAAACTGTGCAAACTTCGAGTTTGCTAGAGAAATTGCACGTTGATAGCCCCATTGGTTCAAAGGGGAAGAAGATGGGGGTATTTATACACTTCTCATTTCAGTCGCAGACGTTGTGATCAAAATGGCAGAAAGGATCTTAATCGTTTGAGAGTGATAAGTGCCATGTCACATCACGTACGTGAGCAAAACGACACATCCCTGCCATGTCTCGAGATGCACAACCATCGTAGCTAATGGTGCAATTGCACGTGGGTGTTGCATTAATTGCATAGCAGAACCGTCAATACATGGAGTCTTTGAGATTTTACAAGATCGTGTCCTCTTACAGGCATATACTTGAGGGGAAAAATATTACCCAAATATTTCGTAAGTAAGAATGCAGGTCAGCCTGGCTTGCTCTGATCCAGGCCGATTGGGTCCAAGTCAGCTTGTAAGCCACACGGCGGGGAACAAGTTGACCGGTGTTCTCATGTATGACGATAACCTAAATCCATCCTAGGCCCTCATCAGCTCTTCTACTCAATTACACGTCAAGCCTTCTACTGGCAAAGCCTTCCAACGCAGTAACCCAAGCGACTAGCCCGCCCATCAATACAAGGCGCAAGCTCGACATGGCACATCTTCCATTGGCCGATCGAATTTCTCACTCCAACCCACTTGGAACCCAGCAAAAGGCCAACTCGCTTGCTCAAGCATCTCTCCCTCGGCTATCCCCCGATTAACATGGTTGATACTATCTTAAGTGTAGCCCATCGTCGATCTAGCTTCGATACCACCACCTAAGACCTGTACGTTGTCTTGTCTCGCTTGGCTCAGCATGCTCTCGGCTCTCTCGGTCGCTCATCCTCCTTATGGTCTCAGCAAATCAGCTCGATCCATCATGCCACTTAGGCATGTAGGAGAAAAGCAGTAAGAGGTACAACTAGATATACCTAATTTTGATAGGAAGCATGTGATAGAGTTAGGGTTATGTCCTAAGGGAAATTATGTAATTTGTTACATATATCTAACTCGGTAACCAATCTTGCTCGATATAAAAGGTGTTTTCTTTCTATTATATATACTTAATATAATGAGTTGTATTAATTAATTAATTTAGTTAAAAATATATTTAACAGGAATTCCATAAATGGTCATTTTTGTCATAATAGTTACAAGGTGTTGTAACCATGAGTAATTTATCACAATGAATTTAAACATACTGTTTTAAATATACCTAGTCAAGATGTATCGAAACTGGATATCGATACATATGTTGAGACTAGTGTACGTAACGCTCTCCAAATGTTGGGCGGTATATTACTCATGATTGTTTGCGACATCACTGGGTTACTACTGATAGTTATTGGATAATTATGGAATGACTCACTTGATAGTTTTCTGTTGGCTAATATATAACTAAGGTCAAACAGAAAATAACGATGTGACCAACTTACACAGTTCTCTTGACTTGAGAATACTATCGATTTTCTTTATGAAAGCTCCGCTTTGATTATAATCAAATCATGGCACAACATCCATCGAGCGACTATAGTTGGGTCGAGTGAAATATTGGAAGTGAAACGCTATTCAAAAGAGGATTCATCTCCTCGGTTATATGAGGTTAGTATCATAATCAACTCAAAGTCAAAATCTCTGGCCAGAGTAGTTCGGTTGATAATAATTGTTATTATTGAACTAAGGACTTTGTGTTTGGACTATAGAGTTGAATATGGACGATATTGAAAAATTGACCATAACCAAATTTCATAAGTATAAAGTGATGTAGTTTGGACGAAGAGAATTCGTGTAAATAATAGTCACAACAAGGTAACCCTTAACGAAGTAAAATTGGATTTTACTAAAATTAAGTAAGCGATAAATTTGGCCAAAATGTCACACCACCTTCTTAGTGTGAACATTAATATTCGTATAGTTCGATATCAATCGCTGACCAAATTTACACCTAAAAAGTCGCACAACTGAATTGAATACTCCTTGACAACATGATTTATTTAGTTTATAGCTATTGTAAATTAATTAAATTAATTAAATTAATTAATATTTATAAAATATTAGTTATAAAATTTCATATTGATTTGTTGAACAATATTTATAATAGTTATAAATATATTAATCAATATACGATATTGGTACGCGTTTAAATTGGATTTAAATGCAATATAATTTGTTTGGGCTTTAAATAGGTTTGATTCCCATATGGGGGCATGTACATTTCAGCCACAATAGACCAACAAAGAGGTGGCTCATAAGATGGCTAAAGGGGCTAAGGTTTGAATGGACAAGAGGAAAGAAAGAGTAAGAGAGAAATGTGGATTTTGATCCTAACATATCTCTTCATTCTCTTCTCTATAAAAGGATCTCAATCCACTCTCATTTCTAACTTTTTTGAGCCTCCATCTGCCTCTATTTTTGGCTTAACTGCTTCCTTATCTCCCTTCCATTTTCAAGTACAAACCAAATAAAACTAAAACTATTCAATATCCAGTGGTATGTAATTTGGGAGATAACACCTTCAAAATTAGAATTTAATCCAAGAGTTCATTTCAATGCTTCAAGGCATGAGTTTTTGGCATTGGTATAAGTAATGATCTGATCTATAATTACATGCTATTAACTTGTTATTTATATATATTGTATTCTGTTATATCATTTAGGTGACAATTCTAGCATATCGGTATATCGTCACATTCAAATTGGTTATATTTATATACTTACATATATATTTAAAGATATATTTTATGACATTTATCTGCCTATAATATGCACATCACAAAAAAAATTATTTTAATTAATTTAATATACATTATTTAATTGTATATAAGCTTTATAATTTAAATACTAAATCTTATACTATACAAAATATGATTTATAATTTTATATAAATAGTTTCATATATAAAATATTTTCAAAAAAATGAAATAATTAATATATATATTATTTAAATCAATTAATTATGTAAATTAATTATATCAATATATATATATATATATATTATATAAAATATGTTTTTATATTTTATAAAATCTATACTATATTATTATTAGTGAGTTAAATTTCAAGCTCACACAGGCCCCCTTGAAATTTAGCAACTGAACAGTCTCCGAGTTGACCCTAAATCATTCTTTCTCATCTCTCAACTTACTGTCGCGGCTCCTATCATCTTTCAGTTCTCCTTTCTATAATCAAGTCTTCATTTCTTTCTCTCTTCTATCAGGAAAGAGCTAGGGTTTCTGTCATTAATTTTTCTTTTATCCTTTACTTCAAACAAAAATCACTTTACTCTCTTTTCTGATTGCTTCAATCAGCCCTAGCTCTGCTAACTTAGGCATCAGTAACTCCGCATAATCGACTGTTTCCTCCTCCCTGTTGGAAATAAAATATATTCAAGGTAATGATTTCAGATTTGTTACTCTTTATTTCTGTTTTTGTATGATTTTTGGCTAAATTAATTTTTCAATTGCATGTTATTTCATCATTCTACAATTACTAATGAAATAATTAATCAATTATGAACTTGAATGCTAACCACAACTTTTACCCTGTCCTATGCATTTGGTAGGTTGATCGCTGATGTTGCTATGACGATTTTAAGTTTTTTTTGTGTTGTCACAAATTTTTTTCACCATGCCTTCAGGTCTTATTTCATTCCCTCCTGCTCTCATGTTTTTTATGTTATGATTCATTGAAACTATGTTTTTCATTTCTGTCTATATGGTTATATTAGTTTGTTTTGAAATTGATATTGTTTTTTGGCATTATTACTTGGTAAAGGTGTTTAAAAGTTGACAGTGATATTTGACCCTAGAGTTGGTTATTTTGTGGTTTCTGCCATTGTTAGTAAAGGGATTTACACGATTTTTTATTTTGGGATGATTATAAATTGATTGCTATGGGGTTGAATGTTCCTCTTAAATGTTTATATTGGTTATCTTTTGCTAAATTCAGATTGATTGTTCTTTTATTGTTAATTAACTATGTTTGGTTTAGGTGCATTTAACTATCTTTTGCAAGACAATATAGATCAAAAGAGTTGAAACATTCTTATTCTAATAATTTGTTTAACTTCATGCTTCAAAGATTTTTATTTACACCATTGCTACCAGAAATACATAAATTATAATTAATTATCCGACCTCTAGGTGTATGTATGCATTCTTACACTATTGGAATATCAACTCAATTTCAATTTCATTATATGGTGATGCAAAATTTTTTTTCATCCTTGATACAGTCAAATTACTCTTTTTAGCCTTGGTATATTATAAATAAGTTTGCTTTGCCTTACTGGTACTTTTCTTCCTAACTTTTTTGATTGTGTATTCATCAGTTTATTTGCATTATAGGAAGAGTCATTTTATTTCAATACCTATACTTTTAAATGGATGAAAATAATAAACTATTTATTTCACTTAAACTTAGTTTATAAGATTTGGATGTGCATGCACAATGAAGTTTAGCTGGGAGGTGAAATATGTGGACATTCAAACTACATTTTTTTTCATTACCGGCTTATCCAACTATGGAGCAACATTTATTTTGTCAATTTTAGGAAAAGAAACTAGGATTCAAGTCATAAAATTACCACCAAAATGTAGCTTTCTTTAGCCTAATGATAACCAGTATAAAAAAAAGATATTTGTGGTTCAACCATCAATATTGGTCTTCAATATCTCAGCCATTTTATTTTGCTAGCTTAGTAATTTACCCGATTAAAACATAAGCATATTGTCTATATCCTATTTGGAATTGAAGTCATTTGTGATTAAGTTCAATAATGGATCCAAAATATGTGTTGTCACTTTGTATTGTAACAACTAAATATAAGCCGATCAATGGGCGGGTATAGATACTTAGTATCGTATTTGTATCTGTATCTAAAATCATTCACAAATATCAGTTGTCAATATCTGCAAATAGTGGATGGATATCAGATTTTGGTCAATTAAATCTAAAAGCATAAACGAAAATTTTAGATTCAATTTAAAACCTTTTTAATATTACATGTAAAAATACCAGAAACATAAATATATAATGACAAAAAAGTTTTGAGAACAAACATTCATTAATGTGTACACATTTTATAAACTATTAACTCGATAATGCAGTAAATGTCGACTAACCTATGTGCTAAAATACTTAATGTACCAAATGAATGGATTATATACATTATTTAATAAATATAAATGTACCTAAAGGTGGAGGAACTGTGCCCGGGTTCCATGTCTTCACTTTTATTGCCTTCTTGGATTCCATGTCTTCAATCGATGGTGAATGGATGCTCGATTAGGGAACTACCTGTGCGCAATCTAGCCTTTTACCCCCTACTAACTAAGTTATCTTTGTTTTTTATTGTTTTCCAATTGTGCTATTATCCATGTGACTACGTAAGAGGCTATGAGTTGAAAATGGAGGAGGCTAATGTTGCTCCTCAGAATTCTAGGGATTTAGGTTATCAGATATACTATTCTTTTTTACCATACAGATATATATTATTGGCTAACTTTATTTATTGAAACTAATACTAATTGGTTAAAGTGGGGATTGATCTCAAATAAAATGTACCTTAAATAGTTGTATATCAAAGCTATAGAATTTGAGATACTCAAATCTTCAGTCAGAAGTTTTGATGATGTCTTTGATAGCTATGCACCATCAGTAAAAGGGTGAAGACATTTGATCCTTTTATGAGCATATGCCACAGTAATATTTCAAGAAAAATACTCTAATATACTTGCACGAACCTTTTTAGACCTTGCTGTATGTTACCTATCTACAATAAAGAATGAGAGTCATTTACAATACACTTCACACTGGCATGAAAGAGTCTGTTGCATATTGATGGTCTAAAATGGTTTTGGAAAAACAACGATATGATGAAAACAAAAGTTGATATCTAAGAAGCTTTAATGTGTGAATCATAGGTGTGGTCTATCATGATACATGATCAAGAAACCATTCGGCGATGACTTGCGTTAAAAATCGATATGGCATGTGATATTTCAATATATGCGATGGCTAGCCTGTAGCATGTAGATAACTAAGAAGGAACAATTTTAATATACAATGGTTGCAGGGAAAGAAACGAAAGTTGGGAAATCATTCTAAAGGTTAACTACAAGAATAGAAGGCTTAAATATTGATGGCTAGAGCTTTCTCCATAAATCATTTAAATCTTTTATAATGGTTCTGGTGAAAATTTTCCATAGGTGGAGTTGTTTTAAAATAATAGAAGGTTAATATGAGATGTATTTAATATGCACTGACATGATAAATGCGTTCAGGTTGCATTAGTTATAGAATAACCTGAAGTATAGAGGTTGTTTGTATATATGTAGTACATACATTGTACATGATTATCATGAGCAATAGCTTAAGGGATATCTTAAGACATGTAATTATTTTTCTAGTTTTGTCTGCTGGTATAAATAAATAAACGGTTACTTGAATGGTTATCTTTTTGTTTATTTGGGTAATAATATTGTTCAAAAATAAGAATGAACTCATGCAAGTTCTTTTTTAAATTACAATGCTCTTCTGACATCGATAAATTTAGTAATGCGTAGTTTCGATCGTGATTATTCATGATCATTTAATAATTGATCATTTCATAGGGTGCATAAAATTTAGTTAGCTACTGCTCATTCTACATTTTCCACTACTGCACACTAACTCATACTGTATTACCCAGGCTGAAGATGATGCTGCTGATGTAACCTGCAAAAGATTGCTGCAGCATGCCCAGGTGATCACTTTGTCGGGATCTGGAATAATGTGGCTTCAAAAATTGTTTCATTGTGTCTACGTTTAAAATTCGACAGTTTACTTATTGTAGGAGAATTGATTACATTAGTGCTTTCAGCTGTAAGCTCTGGAAATAAAGCCTTCAGCATTGTTAAATGTTTAAACATGAATTTTTATTTTAGAAATAGTATACCCATCTGCCCTATCGACATCATAACATGTTCTGATGTACCTCTCTATTTAGCATTAGTTAATGACGTGCTCTGTGATTTCACTTTTCAAAATTTAAATTAGGTTGTGATATGTTAGGTTCTCATATTCATCTTTTTTATACTACTCAGCATACACAAGCTTTTTGTTGGAATTAATTTTATAATTAACTATCGCAAAACCTATTTAACTTTAAAATCAAGCTTGATTAATTTTTTCCTTTTTAGCCCATAAATCTCATGGTTTAAAAGTAGAAATGAATTTCAAAAAAGAAACTCCATTAATTTCTATATTGGGTATTGAACACGTTCATGTTAATTTTTCTAAGCTAGAGCGTTACTTTTAAAACAGCTTACAAATTAAATTTTCTCTTAAAATTGTTGATTATTTTTCCACTTTCAAATAGAAAGTATCATGCAATAATAATTGAAACTAATTTCAATATAAATGTTATTAAGCAATGAAGAACGTGTATATTCCTTCCAATTTGTTTGCTATCATCATCTACATGGTGTTATATAACTTAAAGCATATCTGCATATTTCATGTCTTTTACTATATTCTACAACCCTAAAATAGGTGGCACATTTTCTCTTCCTTGATGATAAACTTCACTAGCAATACACCACCGTCTAGCATAGCTGAGGTCACGATTGAAATTTTGAGAAGTTTTGATCTTGTGAATTTTCAGTATCCTTTAAGATAGGATGCCTTCTTTTACTAAATTTATATGTAAAGTTTTGTTTGGCACGCTTTGGAGTTTTACCACTATAATCCATTGTTTCTCAATGTTTCCTAAAGCCAACCAAGTCCTCCTCACAATTTCCATTGGACGGAATGTACAACAGTTGAGTCTATAATCTGCTTTTGTTCTCTGTGTTATGATTATACATATTTGTTACTAAATCGCAATCAACACACTTTATCTATGTCTTCACATGACCTTTGTGTACCTTACTTTAAGCAAATAAGTTTTTGATAATATCGGGTTCTAATAACTTATTGCATGAAGACACAATGTCAGCTCAATTTTAAACCAAGAAGCCTTATTCCAGGACTATACTTAACAAACATACACTTCATATTTATTTTCCTACATATAACATTTTAGTTCTTACTATACTTTATATTCAGTTCATATGTGCGGTTGTATCATATTGTAAAAGCTATATGCAATATTCCAAGGTTATTTGCTACAATCTTTGATGGGGAGTGCATGTTAGTTTTGCGACGAGTTACTTGATTCTCAGTGGAACACATTATCATATTCAAACTGTCACCATTGATAATTTTATATGTGTACTCCTATAATAATTATACACACACATATATACATATACATATATATCTTTCCTTTAGAGTTAAGAGAGCGTTAAAAAAGGAACGGATGAAAATTGCGCTTACATAAATGCAGCTTCAAAACGTCAAAATTTGGTATGCGTATTAAATATTTTTTGAACTAAAATATCAAATAAACACTTTATTTCCTATGTAGACATTTTGTGGACTTCTATTTTAATTTTATGAACACTATAAATGTTGATTGTTACAGCATATAATATAAACTTAGAGTTGTCGAACAAATAACATTATTCTTCTTGCCACATTTTCAAGCGTCAAAATTTTATGGATCGAACTGCTATACCATTGATGCTAGCTGTTATAAAAGTATTCATGAAGAGAAAAGAAATACTAAACTTGATGGCAATACTTCCAAATAGCTAAAAAAAGTCTACTTCAGTCCTGTATTTTTTTCTACAACTTTTCTTGCATCAATTGTTACTATATTATATATATGGAACAATGTAATAATTTATGTTTGCATAGAGTTTGGTAATAAAATTATATAAAATCAAATATTACAAAAAATATTCCCACATGTCATGGGATTTAATTTGGTTACTTTGAAAATACTACGCCGATTTAATTGAAATTTTATGCTTTGAAGGGTTGTAAATTTAAGAATCATATTTGATTATGGTAAAATGCTTAATATTTTTATTATTAAAGCCCATATGGAGGTCGTATTTTGATTATTGATATACATTAGGGTATTCTTTTCAGATTACTTCATGTCCATGAATAAGCAATTTTTTATACCTCCAGTGGGTGGAGAAGAGCCAAGGCTTGAGGGCGTCATTTGTTTTCCAATGAAGTCACGTCCATAATTTTTTGGTTTCATCGGATTTATGCTTTTCAAATGATTACTTAAGTAGTTGAATCGACCGATTTTGTGTTTACTGTCTTTCAAAATTTGATGTTAAATGCTGAGATAGTTTTTATGTTTGTTTTTCTTTTTAGGTTTCATTTTTCAGTGATGGAAAACTAAGAAGGTTCAAAGGTATGATCTTAGAAGCAATCAGGTGCATGTTAGATTCTCACAAACTTTTATATGTTTGTCTCTCTCCCTCCACCCCCCCTCTTTCGCTCTCTATGTGTATATATCCATTTCATATATTTGGTACTTAGATTTATTTAGAACATGATTTATATAAGTGAAAAATGTTTATTTACTAATAGTTATACTTTACTAAATATATGTTCGCACAATCAACATCTACCTTTAAATTTTGAAATATAGAAAGGAAATAGAAGTTTCTAAGCTGCCATTTGTTCTTGCTGTTGAATCTCAAAATGATTACTACGAATCTACAAATTGTGCGGTGCCCTCAAAGAAATAGGTTGATGAAATAAACTCTTTTTAATCATGCATTATTTCCATAATATTTCTTATTACAATTATTAAAAGAATTCTTTATTGTAGATTCATATTTTTCCTTCGATTTTTGTAACATGGATTTTGAGTTCAATGTAATCATTATATACTTATTTCAAATAAAAACCAATCAATCCTCAACAAGAGATTGTTAGTACTCATTAAGAAGCAAAAAATATATGACACAATTATGAGCGATCTTCGAATTTTTGATCATTAATTGTAGTAGCTCCTTATCTTTATCACTTTACAGTTTTAACCAAGAAACGAAATGTTCCCTCATTTCCAAAAATCAATTTATATTGATGGTATAGTGTTCTTATTGGATGTACTAAATGAATATGATATTATAGTGTTTTTTTATTTAATCTATATGATTTTGGTTAAGGTTAACATGGATTTAATGACCATCAAATAATAATTATTCATTAAGGAGTAAAGTATAACATAAAATTTTAAGTATCATTTGAAGTTGCTAGTGCTGGTGACTCATTACCATTATTATATATATATATAATATTAACCAAGAATCTAAATTCATTTTTATATGTATAAATAATTTAATATGATCTCATGTTTTTTCTTTTCCAAAATTTTCAAAATGAAACCTTTTTCCCTATAAATTCATGTGTATGATTATTCACAAAACGACCTCCTTTACATATTTAGTACTAATTCATTGTATAACTTTCCACAAGACATCCATGTACTACCATTCTTTCAGCATTCATTTAGTGAAGAATACCCAAGCTCTGATATTAGCGAGGAATGGCTATCGTTTTGTGTTCTTAAACTTTATCCACATGTATAACTTCCAAACTTCCTCTTATATGTGGCCCTGCCTTTATCCATTTTCTTTTAAATCATCGAATTTCATAGTTAATTTTTTAAACTATTTCAAGTGGTTTTTACAATTCTTGAACTACTTGAGATAATTTTCTACCTTCACCTCTTAATTCTATTTCAAAATAGACTAGGTACTAACTGAGGTTCCCCAGTGCACCTTATTTGCTTCCAAAACTTGCTGTAGATTTCTCTTCTTTATACTTTCAGGTAATCCCAAATTCACTTTTGTTCTTATGTTAGTTCCATTTCGTTACTATTATGTTTTCCATTTATACAGCCATGAACAACTAGAATTTTAATACATTTTATCTTGCAAATTTAATTTGCTAAATTACTTTCTTCATATTAAAGGTGAATTTATGACTTAGGCATCATTACCTAAAAAAACCTAATAGTATTTAAAGGATACTAAAATAATAATCTTCCTTCTTTAAAGCGGCAATTTGAATGAAAAGAATACATCCATTAACTAATTAACAATAAACGTCAATAAATAGATCACCAAAAATGCCTTTATCGTTGTACAGACTTTACATTTAAATTCGCTAAACTTATCCAATCTAAACAAGTTTAATGCTAAAATGCATTGAAAAGTTTAAAATTAGTTGTTAAAATGTGTGTTAGATTAGCCTAAATAAACGTTAAAATTCACCCAAGTTATCAAGACATATGCCCCATAGTTTCCAACCTTTAAATACACGCATGGTAAAGTAATTTTTTGTTCCATCTACTTAATATAAGAGTGGGAAACAACAACTCTTATATGGTCATAACTATTGACAATAACACATTCTCAAGGGACTTTAATTTCTATGATTTTTCAAAGAGTGCAACATCGGATAATGAAAAACAAAAATATGCACTTAATTCTTTTTTCTTTGATGAATTAATTACAATTTTGAATGGAAACATTTTAAAACGGGTTCTATAATATATGATTATTCTCAGAAGTTGTAAAAATATGTAGCACAAACAAATGAAATGAAATTCGCTAAACGTAGCTGCAAAGTACTCTAATTATCTTGGTAGCTCGATTCAATTAATTCTACCTGGCAATTTTTGTTTTAAAGTCTACAATGGTTAGAAACAAGAAAATAGTAGATGACAACATTGCAGCTAAGGACTCTAGAGCTATGTTGTTTTTAACACTAGATAACAAAATATATAATTTTTGGCTATTTTTTACATAAAAGGTGCTTCTGTTTTTAGTTGGATTCAATGTGAACATAGAAGGGACGTTGACAATAAAAACTTAAGCCTTTACCTTTAAAGTAGAAAATCTAAATGCTTGGTTTATACCTGTCTACCTATTTTTAGTTAAAAATTAAACAATGTTGGAGTGATTGTTTACTCAAAAGTACATAGCTGCTTTACGTTTTCACCATGCTGGTAAAAGAGTTGAGAACTTGGATCGTTGGATTGGTTATTAAATGATATATACATTACATAGGTTTCTGGTATGGTATGATTTTTAATGTATTTCTCTGTGTGTTTTAAATACATAATGATTCAGGATGGTGAAACCAATCAATTTATTACCAGTGTAGACAATTCAGGTGATTAGTTTTTGACCCTGTTCATGTTTCTTCATAGGACATTAAACCTTTTTCAAGTTGACATCACAACTTAAAATAAAATTCATGGTTGAACAATGAAAGCATATGTTATGTGCTGCATCCCTTCATGACATCGTTATTTTAACTACCTAGAGTTGCACATATCCCAGGTTTTAACGATAAATGTTGTCTTTTACTCTATAAATAAGATTTAAGCATGTCAATATGTTTTGCCTTATACTATTACTTGCATTAATTTTATGTTTCTTTGGTAAAACTATATTAGGCCTATATTTGATGATAATTTTTCTTCTTTTCTAACAGAGGATTATCATGGATACAAAAGGTTCAAACTACGTTGTTTGTCCATCATGTAGGTTCACATTATTTGAATACATGTGCCAAAGCTTCAAAAAAATCTAAGAGAAATTAGGGCATCTTAGACGTACATTTTTTGATGTGTGTGAGCAATAAAAATTCCATCTAGAAGGAATTCATCTGGAAATGACCAGCCAAAGTGTGACAGAATGCATTGTAGGGTCTAACGCTGAATTTTGATAATGTTGATGATCACTACCACGTACTATGACCCGAGGCTGACTGCATCACAATCAAATATGAGAGGTTTATAAAGAGAAGTACAAGCACCTGCCTTCCTAAACTTGGATCAGATTTGGCCACATTTGGTCTTTAATTAAAAATGAAGCTACTATTATTTATGTTATGTTACATTGTTTTTGAGATTATACTTATATACAATTGGTTATAAACCTTAGATCTCTGAGTGTGGTTGAGTAGAATATAGCTGCAGGGTGGTTTAATTATACCATTTATTTTGTAGTGAACTGAATTTTCAACTTGGGCATTTCAAAGATAGTTATGTTTCTATTTTGTTTTAGCATGCATTTATCATTATGCATTTTGTAATCTAAAGATATCCTAAATTTTAAAATTGAGATGCATTATATACATCAGAAATTACAAATAAAATTTTATATTTATTGTTTTAAAAAAGAAGCTAATAGTTGCACGAAAACAGGCATTTAAATATGGAATATGACCATCTACCTCAGGATTGATATTCTCTACGTAGTATAAAATACAAATATGGGTCTACAGTTATTTCACTATAGCTAATACGCTATACATCATTATTAATTTAATGCTACTGGCGTGATAGCAGGCGTGCATTTCTATTATATGTATTGAAATCAATTAGATCCATAATAAGCCGTTGTGTGCCAACAAAGTGCGAATAATAACATGCACTTATTTTATAAGTTCGATGCGGTAACTCCCTGCAACATTGCATTGGTGCTCAAAATTGGCTGCTGTTTATTGTTTGATGAATTAATCCCTTAAACTACTTTTCAACTATTACTGACTTCATATTATATATATCTGTTTTCACCAACCTGTGTGCGAAGCACGGGTTCGCACTAGTTAAATTAATACCCAACATTCTTTTGGTTGAAACATAATTTTTTTTATATAATTCAATTATTTAAATATTAGCTGAAATTAAAAATTGAATTTAAAATTTATTTTTGAATTATAAAATTATATATAAAATATCCAAATATTAAAATATCACTTAGATTTTTATTGAAATTTTAAAATTCAAATATATATTTTGAAAAATAATTTTTATTTAATTTTCACTAAATTCCATATGGGAATAGAATTTTAATATATATATATATACATATATTTAAATTAAACAAAAAACAATTTCATTGCCATGCGCATTATCAAGTGTATATATATATATATATTTATTTGTATGTTTTTATTTAAGGATTAATATATATATATATATATATTATTAAATTATTTATTTATACATATATATGTATTTATTATATATGTTTATTAAACAAATTATATATATTTTTGCCTTTGGCTTTTGTAGCAAAAAAATATTTTTTTAATATAATTATAAATGTTTCAAAATATACTTATATAATTACACATATATATTCCATGTATACATATATAAATTATTTAATAATAAAATTATTTATATATATACACAATTTTTTGTATAAATATATTAAAGTATATAAGAATACATTTGGATGATATATTTGTATATTAGATGAGCTAACATGTCCGTTGCAGTGTAAACCCAACGTTTATACATAGGCATGTTATACCTTGTACGGACAGATATATGACACATGCGCGCGCGCACATTTATATATCTATGTGTGTGTGTATAGTACACATGTATATACCTATAATATAAATATTAATTTATAATAAAAACTATATTCTAAATTTAAATAAAATAATTATTTTATTTAAAAGAAATTTAGAAATGTTCTAAATAAATTAGACTTTGTAGGCCTAATAAAGATCTAAAATGGAAAAAAAATTAAAATTCACCCATTACTTCTGTTATGGGCTGGCCCAGTTCCAACAGCATGTCCAATTTCCTATAAGCATAATGCAAGTAAAAGTGCATTTAATACCAAGCATGAAAGAGCATACTTCTAGTAAATCATGTTGGTCTTCATCTTAGCCACGCGCTCCTTTCTTTCGATAGTTGTCCTTCATCAAATCCATTTGATCAGATCAAGGTGCGCTTCATGCCATTTTAGCAGCATGATCTTAGTCACCCAAACATCAATTTAACTTTTATAAGAACCCCATACATGGCCACTTCTAAGAGGTGGGTTCGACCTCTAGTGGAGGGGACCCCAGGTTGGTTAGGCCCTCAATGGAGGGGACCCTATTTCGGTTGGGTCCCCAAGGAAGGGGACCCAAGGTTGGTTGGGCCCCTGATGGAGGGGACCTCGGGTTAGAACCCATGATTTGCCACTCCAACTCCCTGAAGATATCTAGCTCCCTGAAGATCAATAGCTCTCTAAGATTAACAGCTTCATTAGTCTTAAGCATATCATCTTTTCTTATTATTCTCTTACAATTCCTTGTGATTGTAAGAAAACTTCACAGCGGACGTAGGCAGCTTAGCCGAACCACTTTAGATCTTGTGTCAATTTACCTTTGAATGCCCTTTTCTCTTCGTTTTTCCGTCATTAAGCCTAGAGATTAGCAAGTAACATTTACTCTTCATAACACATTATCATAACTCGGAGGTTGATGAAAAATATTATCAGTAATTATAATTCATCTTAATTCAAATATTAGATATTCAAATCAAATGAATAATGCTTAATATATCAATTCTGATTTACTGTCAATAATTATAATTTATCTTAATTCAACTATCACATATTCAAATCAAATGAATAATGCATAATGTATCAGTTTTGATTTATTGTCTTAATTTATAAATATTATAATAACACACACACACACACACATATATGTATATATATGTGTGTGTGTGTATCAACATTGAAATAACAATATCATTATAGGTGTGTGATATACAACTAAATAATATTAGTGTGTCCATAACTTTAGTACGAACCAGTGGTGCAAGTTGTACGCAAAACAAAGTTCGTATGTGAAAAGTATTCATGTTTGAAGATTTAGGGGCTAAACCGAAAATAGTAAATATTAGAGGAGCTAATATATATAATAAAATAAAAGGAACATGTAACTTTTGTTCCTCAAAACCCTTATTGTCGCTGCCATATACTTTGTTCCATTTCGGTCATCGCCAGATGGCACCATGCATGCCGTCGACTACATAGTTGCATCATTTGGATAATTTCTTCCTTCCAATATCCCCATTATTGAACTCGAGCACCACATAGAGAAATGCTAGTTTTTCTTCGCTTGCCTTCATCGCGTTTTTCAAGTCACTAAAGTGGTCATTGCCAAGTCAGTCGTCATTCCGATGCTAGTCGATTGTACGATAAGTCGATTGATGCTCTCCGATCTCGATGATGTGTGATGTTATACACGATGCAAGATAATGCCACGACTGTGCATATTATGAAGATGATTTATTTATCTTTTATAAGGAAAAAACAAATTACATATAAGAATTTTTAAATCGATTTTAATTATAAACAATTTGAAACTTTTATCTCGATAACCTTGCTAGACGAATACACTTGAATTGCCGGCTTCACCTATGAGTGATCTCAGCTCTAACTCAATGGTGGAGTTGAAAAGTCCACAATTAAGATATACTTCATTTTGGAGAAAGAAAAAATGAATTTTTGCGTCTAGAGAATGGCGACATCTAGGAATATTTACAGCAATAGTAATTGACTATGTAAATACCTTACCCAGATCGACCATTTAGGGTATGGATCATCATAAATGAGATCATATCCCACTTAATTGATTAAACCCATTTAGTTAATTAATACCTACTATTAACCCACCTTTTGGCAAGCAGTATATAGGCGGATTTAACCCAACAGACTTCACGGTTATCGAGGCTGGAATATCATGGATTTGGCTCAAATGAATGGATGGATAATCAACTACGGATAATAATATGGAGCCAGGATTAAACATAGTAGCTGGATACATGATGAACGGATGAAGGGTGCTTGAAAGGTGGATATTGGCTTGAATAAGGAAGGGTCGGCATAAGAAGGGATCAGAGTAATATGGAGTAGGATAATATGGGTCGGTATATGAGAAGGAATAACAGTCGACATGATTGGGCTCGGCATAGGACGGGGTCGGCATGATTGGGTTCGGCATAGAAGGAGGTCGGCATGATTGGGTCAGCATAGGACGAGGTTAGAATGATTGGGTTTGGCATAGGAGGAGGTTGACATGATTGAGGTTGGCATGGTAAGGGTCGGCGTGGTCGGAGCAAAGGAGGGATTGGCGTTGGCAAAGGCAATTGGATCGACATAGTCCGAGGCAAGACAGATCGGCACTGTAGGCAAGAAGGGATCGACACACATCAATTCTCAAGTAAGGGATCGACACTCATTTAGTCGGCATAGCATTCCAAGCATGGTGGGTCGGCATGGCATGGATTGACATTGTATGGGTTCGGCTAAAGATGGTTCGGCATAATGTGGATCGGCATCCTCAAGAAGAGAAGGGATCGGCATTTTGCATGGAGGAGGAGGGATCGGCATTTCCCTAGATGAAGGGACCGACATTTTGCATGAAGGAGGAGGGATCGGCATTTGTGAATGGATCGACATAATACGTTGGAGGAAGATAGGTTGGCGTAGTAGTGTGGAAAAGGAATGATCAACATTAACTCGAATGAAGGGATAACGTTCGACATGACTATGCCAATCGTTATTTTAGGATGAATTGGGCTTGCCGATCGTTATGGGGGCCCATGTAGGTGAGAAGACCCTATAGCCGAAGTTTCACCTATAAATACAATAGACTTGGCTTTAGAAAAAGGACTTTTCATTCTGCTTCTCTTTATCTTCTACCTAGAGGTTACTCTGCCATTTTCATTCTGGATTTTTGGATTGTAACTGTAATCAAATTTCAATATAATAAAAAAGATTATTTTGGAGTAGACGTAGGCCGAAGTTAGTCGAACCACTATAAACATTGTCTCTTTTACTTGCTTCATTTTAATTTGGTTATTCTTCATATTATATTCTCTACCTCATATACTGTTTGTGATTTGTGGTTAGATATTAGTGCTTTCACGTATAATTGGGTGTTGGTGGCCAATTTTGACACCAACATTTGGTGCTTCCACTGAGAAAGCTTGCACTCAGAGATTTGGAAGTTAGGATCTTGAATTTGAAAGCTTGGGAACTTGGTTTTAGGAACCAATGGCTATGAAATCAACAAGGAGACAGAGAACAGAGAGGAGCCATCAGGGAGGAAGTCAGGAGGCTTCCTCAGGAGCTAATCAAGCCTCAATCTTCATTACTAGAGATGAAATTGAAACAATGATGGATACTATGAAGGAAAGAATGCTTAAGAGATGGGAGGAAATGATGTAGAACCTACTCCGACAGATTGGACAATCTGGAGTGCAGAACCAGGGAAATGGAGTAGCAGGAGACACTGGAAATGTAGATCACGGAGTTGGAGCAGCAGGTGTTGATGAAGTCCAGAATTAGAACCAAGGAAACAGAACAACTAGGATACGGGATAGAGTGGAGCCACCAGGAGCAGCCCCTGACCAACCAGGAACGATCGGCCAAAACAATGCCGATTGTTATAGGACGATCGGTGCCGATCGTTCCACACTCGGGGGCATGCCCCCAGGTCATATTGGCTCCACTCCAGGCAGGATACCGGGTGGTGCTATGCAGTTTGGCATTGATCGGGATATGGGTGTTCGTCCAGAAGAGCAGATTTTAGGATTCCCTCACAGACTCGAGGGGTAGGTTGGAAATAACGGACAAAGACTGCCGCTTGATGACAACAATAGGTTGGCGGAAATGATCAGACGGGCCATGAGAGGAGGATTGGTAAATAGAGATTTGGAAGATGTGAATTGGAGCCCCTTCACTTCTATGATTAGGCAAGCCAGGAATCCACTGGAATTCAAACTACCAACGCTGGAGACATATGATGGAAGAACGGATCCCGTTGTTCATCTGACGAGGTACATGAGGCACAAGGAAGTACTGGGGGGCATCAGAGGAGGTCATGGCACGGTGCTTCCTTTTGTATTTGATGGATATAGCAGCACTATGGTTCAGACAATCGGAAAGCGGCTCTATTGGTACGTGGACAGAATTGAGCGAAAGGTTTATGAGGCAGTTTTGAGTTCACATCTCGAGACCCAAAAATGTGATGAGTTTGGCAACACTGAAACAGAGGGCCGGAGAGTCCTTGAGGAGTTCTCTAACACGGATTAATGCTGCGGCAGCGTCGGTGGGTCATCTAGATCCATCCATGGTTTTGATGGCAGTTGTATCCGGCATGGCTGATGGAACAGAGTTCAAGGATTCACTAGCACGAGATTCACCTATGGATTTAGGGGGGTTTTACCATGAAGCACAAAGGTTCCTGCGACAGGAAGATGCACGAGCAAACAAACCGGAGGTGAATGCTGTGCAAAGTGGAGGATCATCAGGAGATGTAAACAAGAATGATAAAGGCAACGGCAGTAATATGTCGAAAAGGCAATGGAGAGAACCGAAATTCTCTTCTTACACGGATTTGACTAAAACTCTAGAAAGGATTTATTTGGATACTCGAGGGTGGCTCCAGTATCGAAGACCGGCAAAAAGGGAACCCTCCGAATATGAGCGTGCATTAGGAAAGCATTGCCTATTTCATGAGCTGGATGGGCATAATATGAATGACTGTAGGCATTTGAAGGATATCATTGAGGAACATGTGAGGAATGGTCATTTGCAACAATATATAGGGAATCAAGTTGTGGCAGTGGAACAGGAGCAGCCACCGCCACCTCGAATGAAGATGGCACTGGATCAAGGCATCATCCTCAACTTATCATCAATTAATTGGATTTATGGCATGGAATAAGTAATAAACCCTGTAGTAAAATAACTAAGTCACTTACACATGTACGGAATCAAGGACGGTCCCTAGGCATGCTCTGAGATGACGATGAACCATGGTGCTCGGGTTTATGAAATTTTGTTTTTTCTATTTACTACGAACTCTGGTTTTTCTGATACTATGGCTACTTAGTTGTTTTTTGGTTGTATGGGCTTTTATTTTATATTTTACCAACTGTACTCTAGAATGATTAAATCTGGATTAGTGTAATGAATAACACAGGTCACGGTTACGGCCTCGACCGGAGAGACGAAGCAATAACCACGAGTTACGAGTCCCTTCGCCATAGAGCGATAGGATGGACTCAAACACGGATTAAGTCCTTGACTGGGGATGGAGGCTGGAGTAGGATATCCCATGGATTAAGCCCTCGACCGGAGAGTTGAGGCCGGAGAATAGAACACAACAGATCATCGGGTATAGACTATGCCTGGCAAGGGGTAGGCCGCTTCGCCGGAGAGCGACAGGATCGGCCTACTCAGATCGTCGAGTATGGATCATGCTCAGCAAGGAACTGGAGAGGTCCCGGATTTTGATTAAACGATCCGGAGAGGTCTAAGGATTTGGATATGGACCCGGAGAGGTCCCGGATTTGGATTAAATGACCCAGAGAGGTCTAAGGATTTGGATATGGACCCGGAGAGGTCCCAGATTTGGATTAAACGACCCAGAGAGGTCTAAGGATTTGGATATGGACCCGAAGAGGTCTTGGATTTGGATTAGACGACCCGGAGAGGTCTAAGGATTTGGATATGGATCCGGAGTGGTCTCGGATTTGGATAAAACGACCCGGAGAGGTCCAAGGATTTGGATATGGACCCGGAGTGGTCTCGGATTTGGATAAAGCGATCCGGAGAGATTGTGGATTTGGTTAATGGATTTGGGATGGATTCAGAATTGGATATCGACTCGGAACAATCATGGATTTCGCTATGATTCGGAGAGATCAAGGAAATGGATTGGCAACAGATTGGATTCTAGGTTGGATATAACGATCAATGGATTATAGACTTCGGATTTTGGATTTATGACAATTCAAAACACGCCTTCCTACCGCAAGGCATGTTTTGGGGGACAAAGTGTTAACCTGCCTTTTGGCAAGGCAGTATGCAGGTGGATTTAACCCAACATACTTCACGATTATCGAGGTTGGAATATCATGGATGTGGCTCAAATGGATGGATGGATATTCAACTATGGATAATACTATGGAACCAGGATTAAACATAGTAGGTGGATACACGATGGAGGTTGCTTGAAAGGTGGATATTGGCTTGAATAAGGAAGGATCGACATAAGAAGGGATCGAAGTAATATGGAGTAGGATAATATGGGTCGGTATGTGAGAAGGAATAACGGTTAGGATGATTGGGCTCGGCATAGGACAGGGTCGGCATGATTGGGCTTAACATAGGAGGAGGTCGGCATGATTGGGGTCGGCATAGGACAAGGTTGGAATGATTGGGTTCGGCATAGGAGGAGGTCGGCATGATTAGGGTCGGCATGGTAAGGGTCGGCGTGGTCGGAGCAAAGAAGGGATTGGCATTGGGAAAGGCAATTGGATCGGCATAGTCCGAGGCAAGATGGATCGGCGCTGTAGGCAAGAAGGGATCAACACACATCAATTCTCAAGTAAGAGATCAACACTCGTTGGGTCGACATAGCATTCCAAGCATGGTGGGTCGGCATGGCATGGGTTGACATCGTATGGGTTCGGCTAAATATGGTTCGGCATAATGTGGATCGACATCCTCAGGAAGAGAAGGGATCGATGCATGAAGGAGGAGGGATCAACATTTCCCTGGATGAAGGGATCGACATTTTGCATGAAGGAGAAGGGATCAGCATTTGTGAATGGATCGACATAATACGTTGGAGGAAGATAGGTTGGCGTAGTAGTGTGGAATGGGAACGATCGGCATTAACTCGAACGAAGGAATAACGTTCCACATTACTATGCCGATCGTTATTTTTGGACGAACTAGGCTTGCCGATCGTTATGGTGGGCCCATGTAGGTGAGAAGACCCTACAGCCGAAGTTTCACCTATAAATACAGTAGGCTTGGCTTCAAAAAAGGAACTTTCATTCTGCTTCTCTTTATCTTCTACCTAGAGGTTACTCTGCCATTTTCATTCTGGATTTTTGGATTGTAACTGTAATCAAATTTCAGTATAATAAAAAGGATTATTTTGGAGTGGACATAGGCCGGAGTTAGCCGAACCACTATAAACCTTGTCTCTTTTACTTGCTTTTATTTTAATTTGGTTATTCTTCATATTATATTCTCTACCTCATATATTATCTGTGATCTGTGGCTGGATATTGGTGCTTTCACGTATAATTGGGTTTTGGTAGCCAATTTTGATGCCAACACCTACATATATCCTAGCCCTCCTTATTTTATAGCAATTTGAAAAAAAATTCGGCTATAAAAAAATATATTATTTATTATATTTAATTTATTACATTAGCCCAAAAATTAATAAATAATATATAAAAATTATGTGTTTTATTAATTAATTTTAGGCCCTCTAATAATAACTAAAAAAATCATAAACTAATTAATATAACAGTTATATTACTTCTCCATGATAATAATTTATAACTTTTATAAATTATTTTCGATCGAAAACCAAGTGTTGCGATTGTTTTGACACTTAGGTGTAAACACTATGTTCAGTAATATTTAAAAAATATAAATATTAAAGCCTGTATCGACTATGCTAAAGCGCAATAGCGAACATGAGTTTAGTTACTTACAAATTATCTAGATGAAATCCATTTTCTTATCTATTAAAGCGACACCCTTAAGCAATGATATATTATGCACATTTTCTCTTCATTGCTACTATATCACTTAGATTCTAGAACTCAGTGAATGGTAAGAACTCTATTAATGTCCGTTTTTAACTATGAAGTCCAACATTAAAGTCCAAAGTTTAATTCTATAATAATTATTGATTAACTGATTTGCTTGGGCCAAAGATATTGACTTTACGTTAACCAAATATGGTGATACTAACCTTCTATTCAAAGGAAATGAATCATCTCTTGAATAGTGTTTCACTTTAAGTGGTTTGACTTACACCTAACTATAGCCTTAACACGATCAACATTGCGGTGTGATTACTCAAAATATAGCTTAAACAATTTAGATTCACAATATTCTCAAGGCGAAAGACTATTGCGATAAAAGTTATTTTTTGTATAACTAACTCCATACTTAATCTTGTTCATAATAAAAGTTATTTTTTATATTTGTTTTCCTTTTATATACTTTGCTATATTATGATATAACTAATTATTTAAATTAAAGTATATAAATAAGAGAATCCTTAAATAAAATGTTATGCGGTTGTAGTTGAAAATAGTCGCAATCATGAGTGATTCATCACAATATAAAATAACATTTTATTTTAAATATTTCTGGTCAAGATGTTTCAGAAGAGGATATCTATACATCCATTGAGACCATAGTATGTAGTGCTCTCTAAATACTGGGGAGTGTATTTCTCATGGCTGTTGGGGCACCAAGAGGTTGCACACTTATAGTTATTGGATGACTATAAAATGACTCAACCGAGAGTTTCCTTTTGGTTGATAACCACTATTTCAAATAGGATATCTCAGTGGATGATGTTACATAATCTCTCAACTTGAGAATACTATGGACTTCAACATGGATACTCCACTTTGATTATAGTTAAATCGTGGCATAACGACCATCGGGTGACTAAGTTGGGCCTACGTTGAAGCGCAGGAAGTGAAGCACTAGTCAATAGAGAATTTATCTCCTTGATTGTACAAGGTTGGTATTGGTTGTACAAGGTTGGTATCACAAACAGCTGTATACAACTCAAAATCACTAGCCAGAGTAGAATAGTTAATAATATATGTTATTGAACCAAGGACATTGTAAATGGATTGAACAATTGAGTATGGATATTATTGGAGTTTTGACTAATACCAAAGTCGATATATTCTAAAGTGACATAGTGTTAACGAAGAGAATGTGTGTATATTTTTATGGTCACTTAAAGATACCGCTTAAGGTAATCTAAAATTTGATTTTACTAAAAGATCTGTAAGCGATGAATTCAACCAAACTTTCACATTATCAGCTAATGTGACGTGTGAACATTAATACTTGAATTGTTCAATAATAGTTACTGACTGAATTCGCACTTTTGAGTCACACAACCACATTTGTGAATTCTTTAAATACAATATGATTTAATTAGTTTATAAAGTGTTATAAATTAATTAATATTTAAGAAATATTAATTATTAGTATGTTTGATATTAATTAATATTTTGGTTATATGAAATAATTATTTTATAATTTTATGAATAATTAGATTAACTATATATATATTATTTATATTTTTGATGTTTATTTTTAGCAAAGCTAGCCGGCTTTATAGTGGGCCGTGCCACTATGAATATAAATAAGGAACATGTGTTCTGTACATGCACAAAACAACTAAAATCTGGTTTTATAGTGGCCAGACCACTTAGTACAAGAACAAAAGAAAAAATAGGATCTAGACAATGAGTCTAAACTACTCGGAAGGGCACATGTCCCCCCTGTCATTACTGATATCAACATCAGTACCGGGCCCTATAACATGCTGAACAGCAGAAAAGTTCGTAGCCATATTTGGATCATAAGACCTTGAGAGAGATGAGTAGAGATAAATCTGGTCCCATGTAGGATCTAAGAATTGCCACCAATTGCTTGCACCATCAATACCAGTGGTCGTCAGAGTAAGACCGTCACCCTCAACATGATACACTAACCTCCTAGTCTCATTAGGACCACCTAAGAACATGTGATAACTATGCATCTGCAGGTCATACCTCATTTCCGTGATCTCGTGAACCCAAGAACTTTCGTCAGGTTCCCAGATAATAACCTCATCATCGGAATCGCTAACTGCTAGTGAATTAATTTCTGTCTCCACAGCGGGAGAAGCAGAAACAACAAGACCAGAGACAGGCGGAGCTCTAACCTTGGGAACCCATTTCATTTCCGTCCTAGGGAGGGGACTTTTTCGGCAGGAGGTAGAGGAGAATTCCTAGAACACTTCTCAACAAAATGTCCAAATGACTGACAGTTTGTACATTTATCGGGTTTCCAGCTGTAATTAACATTTATCTCCACTTCGTGACCTTCCATGATTCTTACTTTCAATATCGACGGTAGCGGATAAGTTGGGGTTATTTCTATCAATGCTCTAGCATATAATAAATTCTCGCGAGCCACGATATTAGCATCAAAGCATTTGAAATCACAAATAAGGCTCGCAAGCCAGTTCAGACCAATTAGTGGTTGTAGGACAGATGGAATGTTAGAGAAAGTGGCCCAAACCGGAATCGAGAGTATTTGCTCTCTTGCTTTGTCTATTCCAATGCTCCAAGGAGTCATAATAAATGGTTTCCCCTTAATAATGAGAGGGCTAGTCTCAAGAGCTAAAAGTCCGTCTTTGTTGTTTCCAAATTTAAAGTAGAAAAAGGAGTTTATATATTGGACATGAAGAGTACCTTTTAAGTTTCCACGCACGCTTACATTGCTCATGGAGAATCAAATATGAAGACAAGGCATCTAGAAAAAACCAACCAGGTGGGCAGACCAATGGCTCACCACCTCCTTAATCACTTCAGGTGGGAGCACGTTAATCCTATCTATGACCTGACTGCTAAATTTCTACGGGGAGTATGCACCAGCATTTCTAGGCAATGATTTAAACAACGAAGACCACGCTGGCTTATTGACTATAGGGATGTTAACAGGATTTACACAATCATCTCCAGAATTATAACAAGATTTGTCGATGATAGTAGCAGTAGCATTATTATTTATTATTTCTGTTAGAGGAGAAGATACGACAAAAACATTATGCTGCCTGGATGCATCAGCATAGTCAACAACATTATGCGAACTACAATTCCTCTCTAAATTCCTATCACTAATTCGAGGGATGCAGAGCCAATCAACACCGTATCAAAATCTCCATTCAACTCATTGGGTTGTGAACTCCCATTTATGTTGATGCGATCAGTACTAACCCAATGGCCAACAGGCTGAACTAAATTCGAAATCAGGGATGAAGTAGAAACCAAGGTTATACCTGAAAGGGGGACAGCTGCAGGCGAAGTGTTTGTTAACTCGGTTGCGAGATACGGCATCGGGTTATGCACGCTTATAACGTCTGATGCGATAGGCAAAGGTGAATTCGGGTTAAGCAAGCTTAAATCATCTACTGCGACAGTCAAAGGTGAACGCGGGTTAAGTAAGCTAAAATCATTTGCTACGAAAGGCAAAGGAGAGTGCGGGTTCACTAGCGGCATTGGATTAATGGCATTAATGGGGTTAAAGGCAGTTTCAACTGGAGCAGGAGGCGTCTCTAGATTCAAGAAACAACGAAGATCTAGTTTGCGATGAAGAAATAGAAGATGCCGCGAAGCGAGGCTTGAGCTCCTATTCTTGGCCATTCAGATCTGAGTCGAATTGTAGGGGACGAGAAGGATGTGGACGACACGAATATAGAAGAAATAGACGAGAGGGATTAGGGGAGATCTGAATATGGTCACCATTTTCGTTTATAAGAATTTTTTTTGTTTTTTTGTTTTGATGTTTATTTAATTATGAATATATATATATATATAATTACTTTTATAATTTATGTAATATATATTTTAAAAATATTTAAAAAAGCTCTTGGGTTTTTGTAAAAGAAATTTACTTTTTGGTTGAGAATATATATGTATAATATGTATTTTAAAATATAATTTTATTTATTTATTTTTGATTGAAATATATGAATGCAAAATTTTATAAAATTAATGTATTTTGAATAATAATAAATATTTATGTTTAAATATTTTGAGTTTTAATATATATATATATATATATATATATATCTTTGTGCGCGCGCTTGAAATAGTTAAATTTATTTAAATAAAAGATTTTTGACCATATCAAACTTGATTCAAATTTAGATATTTCGAACGGTTTACCTAGTCAAATAATATGTGTATATGAATTTATCATACACATACACATGTAAGTATAATATATGTATATAGAATAGATACAAATTCTAGTATCTATATGTGTATATATATTTATATACATGCTTGTATTTAACATATTGTTATGTTAGTTTAGGAATATACATATAATGTCCAATATATACATTATATATGTATATATATAAACATTTTAAAATAAGATGAAATATTATTTTAAATTTTAGATTAGATCTAATGCTAAGTGATAATTTACATAAGCTCATTAAGATCCAAATATGAAACTTTTTTTAGTAAATTTACTCTCACCCGCTGCCAAACGGGCCAGTTCCAACAAGGGTAGAAGAGCCTAATTGTTCTATGCAAATATATCGATCAACATTTAGGGCTAACTAATAAATTTTTTTTTTTGGCAAGGCCAGCGGGGTTAAATGGACCCCTACCATTTTATTGATATACCAAAGAAAGAAATTACAAAGAGCGGAAAAGCATAAGCTTCCCAAACAAAGACAAGAAACAAGAGAGAATACAGAGCAACAAGGCATATCAAGAAGAAAACAAAAGGGAAAACAAACACAGAAACACTAACATAGAAACAGAGACCTAAGCATGCAGAGAAACAATCTAGGAGAGAGCATCCAGAAAACCAGGATCAAAGGCAATCCTAGAAGCAACAATTCCAGACTTCAGAGCACATTTGATACTTTCTTTCATTTGCATAACAGTTTTCCTTTTAGCTTTAAAAATTATAGCATTTCTTTCATCCCAAATGATTGAAATGAAGACTTTAAGGGTAAAAAGAAGGGTAAATGTAGTAACACTTTTCCATCTTGTTGCCTTATAAATAAGATCCCATTCTACTTCACTGATATTAGAGACATTCCTGCCAGCAGTGAGATTAATTGTTGATCTCCATAGCATATGCACATAGGGGCATCTAAAGAATAAGTGCAAAGTATCTTCTTCAGCAGATTGACAGAAACAACATGTGGCGTCAATGGACATTCCCTTACGTCTCAATAAAACTTTGGTTTTCAAAGCATTGCTGAAG
Organism: Allium fistulosum; assembly: GCA_030737815.1. Taxonomy (NCBI): domain Eukaryota; kingdom Viridiplantae; phylum Streptophyta; class Magnoliopsida; order Asparagales; family Amaryllidaceae; genus Allium; species Allium fistulosum. Next base: position 617,477,162 of record CM060902.1, read on the forward strand.
AGCTTCCAGAGCAGAAGGTTTTGCCTTTCAGAATTGTGGTTTAGCCAAATTCGCTTGTGCCAACTAAATGAAAAACAGTTATTTTGATATGCCAAGAGTTTGTATAGGCCATCAATCTTAAAAACTTCATGACTGAAAGACCAAGACACACCATCTTTTTGTGCAAAAGCCACCTGACTGTCCTGCAAAAGACACCATAACTGCCTAACATATTGATTACTAGAATAAGGGAAAACAATACAACCATCCTGAATATAATTAAAGGCCTTAGACTGAGAGCTTATTCCAGATTGAAGCTGCTGGTTGTAAGAGAGAACCTGGCTCAAAATAAGGCCTTCCTTTATCCACGGATCATGCCAAAACGTTATCCGTCCATTAAAGGCAAACTTACTTTTAGAGAAAGGAAGAATGACATTCCTCAGTTTCAGAATACTTCGCCAAGTCCAACTACAAGAAGGGGGGATAGGCATGGTCCAGAAATTCTTGTTGCCTATAAAATGATTGCAAGACCATTTCACCCAAATATTGTTTTTATTATTCAGAAAATTGTCAATGTGTTGGGCAATAGCTGCCCTATTCCAATGAAACATGCTTTTAATTCCTAGACCACCTTTGGACAACGGCAGTTCAAGATTGGAGAATGCTAGCGGGGTTAATTTATTCGAATGCACAGATCCATGCCAGAAAAATCTTAACATCGCACTCCTCATCATATTAATAAGCTTCAAAGGGAGGATGAAACATCTCGACCAGTACACTGTCATGGAGAAAATGATTGATTTAATAAGCGTAAGCCTACCAGCCTGACTTAGGAGCCTATTACTCCACACATCGAGTCTAGCCAAAATTCTCTCATACAAAGGTAAGCATTGAGCTTTTGTAATTCGCGAAGAGGCCAAGGAAATTCCCAGGTATTTAGATGTATCTGCTCTTTGTTGTATGGAAGTATAATCCGAGATTTGGGTGATCAAGTCATTTCCCACCCCAGCTATCATCATATCAGACTTAGATAAGTTAATGGATAAGCCAGTAATTCTAAAAAAAATATCTAGACCCCCCATAATAGAGTTAACGGTCATCATGTTAGGCTTGAAAAAAACCACCAGATCGTCAGCAAACATTAATGAAGTAATGAGAGGGTCTTTGTATTTTGGATGGACCGAGAATTTACCTTCAGAGACAAGCTGGTTGAGAATTTGAGTTAACACTTCCATAACTAAGATAAACAGATAGGCAGACATAGGGTCACCCTGTCTAATGCCTTGCTTGCTTTGAAAATACCCCACATTCCTATTGTTAACCATAATAGAGAATCTAGCTGTCGAGATACATGAACTAATCCATGCCACAAAGTGTTTGGGGAAATTCATCAACCCCATGATTCTAACAATCGAGTCCCAGTGAAGCGAATCAAAAGCTTTAGAAATGTCAAGTTTCATCATAGCCCGGGGGGATACATAAGAGTTGTTATACCCTTTCAGTAGCTCATGAGACAATAGAACATTGTCCAGAATACTTCTTCCACTAAGGAAAGCAGCTTGATTGGTAGAGATAATGGAAGGCAAAACAATTTTGAGTCTAGAAGCAATGACTTTAGAGATGACTTTATAGATGGTGTTACAACATGAGATAGGCCTAAAGTCATAAACATTACACGCATTTTTCACTTTAGGAATGAGAGCAATATTAGTAGCATTGATAGAGCCTATCATTCTGCATTTGTTAAAGAAATTATGAATGGCCTTTGTGAAGAGAGTCCCAACTATACCCCAGCATGAAGTAAAAAAGAAAGCATTAAAACCATCTGGACCTCCACAAGCATTAGAATTGAGGGAAAAAAGGGCATCTTTGATCTCAGAGTTTGATATAGCAGTGGAAAGAAAATCATTATCCTCAGAACTTATTCGGGGAATACTTATGGAGTCAAGTAAGTCGAGGGAGGATTTGAACTCATTACTGTTCCCTAATAGATTACTGAAATAGTCAAGAAACATATTAGAAATAAGGGTAGGATCAGAGATATACTCACCATTGGCATCATTAAGCGCATTAATTGTCTCTCTCGACTGCTTAGCTTTTAAGGATGAGTGGTAGAAATATGTGTTCCTATCACCATCTTTGAACCACTCCATTCTAAGCTTTTGTTTAATCATGAGGCCTTCAATCTTCAAGACCTTATAAAGCTGAGTTGATAATATCCAAAATATAAGTGTCTAAGCTAATATTCTCCCCTCCTTAGCTTCTAGTTTGACTAATGGGCGGAATAAGTCCACAAATTGGCCCAAATTTAAGATCCAGAGTTATTTTAGGCCTTAGAATAATTTTGAATTGAAGATTTGAAAATATATTTTAAATTTAAATGGTAAGATTAAAATAAAAATGGATTTTATAAATATTATAAAATAAAATTAAAAAATTGTTTTGAGAGATTAACTTTTGAAATTTTATTATAATTATTTAATTAATATGATTAAATAATTAATTAATTAAAAGTTAATATATATATATATATATATATATGTGTGTGTGTGTGTGTGTGCGTGTTAAACTATAAAGGTTATAGTTGAATATCCACCGTAAATTATTTAAGATAAATTAAAGAAAATTTTAAAATTTATTAAATATTTAATAAAAATGTTTAATTATATATATATTTAATTAATACACACACACATATTGATATATAATTAGAACTATAAAGGTAATAATAAAATAATTAAAAATGTTTTAAACTTTCTCAAAATTATTTTGAGAAATTAAATTAACTAAGTTATCGACCGTTAATACACACACACATATATTTAATATATGTATGTATGTATATATGTATGTATATATGTATATGTATAACTATACAAGTTATAGTTAATATTATTCATGAATAGTTTAAAATGACTAAAATAAAATATGAAATTTTATATTATATTTAATTATTTAGTTAATTAAATTAAGAATTAAAATTAAAACTGTTTTAATTTTTTAATATACATACATACATACCACGTGCGCACATGCGCACGTGCGCGCACACACACACAGATATATATTATAAATTAAATAAAAATATTAAGATTATACATAAATTAGCTTATATAATTATATGAATAAAAAATATATAAGTGGAACGGAAATAAACCCAAAGTATATTTTTGAAACAAATATATATGCACTGTTTGCAAATTTCTTCGCTAACCTAATATGCAAGGCAGACTAAGACTGGTTGGAATAAGGGCTTAAGTGGCCTTATGCAAACTTAGAAGAACATGCAAGTCCAAGTCTGAAGATAAGTAATACGTCATATGCATGTCCATAGTTCAAGTTCAAGTCCATAAATAAGTTATAAGTCATATGCATGTCCATAGTTCAATAATAGTCGGATATGCACATTCGAGAGAAGTATGCTATGCAAAGTTAATTGTCCAAGGCCTTATATGCAAAAGTTTTAGTGCTATCATCAGCTCTAAAAATTCCCAAATCAATTTAGGGTTTACAACTTGAAAAAGGTAAGAAATAAGGAAAGAATGATCCGCCCCTCTCTAGGTGTCAATGAGGGCCTATTTATAGGGATGTCAATCATGCTGGATGATTGACACATGGCACAGCTTTGAATCCAAGGGCTCCGATGACACCATCTTGATGAAATCTCGGCATCCCATTATTTAGATTCGACATCACTTGCTTACATAAGTTCGACAACATAATCTCCCTTGCAAAGACTCGACATCTTTTACATCTTGAAAGTTTCGGTATCCCTTGCCGCTTGTAGAAGCTCGAAACCCTTTACTATTGTTGAAGTCCATTACTCCTTTAGAATTCATCATCCCAGTGGAAGCTCGATACCACTTGTTGTTTGTAGACGCTCTAAAACAGTTACTATTCTAAAGGCTTGATAACAGTTGCTTTGTCAAAGGCCTATTTTCCATAGAAACTCGATATCCTCCCATTGTGATTAGATACTTGACATCTTTTTGTAGCATGGCATCCTTTCTTTGTTACATACTCTACAACACTCTATGTTGTAGAGGTTCGACATCCCTTCCTATGTCTTTGTCATCCCAGTTATCTTTAGGCTCAACAACCTCCATGGTGTAGAAGCTCGATACCCCCATGTTCCTTTAGGCCTGTTGCAGCTCGATGCCTCTAATTATTTTTTGGTTCAACATCTTCATCGCCTTTCAGAAATTCGATACCTTCTCGTTGTTAGGCGTTCGATACCTTCCTTCATTGTTGATGTTCGACATCATCCACTACTTGTTTAATGCTCGATAACACTTATTGTAGAGACTTGTTGCCCCATAGGGACTCAACACCTCTTCTCAACTTGTTAACCACTTGAAGTTTGACATTCCTTTTTCTATAGAGGATCGACAACCGTTTGCTGTTAGATGTTCGATATACATATTTGTAGTAATATTTACCTCCCCCATTTATGTAGAATAAGCATATTATACATTAGTATAATTTCACTTTTCATATTGCCGCCTGTTGATATTTCGGAACTTTAAATCTAGTCCGTTCATTCGAATGGGAATCAACGCTCCTTGCTTTTCTCTCTTCTTTTATAAATACCTATCCTTTCTTCTCCAAAAGCTCTACCTGCAAACTCAAAACTCAAATTGTAATTGTAATTCTTTCTTTTCAATCTCACAATTTCAAAAGGTAGCTTTCGATTCCTATTGTATCCAATCTTAATTCAAGGTATGATTTCTATTTCGATCGATTTAAATATAGAAAATGGGATTTTTGATTTTAAAGTTAGGGTTTCAACAATCAGGTGTTTACAAACCATTAGGGTTTGATTATCGTTGGATCCAAACATTTCTTATGATTAGGAATTTTTGTGTTTGGATTCGAACGCCATTTGCAATACATACCCCTAAAGATTAACAAAAACTTGATAATTCATGGATTTTGGTAATTACCATAAACTCGATAACTTCCTAAAGACTTACACTCAATTAGGGCTTCGATGGTTGTCAAGGACTTGATATCTACTTAGGGACTCAATAGCCTGCTAGAGGTTTGCTAATTAGTTACAGGCTCACCAACTAGTTATAAATTCAATAATTAGTTTGAGAATTGATAACTTGTTTAAGACTCAACTAGTTGTAAATTCGGCAACTAGCTAGTGACTCAATAATTAGTTATGAATTCTATAACTACCTAGTGAATCGTTAAATAGTTACAAACTCAACAACCCATAGAGAGTTGTTAACAAGTTACAAATTCGACATGTTTTATAAGTTCGATATCTAGTCATGAAGAAAAACCTTCAACTGATTATGAACCCACTAACTGTTTATGAGTTTGACGCCTTGTCATGAAATCGATAACTATTTATGAGTTCGACGCCTTGTCATGAACTCGATAACTAGTAATGAATTCGACATCTTGTTATAAACTCGATAACTAGTTAAGGAGTCTCTATGTAGTTACAAACTCGCTGACCATTTACGAGTTCGACATCTTAATATGAACTCGATAATCGATTAAAGGATCTTTAATTAGTTATGAACTCACTAACTATTTATGAGTTCGACACCTTATCATAAACTCGATAACTAGTTATGAATTTGGCATCTTGTTATGAACTTATTAACTCATTAAGGATTCTTCAACTAGCTATGAACTCACTAACTCCTTACGGGTTTGACATCTGGTTACCTATTTATTTAGATCTCTACTTAAAGAATTAAATTTTCTTTAACATTTTCTTAATTACTTTAGACTTTCATAAAATATATGATTCTTCCCTGATTTCTGCATGATATTACTTGACAGGAAAATGGCGGGCAACAAGGGCTTTAAATCCTCTCCCGCTTTAGAGAAAGGAGACTATAGACTCATTCAATCTTCTATAACTACTCAGGATGAGGTTGACATTATTCTTCAGCAATTCGGGATTACCAACATAGAAGCTAAGGTGGCAGGCCCATCCGGAAGGATAGATAATCCTTCGGAAGGTTCCTTTGCTTTTACTCTAATTCATGTATGGCATTTAGGATACCTCCCCCTCTAAGAATTCTTCACTTGATTCTTAGATCATTTAGGGATCGCTCCAATACAATTGCTGCCCAACTCTTATACATAGCTGCCTTGAGATACTAGCTAGGGAAGCAAACCTCCCCTATCTCGATGCTGAAACTATTCATTCATTGGTAAACTTGTTAAAGTGGAAAGACAACCAGAGGATCCTATATATCGCCTTCTTCCTTATCCAAAGTGCTTAATCATTAATTTGATCAACAGAGCTAAGGACTGGAAAAACCAGTTCTTTTATATTAAGAGCCAGGGTCTTTCTCGATTCCCAGCAAGACTTATTGTTTTTTCTCTATTGTTTATACTATATTCTGCTACTTTATTATAATAGTTATTCTTTTTCAGGGTCTGCTTCTAAAGGGACGAATTCTTTTATGGCCAATACAATTAGCACTTTGACCATGGCTTCTCAAACTATAGGAGTCATGCTTAACCTCTTGACCGAAGCCAACCTTCGAATGTACTCCTTGATCTTAGAAAGCCACAAAGTGCTCGGGAAGCCACTAATGGTCAAGAAAGATGCTCATGGGAAACAAGCTTTGGTTGTCGGTATCCAAACGCTTTTTCTCCTTCTTCCCCCATTCGATGTGACTCTTCCGGTAATCTCTTACTATGTTTTCAACGAAGTTTCTTATATCATCATCTTATTATTCTTTCTTTGTTGTAGGTCTGACTCTTACCATCTCGGTTTCTAAGCCCAAGGAAGTTAAAACTTCTACCTCTTTCTCAGCTGCGACTACTAAAGCTCCCCATTATAGGTTCTATTGTTGATGCCTTTTGGGCTATTGAGGGTCGCAAAAGGAAGAAGGATACTGGTGATCTTTTTGGTGCTTCAATTTATCTTTTGAGTAAGAAGCCCAAACTTGAACAAGATCAAACTGTTCATGCTATTATTGAGGAATCGAGCACGGTTGTTGCTGCAATTAACCAAGAATCCAGTGTTGTTGATTTAAGTTTACCAGATCAGGATCCTCAAAACCAAACAGACACTGCTTGCACCCTGAGCCCTGCTATAAATATCATGAATCCCTTGTCTACAACCGCCATACAATGTTTGTATCAGGAGTTAGGTCTAGCTCCTCCACCCCCTGAATCTCTTCCTTGCGAAGCTCCGGCTCAGCCCACTCCTTCACGTTTCGATGATTTTGTTCATTTAGTCTTCCAGTCCCCATCTGTGGCCTCTGTATTACCACTGCAGCCTTTCGCTTTTTCTAGGGACCATTTCCACATTCTCTTTCAGCAGCTTCTTGGGGTACGTATCTTTATGTGTCAGGCTAATACAAACTTTGACTTTATATATCTTTATTTATCATATATTTTATTTATTGTAGGTGGCCAAGCACATGTTCTTCCTCCAATAAGCCTCTCACGAATCTGTTAGCCAAGTCCCAAATTTCAAAGAGCAGATTTCATTGTTGATAGATAAAGTCGGGTTCCTTGAGGGCCAAATCTTTGAAGTCACAATAAAAAGAGATGAAGTTATTTCTGAAAAGAATAATCGTGCCTCCGACTTGGATAAAGAAAGAAAAAGGAGGCTAGCAGCCGAAGAAAGAGCGAAATTGCTGGAAAAAGAACTTGAGCAGGCCAGAATTAAAAATGCCCAAGCAGATGCTCAAGCTACAACTTTAAAAGGAAAGCTAGAAAGTGAAGAGGCTGCACTGGCCTACATAAATAATGTCTTTAAGGATGCCAAAGAGAAAGTTTCCTTCTTTCTAGACCAAGACCTTCCACGAGTAAGGGAGCGGTGCTATGAGACGCGCTCTTCATCGTGTATTTTGATAATATAGACCACTATTTAGGTTGGAATTCCCTTCACTACCAACACTAAAGGACAGTTCATGACGAAGTTTGACTTTAAACTGGGGAGAGTTCCTGGGTCATTACAAGACGAATTCACAAAATATGAAACCGTTGATTCTTGGGAATTACTATCTTTTAATGTTCCTCTTCCTAAAGAAGACTGGGATAATGAAGATAGAGGGGACTGGGATAAAGATGACAATGATGGTGATGAAGATGATGACGATAATGATTTGAGGAAGGATGGGGTGATGATAACAAAGACCCCGAGGGCCCAAGAAGTGGCGGTGATGGGTTAAGTAGCCATGACTTGGGCCCATTTGCTCATGATACCGACTTTCCCGACCTTTCTGAGTTCCAGAATGCTCCTTAGGGAAACATTTCATCAAGGATATCCATGCCTCTGGTCACCATGGCAAAGAGAAAATTTAGGCCTCTACCTCAAAAGCTCCCGCGATACAGGTATAAAGTTTATCCTCTTTAAATGCTTACGATTACTCGTTAGATTTAGTTAATAAGTTCACTGTTTTAGTTAGAAAGAAACAAATATCACTTTGAGATTTTGCGTGAGAAGAGTGAGAAGGATGTGCTATGATTAAATAGAGAAATTGAGAAACTAATTGAAGATCATAATAGTTTATCTAAAAAGTATAGGAGTCTTCTTATTTAAGTCAAACAATTAAAAGATTCCAAAATAAACGGGTAGCCCAGCTCTTAAAAAGATGTCGCCTTCATCGGGAAAGAGCTTTAAAGGGGAACATAGAGTTAACTACACTCTTTTAGATGCTTATTGAAGACAGGGACACTTTAGAGGAATTCCTCTATAAAATATATACTAGGAGTCTTTTTACTATCTTTTCCTTCCTATAGAAGGAGAGTAGGGGTTTACTTAGGCATCATCATAATAGGTATTTGAATGATCATGGGATCGATCCTCATCTTGGGGAATGATGGAATCTTCCTAAGATCGCGACCATTTCACTTTCCCTCAACACTCTTCCTCCTGAGAAGGTCAAGTTCAAGAAAGAGAAATTCATTTTTGAATTTTATAGAGGGTCCATATTATATGAACCTAAGTGATTTTGCGATTGTATTATGTAATTCAGATAATTTTATAAATTTCAACGTTCTTATTTCTTTGTGAATTAGTTTGTTTTTCTTAAAATACACATTTTAGGGAATCATTGAGCATGTTTATTTCAAAAGGACTCTTAAGTAAATTTGTCAAATTAAAAAGGGACTTTAAGGAGAAAATGTTAACTCTCGAAAACCTCTCGATTGGCAAAATATTGCTTTCTTAGGGACCTTTAAGAAGTTTACACACAACTTCCACACCTATATTTTGACTTCTTAGGTGACAAAAAAGACAGTTTATTTAAAGAAGTTCGATCTGATTATGTTAAACTGTTATGCAAAGAAACTAGTCCTCCTGCTAAGAGATGAGATTATCGCTAGTTTTCCCCCGTCAATACTCCTCATGGGTTTAGTGTTCCTTTTGACTCCACTTTCCCTATGTCTATGGGTCCACTTGAAAAAACTAAGATCGTTGCTTCAAAAATTAAGGATTGAATGTATAAAACTTGAGTTGTTGATGTAATTTGAATTTGTGCAGTTAAAGCGCTTAACGGATCTATAGCGGTGGAGATACAAAAAGTTATAGTGGAGATAAAGTGGGGATATAGCGAAAAATAGCAGAGGTGAAAAAGCTTCATTAGATATAAAAAATATATTTAAAGTTAATTTATTCTCAGTCTTATATCATTTTTATAGGAAAAAGAAATATTGTTTAAGTTTATATAACAAAATGGAAGAATATCATGATTTTTGTAGACTAGATTTGGTGATTACAATTAATTTTTAACTAATATTGAGCACTTATGCCTTAAAATTAGGTCTTTACCCTAACTTTGTTGATTTGGTTTAAAAGAGATCTAGTCAAATCAATATTTGTATACCACTGTTGCTAAAGTGAGTGCTAAAAAGCCTTGATTTAGCGGATGTAGTGGAAAATAAAAGGGCTTAAAGCAGATTTACTGTTTAATAGTGCTAACTTGAAATAGTGTAGCAGTCGAAGAATGCTATGGGCGATAGCGGGGATTTTACAGGGCTTTAACGAGGCTTTAATTGCACATATTTGAACTTGATCATGCTTGTAATACTTTTTTTAATAAAAGAACATATTTTTCCTAAGTGTTGGTTTTTCTTTTGCTCATTACTCTTTGCTAGGAAAACAACTGACCCTTGCATCCAACGGCCCTGACCCCTTCTCTCGATTGGTTAAACTCAAAAACTAGGCCGATGTTGGATATGTGAAGCACTCTTCTAAAGAAGCTCCAGTCATACCATTTTCGAACAATCCAAAAGCATGAAAATGGTGTAATAAATATTATAAATTAAGGTCAATAGTAAAGTATGAGTGTACTGACTTCGTGTTTAGAGGAGAAAATCAAGGAGAAAGGCTAAGAAATTAAAGAACTAAAAGGGAGCATAGATACAGTTGGTCGATCCTGACCCCCAACCCAAAGGATTGAAAGGACCTTGTTGTTGACTTGTTAAAAGGTTAAGTATCATACCAATCTCTAAAAATTATTGCAAGTGGAGGCAAATCCAGCCTTCTCACTCATACCCCTACAAGAACAACTAGGTCCCAATCTTCAGCCGTTAAAAACAAAATTTCTTCCTTGGAAAACCCGCCTCTAGGTTTGGATGATGGAGAAATTTCCAGGTGGTGCTAAGAGTATGAATATGAATGCACCCAGTTTCTAAAGGGAAAGTGGGACAAACAAGTTTCAAAATATCTCAATAAGTATCAAAGTCAGGTTGAGAAGCTGGGACGCGAGAAATATGCTCTTGAGTAGAAGGTTAACAAATTACAAAGCAAGGTAAACTCTTAAAGGGGCCAATAAAGTGCTCGATCATGCATTAAAGGTTCAAATTGACTCTATCGATATACGAATATCATGCGAAAGAAGGAAAAGAAACTTAAAGAACTACTGGATGTGGCGCTTCATCATATTACCAAACTTTCTTCGACCATTGAAGTCTTGAAGGAAAAAGTGAAAGACCTTGAGTCACAATTGAAAATAATAGAGGTAATGTCGCTTGAAAATTCATGATTGGATTCCCATGTTGATTATTTGCTTGATATAATAGTTGTTTTTGGCTTAAAAATCGACTATTCCTTCTTAGGTCTAGAAATGAACCAAAGGCTGAGCAAAGCAGCTTAAGCGGGATATAGACGTTATCAACACTGTGCTGACCATCACAAGAATATTGGAGGCCCTCCTCTTTTACTTAGAGATGACCTACTTCAAGCGAAAGTCATCCATGTCTTCTTGGGGTTGAGGGGAAGGGGAAAGAAAAGGTATATCAACATCTTCCACTCCCTCAACCTCCTCCTGAGGAAGACTTTAATGGCTTTGCATGATATTTGTAGCTTTTTGTATGTAAATTAGTAAATAACTTTGTACCTGAACAGTTGGTATTTTAAATAGACCTTGTATTTTCTTCCTATTCTTGCTTTGCATTTGAACTCATTGAGCTGTTTGAGATTTGTGACTCTTTTCAGAACCTTAATTTGATTCAATATGATCTATGGTCTTTGGTAGATTTGTTTTCCCTTTTCTTCCTCGAAGAATTCTTTTAGACAGGCCTTTTCAACTCTCATTTCTCTTTAAATCCTTTTCATTCAAATTCGATAAAAATGTGAATCAATTTGCCTTCTTATCTTTCTAGGCTGAATGACTTCATAAGTGAATTTTCTTTGCTAAAATATTATTACTCTGGCTAGCTTTAAAACTTCTTTCCCCCAATTTAGGTTTGTTGGATGGTTGTTCGATGACTTTTCTTTGTCACCTGAGATTATTGAGCATGAAAAGTTACTTGTCCTTTACTTTAAAGGTTACTTTAACTTTGCCTTGGTGCAAGATTGATCCATGTATGACTGCTCTTCCCCTAGAAGATTACTTTGGCATATCTCCAAGATGGAATTAGAATTGCCTGACTGATTTATTTTGCCCCTTCTATACCATTTAGGCAAGGATTTAGGCTTTGATTGATTTCTTTTTCCCCCTCTTACCTTTTTAGGTAAGAATTTGGGCTTTGATTGATTTTTTTGCTCCTCTTACCTTTTAGGTAAGGATTTACGCCAATCAGTGCGTTTGGTTAGCCATCTTAGGCAGAACCAAAGTCTTACCCATCCTCCCTTTAGGAGGCGCTTCGGTCAGGCCTTATAGGCAGAACCGAGGTTCAGTTGGTGCTTTGCTAGGCCATCTTAGGCAGGACCAAAGGCTTACTCCATCCTTCCGCTAGGAGGTGCTCCATCGGGCCACCTAAGCGAGGCCGAAGGTTTGCGGTGCTCTGACCAAGCCATATAGGCAGGACCGGATGCTTACTACGACCTCCCTCTAGGAAGTGCTTTGAATAGGCCCTTGTGGCAGGATCAAAGGATTTTCCTTTATTTTAAAAATCCTTTTCATGAAGCATTTCTCTTTATTAAGCACTTGATCTTTGTAGATACATTGGTTTTTTGCTCAAATCTTGTTAAAAAACTCTTGGAGTTCTCATTTTCCCAAAAAATTCTCTATCATCCCTTTTAGGGCTCGACACTGATTTGTTTCTTGTCCATTCATTCAGTGATATTGGCAATAAGCGTCCCCGAGATTTATTTCCTTTCCTTGGCACTTTTTCTTTGAAGGCCAATAGTCTAACCTCTCTTTAGTTAGGAGGTAGAGGTTTTCATAGGAGGTGGTAAGGGAATGGGCTTTGGTAGATAGGAATTCCTAGAGGGTTATGTCTTTGGTCCCCATTTGGCTTTTTTGTAACATTGGATAGGCTCAAAGCTCTAACGACAAGTTCTCTTAAAAAATTCTCAAGTTCTGATTGGTGCGGGAGAGTGATGGATTACTCCCTTCATATTTGGGCAAACTCATTGAAATCCTTTGTTATTTCATTTTCGATGATAGTTCCTTTAGCTTGGAGCTATATAGTTTTTCTTATTTCCGAGAACGGGTCATTCCTTTTCTTGTTCTCTTTTCCCAGAGTAGGATAATAAGCTAAGATTGGGGTAGATCTCATATGGAATGAGTTTATGCTCCAATTACCTGGGTCATAAAGAATTACTCACCTCTTTTCTACTAGAGTTTTTAGTGCCAAGTTTCTTAAATTTAATACTTGTTCCTTATGGAATTGAAGGTTATGAGTGACTTGATAATCTAAATTGGTAAAGGGGCTCGGAGGATTCTTGTTCGGAGATAGACATATGCAGTTTAATAGGATATGCAGGATACAGAAAGTCCTTAATAGGAATATGCTAGATATGGAAAGTCCTCTGTAGGGATATGTCGGATATGGAAAGTCCTCTATAAAGATATGCGGGAGTCAGAGGCTCTGGCCTCCTTCTACCGCCAAAATGTTAGCAAATTTCTTTATTAACCTAATACGCAAGGCAAACTAAGGCTGGTTGAAATAAGGGCTTAAGTGGCCTTATGCAAACTCAGGAGAATATGCAAGTCCAAGTCTGAAGATAAATCATAATTCATAAGCATGTCCAAAGTTCAAGTTCAAGTCCATAGATTAGTTATAAGTTATATGCATGTCCATAGTTTAATAGTAGTCGGTATACACATTCGAGAGAAGTACACTATGTAAAGTTAATTGTCCAAGGCCTTATATGCAAAAGGTTCAAATGCTATAATCGGCTCTAAAAATCTCCAAATTAATTCAGGGTTTGCTACTTGAAAAAAGTAAGAAACAAGGAAAGAATGATTTGCTCCTCTCTAGGTGTCGATGGGGGAATATTTATAGGGATGTCAACCATGCGGGATGATTGACACATCACGTGATTTTGAATCCAAGGGCTCCGATGGCACCATCTTGATGAAATCTCAGCATCCCATTGTTGAGATTCGACTTTACTTGCTTACATAAGTTCGACAACATAATCTCCTTTTTATAAACTCAACATCTTTACATTTTTAAAGTTTCGGTATCCCTTGCCACTTGTTAAAGCTCGAAACCCTTTTCTAGTGTTAAAGTTCGTTACTCCTTTTAAATTCGTCATCCCTATTGAAGCTCTATACCGCTTGTTGTTTACAAATGCTCTAAAACAATTTATTGTTATAAAGGCTTGATAACAGTTAGTTTATCAAAGGCTTGTTTTCCATAGAAACTCAATATCCTCCCTTTATGATTAAATACTTGACATCTACTTATAGTACGATGTCCTTCCTTTGTTACATACTCTACAACACTACATGTTTTAGAGGTTCGACATCCCTTTATATGTCTTTGTCATTCTAGTTATCTTTAGGCTCAACAACCTCCGTATTATAGAAGCTCGATACCTCATGTTCCTCTAAGTCTATTGCAGCTTGATACCTCTAAGTATTTATAGGTTCAACAGCTCCATAGCCTTACATAACTTTAATAACTTCTTATTGTGATACCTTTATTTACTGTTGGTGTTCGACATCATTTGTTATTTGTTAAATGCTCGATAACACTTGTTATTGTAGAGACTCGTTGTCCATAGGGACTCGACACCTCTTTTCTGCTTGTTAACCACCTGAAGTTCGACATTCCTATTGTTGTAGAGGCTCAACTACCCTTTGCCATTAGATGTTCGACATACATATTTGTAGTAACATGTACGGTAGTATACCGTAATATCATATCCATCTGACACTAATATCATGAGGGTTCATAAGAAATATATTATCCTTTAAATCAATATCACTTTGGCTTATTGAAGATTTTGAATCTTTAATAAAGTTGTCCTATGTCATTTATATATTAATAGATTACTTGCACACGCATTATGTAACAACTCATATTTTACACATCGAAGGATCGTAAAATATTATTTTAAAATCCAAATTATGTCGTATAAGGTTATAACTTTACGTAATATTGAGTAGTGATATTTTTCACCCTCAGAATGTTCATTGGACATTTTTACCCAAAAATATCTTTTTAGGCCTATAGCTCTTGGTAGAAGCTGAATTAGAGTCTCAAACTACTTACAATTGAAAGATACGATGGTTTACTATTACAAAGAATGGTTATAACAAATTTTTGGATTTATAGTTTAGGAGATATGTCATTTTGAAGTTTGACAGTTTTAGGCAGATTAGTTGGTAATTAAGGGGTGATTACTGCAACTCGTTAATCTATTTCATGATTAGGTTTAGGGCAGCCTCCAAAGTAGCCACTAATCACATATATACATATCTAAACATCTCTAACTCTTCTTAGCCTCCATTGACGTTTTACTATCTAAATACCATCATTCTTTCAATAAAATTAGCTATCTAACTAAGAGAGGATTATTTACAAGGGGCCTTTTCTATTTCAAAAATTTATGCTTAGGAAAGTGTGTACCCATTATCCAAATCTGGATCTACTCTTGTTTTGATGGATCTACACTTGTTGGTGATTTTTGTTGGTTGTACGCCCTAAGTGAGTGATTTTATCCTCTTACTTTATTATAAATATTGATATATGTTTTTATCTTGTTTTTAAATTATGTTCAAACTGAAAAATATGATTTTTAATTTGGGTATTTTCTATCCATTTTGGATTTACCTCGGTTTGCATATTTTTCATTGATTTTTGAGTGATTAGTGATTGGTTTATCATCTCTAGGCATAATATATACGTATCTATAGGTTCTGACTTTTGACATGTTTTCAATCCATTTTTAAGTCAAAAGTATGTTTTGTCACTATTTTGAAATTACAAAGGAAATAAAAACGAATTTAAAGTAAATTAAGATGATTTAAACAAGTTGTTTGATGTATGATTGTTCATATGAATGTTAGGTTTGGACTATGAACATGTTTTGGAATAAATTGTTATGACTTGATGTAATTTACATGTTTGAATAATGGTTGAATGTCATTGTTCTATGCTTATGTGTTTTTTTTGCATGTTTGAATGTTGCTTATATGTTTGAATGCTTGTAAATGCATATCATAGCGTATTGGGGTTGGTAATGGATTCTATGGTCGAGGGTTTCTATAAGGAAGAAGTAGCGATGTGTTCCCTGATTCAATGCATAAAGGATGGGAGGTCTGTGAATGTTGAAAAGAACTTTGACGGATCAACTTTAGAGTGTTTGGGGTCGTATCGGTGCATAAAGGATGCACAGGGTCGGAGCTTTAAGTATGAAGATGAAATTGGTGTGAAATTGACATGTTTGAAGTGCAGTAGGAGTTTGGTCCGGGCTTGGTGGTCGACTTGGAGGTGGTTGGCTTCGGGATGGGAAGTAGTTTGCTTTGAGTCAGGGGTTCAGGGGTGAAAGATCGGACATAAATTCATGTTCAGTAATTACTCTATTCGATGAATGAATAACCCCGAACAGGCAAGGGACTAGACCAGAGTTTCTTTCGATGTGTTTGCTTCGGGCCGGTAGTGTGTTTACTTCAGGTCGATCCTTGGAAAATACAGCACAAGACTGAGATGGAGGTGCTTCAGGGGAACTTTGAGTCTTGCATGGGGCTGCTTCGAGGAAAACCTAAGAGCTACTTGGTGGTTTTTGGGAGTTGAAGTGGACAAGTCCCAAATGACTCAAGATGACTTAGGGGTCTGAATGACAACCAAGGAAGTGAGGTGACTTCGACGTATCAATAAGGTGAATCATTTTGGTCGAGTACTCTGGGTGAGAAATGTGTGGACTTGGTGATGGTTCAAGGAGGAACGTTCGACGAGGTGAAGCGATGTGGCAGGATGTGGTATGTTCCGGTATCGAGTCGTGTGCAGGACGAATAGCCGATAACTCTAGATGTGGTAGATGTTTTGTGACGACCACCCTAAACTGCATAAACCCAATATATCTATATAATGCACTGTAGCGGTGCTCAGCCGATGCGGGGTGATCACCAACAAAGTAAATAAACAACACAGAACCTATCATATATCTCACAATGCATCGAATAAAATGTAATAGCAAACATCTCAAATATAAAACAGGCAAGATAGTATATAACTGAACGATCACAGCATCAGAGTATATAGATCCATATAGCAAACAGTATAAGTAATAGAGTTATACATTAGATAATAACTCATAAATTGTCTCTAAATAGTAAGGCACCAGCAAGCTCCATAGTGCTGTGCATCGGAATAACAAATGAGCATATATAATAATATGAGAGAATAGCCTCCAGCTCGCCACATGTCCAACTCCACATGCTCATCAGATCTGGTATCCATAATCTACTCATTTAACAGTACCTAGAGTAGGAAGCAAAGCATAAAACCCCATGTCATACAACAATCTCGTGAGCGGTAGAAATCTCTTATACTATAAAGTCAATATATTAGGACAAATGGGATGGAAATCATACCTGACCTATCCCTGCAACCACAGAGTTAGCACATATAAAAGATATACGTTAATCTATGGTAGTTAGCATGGGTGTACTACACATCAAAGTACTAAGGGTGTCCAGATATCTACATCGATAATATCCACATCGTGTGTTATTCCTAGAGTGATAAGCATTCAGATAAACATATCATCCGTCATCCATCCTCATGTTCACTCACTCAACGCATTAAATATATGATACTCATATAACCCCATCGCAATAGTCAAGGACTACTCAACTCCACGGTTTCTTGATATTTGAATCCATGCCACTCAGTAGGCCAGGAACTAGACTGCATACTCCATAATAGTCTAAGGTAAATGGATCGAAACATTATGTGACCTAGGGCATGCTCCGTAACCCAAGTGAGCATCCTCACATACCCCTACTTCACGAGTACACTTCGAAACCTGCGATTATCAATGATCCCTTTTCATACGTCATCTGTAGCAGAGCTCATCCTGGAACTGTCCATATGACTCCCGTCTGAAGTCATCTTGGTTGGGAAATGTTATAGACTGCCATTGTTAGTCGTAGAATATCATCGTTCGTCTCGTAACCTTCCTTCAATAGTTCCTTCAATCTGAATACTTTGCATTCGAAGTATAGTTATTCATCGTCGAAGCCTTCACTTCTCATTACAAAATCTCCATCGTCAGATCACGACTGGTCGTCGTCGAAAATAGTCAAATCGGTCATCGAAAACTCACTTCAGGTTTGGCCCGAAGTCAACCCCGAGTTTTTGGCCTTTTGATCTGAAGTAGACACTAAATTTTTTGTCCTGAAGCCAAGCCCAGGTAAATTCAAAAATTTCCCCAAGCGCGCTCAAGGATTGGTACCGATCCCCGACTTAGCTTATTTTCCTCCTTTTGACACCAAGCAACATGAGAATAACTCCATGCACCGTTTGTCACCAAACTATACCCCATGGTTCGATACCGACCCCAAGAAACATGCAAATAACTCCAAGCACCCTTTGTTACTAATTAAATTTCCACGACTCTAAACGAACCATGTGTGACTCCAAGCAAATGGCAAATTTCCTCAGATCGGACTCCAAGTAAATTACCGTCGATCCATCAACAATCGGTTCATCTTTTTTTGTCTATAACTCGAGCATACAAATTCCAAACACTGAATTGAAATTTGAAACATAGCTTTAGGGAGTCCATCTTGACTTACCTTATGGATCGCATGTCATTTGGACAATGTGAACTTTATGAATCATTGCCGATCCATCAACCACCGATCCATCTTCGATCGACCATAACTTGAGCAGACGAACTCCAAACGACTTGAAATTTGAAACGTAGTATCATAGGGCCTTCCTTGTCACCCCATATTGATTGCACCTCATTTGGACCAATTTTCATTGATCGGTACTGATCCTTACGTACTGATCCCTAACTTGTTTCTATTGCAAAATGGCCATTCGATTAGCGTTTTCAACCACTCAAACATCTAACAATCATACATACATCATATACAAGCAATAACAACAACCGAACATTCAAATATATCCACTTTAAAATCTAATTCTAATGCTAAGGATCCATAAGAACATGTTTTTGTAAATCAAGTCCAAATTGTCAAAATTTCACATATATGGTTAATTATAGTCGTAAACATTTTTAGAGATTTTTATATAATTTTTAAATGCCATTTAAGGTGTATAATGACCTAATTAGTAAGTGAGAGAACTAATCACTCACCTGAACCAAAATCAACCCAAGAATGCTCTAAATTCGAAAATGAAACACCAATCCAAGATGCCTCCACCAACAAGTCCTCTAATCCGAGAGCAAATCCTACTAATCTCCCGATGACGAAATTAAACTAATTAAAGTAAAGGTTTGGGGTAGTTTTAGGCTAAGAGATCAATAATGGTGGTTTCTCTTTTCTTTTGTGAGTATTGAAGTGAGAAGGAGAGACCTAATCAGCCCCAATCAATACCAAGCCCGAAATGGGCCTTGGGCTCACCGATTAGCCCGCTATTACCCATTAAGCTAGCTGAAATCAATCTAAATTTTAAATAGCCATAACTCCTAGCAATAAGTCTGTTTTCTTAGTATGACCACTCTACAGAAAGGGAAACCGTAATCTTGATCTAATGGAAGTGGTTTCAGACCCCAATTTGGCTCCTATCAAAAGTTATAGGCCATATAAGATTTACATGGTCAAAATGGTCACATATAAATTTGATAGAAATTATGGATGTGACAAATGTCCCTAAGAGTTATTTTCCAAAATTATATAATCGTACAACCTTATATGAAAATAATATAAATATTATATGATCCTCCGATGCGTAAAATATAGGTCGTTTCATGTTTTGAGGGGGCAAAGGTATGTAAGGACGCTCACTTGTGTACCCTGGACCTTTGTGGTGGTCTGGTCTGCCTTGGTGATGGCAGTACCTTGGTGATGGTATGTGATGGAACACCGAATCCAATTGCGAGGTGGTGTGTCATCGACCTTGGTGGTTGTGAGAGTTATAATATATTGAGAGGCATCATGTGATGATGCAGTAACTTGGTGATGGTTGGGGAGAAGTGACATCTTAGTGATGATGTGAGACCTTGATGATGGTTGGGACGAAGTGACATCTTGGTGATCATGCAAGGCATCGGTAATGGTCGGGACGAAGTGACATCTTAGTGATGGTGAAAGACCTTGGTGATGGTTAGGCGAGGTGATATCTTGGTGAGGATGCAAGGACTTGGTGATGGCCGAAGTGAAGTGAGACCATGGTGATGGTTATTATTGTGCGTGTTTGTTATATGAATTTCCATGGTTGCTATTATTGCTTGTATTTCTTGCAATAAGGAAGTGGGATGGCCTATTTATATGCCCATGTTTTCCTTGGCCCATATACCACAAAGATCCAATTCTTCACCCAACCTAACTCGAATAGCAAAGAGCAGCTCATGTATCACTCATGCCCAAAGCATGGCTCATTCGTTCTGCTTTTCGCTTACCGACCCAACTAGACCCATTCGAAGGACACCTCGTCCGCCTTGGCAAGATTGATAGGCCAGTCTCCCCCATCGGCGTCGAGTGGCAAAGTCAGGGCAGGCTACTTTGAAAGGTTAAGACCCCTTAATGGTCGGCTTAGTCAACCAACAAGCCACCGAATAGCCCACTCGTTTGTCGTCATCCTTGTTCTGGCCTACCATCGCCCGTAAGGATCCTCTATTTACCTTCAACTATGTCTACATATACTGCTCCTATGAAAGGTTGGAATCCACTGATGTAGGACATTTGATAAAGTCGTCGCTGTACAACATCCCCTTATGTACTTTACTAGAACCATAGTACCTCTGCTACAACCTACTCCCACGATGTCTGCCATGTTTTGGGCATGTCTATAGTACGGCTCACCAACTATCTTCATCTGCAACATACAAACTATCTGGCATCCCATTTGGCATACACATCAACCCATACCCCCATCAACAGCCTAATGCATTTCCTGGACTTATTGAACTCAATCTCAACCATCCAAGCATTAGCTTTAGCTGCTATAAATATATCATGCATTACATTTAAAAGGATTGGAAATCAATAAGCCATTGAATATCTCGGCGTTTTCAGCCATTTTACCTTATAATCCAGGCTACTGTAATCAAAGTGAAATAATAAGGAATTTCCTATAGTGGACGTAGACCAACTCTGGTCAAACCACTTTTAAACTATCGTCTCTTTACTTTTCAGCATATTGGCATCGCTTCATTTTTTTCATTTTTTAATGAGATATTAGTTGTCAATTTTGCTAATATTTCCTCTTAAACATAATTTCGAGGTAGGCTTAAATTTTAATCAACATTTTGGCACTGAAAGGAGGACCTCCCCCAAAAACTCACTTTTCTCCACTTCTCCTCAAAAAAACTTATTCTAGTTTGTTGCCATGGAACCAGCTTTAGGGCCCAAGGGTAACAACTCCAATTAATATGAAACTAATGGTAATGCTGTGGCCAACACTACTTGCCCTATCCCTAGGCTTAGTGATGATATGTGGCGCAACATGATGCAACAAATGACAAATGTGGGCTATTTGACTCATGAAGTGGAGAGTCCGATGATAAGGTTGGACGCCTAAACAACGGTCAATTTGCTCCACCGATTCCCCCAATAGCTGAACAGACTCCTCAACCCAACACTTTGAGTTACGTACAACATCATGAGCACTGCTAAAGCCTCGAAAAGGAAATTTTTGGAAGTTATGTTTGGGGAGATCTGCGTCCACCACAAGAATGTTTACCTCACTCCAATGCAAGAGGACGACCGTGAAGTCGTAGAACCAGAACTACTGCTACATCGTCGATCCCCATCAACCGAGGGGTAGTCTGCTTTCCATTACTTACGGATGACAAGCGGGGACTGAGATCTTCATTTTGAATGCCGTAGTGGTGGAGAATAAGGCAGGGCACTAGAGCCTCAAGAACCATCAGTCCACTCTCGACCTCAGTGGGAAGTACCTTGACCCAGACGCAAAGAAAGGCAACCTCATCCACCCAGGTACCCGTCAATCACTAGGAGCAGGTCCCCTACTCCGCAAGGCGTCACCATTATCTTGTGCCTTATTATCGCTGTTGGTCCCCAATGCCAAATAAACAACGAAAATGCCTCTCTCCCGTAGGGGGCACCATCATCCGCGACATGCATAATTTGGCCTCGGAGTAGAAATGGTTGCCTTGTGCCAGCAAATGCAAAGGATTCAGACAAGGAAGCCTAGTAGCAATGGGAGGTCAGCTGACGAGAACAGAGACCCATTCTCTAATAAGATCTTAGGCGCTTACATCCACCACAAGTATGCCTTACCTCCCATGGACAAGTGTAACGGGAGTTCTGACCCATCCGATCATATCACCACCTTCAAATCAGTAACCCAAGCCCATCAAATATCCAACCATGATAAATGATTCCTATTTTTCTCTACTCTGACTGGGTCAGCATCTCGCTGGTTCCTCAATCTGCAAGCTAGCACTGTCCACTCATGAGCATAACTATGCTCTGACTTTAAGGCCCACTTCTTTACGTCAAAGACAAGAATAATAATGGCTAGTGAGCTGGGCGACATAAGGCAAGGTCCAACCAAATCACCCTACTCGTATGTCAACCGTTTTAATAAGGAATCAATGATGATGAGAGGAGCAGATAAGAACAATTTAGTAGTAGCCTTTTGTTTAGGAGTGAAATATCAGTCCCATATATGGAAAAAAGTGTAGAAGCAACCCCTTCGTCCATAAATGACTTCCTTTAGAGGGTGAACGACATTGTGAGGATAGAGGAAGAATACATCTCTGATAGCGATGAAGAAGGCAATCAAAGAAACAAGATCAGCTAGAGAGAGGATAATTGTCGAAAGAATGGTCGGTAAGAAAATAACAAAAAGTGCTACGATGATGGAACGCGCTTCAAGCCTTGGCACACTAATTATGAAAACCTTAACTATGACATGGAAATCATATACCTTTCCATGTGCAACCATGTGCAATTCCAATGGCACGCTCCTACCTGGCCAGGGCAGAGGGAGGAGCCTAGGGGCAATGGGAAATACTGTGAAATTTACTAGTTCAATGGTCACTTGACCAACAGTGTCAGCACCTCAAAGATGATATAAAGCGACTCATCCATGAAGGAGTGTTAGTTTAGTATGTGTTGTGTCAAAATTTAACATGACACCCCAATATTAGAAGAAAGCACCAACAATATAGATCTATCAAAATAAACAAAATAAAGAACATAGTTTTATAGTGGTTCGACAAATTCTCTTTCCTACGTCCACTATAATTTTATTATCTTACATTTTATCTCTAGAATACAAAGATTTGAACTAAATGCGACCATAATCTAGTAGGTCCCAAATTAGATATGGTTTTTTTAAGTTGATGGTGGAAGAAGAAGATAGAGAAGTCCAAAAAGCGAAATGTCCTCTCCAATTCACTATATGCCTTCTATTCATAGGTAAATCACCCAATGAAGTCGCTAGATCATGAAATATTGGGTCAAACTCCAGATCCAAGAAATTAAGAGGGGAGGCAAAGTTTCCATATAATAAAATCATATCGGTACCGACAAGAATCATTTCATTACCGACCTAATTTTCTAAGTGCAAATGACTTGTCTTTCTTACATCTTGTCTTCTAACTTCAATTCGTCAAGTTCCAAGCACTTTTGCTTAGAAATTAGGTTGTTACCGAGAAGTTCTAACATGCCTAGTACTTGTCCTTATCTACTGAGCTTCTTTTGGGTTATCCAACTATTCCTTATGAAATAGATTCCAAGATGATCGCTTTATCCATCCGTACTTTGACTATGCCATTAGAGCCCACTAGAGGACATGAAAACATGTCGGTACCGACCTAAATTATGGTCGGTTCTGACCTCTACTTTTAATACATTTTACATTCTAACTATTTGAAATCCCTTTCCAATGCCATTCCAAGCTTATCTCCAAGTCTCTGGATCCCTTCGTTCATTATATAGAAATTCATTCTATCTATTTGAGTCTGATTTAAGATGTTTCAAAATTTGGCCATAACAGTATGTTAGGCAACTGTTTGCAACCAAATTGGTCGCAAACACCCAAGGATAGATTTATGTAGAGAAATAAATGAAGAAAGTAGAATTAAAACATAGAAATAGAATAAACTAATAGGCAAATCAAAGCAATAACCAAGAATTTATAGTGGTTCGGCGTTGTATGCCTATGTCCACTTTAAAGATTCTCTTTATTGATTCACAAATAGTTTGATTATAGTAGCAAACAGCAAGAAATTAGGAGAAAACTTTATTACAATTAAGACTAATGTAACAAGCAGCGTAAAGATCCTCAAAATGACCCTCTAGGCCAGTATTTATAGGCGAAGGCGACTACCAATCTCTCTGTAACTTCGGCTATAGGACCTTCTTATCCATATGGGCCCACCATAGGGGTTGCTCGGCCTAAATCCCAATGAAGAGGGATCGGTACCGATCCCTTCATTGGTCGATTCTTAGGCAGCGATCCCTATGGTGGCTTCTTAATGTTTAGATATGTTGTCTTTTCAAATATCGTGTTGATTGGACTAGGGGGGCTCATGCTTTTGATTGATGTTTGATTCGACTCCACTTGCAAATTACCTTCTACTAAACCCTCCAAATGGATTATGCCGATCCATACTAACTATCAATCTTTGCCGACCCCTCCTATGCTTTGCTGATCCCTAGCTTACGAGTTGAAACATAGCTTTTCAAACCAATAAACTATGCCGATCCATGCACCGACCCCTCCTATGCTTTGCCGATCCCTAGCTTACGAGTTGAAACACAGCTTTTCAAACCAATAAACTATGCCGATCCATGCACCAACATCTATGCCGAACCCTCCATTGCTTCTTCCACACCGAACCCTTGTCTAACTAACCATGCCAATCCATACATCTTCATTCATGCCGACCCCTTGAGTCTCACCATGTCATGCCGATCCATGGAGTTCCACCATGTCATGCCGATCCCTTTGATTCCACCAAGCTATGCCGATCCCTTGCTTGTCCAAGCTAATTTCCATATTTCTAGCATCCTGCATCGTCTATCTACCAACTCCGTTCAATCCTAGCTTCATATAACCATCTGAACTCTACTTCTGGGTCCTACAACCATTGCTCCATGGTCATCCTTCTTGATAACAGTCAAATCTATCTTGTGCAATCAGTTCAATATAGCCGGGTTAGGATACTGGGTAACACTTGCCCTCCAAAGTAAGTCTTGTGAGTAACATGACGTGCTTTGAATCGAAATAAGTCTGAATTGTCGGAAGGAAGTCCATCTAGCTTCCTGATTAATTGCTATTCCTTTTTCTAATCGTCCTCTAAGGCATTGAATCCTCCATTGATTATTATGACGCTTGGTTGACTTCTAATAATATATGCCTAGTGCCATATTACGTCAGCATATACAAATCCGGTCATGTGAGACTTATAAACTTCTTATTACCTGGTACAACCTCGAACTTGAAGGTTTCAGGTTTGATTTCAATTTCTGTTGATTTCAAAAGGTTGAACTTTTAAATCACTCACGTGTACATTCATATACACATTTCTGTCGTTGGCTCCCGGACGTGTTTGAACGCTCACGGGTCGTTGCCAATTTTTATAATATTTTGTATGTTCTCGTTTACAGTCAAACCTCCATGATCACTATCATCATTCATTTTTCACTCATTTTTTTATATCATCTTTATGGATCGGCATTAAACATGCCGATCCATTATTGAAGCTACGTAAATAGGGCTCGGTAGGTTCCTATACCGACCCTTATTCCCTTATTACTCATTCAACATTCTCGTGGCCGAACCCTTTCCTATTCATATAAATACGAGCCTCTCTCCTTTTCCTTCTTCACTTTTTATTCTATTTGCCTTAGCACAAAAACTCACGAACCCAAGTTCATCCACAAGCGCTTTAACCTTCGACCCTTTATAGATCCATCCGCCTTCCCAAATTCAGATCCTCTTGTTTCCATTCTCCCCATCGACTCATTTCGCCTCGCCTTTCAACTTTATGCACAGCTAGATACTTGCTTCCATTCCAGCTCGAGCATTCATATCCCTACATAGGTAAGGTTCGGCAACACTTTCCTTTAATCATGCGATAGGATTCTTAGCCCTGAATTGTTAGCGAGTGTTTGAGGTAGTAATGGCAAATGATCTTGGCGAGGTGAATGATTGCTGGAGTAGAAGTTTGGTGGGTTGAGTTGGGTGCAGAAATAGGAGAGGAAGAAGGGAGATGAGGGTTCGGTGAAGGCCTTTGGTGGAGAAGGAGTTAGGAGTAGAGAAAGGCAAGGTTCGATTTACGATGAGATGGCAGTGTCAGGGATCGGCAAGTGAGGGTTCGGTTGTTTATTTATTTTGTTGAGGAGACGATGAAATGAAGGAAGGTCAAGGAAAGAGATCGGAAAGGAAAGGTTTGGAGAGGGATCGGTAGAGGGTGGCGGTATTGGATAGGGATCGATATAGAGAGCTTTTGATAGAGGGATCTGTGGCTGTGGTCAAGTAGAGGGATCTGTTGGGAGCTCTTGGGAAAGGGATCGGCAGTGAACACTAGGGATCGACATATACCTTATAAACTAATCCAACTTAACTCATTCGAATAATCAACGCTAGTTTTCCTTTCTGACCTTACATATAAGATGACAACGAACAATATAACATGCATACTTGAACTATTGAACTTGAGACTGATCAACCAAACTTCCGGAATTTTCAATATGGACTAAGCGATAAACTTGCTAATGAACTTAAGTAACAGACTTCATAATTCGATATTCCAATAGTCGATCCTAAAGCCTTCACTGCCGATCAATTTTCTTGCCGGTTGTGACGGTCAGCGATGACGGTCTCTCTGGAAAAACTCCCAAGTCTCGTCGTTTTATTTCGTTTTTCTGATTTCAAACTTTTTATGTCTATTACATACTACACTGCACTACACTAGTTCACACTTAGCACGAGGGGAACATGTTATTTTTCTAATCTCGATTATCTATTTAGTATAGCTGATATAGATTCCCGACGCTTGAAGCATTCAGTTGACATGCCTTCTGATTCGACGACACGACACATTGGTTCTAAAACGAAGTCAAGTTCCGCAACTGTATCTGGCAGGCCTTCTCTAAGCCATCATACGGAGCAAACAGAAGTTTCTAATCCATAAGTCGATCTTTTTTAGATATCCCAGTCCTTCCAATGGAGGACATAAGCCCTGCCCCTGATGCTGTAGAGGGAACTATTCTTCTCGATAATTTAGTGGGTTCATAGGCCTCTCGGATCGGCGAAGCTGCTCTTCGTCGGTTATGCTTTGTCCATGGAATTCCGTTTGGGGATGTCTTGGTTCTCTCAAGACAAGGTAGACCTCACTTGCACCTAGCAAGGTATACATCTTCCAATAAGTTTATGTGTTGGGCTAGATGCGTACCACCCTTCAATTCATTTGTCCGAGAAATGTTGAGATACATTGGGATCGCCCCTACACAACTTCATCCTAACAGTTATGCTTTTATTCATGGAACCTTCTTGCTGTTCATGAATTTTATATTTCGTCCACCTACTCTCGGGGACATAAGATTCATCTATAACTTTAAATGCCGATTGGGAAGCCCCTCTTATGTCTTTCTTGAGCCTTCGCCAAATTACAAAGTTCTGACGGGCGCTTGGAACAAACTCTCGCTATTTAAGCATGAATGGTTCTATGTGCGTTGCCCTCTTGGGTTTGGAAGATGACGGTTAGAAGGACATAAGTCTTACTTTCACTTTTCTCTCAAGTTCATTGATCCAATTCATAACTTTTCCTTTGAATCCACTAACATCCGGAGCTCTTCCAGGTGTTTGCCCACATCCTGAAGGTGCTGATTTTTCTAGAGCCATTGTTGCTATCAACGCTACTCCCGAAGAGGATAGGGACATCAAACTTCTCGTAACTGATGAACTATTATCCTTGTTTGGGCTATTGGAAGATGACCGTAGTATTGGACTTCCCGGGAGTGTGGCGTTATTAAGGAATGTTGTAGAACAAAAGAGGGGTACTATCAACCCCATCGTGCCCTCTGGCGAGGGGACTCGGGATGATACCGAGGAGGGCGAGACTAAGGATTCTCAAGCCGAGAAGCCAAGAGATGTCGATGCAGGCCTTGGAAAAGCAACAATGGTTGAACCGTCACAAGCCGGACAATCCCAAACACCTATAAAGAGAAAGAAGAGGTTGGCATACAGGCTTCGCAAAAGAAAAACTACCTCGGATCCAGAGTTTGTTATTACTGTGGTTGAAGAGGAATCATCATCTCAGCACTTGGAAAGTTCGTTAAAGCGATTTTCTAATCTTCAAATTTCGGATGACATCATGTCCTATAACTTTACAAACATTAACATAGAAGGACTCAACTCTCCCACCAGAAGTGGCAAAGGCATCCAACCTTCGGAAAAAAAGTGAGAAAACCCCGATGTGCAAAGCTACCATTACCGGTCTGTTGGGGGGAGCACTAGGACACTCACAAACAGACGCACTTCACTATACACTTCTATTGATCTTTTGTGCAACATTTACTAATACGCTCCAATTTGGTCTTTACAGGTGCAATGTCTCAATCAAGAGCCTTCAATCGCCTTAGAAGTTCTTCTGCATACCATAGATCAAGCTAGGATTCAGAGTCTACTCGGTGCAGGGAAAAAGACAAGGGGCGAGATAAGAATTATCGTTCAAGGGAATCTTCTTCCTCTTCCAAATGCAACTCCTAATCCCAAACATCTCGACAAGGCGAACAGTCTGACTTTCCTGCCTAAAGTAGAGAGCAGCCTTCCTATCGTGGTCTTATATCGCCGCGTCTCACGAGCCACATTTCGACTCTTCAAGCTCCAGACAATCTCGTGAGCGTCGGTCAGGAAAACATCCCCTTGCTACCTCCAAACCACCTTTGTTGGCCACTACTCCTGACGTTTCCACAACGGAGAAGTTGGCCGAGCTCAAGGCCACTTTTCCAAAGATTTTCTTTGATGGCCTCAAATTCCTTTTTTATATTCATATAATCCCAGGGCATGCTAAGGAAAGTTCTCTCGTATGCGCGAACGACGTATTTGTGCAGCATGAATTATTTATACGTTTGGCAGAGAGAGCTCTGAAGTTTCTATTGAGAGACAACATGAGATAGACCACCTCAAATTGGAAGCTATACACGATAAAGATATAATCAAGCATCATGACACTGAATTGCTAGAATTTAAAACCCAACTTGCTAAAGCGGAGAAGAATGCCAAGGAAACGACAAAGGCAGTAAGCCGTCTGGAAGCTACTCAAAAAAAGGAACTCGACGCGGCACTCTAGTGTAGCGGGGCACTCGCTTTAGAAAAGGATTCCTTGCATAAAAAGAAGGATGCTCTTGCTCGCCACGTCGAGGAACTTGAAGAACTTTTAAAGAAAGAAAGGGAGGAAAAAATTGAAGCTCACGAGAAATTGCAGAAATACCGTGAGGAAGTTGTTGAGGCTAGAAGTTTAAAGGCTAAACTCGACGAGCAACTCGCCAGAATCGTAGTTCTTAAAGAAGAAGCTCAAGAGGAGGGCCGAAGAGAGATGACCGAACGAGTTAACTCCCAAATGGAAGCTGCTATGGAGCCCGACAGGAATGAGATTAAGGACTTATTCAATCCGCTGATTATTGAATACACTGCCAAAGTCATGATCCATCGCGACTTAAGCTTTCTCGATGAGGGTTACCTCGAATCACTTGCTGAAGCTTGGGAGCACATCGTCGAAATGAAGAAGAATGAGCTAGGTGAAGCCGATCTCAACGAGGAAGAACTAGTGAGGGAAATTCTTCATCGGAACGAGCCTTTAGATCTAGCTGCCGCAAAACTTCAATTTTTCAAGGCTTCTACACATACTGAAGGAGGAGAGAATATTGCCGGGTCTTCAGGGACTGATCCTAAAGGTCCTTCTTCATCCTAAGTAGCTAGAACATCAACTTCTCTTGATACAGAGCAGGATCTCGGTTATGATCTGGACAGGCCTGGCTTCAGCCCAAGATGCTACCCCCCATTTTAGAAGGAGGCACCCCGGCGATGACAGAGAGTCATCCAGATGCTGGTATTTTGCTTTACTCCTTAGTATATGAATAGTTTTCGTTCTTCACGCGCAATGGCTTTGAGCTAATCTCCATGCTTTATCAAATTTTTTAGGTCTTTCAGGTCCCAGTCAAACTCCCATAAGTAGTGCTATTGTAGAACAAGACGAGGAAACGGCTAAAGACCCAGCTGCTGCTAATGTTCCAGGACCCAATGCTCAAGTCATCGGTGCCCATGATGAAGACAAGATCGAGGATCCACTCCCGGCCGATGAATATGATGCGTGATAATTCTCGATGCCTCGAAACACACTAATAAGACCAGTATGAGGGAGCAGATCGAAAAGGAGGAACTATTGAAAAGAAAGGTTGAAATTGAACCCACCGAGGTGGACGTCAATGATCCTCATCTCGTGCCATGCAAATTATTCCACCGAGTGGGTTGATCCCTGATGAACTTCCTCCTACCTCCTCAAGCTCTCCGACTAAAGGCGGTAAAGGGTCCCAAAAGAGAAGCATAAGCGGCTCTACCCCCTGAGATATCCAAAAGAGAAAGAAAGTCAAAGTAGTAGTTACTGCTTAAGCTCAATGTACATAGTTTGCATAATCGTCTCTTTCGCTAGTTGTAGTTGTACGGGTATGAATCCCGATCTTTTGAAATAACTTGTACTGAAGTTTCGGCACTTGTTTTATAAATAAAAGCTTTTGTTTTCTGCTATGCTTCGTGTGAATTATTACTTAAGTACTTGAACGATTCCATTAAATGTACTTGTAATTTGTTGCTTATGAATTCTATCAATAATCCACCATCTCCATCCCAAGGCCTCCATGTGGTCGTGGCCTCGAGTCATATCAAACACCAGGCTCGAGCCTTAGTGTTATGCTATCGGATTCAACTGTTTTTTAAATAACTGTGCTCCTACCCTCGGCATTGATTTGGCGAGGCCATAAGTCGGACGGTCGAATTCCATCCTTAGCGAGTTTATACTCCTCCTGTCAATTTCAGGCCGGAGTTTGTGGAATAGAGAACGGTCGAAATCCACTCATATATTCATTCATGTTTACACTCCACTACACTCTCTGGGGACTTAGAGTTATTTTCCGGAATAGAGAACAGTCGAAATCCACTCATCTATTCATTCATGTTTATACTTCAGTCCGCACTTTGTGGACTTAGAGTTGTATTGCGGAATAGAGAATGGCTGAAATCCACTCATCTGTTTATTCATGTTTATACTCCAGTCTGCACTCTAGGGACTTAGAGTTCTTTTACGGAATAGAGAACGGTCGAAATCCACTCATCTATTCATTCATGTTTATACTCCAGTCCGCACTCTGGGGACTTAGAGTTGTTTTGCGAAATAGAGAGCGGTCGAAATCCACTAATATATTCATTCATGTTTATACTCCAGTCTGCACTCTGGGGACTTAGTTGTTTTGCAGGCAGTCGGTATCCACCCGATTTATGTTTATGCTCCAGTCCGCACTCTAGGGATTTAGAGTCATTTCAGAGAGCGGTCAGGTCGCACTCTTTTTTGGTTGATTAATTTGCCTCCTAGAATTTGGGGTATTGATTTAGCGAGCAATCGGTCGAATTTCGGTTGCTTTGATTTCTGTTTCAGTCCCACAGTCTAGGTAGGAATAATTAAATGAACAAGTTGAATGAGCTCATCTTGTTTGATCCTAGTGGGAGTTAACGTGATTGATCGATTCTAAACTCTGGGAGCCTATTCATACACATCGATATCAATCAGTTTTGCTATGTAATTATCATGCAATGCAATAGCAAACATAAATACAGAGGAAGCCTTAAACTTTATTCATTAAATGGAAGGGAACAACATAAACTGTCTTATTACATATTCTGAAAATCAAATGCTAAAGCAAATTCTGAAAATAAATACAACTGAAATGTAAAGGAAATAAGCTAAGTGAAATAGCGTCGTAGATGTTCGCTATTCCATGCTCTTGGAAGTGTAATGCCATCCACAGTCGCTAACTTGAATGTTCCTTCTCCAAGCCTCTGTTCAATGACATATGGTCCTTCGCAAATCGGATTCATGTGTGATGGGGTAGGAAAAAACCGTTTTAGGACGAGATCGCCAATTTTGAAGGTTCTCGGGTGAACTTTACTATTGTAATACCAGGCAACCAGATGTCGGTGTGCGGCTGCCCTCAGATCAGCTTCCTCGCGTTTCTTGTCTATAAAGTCCAAAGATTCTAAGAGGAGATCTTGATTTGTTTTAGGATCATAGTAAGTCACTCTATGAGATGGGACTTCAAGCTTGACAAGAATAACGGCTTCCGAACCATAAGCGAGGGCGAATGGAGTATGGCCAGTCGTGGACTTGTGAGTTGTTCTGTAAGCCCAAAGTGCTATTGGGAGTTCATCCACCCACTTGCCTCTAGCCTTCTCCTAACATTTCTTTAGAATTGACTTGATGATTTTATTTATAGCTTCAGCCTATCCATTTGCCTGAGGGTGAGTGACCGCTGCAAATCTCTTTTCAATGCGGTATCTTCGATAGAAGTCCTTAAACTCAGTACTATCAAATTAAGTCCTATTATCTGTTACTATAGTCCGTGGAAGACCAAAGCGGCATATGATGTTTCAGATGATAAAGTTGATTACTTTTTTGGTCGTGATTGTAGCTAAAGGTTCCGCCTCGACCCATTTGGTGAAGTAATCAACTGCTACAATAGCGTACTTCGCGCCACCTTTAGAGATCGGTAATGAATCGATAATATATATGCGCCATATGGCGAACGGCCATGGGCTGATCATTTGTGTGATTTTTGTTAGCGGAGCTCTCGAGACTTTTGCATATATCTGGCATTCACCACATCATCTTACATAATCAGCTGCATCGCGATTTACGGTTGGCCAATAATACCCATATCGAAGTATCTTCTTTGCCAGAGTTTTCCCCTAGTGTGATCGCCACAGTCTCCTTCATGAACTTCTTTCAAAATATGTTTTATCTCATCATGAGCGATAAACCGGAGTAGAGATACTGAGAAACCTCTCCTATACATGACTCTTTCCTGGATAGTACATCGTGAAGCTTTGCGAAGGACCCATTGCTTTTCATTTCTTTTATAGGAAGGACCCCATGCACTAAATAGCCTTTAATTGGAGTCATCCACGATTCCCTTTCAGATCCCTCCTCCGGCACTTGATCGATTTCCATCATGTTTATACTTGGGGTATCTAATACTTTGACTGGTACCAAACCCATCTGCCGTGCCTCGCCGGTACTAGCGAATTTTGCCAACTAATCAGCCTCTCTGTTTTGATCGCGTGGAATATGTGCAATGTCATAGTATTCAAATTCTGTCAACAACTCCTGAACTCGGGTAGGATAAGGGGCAAGCCATTGCCCTTTAGCCTGGTAGTCTCCTCTAACTTGATACACCACCAATTGTGAATCACAAAATATTCTAAGAGATTTAACTCCAAGTTCTTTAGCGAGTTTAAGTCCATCAATAAGAGCTTCATACTCATCCTTGTTGTTTGTTGCTGGGAAATCAAGCTTCAAAGCATAACAAATCAACCGATTTTCAAGGGTTACATGCACAATCCCAGCTCAAAAGCAATGATTATTAGATGCTCCATCAGTATATAACTTCCATCGTATAATAAGGATTTCACTTCCTTCTGTAAGATCATCCTGCACAGTAAACTCTGCTATAAAGTCCACCAAAGCCTGTCCCTGGATAGCTCTTCGAGGGAGAAAAGTAATGTCGAATTGGCTGAGCTTAGTGTTCCATTTGAGTAACCTCCCAGACGTCTCAAGTCGCTATAGGACCTGTCATAACGGCTAGTCAGTGTAAATATTGATCTGATGTGCCTGAAAGTATGGATGAAGCTCTATGATGCAATTAGCAAGCAGTACGCCAATTTCTCTATTTTCGGATAATTGCTTTCTGCTCCTGTCAATCGTTTGCTGACGTAATATACCGTCCTCTAGATCCGATTTTTCTTACGAACCAAGGCGACACTTATAGCATGTGCTGATACAGCCAAATAAATGAACAACTCCTTATGATCTACCGGCTTTGACAAGATAGGGGTTCTCTCCAAATGATTCACCAGAGCTTGGAACGTGTCTTTACAATCCTACGTCCATTCAAAGTTTCTTTTTCTCTTTTTAATTAGATCGAAGAAAGAAATGCATTTGTCAGTAGCTCTGGAGATAAATCAACTTAAAGCGGCAACCTTCCCATTCAGACTCTGCACTTGTTTAATGGTTCTTGGCGCCTGGATATCACAGATAGCCTGAATCTTCTCTGGATTAGCTTCTATTCCACGAGCATTGACAATAAAGCCCATAAACTTTCCTGATGCAACACTGAACAAACATTTAAAAGATTGATTTTCATCTTGTAATATCAGAGGATGTCAAACATTTCTGCCAGTCATTGATGTGGTCGCTTGATCGTCGTGACTTCACGAGCATATTATCCACGTACACTTCCATTGTCCTTCCAATTTGACCCTAAACATCTTGTTAACCAAGCACTGATAGGTTGCTCCGGCATTCTTCAATCCAAATGGCATTACTACATAAAAATACAACCCAACATCTATAAAAAAAATGGTATGCTCCCGATCAGGGATATGCATCGGGATTTGGTTATATCCCGAATACGCATCCATAAATGATAACCAATTCGTGTTCTGCAGTTGATTCAACTAACCGATCAATCCTGAGAAGGGGAAAACTATCTTTTGGACATGCTTTGTTCAGATCTGAATAATCAATGCATGTTCCCTATTTTCCATTTGCCTTCTTCACAAGTATGGGATTAGATACCCATTCAGGATAGCGGGCATCGTAGATAAACCCTTAACTTTTAGTTTATCCACCTCCTCTTTAAGAGCGGCAGATCTCTCCAGATCCATGCCTTGTCTTTTTTGCTTCACTGAAACATACGTTGGATAAATATTCAATGCATGGCTCGCAATGGCAGGCGAGATTCCACACATGTCAGAGTGAGTCCAAGCGAATACATCTAGATTCGCTCGGAGAAAATCAGCAAGTTTTTTCACCATCGGGGGGCTGAGCTGTGACCCAATTTTCAAGACTCGTGATGGGTCATCGTGGCTGACCATGATATCAATCATCAGCTCAGCTGGTGTAGCCTTGGTCTCATTGGGCTCCTCTTCATCATCTCTCGAATCTATATTTCTATAGAACCGACTGTGGCGCCCGAGCCAAGGCCCAAACGCTGGTTGTCAATCTTCAGTGGTTTGGATGCGGACAGCTTTGTCCACACCCTTTCCCTTCTCCTTACACTGAGCTTCCCTCAACTCAGCTAAATAACAGGCACGTCCAGTTGCCCGATCGCCATGAACAACTCCTACACCATTATCCTTCTTAAACTTCAAAGTTAAACACTATGGGCCAAGAGCTGCCTTGAATTCAGCCAGGGCCGGTCGACCCAGAAAAATGTTGTACGGAGAGTCAACATCCAAAATAATAAACAATAATATTTGCACTCTCCTTCATTCACCTTCTCCCAATTCGACAGGTAATTCCACGTATCCTACAACCTCAGTTGCAACTCCATTAGAACCATGAGCTTTATATGGTTTCAAGTCTTTGGCCTCCATTCTCATCTGATCATACGCCTTTTTGAAGATTATATTCACTAAACTTCCACAATCAATCAACATCCTTCTTACCAACACAGGACCAATCATAGCTGAAATGACCACCGGGTCAATTATTGGAGCCTCTACTTTGTCTGCATCCCTATTTCTAACCACTATATCATTTGCCATAGTGCGCTGCTGTTTTGCCGGAGTTCCATCTTTCGTATTCGAACAACATTCAAAATCTACATGCCTTATCACGCTAGCATAATGCTCCATCTCTTGCCAACTCCTGTCCGCAGGGTGTGGTCCCCTAACTATCGTATTAATCACCAGTATTCCACTGGTCCGTGAAGGCTCCTCAGTCCTACGTGGAGCTTGTCCTCGATTGGGGTCAGATGTCCCCTGTCCGCCATCCTGCCAAATTTTCACAATCTGTTGCAACTTCTTTTCCCGAATCAATTTTTCTATGACATCCTGGAGGTGTCTACATTCATTCGTATTGTGCCCATAACATTCGTGAAACCGACAATATTTCCTGGTCTATTTCTATCTCTCTGACGACTCTTTTGGTTGCAGCTTCCTGTACTGCATGGTATTGCGAGTGGATAGAAAAATGTTCTCCAGGGACGTGTTTAGCAGTGTGTAATTTTCATACATTGGAATCCTAGGCTCTAATCTCCCAAAATCCCTCTTCCGCTCTCGATTCATGTCTCTATCTTTCTTTTGTTGATTCGACTTATTCTAAACATTCACCTGAACTTTCCCGGAACTGTCATCAAACTGTTTTAATGCAATATTACTCTCTACTGTTTCTCCACTCGGTCCTACTATATTCTTTTTCCTAGAGGACCCGGCCTCCTCCTTCCTCAAAAACTTAGCTGCCTTTGAATCGAAGCGCTCCAACGTGGAAGACGGTTTTCCAGCCAGCCAGTCGCCAAACTCAGATTCCAAATCAATCCCTCTTGTCACAACCATGAGTATAGCATGATCATTCGGGTTACTGACCTCCATGGCAGTGGTAGGAAATTTCTCCAAGTAATCTTTCAACGATTCCTCTAGGGCCTGGATCACACTGGAAAGGGACAACACGTCTATAGGATGAACCGCGTGCATTCGAAATTTCTCTACAAACTTGGTTGCCAACTCATCGAATCTCGAAATTGATTATGGAGGTAGTCTCGTGATCCACATCGTTGCTATCTCGGAAAGGGTTATGGAAAAGCATCTGCACTTGGTTGTGTCGTTAGCTCTCATAGAATCCATCAACCATTCGTATCTCATGATATGCTGCTTGGGGTCGGTTTTTCCCTTGTAGGTCAGCATTGATGGCATGTTGAACCTTCTCGGGTATTCCGCATGATGAACATTATCAGTAAATGGGGTATGGCTTCTCGAGATTCCCAAGTCATCATTAGTCAAGCCTTGGTTCTCTCTCACAAACTGTCTGACCATTGCTGATAAGTCCAGCGTCTAGATGGGTGGTGCCAAGCGATGGTCGCGCTCCATCTCATGTGAACGGTCCAGTCGGTGCCTACGGCCCGTCTCACGCCTTCTTGGTTCACCATCCTATTGGTGCGCTGTTGAACATTTATCTCGTTGTCATTCCAGCGGGGTTCCTGGTCGACATTTGATCGAGCTCCAGCATCCAAGCTTTCGGGAAGAACTCCAGCACGATTCCCTAAGTGTAGTGGGGGAATCCCTCCTCTGGAGGAGGGATCGGTACCGATCCCTAAGGAGGGATCGGCACAGATCGGTCTTGGAAGACCATATTGGTCTGCCAAGCGGCGCTCCGATGTTTCTACATGATCTCTTTCAACCTTCAATGCCTAAGCCTCCGGTATTCATCCGATGAGCTTTAACTTTCCAATGCCGAGTTGGGAGTGGGATCCCTCCTGGCCTTCCCACGCTGTTGTTGGGTAATCTGGTTCATAAGGCTAATATTGGTCTGCATCTGCTCATTTAGTTGTCGACGGCTTTCCATCAACTCTCTCATCAGATTATAAAATTCAACTCGGGTTATAGAATCAGTATGTTTCTGAACTTCAACCAGACCGGCATTCAAATTTGCAGGTTGGTTGCTTGAGCCTCCTTATTGAATACTAGCAGTCTCATTTCCATCAACATTCAAAGTAGTGTAAGCAAGTTTATAAAGATAGCTATGGATCTCCTTCGGGGGATTTGCCCAATCCAGTAGCAACAAAGGGGATCCTAACAGGTTAAGAATCAGGTTCTCAGTGAAAGCACCAAAATGTTTTCAACCAAATTGGTCACAAACACTCAATGATAGATTTATGTAGAGAAATAAATGAAAAAAGTAGAATTAAAATAGAGGAATATAATAAACTAACAAGAAAATCAAAACAATAACAAAGAACATAAGAATTTATAGTGGTTCGACATTGTATGCCTACGTCCACTTTGAAGATTCTCTTTATTGATTCACAAATAGTTTGATTACAGTAGCAAACAGCAAGAAATTAGGAGAAAACTTGATTACAATTAAGACTAATGTAACCAGCAGTGTAAAGATCCTCAGAATGACCCTCTAGGCCAGTATTTATTGGCGAAGGCGACCACCAATCTCTCTATAACTTCCACTATAGGACCTTCTTATCCATATGGGCCCACCATAGGGGTCGCTCGGCCCAAATCTCAATGAAGAGGGATCAGTATCGATCCCTTCATTGGTCGATTATTGGGTAGCGATCCCTATGGTGGTTTCTTCATGTTTAGATATGTTGGCTTTTTAAATATCGTGTCGATTGGACTAGTGGAGCTCATACTTTTAGTTGATCTTTGATTTGACTCCACTTGCAAATTACCATCTACCGAACCCTCCAAATGGATTATGCCAATCCATTACTAACCATCAATCTTTGCCGACCCCTCCTATGCTTTGCCGATCCCTAGCTTATAAGTTGAAACATAGCTTTTCAAACTAATAAACTATGCTAATCCTTGCACCAACATCTATGCCGAACCCTATATTACTTCTTCCACGCCGAACCCTCGTCTAACTAACCATGCCAATCCATACACCTTCATTCATGTCGACCCCATGAGTCTCACATGTCATTCCAATCCATATAGTTCCACCATGTCATGTCAATCCCTATGATTCCACTAAGCTATGCTGATCCCTTGCTTGTCCAAGCTAATTTCCATATTTCTAGCATCCTGCATCGTCTATCTACCAACACCGTTCAATCTTAGCTTCATATAACCATCCGAACTCTACTTCATGGTCCTACAGCCATTCCTCCATATTCATCCTTCTTGATAACAATTGAATCTATCTTGCGCAATCAGTTCAATATAGTCGGGTCAGGATATCGGGTAACAACAACAATTGGAACTTTGCAGTGGTCAGCAAAACCCCCTTACCCAGCCATAATAGGAATACGATAATAATATAGCCAAGGTCAATACTGAAATCATGTCAATCTATTGTGGTCGGCATATGGCTGGAAGCAGTCGAGGGGCTTAGGCCTACTATAGGAGGGAGCTCTCAAATCATGTTTATTCATTTGACCTTCAGGACCCAAAGGGCCCTCATTTGGAAGAGGAATCCACCGATATTGCATTTTCTACAAAGGACAAGAGAAGGGTTGGTTTTCCCGATCATGACCATATTGTCATTTCAGTCAGCATGTCTAGTAAAAAGGTCCATTGGGTTTTTATTGATAGAGGCAACTCAATCAATGTGATGTTTAAAGATGTTTTCGATAGAATGAAGCTTCCTATCTATAGCCTCGCCCCTAGTGCGTGACCTATTTACAAGTTTGGGGGCATTGGCATAGTACCCTTAGTGGTTACTTCTCATGTAGTCACTTTTGGCGAGGAGCCACTGATAACTAAGATTCAAGTTCAGTTCATTCTGGTGGACTATCCATTTGCATACAACATTCTAATAGGAAGGCAAGCCTTGGCAGACATGGATGCAATAGTATCCTACTAACGTTTGATAATGAAGTTCCTGATCGAGGAAGGAATAGGACATATCTGAGGCAACCAGCAAGTCTCCAGAGATTGTTATATCATCTCTTTACAACAAGCAAAGAAGGGAGTGTTGATGTTACGATAGGAAATGGAAACCATCAGTGGCGACACTTCCGAGAGAGTGTGCGAGTAGCTCACTACCCCCTATCACGCCGAGGTCACCTAATTTACTGAGAGCAAAGCACATCCATTGATTTCCGTCCCGAACCAAAATAGGATATCCAATAAGAATAATCATTCCCTGGTTAGCCCAAGCAGGACTAGAGAGCTTATCGCTATATGGTATGAACAGGTTCACCCTTGTTGGTATGTAAGAATAAGACACCGTCACTCCTTCCCTTCCGACCTTAAAGGACTCATCTCTAGGTGATGTGGGTGGCATCGGCCCTTCGGTCCAAACACAAACGTCCATACTGATCGAGAATGTTTTTGAATGTATGATATATGCATTAGATCAGTGTGAATTGAAAGAGAGCATTGAAGACGATAATGATGATCCACTTAACCACCGGATGAGTGATTCAAGCCTTGATGGCGATCAGCCACGCCTCTCTTAGTAGTATCTATTGACGATGATGACCTTAGCATGGTCATCCATATAGGTAAGGAGTTGAGTTCAGAAGTAAGAGATGAGTTGATTTTCTTCCCGAGGGAAAGCAGAGATGTGTTTACCTGAGGGCATGCCGACATTACCGACATCAATCCCTTGATTATATATCATGCCCTCAACATTGACCCGATGAATGGCCAATCAGGCAAAAGAGGCAATCGCTTAATCTTGAGTAATATAAAGCACTCTAGGAGGAAGTACAAAAACTTTTGGTGAATGGTTTTGTCCCCAAAGCAGCAAACCCTGTCTAGGTAGCCAATCTGGTACTTGTTCGAAAACCTATTGGGGCTTGGAGAACTTGCATCGACTTCTCAGACCTTAACAAGGCATGCCCAAAAGATAGTTTTCCTCTGCCCTGCATTGACCAGCTCATGGACGCCACCAGCAGATATGAGCTACTCACATTCATAATGTCTACTCCAGCTATAACCAAATT
This sequence comes from Allium fistulosum, assembly GCA_030737815.1. Taxonomy (NCBI): domain Eukaryota; kingdom Viridiplantae; phylum Streptophyta; class Magnoliopsida; order Asparagales; family Amaryllidaceae; genus Allium; species Allium fistulosum. Next base: position 617,517,607 of record CM060902.1, read on the forward strand.
GCCGTGCACAAGCCTCATCAGGAGCATACCTTATTCATCACCAATGTTGGGCTTGACTACTACCGGGTCATGCCTTTCGGCCTTCGCAATGCTGGTGCTACATATCGACAACTCGTTAACTGAATGTTTGGTCAGCAAATTGGCTATTCGATGGAGGTTTACGTGGATGACATGTATTTTAAGCTGAGAAGGGGGGCTATGTGAAGAATTTGGCTGAGACTTTGGGCATCCTCTGCGGATACAACATAAAGCTCAATCCCAAGAAATGTTCTTTTAAAGTACAGTTTGGGAAATTCCTTGGATTTATGGTAAGCGCTAAGGGCATTAAGGCTAACCTTAACAAGGTTCAGGCTATTCAAGAGATGTAGTTACGGCACATGGTCAAGCAAGTGAAAAATCTAGAAGAAATGATCACGATGCTCATCTTCTTTTGTCAAAATCCATAGACTATTATGCACCCTTCTTTGACCTCCACAAGAAGGGGAAATTGTTTTTCTGGAGTGAAGATTGCACCAAAGCCTTTGAAGAATTGAAGAAACACCTAGCCACACCTCCCATGCTTTCGAAGCCTGTTGATGGGAAATACTTATACTTATATTTTGCGGTGACTAACAACGTGATCAGTACCGCCTTGATCCTCGATGAGAAGAAAGTCCAACGCCCCATCCATTAAGTAAGCAAGAGGTTAACATGTGCTGAAACAAGATATTCTAGGTTAAAGAAGCTAGCATACTGCCTACTAATGGCCGCTCAACATCTACGACCATATTTCTAAGCTTACCCTGTCAAGGTTCTCATCAATTAGCCATTGAAGTAAGTATTGACCTGACTAGATATAGCAGGTCGACTATTGAAATGGTCCATGGAGCCGAACCACATCACATCTCCTTCCACCCTCACACCTCAATCAAGGGCCAAGCTGTGGCCAATTTTATAGCAGAATGCTCTAGCTCCGATGGTAGCAATGAAGGGGCAACAAATGCCTTTCCCTCTTGGCAACTCTATGTTGATGGCACGTCCAATGAGAAGGGCATAAGGGCAGGGTGGTTTTGATCATGCCCGATGGAAAATAAATCTGCTTTGTTGTCCATTGAAGTCATCCTGGCCAATCATAGGATGGCTAAAGAACCGTGAGTGGAATCATTACACATGTTTAGTGATTCTTTGTTGGTTGTCAATCAGATTGAGGAGCGCTTTCAGGTCAAGGGCAAGGCATTGACCCTCTAAGTGGAAGAGGCCAAGAAGCTCATTTGCACCTTTGCGAGTTTCAAGATTGAATAGAACCCCGGCGAGAAAAATGCTATGACCAACCAGCTGGCTAACGCGGCTAGCAATCTTGGAGAAGATATCCCTTGGGTCCTGATGGAGGTATGGCTGGTCCCTGCTTTGAACTGGGGGCAATTGCCATGGAAATCAACAAAGTCTGCCCCGACTCTTGGATGACCCTGCTAATGAAGTATGTCACAAGCAACAATCTGCCTACTGAAAGGAAAGAGGCCCAAAGGATCCTGTACTAGGCACCCCACTATAGCATCATGGATGCAAAGCTGTATCAAAGTGGATACTCGACTCTCCCCCAAAGATGAATGGCTGGCGAATAGGCCACATACATACTGGACGAATTGCACAAAGGTTTCTTTGGAGATCACGCTAGGGGCAGAGCCTAGTAAAGAAAACTACCCATCAAGGGTATTACTGGCCAACCATGATTAAAAACACAATGAGTAGGTTAAGAAGTGCGACCGCGGCCAAAGGTTTGCCAAGATTCCAAGAGCCTCCTCAAATCTCTTGACCCCTATGACGTCCTATGGCAATTTGACACTTGGAGGGATAGACTTGATCGGCAAACTACCAAACGCCAAGGGTCGGTACAACCATGCCATAGTCTCCATTGACTATATCACAAAGTGGGTTAAGGAAGAATCATTCACTATGGTCACTACACCCAAAGTCCTTAATTTTGTGATAAAAAACATCGTGTGTCGATGCGAACTCCCGAAGAAGACCGTAACTGATAACGGAACCCGGTTTGAGAGTGGAATATTCCAGGGGTTGTGTGACCGAAATGGAATAGAGAAGTGCTTCTCCTCGGTTATTCATCCACAGGCCAATGGACAGGTTAAGGCTATAAATAAAACTATCAAAGCGATAATGAAAAAGCGCCATACAAAGGCTAAGGGAAATAGTGCCAAAGACCTACCGCTCATACTCCGGTCGTATTATACTACTAACCATGCATCAACTGGCACTCTCCCTTCTCTTTGGCATATGAGTATGAAGCCATGCTACCCATCGAGTGTCGAGATACCATCCTCGAGGCATCTCATTCATGACCCTAAGCATAATGGGGAATTGCTTGAGTTCGGACGTGACAGTTTTAAAGAAAAGGAGCAGAGGCCAAACTGCATATGGAGGCGTATAAAAGAAAAATATCCAAGCACTACAATCTAAGGGTAAAGCTCTACCAGTTCACAATTAGGGACTTGGTTTTGCTCCATGTCTTTGCTGACACCAAGGACCTAGTCGAGGGAGCCTTGGGACCAAACTGGGAAGGCCCATATCCGATCATTACTGACTCGCCAATGGCGCATACCACATCTTGAATCTCAATGGCTCCATCGTGTCCCGCGCATGGAACTTAGAGTGCCTACATGCATATTATGTGTAAAAATTGTAAGCCGTTGTTATAAGGTTGCGAATGTTGCTGCTGTTATAAGGCAACAAGATTTGTATCAACTCTTTTGGGTACGTAGAACGTGAAACATGACATCCTATGGACATTCTCGATCTGAATAATGACATGACCAATTAACTGGAACCAATATGTCTAGACCCCCACCATTGCTGGGGAGCCCTACGACCGATGCTATCTGGAGGGGTCGATCCTAAGAACCACCTCTACAACTGGGGAACACCCATGAAGCTGCTCCGTAGGGTGCACAAGCCACTCAATGTTTTCTTTCTTGCTGAGGCATTGACGAACCAATGGCGAGACCACCCCAACGATGGATCTAATTTGTTCGCTCATGATGCTGCCCGTCTACCTAGTGGAATGAGGCACTGGTGCTCTGGGGACATAGTTACCCGCGTTGTGACTTCAAACCGGGCATCCATAGTGCTGCTTTATGGGGATGTGCAAGCTACTCAATGCTTCTTTCTTCTTCGAGGCATCGACGAACTAATGGCGAGACTACCCTTATGATGTACCTGATTCATTCACTTGTGATGCTACCCTCTCCTTAGAGGGATGGGGGCATTACTGCCCTTAGGGTGTAGTACCCATATTGTAGCTCTAAACTAGGCATCCATAGTGCTGCTCCGTGTGGATGCAATCCATTTAGTGCTTCCTTCCTTATTGAGGCATCGATGAACCAATAGTTAGACCATCCCTGTGATGGACTTGATTCATTCATCGATGATGCTACCCATCTCCCTAGTAGGATAGGACACAGTTACCTACGTTGTAACTTCAAATAAGGCATCCATAGTGCTGCTCCATAAGGATGTGCAAGCCACTCAACACTTCCATCCTCACTGAAGCATTGACGAATCGATGGCAAGACCACCACAGTGCTGGACCCAATACGTTCACTTGTGATGCTGCTCGTCCATCTGGTGAGACGGGGCACTGGTGTCCTAGGGGCACAGTTACCTGCATTGTAACTCTAAACCAAACATCCATAGTGCTACTCTGTGAGAATGAGCAAGCCACTCAATGCTTTCCTCATCACCAAAAGCTCTGGGCGATCGTCCAAAGGCTCCCTCACAACAACTCGCACCTGTCGCATAAAAATACGGACTGAAAACTTAATTGAAACACTAGTTTTATTTTACTTGGATAGTCTACTTTTCTCATATTTTCTTATGTTATCCTATGCATGGACTATCTACGTTTTTTCTATAAGAACATAGGGGGCATCAGAGCATCTCGACTTTGAACTATAAAAGGTAAGCATGGGACTGTTATCCCGCCTTTTGAGCAAGTAGTATACAGACGAACTTGATGAGTCAAACTTGAAAGTTATCAAGGCAGAAAGCCTGGGTAGATGACTGTGAACCCCAAAAACCAAGCTCAACTAGAATAGTAAGGCAAATACAAAACCACTTAAAGAAGAAAAAAAACAAAAATCCAATAATGTGTTAGATCGGTACCGATCCATGATATTTTGCCCAAATAGACTCCAACTTTCTACACTCTAAAACCATGCTGCCTACAACCCGTTTCTGCCTTCCTATGATCGTTCGCATGCACCAATGATCGATCTCCATGGACTTTAGAAATTAGCAACTCCATTCTTCCATAGATCCATTATTTGGACTCAGAAACAAGCTAATAATGATGTAAACAAATTTGGAATCACGAAGCTAACCACGATTCAAGCTAGGATAAAGCTTTTAATACAAAACATATGGCCATCTTATGGATCGGTACAGATCCAAGACCATGGATCAGTATCGATCCTCAAATATTGATGAGGCAGCCTCCATTTTCTCTGGACAACTGGTCTTGGGTATGGAGAACGAGGTGGAGTTCATGGGAGCGGGTTTTTAGGCAACCTACAACTATAAATAGGAGGGAATGTGCTCATTTTAAGGATCTTTTCAGCTCTCTTGTTCTTTTACTCTAACTTCTTTTAATCACTCACGGATTTAAACCGATCCATAATGGATTTATACCAATCCGTAAGAACAGAAGTGTAAACAACACTATAAACCATCAACAAAGTTAAGTGGAGTAGGCCAAGATTAACCGAACCACTATAAAATGTTGTATGTTTTTTCTTGCTTTTTTAAATTTACTTTTCTTTACTTATTATTCTCTACTATACTCATTTGGGTGTTTGTGCCATTTTTGGTTCAAACATTTTGATGCTTTCATTGAGGGACACTTGAATTCGCTAATCTAAGACTTGGAAACATTCAAGATGATAAGACAATCTACTTGGAAGGCTATCGCTGAAGAAAACCAAAAGGGGGCAGCTAGGAAGCGTGCTCAGAAGCCAACCCTCCTTCCATCTACATAACCAGGGATGAGATGGAAACTACGATGGATCAACTGTAGGAGAAGATGATAGATCGCCAAGAGGAAATGATGAAGAGTTTCTTCAGAAGAATGGGACAGACGGGAATAGCTGGAGTAGCTGCTAACCAAAATCGGAGACCTGAAATAGGAGTAAGCATGCCAGAGAGTAGATCAGAACAAGTTGGAGTGAACCTCGTGCTAATCGTATGGATCAGTACCACTCTCATTCATGGATCGGCACCGAACCACAAGAACATGGGGGCACGGGTGATCTTGGGTTAGTTGGAAATGGTGTGTGTCTAGAGAATGGTGCTGGGCATATGAATGTGAATCATAACATTGATGCACGGTTGGAGGAATATGTGCTAGAACTCCCTCGCGGAGTCGGGGGGCAGGCTAAGAATGCAAACTTGGAAGTTAATTTGGATGACAATGACCAACTTGCTGAAGTAGTGAGACAAGCTATGAGAGGTGGATTGCCTAACCAAGGCAGAGTATGTGAATAGGAGTCCATTCACCTCGAACATTAGGTGCACTAGGAATCTGCTTGATTTCAAACTGCCCACATTAGAAACATATGATGGGAAGACAGATCCAATGGTTCATTTGATGAGGTATATCTGGCACATGGAGCTGCTGGGTGCGTCTAAAGAGGTCATGGGAATGTGCTTTCCTTTATATTTAATAGATTTAGCGGCATTATGGTTTAAATAACTGGAGAACCGTCCCACTAGTATATGGACCGAGTTAGCGAACAGATTTGTGAAACGGTTTCGGGTCTATATTCCATGACCCAAAATTGTAATGACACTATCAAGTATGAAGCAGAGGGCTGGAGAGACGCTCGAGAGTTTTTTGACAAGTTCAATGCAGCGGCTGCTGTGGTCGATAAGCAGATCAATCAATGGTTCTGATGGTAATGGTTTCAGGAATGGCCGCTAAGACGGATTTTAAAGTTGCTTTGGAACGAATCCTCCAATGGACCTTGTAGAATTTTATCATGTGGCTGGCATCTAGAGGACACTGAGGCTGATCAGGAAGAAATTAATGTTGTGGATGGCGGAGGGCTACCTGGAGAAGGATCCAACAAAAGCAAAGGAAAATGAAAGATGGATGATGGCTTTGAAGGATCAAAGCGACAAAGGAGGGAACCGAAATTCTCTTGTTACACAAATTTAAATGAAACCTGGAGAGGATCTATCTAGATACCAGGGGACAGATCCCCTATCAAAAGCCGATGAGGAGGGAGCTTACGGTCTGTAAGAGGACAACTAGAAAATATTGCCAATTCCATAAGCTAAATGGGAATAACATAAATGATTGTAGACACTTGCACAATCTGATCGAAGAACGTGTCAAAAACAACCAATTACAACAATATGTGAGAAGTCGAACTACATGGTGGAACAGGAGCAGCCATCAACCGTAGCAAATGGCAACGGCCTGAGATCTAGGTCGAGATAATCATCCTTTGATCAGGATGGTAGGGAATCAGGTTTGGTTCACATAACTTGTCTTTACTTGCAATAAACAATGCAACATTACAGTCAAGCCACTTACTCGTGTATGGGATCTCAATCGGTTCATAAGCATGATCTGAGCTAGATGCTAGGATGTTGCGCCCAGTGAGGTAGCATTGTGATGTTAACTTTAGGTTTTTAATGTTCGATTCCATTTAATGAATCCCTGATTATTGAATCCACTTGAATGTAATCACCGATATTGATCGCTTTAAGTCCTGTCTAGAGAGACAGGACCGAAGTGTAAGGAGTAAGTCCTCTCACCGGAGAGTGAGTGGATGAGTTTGCTTGTCGTTGAGTCCCCTCGTTGGAGAGCGAGCGGATTGGGCTCAGCAATGGCCTGGAGAGTACATGGATTTGATTAACAGTCCGAAGAGACCATGGATTTAATTAACGGTCCAGAGAGATCATGGATTTGATTAACGGTCCAAAGAGACCATGGATTTAACTATCGACCTCGGAAGGCCACGTCTTTAATTAACGAACTGGAGAGATCGTGGATCTAACTATCAGCCTTGAACAACCATTGATTCAATTGACGTTTTGGAAAGGTCGTAGACTTAACTATTGGCCTTGAACGATCATGAATTCAATTAACGATCCAGAGAGATCGCAGATTTAACTATCGGTCCAGAATGGCCATGGATTTGATTAATTATTCAGAGAGATCGTGGGTTCGATTGTTAGTCTGGAGGGGCTAAGGATTTCACTAACAATCCAGAGAGATCGTGATTTCAACATATGATTGCCAAATTCTGGATGAACACGAGATGATTTAGATATGTGATCTAATAACTCCGAATGAAATCGGAATGATGATGATGCATAGACTACACTAAGGTAGTGTCTAGAGTCTTAGGCTACAATAGGTTTGGAATGACCCGTGATTGACAAGAGAATCCAAAGGGACATGATGATTCACAATAGCTTGATCGGCTGATAACCAGAAAATTCAACTACTAATATCCCATCGACTTCAACATTTGTTCTCGAGAAAAGCATATCTTCCATTCGCAAGGCATGCTTTGAGAGGCAAATTTTATCCCACCTTTTGACCAAGCAGTGTATAGATGAACTTGACGAGTCAAACTTGAAAGTTATCAAGGTAGGAAGCCTGGATAGATGACTACGAAGCCCAAAAACCAAGCACAACCAGAATAACAAGGCAAATACAAAACCACTTAAAGAAGCAAAAAACAAAATTCCAACAATGTGTTGGATTAGTACCGATCCAATCATGGATCGGTACTAATCGGATATTTTGCCCAAATAGCCTCAACTTTCTGCACTTAAAAACCATGCTGCCTACAACCCATTTCTGGCCTCCTATGATCATTCATGCACCAATGATCCATCTCCTTGGACTCTAGAAATCAGCAACTCCATTCTTCCATAGATCCACTATTTGGACTTAGAAACAAGCTAATAATGATGCAAATAAATTTGGAATCACGAAGTTAACTATGATCCGAGCCAGAACAAAGCATTCAAAATGACTCGTATGGCCATCTCATGGATCAGTATTGATCCAAGACCATGGGCCGATATCGATCCACAAATATTGATGAGGTGGCCGCCATTTTCATTGGAGAACTGGTCTTGGGCATAGAGAATGAGGTGGAGATCATAGGGGTGAGTTTTCAGGCAACCTACAACTATATAGAAGGGCGTATGCTTATTTTGAAGGATCTTTTCAGCTCTCTTATTCTCTTACTCTAATTTCTTATAATCACTTACAGATTTATACTGATTCATAATGGATTTATACCGATCTGTAAAAACAGAAGCGTAAACAGTACTATAAACCATTAACAAAGTTAAGTGGACGTAGGCGAAGATTAGTCGAACCACTACAAAACATTGTGTTTTCTTTTTCTTGCTCCTTTTAATTTAATTTTCTGCACATCTTATTCTCGACTATACTCATTTGAGTGTTTGTGCCATTTTTGGTTCAAACAGGGGCATTCGAGTATACATTCATGTATGCACCATGATTAGCAAAAGAAATGCAAGGCGAGTATAAACAATTCACATAGATAAACTGATCAGCAATGATAATTTTCAACACAAGCAAATATAGTAATAATGTTCAACATTAACAAGCACGATCATAATTCATTTGACACGTCATCCAAAAAAAGACGACCAACTCAACAGCTTAGGGGGGAGGGAGAACTCCCACAACATGGCAGTCATCATCGTAAATCGAATCCTTGGTGTAACAAACTGCCCTCTTAACACTCGAATCCGACGCACGAACCAACATTGACACCTGAGAATCGAAAGGACGAGTCATTAGGATTTTAGATAAATTAAACATATATAGATGCAGATAAATATCAAATATAGTTCTTGATAACTGTCTAATAAATACTTTCAAAGTCTCACAATGAATAAAAATATAATGCATAAATAAATACCATAGTCTCATCACGATTACATGACTAAATTGTTGAATAGAAACGTCTGAATAAATACAAATACAACCCAAAACCATACATACAGAGTCAAATCTAGGTACAGTACCGATCTACACCATATATACAATACATCAATGAACCTTCATCTCTAATACCGTTTTATTTCTAAACTCCATCAACCTGGATATATGTATCAAAAGGAAAGTATGAGTGGGTTAGACATAAGTCTGGTGAGTAAGCTATACTCTACCCTACATATATTATAAAAATAATACTATAACATGATATGAGTCAATCGTCCGGCCTTCAGTCGTTCTGTCACCATGTCATATCTGATTGTCTTATACGTCTAACCGTATCACATGACTCATGCCTTGGTCCGACCTTATGCCCTACAAGGTCGCCTATTGCCCTCCATCACCAAAATCGCGTATAGGACTTTCTTCTCTAGACATCCCAAAGCTTACAGAGGTGCCTGTTGTGATCATGCTGCCTAATTGGATTCACGCCAGGACTGCCCATAGCCTACAAGGTCACTTAACATCCACTCCCTCCCACTGGTCCACTATAGCACTACAGGGGAACAAAATCGTCATGCCTGGACCATCTACTAAGTGTCATAGGACCGCATTCATATCGCATACACACTATGGGCCATTTATCCTACACCCAGACTCGTTCCCGTCCACACTCATCATCGTATCACAATACATATACATATCCCCTTCAAATAACAACTAAATCATGACACATACATTCATTCACTTCGTAGGACATCATCCATCTCATCACTAGCCTCAGATCACCTTTCGAAATACAAGAGAAACCATAGTCTAATCATTCGTCGTTTATTTATATAGGCCCATAAGGGTCTAGTTCAGATTAACAATTTAACAATGCACTGGTGGACCGGCTGGCATGACCGGTGCACCAATGTACATGTTTCAGTTACTTTTCAAGTTTTGGTATTTTGAAGTTTTCATCATCATTTCTGCCTTCAATCGCCACTGCTTTGCCTCTAATTGTCTAAGAACATGCCTATATCCTAGCCCATCTTAAATCGAATTTGATCATTTATTTCGCCAATTTTGATTAATAATCACCAAATTACTAAATTATTACTTGTTTGCAACCAAATTGGCCACAAACACCCGAGAATAGATTTAAGTAGTGAAATAAATGAAGAAATTAAATGGATATAGAGGAATAACACTAGATATCAAGAAAAATGCAGCAGAAAGCAAAAACAACAAGATTTATAGTGGTTCGGCGTTGATTACCTACGTTCACTTTGAATATTCTCGTTATTGCTTCACTTGATTACAATTACAATCAGTAAGAAATTATAATAGATCAGAAAGGAATAGAGGAAGTTGGTTACAACAATGGAAGAGTTTCACTTGCAACCCAAAAGTCCCTCAAAATGGCCCCCGTACCTATATTTATAGATGAAGGCAGCCTCCAATCTAACTGAAACTTCAGCATCTGGACCCCCTCAACCATATGGGCCCACCATAGGGAGGGCTAGGCCCAACTCCCAATGGATAGGGGTTGGTACCGACCCCTCCATGAGTTGAGTTTGGGCTAGCGACCCCTATGGCAACTTTCTTATAGTCTATATTGATGATGTTTCAAATATCAAGGCGATTCGATGCATGGAGCTCTAGTCCTTGTAATACTTTAGTTGGAATCTCAACTTGGTATGGGTTGTGCCGATTCCTTCTGGTCTCCCAACGTAAGTCGATCCATTGCCTACGAATGAGCCATGCCGACCCATTCAAATTATGTTGACCCATACGTATTATGCCGATCCAAACACACTATGCCGACCCCTTTTTCTTAAGCCATACCATGCCGATCCGTATTGCTCCAGCCTCATCATACCGATCCCTATTCCCTGACCATCGACATGCTGACCCCTCATCATAATATCTCGGGGTTTGCAATTATCCTACCGATCCATAACCTACGAACACATCGCGCCGATCCCTTCTGCTGGCCATTAATGTGCCTGGTTCTACAGCTATGTCGACCCATCCATATTTCCTCCAATTTGTCAAACATCCATGCCAACCCCTATTCCAACCAAACTAAATCCCATAATCCGACATCCCGCATCATCAATCTATCAACTTCATTTATCCCGGGCTTGATACAGCTGCTCGGACATTATATTTTGATCATGTGGCTGTTATCTCATGATCATCTTTCCCATTAGCAGTCGAGTCTGACCCTCATAATCAGACCATATAGCCGGGTCAAGGCACCGGGTAACAATTGCCCCCCAAAGTACGGCTTGTGAATAACATGACGTGCTTTGAATTAGAAAATATCCAGGTTCCCGGGAACAAGTCTACCCAACTTCCCAGTTGATAATTGTTCCTTTACTAACCTTTGATGATACAAATCCGATGTTTACTCCATTAGTATGCACAGATTTGGTCATATGAGGTCTTCAGGTTTTCTTCTGATTTTACATCAAGCTCGATCGTTTTAAGCTAAACCGCCATTTCAGTTACTTTCAAAAATTTGAGTTCATAAATCCCTTTCGTGCTCGTTCATATACATGTCTCTGTTGTTGACTTCCGAACGCGTTCGGACATTTGTTGGTCTTTGCCAAGTCGTTTTATTTTGTATATTTCCGTTTACAGTCTAATCTTCACGATATCGGTTGCCATTCAGTTTTCAAACATCTGCCTTTACCTTTTGTTCCCCTCTTTATTTCACTTGCATCCATCATTCATGCATATCTCTTTTTTTCTTTCCTTTTTATATTACATTATTACACTTTTATTATTTTTATTTATATATATATTCTTTTTTAGAGGGGTCAGCATTCGGTATGTCGACCCCTTGGTGAATTTGCTTGGATAGGGATCGGCTAGCCTTAGGGGCCGACCCCACTTCAATCCGGGGACCGAGTCAATTGGGTATGACCGGTTCGTCTACCCATCCTTGTCGTCGATATAAAAGCTCGTAATCCTCTCTTTCTCTCTTCACTTTATCTTCCCAGCATTTAACCTCCTTTTTTCCTTTGCTCTCTTTGCCTAACCGAATGCCTTAAAGCAAAACAAACTTTTTCTTTTAAACCCAAATTCGACTGCGAGCCCCCATCTCCAATCTCCACCACCATCAATTCGCTCTTAATCCAAGTTTCTGACCTCGTAATCTATTCCAAAGAGGTATGACTTCCTCTCACAATTGCATTTGCTGAGTTGTGAATCTAGGGTGTTACGTATGTTCGTCCTTAGGCAAGTGAATCAATGGGCTTAGTTGGATTAGACGAGTTTAAGAGAGAAGAAGAAGAAAACACTGGAGAAGGGAGAGGAAGAAATAGGGAATAGGGAAGAAAGAGTGCGGAGGAGAAACGAGGTAGAAGGAGGGTTCGGTATTTGGCTGTACTTGGCTATTTGGTAACGCAATGGGAAGAGCTGGCGCTAGGGGTTGGTGTAGAACCTTATCCATAAGGATCGAATTAGGGATTAAAGAGTTGGTTTCATCCTGAGAGTTTAAGTATAGGGATCGGCATCGAGGTTAGAAAGAATTATAGGGATCGGTATTTAAGCTAAAAGGTAGGGGTCAGTATTGCCAAGTGAGTTTGAGTGTAGGGATCGGCTACGAGGCTAGGGCATGGGGATCGACATCTAAGGCAGGGATCGATGTTGACTATAAAGACCATCTTAACTCAAGCCATTCAAAAATTTATTACACACTGCTTTGCCTGAACATAAAATGACTAAGAACAAACGTGACTTGCATACTTGGATCGACGAACTCAAGTTTGAACAATCAAATTTCAACCTACTTAACATGAACTAAGTATAAAATTGGCCAAACATACTTGAACAACGGACTTCATGACTTAGAATGTCAACATCTGATCCTAAAGCTTTGGTTGCCGATCAACCTTCAAGCCGTTTGAGATGGTCAGCGATGACAGTCTTTCTGGATGAAACCTCCAAGCTAGGACATTTTACTTTTGCTTTTCTGATTTCAAACTGCTTATGTTTGTTTCATATTGCACTGCACTAGTTCACACATGACACGAGGGAAAAGGTTATTATCTCTAATATTGATTGTCTATTGAGTATAGCTGACATAGATCTCAAGTTACACGAAGCGCTCAACCACAATGTCCTCTGAGTCGGTCGGGAGATCAAGCTCCGCCACCTTATTTGATAAACCCACACCGAGTCATCAAACAGAACAAGTAGATGCACCTGATCCATAAACAAATCTTTTTTCCGACATCCCAGTCTTGTTGATCCAGCTCCAGATGCCATGGAGGGTGCCATCATTCTAAATAATCTGGTTGACTCACAGGCGTCTAGAATCGGCGAAGCCGCTCTTCGTCGATTATGTTCCATTCATGGGATTCCCTTCGAAGACGTTTTAGTTCCGTCAAGGAAAGACAGACCCCACTTTCCCCCAGCCGGATATACTGCATGCAACAAGTTCATGTGCTGGGTCGGATGCGTGCCACCCTTCAACTCCTTCATTCGGGAAATGCCGACATACTTTGGAATCGCTCCTACTCAGCTACACCCTAATAGTTATGCTTTCATCTATAGCACTTTTCTCCTCTTCATGAACGTTCTATTCCATCCGCCAACTCCTGAAGACATCCAATACATCTACAATTTCAAAAGACGGGCTGATAGTCCTTCGTACGACTTCCTTGAACCCTTGCCCAAATTCCAGGTCTTAATAGGCGCATGGAATAAGCTCTCCCTATTCAAACATGAATGGTTATACGTATGGTGTCCTCCTGGCTTCTCAAGAAGATGGTTAGAAGGACGTAAGTGCCATTTCTACCTTCGTCTTTAATTCAAAGATTCAAGTCGCAGCTTCTTCCTTAATCGTACTAATATCTTTAATTTTTTTAGGTGTCCGCCCTCGACCTGAAGGCGTTGGGTATTCTAGTGCTATCGCGGCCATTCGTGCTACTCCTGTGGAGGATCGGGACATCAAACTCCTCATCACCGATGAGTTGCTCTCGTTATTTGGGCTGTTAGAAGATGACAACAAAATTGGTCTCCTAGAAGCAAAGCGATTCCAAAGACTGTCGTCGAGAGAAGGGAAGAAATAAACGACCCCATGGTGCCCCCTGTTAGGGGAAACCAGGAAGACACCGAAGAGGGAGAGATAAAGGAATCACAAGATATAGGGTCAAGAAACGAAGACATAGGCCTTGGAAAAACGCCAGCAGTTGAAGCACCACATACTAGCCAATTGCAACCTTCCTCGAAGTAGGGAAAAAGTTTGGCGTATAAGATACGAAAAAGGAAGGCCGGGGCAACCTCAAAATTCATCATAACTCCGGATGAAAAAGAACCGTCTTCTCAACAGATGGAAAGCTCGTTGAAGGGGCTCTCCGACATTCCGATCCTGTACGATTTATTAAATTACAACTTCACTAATCTTGACATCAAAGGGCTTAACTCATCCGCGAGAAGCGACGAAGGCATGCAACCTTCTAACAGAGGAGAGGAAACTCCAATGAGTAAAGCTAATTTACTGGTCCGTTAGGGGGAAACACTAGGAAAAACACAAGCACTTGCACTCCACCATCCACTTGTGATTAACTCTTCACATAACAACTCCTAATATGCTCCTATTTGGCTCTTTTGTAGGTGCAATGTCTCACTCGCATGCTTTAGATTGTCTCCGCGGCTCTTCCACTTACTACCGCTCGGGTCGGGATTTCGAATCTGGAAGACGCTGAGACAAAGATGAAGGATGGGACAAAGACTATTATTCTCGAGAATCTTCATCTTCGTCCAGAAGGAAATCTCAGACACATGCTCCGCTCCAAGGCGATCCATCAAACCCTCCTCCTCATAGCGGAGATAAATCTACACATCAGGGTTCCCAAGCTGCTGCTCCCTATGATCAACATTCCGGATCATCAAGTACAAGGCAATCTCGCGAGCGTTGTTAACATCCACTAGTTACGTCTGAACAGATTCCACCAGTTCCTGCCCATAATCCCACCACAGTGAAGAAATTAGCTGAACTCAAGGCTAGTTTCCCAAAATCCTGCTTTAATGGGCTCAAGTTTCTTCCCTCCATACACGCCATTTGATGTGCACGTAAATGTGCATATTTTTACCACCATATTTAAACTATTTAAATTAAATAAATGATCATATCGGGCATTTTAACTTGTTTAAACCAAAATTCATATTATTTCAAATCGTTACATATTCATCTTCATCCAAGGGCAAAATGGTCATTTTTGTGCATATATTAATTTGAGAAAATTTAATTGGAAATTTCTATATTATTTTATAGGAATTTGGCTTCATACACAAGTGGTTTCATGAAGATGTATGCATGCACAAGAGTGAAGATAAAGAAATGAAGATGAAAATAATTCAAAGGCATGATAATGGAGGACCCCACCTACCCACCTACCTTAATGTACAAATTAGAGGCTAATGCACATGCATATGGAGTTAATGGCTTCATGTACACTTAAATGATGATTAGTAGAAGCTAATGATTACTTGGCCTCCACACTTTCTCAAGGGTATTTTGGGCATTCCCCAAAAATATGAATTAGGGTTTCATACATGTATAAAGACGCCTTATGTTTCATGTAGTCTTCTCCCTTAGTCTTTCTTAGTTAGTTTTTAGCTTAAAAATAAAAGAAAGCTCTCTTTCTCTTTTCATGGCTACTTAGCCATTTTTATTTCTTATAATTTTTCTTTTCTTTCTTATGCAATTCAATATATGCTCTTTACATTTACATGCTCTCTTTCTTATGTTGTAGTGTAGATTTCTTTTCTTTTATGCAAGTAGAATAGTTTTCCTTACATTTTGCTCTTTTTTCCTCTTTTTAGTTTCATGTTGCTGTCTACATTTGTTCATATGATAACAAATATGAGAGGCTAATCCCTACAGTTTAGGGGTAATGAAGCTCTCTAGTATGTGGATGCAACATTTTGATGTTTATGCTCTCTTTTTGTGCTTAATGAATCATTTGAAGTGGTTAAACTTGTTGTTTTTGATGTGAATTTGATAGCCTATATTGTTGACACCAAATAGGCTATGCTTAAACAATCACAAACAATGATTACCTCTTCATCTACATATGATGATGGTAATAAAGTGATTGTTGAAATTAAATTTTGATGGCCTATATTTCTAAACAATAGTTAATAGGTCATGCTTAAAATAGATTTTGCTTTCAACTTTGTTGTCATATTTCATGAGAGTTAAATGTGTATTAGTGGTTGTGTTATAGTTTGATGGCTTATATTGTGCTAATTAATAGCACAAATATACCATACTTATGATAAGCACATCAACTAATTACACTAATGACAAGAAAAGAGAGATCATAACTTCATTTTGTTGAGTTATGTGATCTAGAGAGTGGAAATTGCCTCTAAATTGCCTTCACACTCTCATATTTTTATCAATTTTCTTTTGCTAGTTTTCTACATTTTTAGCTAATCACATTTTCACCTTTGGTTAATTTGATTGAATAGAATTTTAAAATCATCAATTCCCTGCGGATCGACCCGTATTCGCCACGTACTATAAGTGTACGCGGCGCGCTTGCGGTTATTTTTAATTTAAATTCGTTCGACGGTTTTCTAAACCGATAGAATTTCCGTCGACGAACAAGTTTTTAGAGCCATTGCCGGGGAATTGATTTGGTTTTGATTTTCTATTCTTCGAATTATTTTTGCTTAATTTTTTTTGTTTGTTTTGCTTGTGTTTGTACATTTAAAAAAAATTTGTGTGTTTATGTGCATTTTGATTTTGTTGTTTGTAGTTTGCTAGTTTCTTTTTTTATTAGCATTTTCATTTTATCTACAAAAAAACATCACAAGTTCATTTCAAAAACAAAAACATTTTATTTCATTTCATTTGCATTTCATTTTACTATTCACATTTCATTTTACAATTTACAAAAAAAAACAGTACATTGACACTATTTGCTCTCTGCCTCTACTTGCACAACACACCACATACCAAAGCAAACATCACCCATACCACTTGTTTCTCTGTTTTTACAACTCACTACAACAAAACTTCTACCATCAGACCAACCTGACTACCACTTCTCCCCTGTCATCACCACCGCAAACAACAACTTCACCTCCACTATAACACAGCAGCACCACCTGAATACAACTTGCTGTTACCATATACAAACTTCATACACACTGTTACCATACTTCCTCAGTGCACATTACCACCCCAGTCATCCAAAACAACAACCACCTTTGACCTATTGCTCTCTGCCATCACAGTGCACAATTCGTCTCCGCAAACAACACCACATCTCTGCCTTGGCTCCACAATCACTACACTGAAACCAAAAACTTCTGCACCCCTTTGCAATATTGTGCACTGTCAAACACTGCTCAACCCATTATCATATCAACTCACATTCATCTGCTCTAATTCATTTCAACACAGACACATCATTGCTTCAAACCATAAAACCTTCATCCATCACCACCTATCTCTGCCGTTACCCGAACCTCATTCACCAACCCTATACATACTGATACAGTCACTCCAGTACCCAAACCAAACCATTGCCACAGTCCCTAACCACATCTACTTCTTGTTTTTAGCAACTGATACATACTGCTACACACTGATACACTTGCTTTTCTGTCAACACCAGAGCGTCGATCATCTACCACCAGAGCACATCGCTCACAGGTTCTAAAAAAAGAAGAGAAACTCAGTCAGACATCACAAACCACTTACGACTTCGCCAAAATCACTCGATCAAAACTCCAAACTGCTATCAATTGCAAACAGCATTGCCTCCACCTTCGACATTCACTATCATTCACCAGACAAACAACACTATGACAACTGGCCTTCATTCACAATATTCTTAACTGCCCCTCCCATATAAATTCAACATCCCAGCAGCCACACTAATTCCAACTGCCTTATCAACTGCTATCACCCATATCAACACTGCAATTCAGTGACCTCAACTCTCTCTCTTTTGAACCATACATTTCAATATAGCAGATAACCTGCACATCATCACCGTCACCAACCAGCTCCAGTAACCACCATCACATCACAACTACTTTGAATAACCTCCTCTGCAAAATTTCCATCACTAATTTAATGGCACAATCACTTCCCTCATCAAGTTCAATCATCACTGTCAAGTTTTTGGATTCAGATAAAGGTTAGATTTCGACCAGAGAACATACTCGTTCAACAGTTGTCACTTCTCCCCCCTTCCGCATCCTTGAGAACCAACTTCTCATCCCCTCGACTAACACCAGTTGCCAAATCGATCAACCCAAATTTGAGCATCAACAGCTATACTCCGCCTACCAACCTGCTCCATTACAATCACGAATCTCGAACTCTACTATACTTGCCTGGGCATCATCACCGAACATCCAGAAACACTCAACTTTCAATCGACATCGCAAACCACTTCAATCGCCTTCGACCACTCCCCTTGAAGTCTCGAATCAACTTTCAAAAAAAAAGACGGAAAAGTTTTTGTTTTGAAAACAAATTCGATTTGAGATAGAGAAATGAGGAATTAGCTTTCGATTTTGTGCTGCGTTTTCACACTTGTTTTTGGTTATTTCTAAAGTGGGCCGGGTTTGGGTTACGTTTGAAGCCTGTCTTTACCATAATAATAATAATAATAATTTTTTTTAAGTAAAACTTTACTTTTCAATTTTGTTTCCTTTTCAAAAAAAAACTTTGGAATTTGTTAAAAAAAGGTGGGGTTGTTTTGAATTTGTTTGGGTTTAGTTTGTTCTATTTTTTCATTTGTTTTAGTCTTTCTTTGATATAAAAAAATTGTATATATTTTGTTTTTATTTCAGGTTGACAAAGCAGAATTTCAGAAGAAGAGGAGCTGCTGCTATAAAACTGCTCCGCTTGCTTGTTTAAAAAAAAAGTTTTTTGCTTTCATCTCTAGTTTGTATTTTCCTTGCATTATTGTTTTCTTGCATTATAGAAAAAAATTTCAAAAAAAAATAAAAATAAAACCAAAAAACAAAAACAGAAATTTCATTCGTAGTTGCATTGTTAATACACGTTTAATTTCTGCTTTGCATTTCATCCAAGAATTTGTTAATAATAACGTTAGACATCGATAGCTCTTAATTGTATATTGACAAGTTGTCTTCTTTGAACAATTTACTTTCTTGGTGTCTAGGCTACGGCAGAGTAATAACCATTTATAAATATTATGGTGATTCATAAATATTACAGTGGTTGTTCCTTTGAAGGTACTTAAACCTTCGGTTGCATTGCTACGGTGATTCGTGGTGCACCGATAAATCCTGTCCGTTACATGACTGAGAACTATCTTGTTGAACTAAGACAATGTGTAATTATACAATTTTGGGTTAATAGGATAAATTATTTGTAATTAATCATTGCATTCATTTAGTTGCATTAGTTCATGCATATTTAAAAAAAAAATCAAAATCCAAAATAAAAAAATTGTATATTTTCCTTTTCCTTTAAAATTTTTAAATCCATTTTCTTTGAAATTTTAAAAATCCAAAAAAACCAAAATAAAAAAAAAATTAAAAACAAAGAAAAAAATTGACAAATCAAAAGACAAAATCAATTTCCCTTTTGAAAAATAAATTTTATTTGTAAATATTTTGCCTTTACAAAAAAAACAAAAACAAAAACATTCTTGAAAATGTCCGAGTTTCCCCACTTACGTGAATTTTACAATAGTTGTGAAAATCAATATAATCCATATGATTTCACTCCAAATTCATATGGATATTTTAACAACAACTATTACTTAAATGATTCAAATTTTGAACCATAAAATTTTCAAAACGATGACCAACCCTCAAGCCTTGAAAAGAGCATTTCGTCTCTACTTGAAATCTCCACACAACAAAATCAAATGATAAATGATTTGTGTAATTCATATTTGGGCAATGATTCAAATCAAAGTTTTTCAAAATAATCAAAATTTGAATTCACTTCAAAATTCAAACGATTTCGATTATAACCCATGCCAATTCAATTTTGAACTCCAAAATGAATTTCAAACTCAAAATGAAAATGGAAAAAACTTTTCAAACAAATTTGGCAATGGGAATAATCTTAACCATGTTACGATTGAAAATCTTTGTTCTCAACAATTCAAAGTGAAAATACTCATGTTAATAATTATAAATTGGATTTTGTTGAGCAAATGAACGAAATTTACGATGATCACACAGATTCGTTGTTTGAAACATATATGAAACAACGTGAAAAACAAAACCAAATTCCAACGTGTGACGAGTCAAACGATAATCCATCTTTTACCCAAATTGAAGATTTTCAAATAACAACTTTTGAAATTGAAAATGATGATCTTAATGAAGTTGTTGAAAAAACGGTAATTGAGTTGGATTTCAATTCTTTTGAGGGTGTAGAAACAAATTTAAAATTCGATCTTCCTTTTCTCGATTTCAAAAATTTGAATACAACAACTTTGGATTTTGAACTTGATTTATGCGATGAAGTTGTTGATAATCCAACAAAGGAAGACGAATTCAATGAACATGAATTTTATGGACTTTTCGAAAACGAGTTGTTAAATTCTGAAGGAAAGATTTCGATCACCATTTTTATTTTGAAATCGATAATTCTAAAAATGTTTTCAAAGAAAAGTTTGAATTTCAATTTGAAGAAAATAAATTTGAATTTCAATCAATTGTTTTATCGACCCCAAAATTCATCGAAAAGGAAACAACTCGTAAGATTTTTAATAAAAAGACATTCGTTTTTCCAAATCAACATTCAACTTCGAAATCTTTTACGATTTGGTTTTCTGAGCTTAAGTTGTGTGTCGCATATTTGACGAGACAAATGAATCGGTCTTTGGAAGACCGTTTCATTTACTTTTTGACGATATACTTTTTGAACTCTTGTAAATAATAATCTTTTAGTTTTCATGTAAATATAGGTGATCTTTTTATTTTTCTCCTTTCGCTAGGGTTGACTGTGGGGACACAGTTAAAATCAAGTGTGGGGGAAGACTCATCTTCTTTTTGATTTTTTTTTCATGATTAATTTTTCATTTTTCTTCCAAAACTCAAAAAAAAATATAGAAAAATTTTCAAAACAATTTTTTTCAAGCATTTTGATTTTTTTTAAAGAAACACTATAGGATAAATATATGGTTTTTGTTTATTAAATTAAAAATTTTGAAAATTCATTTGTCTTAACAAAAATAAAGTTGAAGTTTGATTACAAATAACAATGGTTTAACTAGTATATAGGAAGATTCATACGTGTTAATTATGAAATACATCCTAATTGAAAATCTTTGTTTTAAAAAGTGGTGAATTTAAAGTAAAGGATATAGCATGTTTTTTGTCTTCTAAGTTAAAGGTTGCTAAGATGATTTTGCGAAACTCTCTCTCCAAAAAAACAAAAACAAAAAAGAACAAAACAAAAAAAATTCTTGTATATATGTATATATTTTCTTAATAAACACCTAGAGTCATGTGTTCACACTCGTGTGTTCACTCGCCATGCTCTGTACCCTTCTCACGTAAGCCTGAAAGGTAGTGCACGATCGGTATATCTGGCCTCAATTTATCTGAGTTAGGTGTATATATATAAAAATTCTTTTTAATAACGCTATAGTCAATAAGTGTTCACACTTGTGTGTTCACTCGCCACGCTCTGTATTCCCCTCACATCAGTCCGCAAGGCAGTGCATGGGTAATATATCCGGCCTCAGTTTACCTGAGTTAGGCATATAAATATTGTACATATCAATAAAATTTTCAAAAATACAAGAGAGAGTAAGCAATAGAAATCCTAGCACTATTTTTGACTTGTTATTGAAAAGAAACGAATATACCACTTTGATAAACTTTGATAATCAACTAAGGATCCTTTTTATAATTACACTTTGTTATCAACCGAAACAATGAGTTAAACTATAGTCTATTTGTTATGATAACTTAATTTTTGTTGGAAATTTTGACGAGTAAATGACTTCAATTTTCAAGATAATAACCAAAACCTATATTTAACTTATTTGTGTCGATTTAAAAGTAAACCCTTCATTTGTAAATATTTTCAAAGACTTGCATTCACATCTTTCTAAATAAATCTTGCATTTTGTAAATATTTTCATCCTGCATTTGGATTTTGTGGGTAATATCCACTGAAAACCCTCACGAGACAACACTCGTACTACTGGAGACACCCAGAGTTTTAACAGCTTATTGCATCGCTCAATGCAATCGTGCTCCCTACGAAAATGGATTTATCTTAGTTTTTCCTTTATTGGAGGAAGAATAAAAAGATAAGTGTGGGGGTATTTGATGTGCACGTAAATGTGCATATTTTTACCACCATATTTAATCTATTTAAATTAAATAAATGATCATATCGGGCATTTTAACTTGTTTAAACCAAAATTCATATTATTTCAAATCGTCACATATTCATCTTCATCCAAGGGCAAAATGGTCATTTTTGTGCATATATTAATTTGAGAAAATTTAATTGGAAATTTCTATATTATTTTATAGGAATTTGGCTTCATACACAAGTGGTTTCATGAAGATGTATGCATGCACAAGAGTGAAGATAAAGAAATGAAGATGGAAATAATTCAAAGGCATGATAATGGAGGACCCCACCTACCCACCTACCTTAATGTACAAATTAGAGGCTAATGCACATGCTTATGGAGTTAATGGCTTCATGTACACTTAAATGATGATTAGTAGAAGCTAATGATTACTTGGCCTCCACACTTTCTCAAGGGTATTTTAGGCATTCCCCAAATATATGAATTAGGGTTTCATACATGTATAAAGACCCCTTATGTTTCATGTAGTCTTCTCCCTTAGTCTTTCTTAGTTAGTTTTTAGCTTAAAAATAAAAGAAAGCTCTCTTTCTCTTTTCATGGATACTTAGCCATTTTTATTTCTTGTAATTTTTCTTTTCTTTCTTATGCAATTCAATATATGCTCTTTACATTTACATGCTCTCTTTCTTATGTTGTAGTGTAGATTTCTTTTCTTTTATGCAAGTAGAATAGTTTTCCTGACATTTTGCTCTCTTTTTCCTCTTGTTAGTTTCATGTTGCTTTCTACATTTGTTCATATGATAACAAATATGAGAGGTTAATCCCTAAAGTTTAGGGGTAATGAAGCTCTCTAGTATGTAGATGCAACATTTTGATGTTTATGCTCTCTTTTTGTGCTTAATGAGTCATTTGAAGTGGTTAAACTTGTTGTTTTTGATGTGAATTTGATAGCCTATATTGTTGACACCAAATAGGCTATGCTTAAACAATCACAAACAATGATTACCTCTTCATCTACATATGATGATGGTAATAAAGTGATTGTTGAAATTAAAATTTGATGGCCTATATTTCTAAACAATAGTTAATCGGCCATGCTTAAAATAGATTTTGCTTTCAACTTTGTTTTCATATTTCATGAGAGTTAAATGTGTATTAGTGGCTGTGTTATAGTTTGATGGTTTATATTATGCTAATTAATAGCATAAATATACCATACTTATGATAAGCACATCAACTAATTACACTAATGACAAGAAAAGAGAGATCATAACTTCATTTTGTTGATTTATTTGATCTAGAGAGTGGAAATTGCCTCTAAATTGCCTTCACACTCTCATATTTTTATCAATTTTCTTTTGCTGGTTTTCTACATTTTTAGCTAATCACATTTTCAACTTTGGTTAATTTGATTGAATAGAATTTTAAATTCAGCAATTTCCTGCGGATCGACCGTATTCGCCATGTACTATAAGTGTACGCCGTGCGCTTGCGGTTATTTTTAATTTAAATTCGTTCGACGATTTTCTAAGCCGATAGAATTTCCATCGACGAAAACCATTCCTGGAAGTTCCAAAGAGAGCTCATTAGCATGCATTAATGACGTGTACGTCCAGCATGAAGCGTTCATTCATTTAGTAGAAAAAGTCTCCGAAGTTTCCATCGACCGCCAGCATGAAATTGACTGCCTTAAGTTATAGGCCATTCATAACAAAGATATTATCAAACATCAGGATGCTGAGCTACTCGAATGTTAGGTTCAACTTGTCGAGGCAAAGAAAAATGCTAACGAAACGGCTGAGGTAGTAAGTCGCCTGGAGACTTCGCATAAGAGGGAACTGGATGCTGCACTTCAACGCAGTGGCGCCTTGGCTTTAGAGAAGAACTCCTTACAAAAGGAGAAAGATTTTTTGCCCGCCGCATTGAGGAGCTAGAAAAATTACTGTCCAAAGAGAGGGAAGAAAAATCGAGGCACAGGAAGAGTCGCAGAAATACTACGAGGAGATTGTTGAAACAAGGAACTTAAAGACGAAACTCGATGAACAACTCGCCCAAATCAAAGTCTTGAAAGAAGCAGCTCGTGAAGAGGTCAGGAAAGAGGTGCTCGTGGAAGCCAACTCTCGAGTTGAGGTAGTGACTCAGTCCGGTAGGGAAGAGATCAAGAACTTGTTCAATCCGCTCATCGCCGAATATAATGCAAAAGTTTTCCTTCACCGCAACTTAACCTTGCTAGGAAAAGGCTATCTCAAATCGCTTCTCGAAGCTTGGGAGATCATCAAAAAAATCAAGAAAGAAGAGTTGGGAGTGGCAGAACTCGATGAAGGGGCTCTTGTGCAAGAAGTGTTCCGAGGAAACGAGCCATCTGACTTGGCTGCCGCAAAACTTCAATTCTACAAAGCTCCTGCACCGGCTGAAGAGAAAGAAGATGTCATAGGATCTTCTGGAACTGAACCCAAGGGTCCTTTTCCTACTCAATTGGCTGGGACGTCATCTTCTCAACCCGTGGAGCAACACGTTCGTTATGATCCGGACATGCCCGGACTTGGCCCACACATGCTGTCTCCCATCATTAAAGGGACCACGCCGATGACCACTGAGAGCCAACCGGATGCTGGTACCGTATTGAACACCTTCGAATTAAAAAGGTTTCTATTTTCGGTACATAACGACTATAGACTGATGCTCATGCTTTGATGAATTTTTGCTGGTCGTCTCGATTCTTAACTAACTCCTAAGAGTGACGTCGCCATGGAGCACCAAGGAAAAATGACCGAAGCTCTGGCTAATACAGACACTTTAGGACCCAATGCTCAAGTGATTAGGGCACTCAACGAGGACAAGCCTAAAGACCCATCTTTTGCTGAGGATCTCGATGACGTTGTGGTCACGGGTGCTTCTGAGCATACCGCTAAATTCAACATGAAAGAACAAATTGAAGAGGAGGAAAAGTCGAAATGCGAAGTCAAGGGTGAACCGATGTAGTGGTGGTTGAAGATCCTATCCTTAGGCCTCTACAATTCATCCCACCTGGCGGGACAACTCCTATCGAGGTTCCTCCTCCTTCCTCAAGTGCCTCCACTAAGGGCGACAAAAGGTCTCGGAAGAGGCGCTCGACCGATTCAACTCTTGAAAAACCGAAGAAGGAGAGGAAATCAAAGAAATAGTTAGCGTCTTGTGTCATTGTACATAGTCTGGATAAGTTAGACATGTGTTTTTTTAGTAGCAGATGCATGGGCGCGGATCTTGAACTTTCGAATAATTTATAAGGAATTTTTGAGATCGTGAATAAAAGTTTTTGTTTTTTGATTAATCATCGTGTGAATTATTACTTCAATAGTAGAGCAATTTCCTCCCATTCATGTACTTGCAATAATTTTCACTAGTCTCATTTACAATTCACTATCCTAATCTCAAAGTTTCTTCATAAGCGCTACCTTAAGTTATAAGCAATGCCAAGCCGGAACTGTAACTAACGGTTATATCTTGTCGCTAACAGTTTGAGCCTCTTCTGTTGATTTGAGGTTGGAACTGATGAGATGGCGAACGATTAAAAGCTCATCTATCCACCCTTATGTTTTCGAGTTAGCCGGTGGTCTGAGGAGTTAGAATTTTTTAGTCTGCAGTCAGGGACTTAAGATTTTTCATTGTGGGCAGTAATGCTTCTGCCTGAATGGTTTATACTCTAGTCCACACTTAGGGACTTAGAGTTTCTCGTCGAATAGTTTATTCTTTAGTCCGCGGTCAGGGACTTAGAGTTTTTCGCCGAATCGTTTATACTCTAGTCCACAGTCAGGGATTCAAAGTACTTTAGTCTGCAGTCAGAGACTTAGAAATTTTTGTTAAATTATTTATACTCTAATCCACAGTTAGGGATTTAGAGTACTCTAGTCTGCAGTCAGGGACTTAGAGATATTTGTCGAATTGTTTATACTCTAATCCGCGGTCAGTGATTTAGAGTACTCTAGTCCGCAGTCAGGGACCTAGAGATTTTTGTCCAATCGTTTATACTCTAATCCGTAGTCAAAGATTTAGAGTACTCTAGTCCGTAGTCAGGGACTTAGAGATTTTTGTCAAATCGTTTATACTCTAATCCACGGTCAGGGATTTAGAGTACTCTAGTGTGTAGTTAAGGACTTAGAGATTTTTATCAAATCGTTTATACTCTAATCCACAGTAAGGGATTTAGAGGACTCTAGCCCGTAGTTAGGGACTTAGAGATTTTTTGTCGTTCTCCTACCGTCGGCGATCTTTGTTCCTCATTGCGAGAATTGCCTTTTGATTCATCTAGGGAAATCGCCAACCGAGCAAACTTACAAAACCCCCCTTGTTGAGTCTCATCAGGGATCGGTATGACTGGTCGACTTCAAACTCTGCGAATCTATTCATACTTCGCAAATATCGATATCAATCAGTTCCAACACATACTTAACATAACATGCAATAACAGTAGTTTATGCAAAGGAAGCTTCAAAATTTTATTCATCATAAGAATAGGAACAGAATAACTTGTCTTATTACATATCAAAAAATTTAAATACCAAAGCAAATATTGAAAGCAAATACTACTGAAATGTGAAAGAAATAGTCTAGGTGAAATAGCATCGTAAATGCTCGCTATTCCACGCTCTTGGAAGTGTCACACCATCAATAGTCACTAATTTGAAAGTTCCTTCTTCAAGCCTTTGTTCAATGACGTATGGCCCTTCCTATGTCAGGTTCATATGCGACGAGGCCGAAAAAATTCATTTCAAGGCAAGGTCGCCAACTTCAAAGGTTCTCGGTCGGACTTTAGTATTATAGTACTTGGCGATTCGGTGTCGATGTGCAGCTGCTCTTAAATCGGCCTCCTCATGCTTCTCATCGATAAAGTCCAATGACTCCAATAAGATATTTTGATTTGTTTTGGGATCGTAGTAAGTCACCCGATGGGAAGGGACTTCGAGTTCTATAGGAATGATTACTTCGGCTCCGTAAGCAAGAGCGAATGGAGTGTGGCCAGTCGCAGACTTATGTGTGGTCCTGTAGGCCCAGAGCACCGTAGGAAGTTCATCCACCCACTTGCCTTTAGCCTTTTCCATACGCTTTTTAGGATAGACTTTATAATCTTGTTTACAGCTTCAACTTGTCCATTTGCCCGAGGGTGAGCGATCACCGCAAATCTCTTTTCAATGTGATATCTCTAGCAAAACTCCTTAAACTCAGCACTATCAAATTGAGTCCCATTATCAGTCACGATAGTTCGCGGAAGACCGAAACGACACACAATGTTTCGATACAAAGTTGATGACTTTCTTAGTTGTGATCGTAGCTAACGGCTCCGCTTCGGCCCATTTGGCGAAGTAGTCAACTGCGACAATTGCATATTTCACGCCATATTTGGAAATTGGCAAAGAGCCGATGATATCGATTCCCCATACAGCGAATGGCCATGGACTAACCATTTGCATGATCTTTGTCGGCGGTGCTCTTGGGACTTTTGCATATATCTAGCATTTGTCGCATCATCTCACATAATCAGCGGTGTCCAGGTTCACAATCGGCCAGTAGTACCCATAACGGTGTATCTTTTTTGCTAGCATTTGCCCCCAATGTGATCGCCACATTCTCCCTCATGGACTTCTTTCAAGACATGCTTTATCTCGTCATGGGCGATACACCAGAGCAAGGGAACTGAGAACCCCTTTCTACACATATTTCCTTCTTTCATAATATACCGTGAAGCTTTACGAAGGACTTGTCGCTTTTCGTTCCTCTTCTCTGGCAAGGTTCCGTGCAACAGGTATTCTTTAAATGGAGTCATCCATGATTCCCTTTTGGGTTTCGTTTCCGGTACTTGATCAACTTCCATCACATTTGTACTTGGGGTATGTATTGTCTCGACTGGAACCAAGCCCATCTGTTGTGCATCACCAGTGCTCGCGAACTTTGCCAATGAGTCAGCTTCTCTGTTTTGTTCACGCGGGATATGCGAAATGTCATAGTATTCGATATCTGCCAACAACTCCTGAACTCGAGTAAGATATGGGGCAAGCCATTGTCCCTTTTCCTGGTAGTCCCCTCTAACTTGGTACACCACCAGTTGCGAGTCGCAAAAGATTTCGATAGATTTCACCTCGAGCTCTCTTGCAAGATTAATTCCAGCAATTAATGCCTCATATTCAGCTTTGTTGTTTGTAGAAGGGAAATCAAGCTTCAAAGCATAGCAAATTGACCATTTCTCAGAGGTTATAATAATGATGCCCACTCCGGAACAATGATCATTGGATGCTCCATCAGTATATAGCTTCCATCGTAGAGTAGGGATTACACCACTCTTTAGGGGCTCATCCTGCATGGTAAACTCTGCTATGAAGTCTGCCAATGCTTGTACCTGGATAGCTCTTCAAGGCAGATAATTGATGTTGAACTGACCAAGCTCTATGTTCCACTTAAGCAACCTTCCAGACGTCTCGGGTCATTGCAGGACCTGTCGTAAAGGCTGATCGGTGTAGACATTAATTGGATGTGCCTGGAAGTACGGGCAAAGTTTGCGAGATGCGATCACCAAGCAGTACGCCAATTTCTCTATCTTCGGGTAGTTTCTTTCTGCCTCTGTTAATCGTTTACTGACGTAGTACACCGGTATCTGGATCCGGTTCTCCTCACAAATCAAAGCGGCACTTATGGCATGTGGCGATACAGCTAAGTAAATGTACAACTCCTTATGATCTACCAGCTCTGAAAAAACTTGGGGTTTCTCCAAATGACTCACCAAAGCTCGGAATGCATCTTCACAATTTTGCGTCCACTCAAAATTCCTCTTCCCTTTCCTTATTAAATCGAAGAACGGAATGCATTTATCGGACGCCCTGGAGATGAACCGACTCAAAGCAGCGACCTTCCCATTCAGACTCTGCACTTGCTTAATAGTTCTAGGTGCTTGAATATCCCGGATGGCTTGAATATTTCATGGATTCACTTCAATTCCTCGTGCATTGACAATAAAGCCCAGGAACTTCCTTGACGCAACACCAAATAAGCACTTCAAAGGGTTGATCTTCATGCTATAGAATTGAAGGATTTCGAACATCTCTGCTAAGTCTCGAATGTGGTCGTTTGATCACCGTGACTTCACGAGCATATCAGCCACATAGACTTCCATCATCCTCCTGATCTGATCCTTAAACATTCGGTTAACCAAACGTTGATAGGTCGCTCCTACGTTCTTTAATCCGAACGATATTACTACATAAAAATACAACCCAACATCCGTGACAAAACTGGTGTGCTCCTGATCTGGGACGTGCATCGTGATTTGGTTATACCCCGAGTACGCATCCATAGATGATAACAATTCGTGCCATGCAATTGAATCAACTAGCTGATCAATTCTAGGCAGGGGAAAACTATCCTTGGGGCACGCCTTGTTCAGGTCCGAACAGTCAATACACGTTCTCCATTTCCCATTTGCCTTCTTCACCAGCACGGGGTTAGATATCCATACGGGATATAGGGCATCGCAAATAAACCCGTTGGCTTTAAGTTTATCCACCTCCTCTTTAAGAGCCATGGATCTCTCCAGATCCATACCTCGTCTTTTTTGCTTCATAGGGACATACTTCAAATTAATATTCAATGCATGGCTCGCGATGGCAAGCGAGATCCCACACATGTCAGAATGAGTCCAGGCGAATACATCCTGATTCGCTTGGAGGAAATCGGTAAGTTCCCTCACCGTCGAAGGGCTAAGTTGTGATCCAATCTTCAACACCCGCGATGGGTCATCGTGGCTGACTGTGATATCAATCGTCAGTTCAGCCGGCGCTGCCTTGGCCTCCTTGGGTTCCTCCTTATCATCCCTTGGATCTATATCTCTATAGAACTGACTGTGGTGCCCAAGCCAAGGCTTAGGAACTATTTTTCAATCTTTAGTAACTTGGATGCAGACAGACTTTTCCACACCCTTTCCTTTCTCTCTTCGCTGAGCCTCTCTCAACTCAGCCACATAATAGGCATGACCATTTGCCTGATCGTCATGCACAACACCTACTCCATTATCTGTCGAAAATTTCAACGTCAAACACCATGGGGCCAATGCTGCCCGAAATTCGGCCAGGGCCAGTCGGTCCAGAAAAAATTGTACGGTGAATCCACATCCAAAATAATAAATGGTAGGATTCGCACCCTCCTACACCCACCTTCTCCTAATTCGACCGACAATTCAACATAACCAACTGCTTCGGTTGCCACACCATTGAAACTGTGTATACGAGCTTTAGACAGTTTCAAATCTTTAGCCTCCATCCTCATTTGATCATATGCCTTCTTAAAGATAATGTTCATAGAGCTTCCGCAATCAATCAAAATTCTTCTCACTAGAGCGGGGTCAATCATGGCAGAGATAACCATCGGATCAATAGTAGGGGCCTCTACTCTATCGGCATCTCTACTTCTGAATACTATATCATCCGCCATTGTCGTTGTTGCTTGGTCGGAGTTCCATCCTCCGTATTCGAACAACATTCAAAGTCCACATGTCTCATTGAACTAGCATAGCGCTCCATTTCCTACCAACTCCTGTATATAGGGTGCGGTCCACCAACTATCATGTTTATTACCAACCTCCCACTGGTCTGCATGGGCTCCGTAGCTCGGCGCGGAACTTGCCCTCGATTGGGATCAGACGTTTCCCGTCCGCCATCCTGTGGATTCTTGACAAACTGGTGCAAATTTTTCTGCCGAATCAATTTCTTAATGGCATCATGGAGATGCCTACACTCGTCAGTATTGTGTTCGTAACATTCATGAAACCAGAAGCACTTCCCGATTTGCTTTTGTTCCTTAGTAGATTCTTTTGGACATGGCTTCCTATATTATAAAGTATTACAGGTAGACAGATAGATATTCTCCAAAGATGCATTCAAAAGTGTATAGTCGTTATACATAGGAAAATTTGACCTCAACTTTTCGGGCCCCCTCTTCCAGTCAGGATTCCCTTCTCCACTCCTTTTCTGTTGACCCGGCTTGTTTTGAATATTAACCTGAATCTTTCCAGAACTCTCGCCAGACTACTTTACTGCGATGTTGCTCTGTACCCCTTCTCCGCTTAGCCATATAGCATTGCTTCTTCTAGACAACCTGGCTTCATCCTTTCTCATAAACTGGTCCGCCTTTGTGTAGAAATGGTCCAACGTGGCTGGCAGTTTTCCAGCTAGCCAATCACTGAACTCGGATTCTGGGTCAACCCCCCTTGTCACAACCATAAGTATTGCGTGCTTATTAGGGTTACTAACTTCAGTGGAAGCAACATGAAATTTTTGCAAGTAGTCCTTCAGTGATTCCTCTGGAGCCTGGATTACACTGGATAGCGACATCACATCTTTGGGGAGAGTAGTGTGAATTCGGTACTTCTCCACAAATCTCATTGCCAACTCGTCAAATCTTGAGATCGATCGTGGGGTTAGTCTCGTGAACCACATCGTAGCGATCCCAGATAGAGTTATAGGGAAGCATCTGCATTTGGCAGCATCATTCGCTCTTGCTGAGTCCATCAACCATTCGTACCTTATGATATGCTGCCTGGGGTCAGTCTTCCCTTCATAAGCAGGAATCATAGGCATGTTAAACCTTTTAGGATACTCCGCCTGTAAAATACTATCGGTAAATGGGGTGTGGCTTCTAGAGACTCCCCAGTCATCATTTGTCAAGCGTGGTTCTCCCTCATCAGCTGTCTGACCATCGCAGATAAATCCAGTGTTTGGATAGGTAGCACCAAGTGGTGGTCGTGCTCCATCCCGTGTGAATGTTCTGGCCAATGTCTCTGGGGCATTTCGCCCCTTCTTGGCCTATCATCATCCAGATGTGTATTCCAAGTATTCACTTCATTATCATCCCAAGGAGGTAGCTGATCGACATCCAAACATACTTCAATGTCTAAGTTCCTGGATCCAACATGAGCATGATTCCCCACTTGCATTTGGTGAATTATCCCCCTAGTTGAGGGGTCGATACCAATCCCTATGGAGGGGTCGGCACCGAACCGTCTTGGCGGACCACGTTGGTCTGCCAAGTGTTGTTCCATCGTTCCAGCTCATGCTACTTCAACTCTATGACACCTTCGCCTATGGTGCTCATCCGATGAAGTTGAGCTATCTAACACCGGGTAAGAAGCGGAATCCCTTCTGGCGCCTTGGTTTTGTTGTTGAGCAATCTGATTCATCAAGCTGGCATTAGTATGGATTTGTTCATTTAGCTGCCTACGGCTCTCCATCAGCTCTCTCATCAAGTCATTAAATTCAGCTCTGGTAATGGAATCAGTGGGGTTCTGAACTGCAGCAGGGTCCATATTCACATTAGCAGGTTGGTTGCTTGGGCCTCCTTGTTGAACACTAGCAGTTTCGTTGGCATCAACATTGTGGGAAGTAGATCAGGTGTGCCTTACCATCTTAGATTCCTTTGCTTAGATCTTGAAAAATAAGAATTATCTACAAGCTTCTGAAGATGAACCTAGATCTCCTTGGGGGATTTCTTCAATCCAGTAGCAACAAAGGTGATCCTAATAGCCTGAGAATCGACGTTCTCAGCGAAAGCACCAGAATGTTTGTAACCAAATTGACCACAAACACCCGAGAATAGATTTAAGTAGTGAAATAAATGAAGAAATTAAATGGAAACAGAGGAATAACACTAAATATCAAGAAAAATGCAGCAGAAAGAAAAAACAACAAGATTTATAGTGGTTTGGCATTGATTGCCTACGTCCACTTTGAATATTCTCTTTATTGCTTCACAATTCACTTGATTACAATTACAATCGGTAAGAAATTGTAAGAGATCAGAAAGGAATAGAGGAAGTTGGTTCCAACAATAGTAGAGTTTCACTTGCAACCCAAAAGTCCCTCAAAATGGCCCCTTGTGCCTGTATTTATAGATGAAGGCAGCCTCCAATCTGACTGAAGCTTCGACATCTGGACCCCCTCAACCATATGGGCCCACCATAGGGAGGGCTAGGCCCAAATCTTAATGGATAGGGGTCGGTACCGACCCCTCCATGGGTTGAATTTTGGCTCGCGACCCCTATGGTAGCTTTCTTATAGTCTATATTGATGGTGTTTCAAATATCAAGGCGATTCGATGCATGGAGCTCTAGTCCTTGTAATACTTTAGTTGGAATCTCAACTTATTGTGCTGATCCCTTCTGGTCTCCCAACGTATGCCAATCCAGTGCCTATGAATGAGCCATGCCGACCCATTCACATTATATTGACCCATACATATTATGCCGATCCAAACACATTATGCCGACCCCTTTTGCTCCATCCATACCATGCTGATCCGTATCGCTCCAGCCTCATCATACCGATACCTATTCCCTGACCATCGACACGTCGACCCCTTTAACTTTATCCTGCCAATCCATAACATACGAACACATCGCGTTGATCCCTTCCGCTGGCCATCAATGTGCCATCCCCACTGGTTCTATAGCTATGCCGACCCATCCATATTTCATCTAATTTTTCAAACATCTATGCCGACCCCTATTCCAACCAAACTAAATCCCATAATCCGACATCCCGCATCATCCATCTATAAACTCCATTTATCCCGAGCTTGATACAGCTGCTTGGACATTATATTTTGATCATGTGGCTGTTATTTGATAATCATCTTTCCCATTAGCAGTCGAGTCTGACCCTCGTAATCAAACCTTTATAACCGGGTCAAGGCACCGGGTAACATAACTAAACCTAGTTTTTAAGTACTATTATCATTCGAATCCCTCCTAAATCTCCTTTAACCCAAATTTAATACTAATATAGTCAGTATATCATGTATATGACATTATAATTGCATTATACGAGAAGGAAAGGATGATTCACTCACTGAACTGTTTATTTCTATCCAGATCCTCACTGTCTGGGCTGCTGCATCTCCTCTCTTCAGATTTTCATCTCTAAATCATTGCTACTATGTACCTTATCTACTAGCTTCGCAACGCTTTTGGTCTCGCTCGATTCGGTGGAGTTTTGAGTGAGATATTTGAGTTTGAGTGCATGATGTTTTAGAGAAGATAGAGGAAGAAGGAAATGATACAGATAGGTGGTTTCCAAAATAATTGTACTTATTTTCTTTCTTAAGTAGTTGGAGGGAAAACCAGATGTCCGCTTGATCGAGTTTAGAGAAGATTGAGTTTAAATCCTTTGGCGCCTGCTCAATTCGACGACATTTTCGACCATAAATCCTTCATGTGGACTCTAAACAAGGCAACTCAAGGTACCACACAAATAAAATAAACGAGACGGTCATAATGGCGCTTTTTCGTGGTTAAATTCCAAAGCCTTAAAAATGACCATTTTACCCCTCCTTATATTTAATTTGTTTAGTTAGTTCATTAATTCCAATTGTTTTCCTATTATCATATCATTAATATTTAATCAAAATATTTCTCATTTTTGAGGTATTACAGTCTCCCCCTTAAAAAGAATTCGTCTCCGAAATTCCTATGGAACTGAAAATGTAATATAACATTCACTCGTCAACATACATCAACCAATTCATCTATATATATAGCATCCAAATTAATGCAAACAAGCATATATAATGATATGAGTAGTATACTGGTATGCATGTCATGAACTTGTATTTTCTACCCCTAAAATGCGTAAATGCAGCTAATGCATCCTATATGAATGCAATAAGATGACATATTTGGCATGATGCATGACATCCTAATATAAGCACATATATTTATATATGAATGCAAATAAATCATATATAAATTTCGAAATTCAATCCATCCAAAGCATCCAAATCCTAATTTTAGAATAATCTAACTACGGAAATCAAATCAAAGTCAGGAAATGTACCAAAAAATAGCCGAGGATGTGTAGCCCTCATCTTCTCTTCAGGCTCCCACGTGCTCTCTGCCGGTTCATTTCATCAATACACTCTAACCAATTTCACCATCTTATTTCTAAATCGTTTCTACCCATGTTATGAAATATGGGTTAGACAACATGATGAACTAGGCTCAGACTCCAACTCTATCTCCTCTGACTGATTAGGTGCAATTACGGTCATTGGATCGTGTATACACTTTTGCAAATATGACACGTGAAACACATCGTTAACTCCCGGCATCTTCTCCATACCACTCTATATACCGAGCTCCATATCCTCTCCAATGCTGGAAATGGGCTGATAAATCTAGGTGCTAACTTCCCCAAACTCCTGAATCTTACTACCTTCTTCAACAAAGAAACTTTAACAAAAACAAAATCTTCCGCTTCAAACTCCAAATCTTTCCTTCTCTTATCTATATATGACTTCATTCGATTCTATGTAGCTTTCATCCTCTTTCTTATAAGCTCTGCCTTCTCTATGGTACCTTTAACCATCTCTAGACCCAAAATAATCTTATCCGCAGACTCCCACCAACATGAAGGTGCTTTTACATGGTCTTCCATACAATGTTTCAAATCGTGTCATGCCTATACTAGTCTGATAGCTTTATTATACGCTAATTCCACTAAAGGAAGTAATAACCCACTCAGATTTTTATGTTATGCCTTCACCCACTAGCACTTCATACACTTTGTGACATACTCATCTGCATGTTTCTTCATTCCTGGCCAACAGAATATCCTTTCCACATTCTGATATATCTTATCTCCTTCTAGATGAATAGTCAACCTAGAGCGATGGCACTCACCCAAGGCCTCCTCTATCAACTCCTTAACATATGGTACACATAGCCTTCTGTCTCTCCTCAAATAGCCCTTCTAATCCTTCAAGTAATGATCTAAATGACTCGATCGTTCACTCCATCCTAATTGCTCCAAAATATCAACCAATGATATATCTTGCCCCTTACTCAGTCCAATACGGTCCATCAATGCAAGCCTAACCTTAATTATTGCCAATAATCCAGTTGCGTACTCCGATCGAGGTTTAAAATCAAACTCTGATATGAATTCCAAGTTTCTCCACTTTAACAACATAGCATTTACCTCTGCATGCTTCCTACTTAAAACATCTACAAGCACGTTTCCTTTTCTTAGAATATGAGAAATCCTAAAGTCATATGATGATAAAAACTCCATCTACCGCCGCTGTCTTAAGTTCGTATCTTTCCGAGTAAACAAGTATTTGAGAGATTTATAGTTCGTAAATAATTCAATTCTCTCACCCAACAAATAACGCCTCCACAACTTCAATGCAAATACAATAGCATCCAACTCCAAGTCACGCGTCGTATAATCCTTCTCGTGGTTCTTCACTACCTAATCGCATACACTACCACTCTTCCTTCTTACATAAAAACAACACCATGACCAATACCTCATGCATCGGTATAGATGGTGAAAGGTCTGGCACCATCGGGGATAACCAAAACTGGAGCACTCGTCAATACCTACTTTAGTCGAATAAATGTCGCTTCATCGGTCGTACTCCAGGTATAAAAACCAGATTTTTCTTCGTCAAATGATCAGAGGTGTCGATACCTTCGCAAAATCCTTAATGAACTTTTGATAGAATCCGACAAAACCCAAAAAGCTGTGAATCTATGAAGCATTCTTTGGCGTTTTCCAATCCCCAAATACAGCTTTTTTCTGTGGGTCTACAACAAATCCATCCACGATACTATATTTATATTTCCAAGGAAATAAACTTCATCTCTCCAGAAGTGACACTTAGAAAATTTAGCTTTCCATTGATTCCTTCATAAGACATCCTTCATTTCCCTTAAATGAACCTTATGCTCCTCCTCAATTCTGGAATAAATAAGAGTATCGTCCACAAAGACCACTACAAACCCATTCAATTGCTCTCGGAACACTCTACTCATCAAATCCACAAAACAAGCTGGAGCATTCGTTTGTCCAAACGGCATGACCAACCACTCAAACAATCCATCAGGTGTATAGAAAGCGGTCTTCTAGATATTACCTTCATCAACTCATAACTGGTGAAACCCAATTGACAAATCAAGTTGTGAGAAAAATCTTCGCCTCGACTAACTGATTGAATACGTCATCAATGCGAGGCAATGGATAAATTTTTTTTCGCCGGCTTATTCAGTTCTTAGTAGTCGATGCATAACTTGAGGGAACCATCTGCCTTAGTTGCGAAAACGACAGGCGCTCCCCATTCCTAGATACTTCTCCAAATAAAGCCTTTCTACAACAACTTTGAAATCTTCTTATTAAATTCTCTTCTCTCCTTCGAAGCCATATGCCTAAGGGGCATCACATTGGGAACCTCTGCATTGGGATAGTCCTTCACTATGGGTATACATGATAACTCTTCCTGTGATAGGCTGAGTGAATTCAAATACGACTCCAAAATAGAAGTATCAAGCTCACAACATAGAATCAAATCAAGTCGACTGCCCTTCCTCAATCGAACCATCCTCCTATCACTATCTAATACTACCCCATAGTGAGACACCGATCTTCAATAACCTGTCCTCTTGACCCCTAGTCCGTTGCCTGAACCGACATTGACACCCGAGAACCGAAAGGACAAGTCATTGGGATTAAGATCTAATTTAAACAACTATAGACAGATATAGATGGATATTAGATGTAAATATAATTCTAACTAACTAAGTCTACTTTCAGAGTCTTACAACCGAACAAATAAAATATAATACATTATTAATATCATAGTCACATTAGCATAACATTTTTGAAATGTCAAATACACATATCTGAATAAATATTGATACAACCCAATCCCATAAATACACAATCAAATCCAGATAAAAAACTGATCCACTCCGCATATACACTACATCAATAAATCTCCATCTCCAATACCGTCTCATCCCTGAACTCCATCAGCCAAGATATATGTATAAAAATGAAAGTAGGAGTAGGTCAGACATAAGTCTAGTGAGTCGGCTATACTGTACTCTACATATATACTATAAAAATAATACTATAACATGATATGAGTCTATCGTTTAGTCACCATATGTTCCGTCATCACGTCATACTTAAATGTCATACATTTCTATCCATATCTCATCATATCTATACATGCTCACGCTCTTGTCTGGCCTCATTCCCTATAGAGTCACTTGTTGCCCGCCTCACCTAAACATCATCTACGACTCACTTACTCGGACCGCCCGAAGACTACAGGGTTGCATGTTTTCCTCATTCTATCTAATTGGGCACATGTCCTAGACCGCTCATAGCATACAGGGTCACTTACCATCCACTCCCTTCCACTGGTCCACCAAAGCACTATAAATGAGTAGTATCGTCATGCCTGGACCATCTACTAAGTGCTATATGACTGCATTTACATTGCATACACACTTTGGGTGGTTAATCATATGCCCATGATGCTTTCTTATCCGCATTCATCATCGCATCATAATTTTGTATCATAAAACATATATATATATATATATTCACTTTGTATAGAAACCAAACAATCCATATAACCATCCATTCTGTAGCACCATCACTCACCTCATTACGCCTTAGATCACGTTCTAGAACACAAGAAAAAATACGAGTCGAATGATATGTTGTTTATTTATATGGGCCATTAGGCCGAGGTTTAGCCTAGCAAAATTAACGTGCACCAGTGTGCATATTTGTTTCAGGTTTCGGGATTTTGTAAATTTTCACCACCGCTCTTACCACCGGCCACCACTGCTTCATCTCAGATCATCGTGGAACGTGCCTATACCCTAGCCCTAGTTTCCTAAGTCAAATTTGATCATTTATTTCATGAATTATAGTTTAAAATTTTTAATATTTCCAGATTATTTTTAAACCTAGTTTCTAAACATTTGTCTCAATCAAATCCCTCTCAAATCCTCTTAATTTGGAATTTAAAGTGTTTATACATGATTAGCTACACTAATATAGCCAATAAATCATCCTATAGCGTTAAAATTGCATTATAGGAGGAGGAAAGTATAGATCGCTTAGAAAACCATTATTTACAGTCCAAAGCCTCGTTGTTCTGGGTTGTCGTGTCTCCTTCCTTTGGATTTTTTCCTCTAAATCATTATTGAGCTGCAGCCTCGTCTATAAGCTTTGCTTTGCTTTTGGTTTCATTCAATTTGATGGAGATTTGAGTGAGCTATGTTGATTTGATTAAAGGTAGTTTTAGAAAGGGCTGGAGGAAGAAAAAGAAAATGTCGAGTGGTTGGTTTCAAAAATTATATTACGTGATTTTCAATTTTTAGTTAAAGGAGAGAAAATCCAAGTGTCCGCCTAGTTTTAAATTTCAAATTCAAATCATGTAGAGCCTGCTCCACTCGATAACGTTTTCGACCATATCTCCTTCATATGAACTACAAACTGGACAAACTACGATATTGCACGAATTAGAAAAACGAGATGATCGCAATAACGTTGGTTTTGTCATCAATTTTCAAAGTCTCCAAAATGACTGTTCGCTCTCTGTATTTTTAATTCATTTAATTAAGTCATTAATTCTAATTATTCTCGTATCATCATATTATTATTGTTTAATTACAATATTACTCAAAATTTTAGGATATTACACAATCCATTCCTAAAATCAATTCATACCCCGAAAAGTTTAGTACATATGCATCATAAAGGAACTCCACACCATGGATGATCAAATTTAGATTATTACATAACATCGATAAATGGTTCGATCCCTCATCAAGATTCGACAGCGTAATAGATTCGTGCATAAGATCGGGTTTAAGAGCTTAACTATTAACTAATGCACTTGATATGAATTAATGAGATGTACCGGTATCAAACAAAGTATGAACATGAGAATTGGACAAAATCAACACACCTTCGATCACAATTACTTTCCTTTCTCCTGAACCGATGGTGGTGGTTTACTGGAAGCTGAAATGACATCCAAAGCGTATGCCTTCACAATTAGACCCTCATTCCTCAAAGCTAGACATTCTCTATTTATGTTCGCAATTTGATCTCAATTATAGCACTTTAACTTCTTTTGAGCTGGGACTACCTTACAATCCTTAACTATATGTCCCACCTAGTTGCAGTTATAATATCTGCCACTCAAGAGATTCGTCCTACAGTTCTTTGCCAAGTGCCCCACCTTTTGACATCTTTGACAAGTAACCACTTACTGCCCTCCTTGTGGTCCATTCCTTTGTGTTTTCCCTACCATTACTGTCCTTCCACTTCCTTATTCTGTTCTTTGACCATGTTTCCATTCAAAAAGTTTAATAATGCGGCCTCTATCAATCCCTCGAACGTTGCACCATACTGTATCTGATTTAATACCAACCCTCTTAGAGGTGAACTCAAACCTTTCACAGACTTTAATGCCTTATTTTCCTGGGTATTCACTAACTCAAATCCAAATTGGGCCAATTCATTAAACTAACTGACATACTCCTCAACTTTTAATTCTCCTTGCTTTGGATGAATAAACTTTTCCAATAACAAATCCTTATCGGCACCAAAAAGAAACTTTGACTCAAATCTCAACTTGAACATCCTCCGAGTATTAGTATACTCATCCACTTCAGTTGTTACCACTTGACACCAACAAGCTGCTTCACCTTTCAAATGCCAAGTAGCTAACTTCCTCTTAGTTGCATCACCAAGTCCCAATAGGTTGAAAATCTTTTCACAATCATTAAGCCATGCCCAAGTCATCGAGTATGGTTCCATTTTGAGAAATGGTTTCCCATCAAGGCAGGAGAAATCCTTACACAACTTTGGATAGACGATAGTTGGTGGTGCTAGAGCTGGAATCACACCTTAGCTAGTAGTGGTATTTGTGGTTGCGGGTTCGGTGGGGTTAATACTAGCTTGGCTCATCGCTTAAAGGTATCTTTTGAACCATGCTAGAATATTAACTCCAGGAATATCTAGTACATCTATCAGGTGCTAGTCCTTGCCCTGGTTTCTATCCCATCAGCATTAGCTACATTGGCCTTTGTTCAAATTTCGATTGAATTACTCATTTCAGCTATCTGTAAAAATGAGATTTATTAACAACTTCCAAATAAATAGTAAACAAAACTGGAACAATAAATGGGTGCATGCATATGTACTTTGAATTCATACATACATATATATATCCAGTGGAAAATACAAATATAATCTCTCAATACGTTCCTCATTCTTATATCCTAGTTTCTAACCTAAGCTCTGATACCAAATGCAACAACCCGCCTTACCCGAATCCGACACCTGAACCGATGTCGACACCTGAGAACCGAAAGGATGAGTCATTGTGGTTTTAGATAAAATAACATATACATGCGTAGATAGATATCAGACACCATATATACAATACATTAGTGAATCTCCGTCTCTAGCACCATCTCATCCCTAAATTTCATCAACTTGGATACACACACACATGTATGTATGTATTATATATATATGTATATATAATGGAAAGTAGGAGTGGGTCAAACATAAGTCTGGTGAGTGAGCCATACTCTACTCTATGTATACTACAAAAATAATACTATAACGTGAAATGAGTCTATCTTTCAACCATAATATGTTCCATTACCATGTCATATCTGATTGTCTTATACATCTAACTATATCACATCATATTTATACAGGCTCATATCCTGGTTTGACATCATGCCCCTATAGGGTCGCTGTTGCCCGTCGTTATCTAAATTGCATTTAGGACTCACTTCCCATGACTGCCCAAACCCTATAGGATCACCTGTTGTCATCATGCTACCAAATTGGACTCACGCCCTGGACCGCCTATAGCGTACAGGGTCACTTAACATCCACTCCCTCATACTGGTCCATCATAGCACTACATGGGATTAACATTGTCATGCCTGGAACATCTACTAAGTGTCACAGGACCGCATTCATATTACATACACATTTTGGGCCATCTATCCTGTGCCCAAACTCGTTCCCATCCACATCAATCAGCGTATCACATTTCCATATCACAATACACACACATATCCACTTCAACTAATAGATAAATCATCACATACATTCATTCGCTTCGTAGCACATCATCCATCTTGTTAGTAGCCTTAGATCACCTTCCATAATACAAGAGAAATAAGAGTTGAATCATTTGTCATTTATTTATATAGGCCCACTAAGGTCTACGTTTAGACTGGCAATTTAATAGTGCACCAATGGACTGATTGGCATGACCAGTGCACTAGCGTATGTGTTTTAGGCAGTTTTCAGGTTTGGGTATTTTGAAGTTTTCATCGTCGTTTCCACCTCCGATCACCACTGTTTCACCTTTGATCATCTGAGAACATAAATATACCCTAGCCCTAAGTTCCTAAGTCATATTTGATCATTTATTTCACTAATTCTGATATATAATCACCAAATTACTAATTACTAAACCTAGTTTATAAGCACTATTATCATTCAAATCCCTCCAAATCCCTTTAATCCGAATTTATGTGTTTATTAATGTCATATTACAATAATATTATAGCCAACATGTCATGTATATGGCATTATAATTGCATTATACGAGGAGGAAATGACAAATCACTCATTGAACTGCCTATTCCTGGCCAGATCCTTGCTGTTCGGGCTGTTGCATCTCTTCTCTTTAGATTTTCACCTCCAAATCATTGTTGGTACGTAGCCTTGTCCGCTAGCTTTGCAAAGCTTTTGGTTTCATTCAATTCAGTGGAGCTTTGAGTGAGATATTGAGTTTGATTGCAAGTTGTTTTAGAAAAGACGAAGGAAGAAGTAAATGATACAGATGGGTGGTTTTTGAAATAACTATGCATATTTTCTTTCTTAAGTAGTTGGAGGGAAATCCCAAATTTTTGATTTAAAATTCGAATTCAAACCCTTTGGCGCCTGCTCGATTTGATGACGTTTTCGACCATAACTCCTCCATATAGACTACAAACGAGGCAAAATAAGATATTGTACGAATTAGAAAAACAAGACAGTCGCAATAGCACTGGTTTCATCGTCAAATTCAAAAGTCTTAAAAATGACCATTTTCCCTCCTTATTTTTAATTAATTTAATTAATTCAATAATTCCAATTATTTTCATATTATCGTATTAATAATATTTAATTAAAATATTCCTTAAATTTTCAGGGTATTAAAAGAAGGGGATCGGGAGAAGCAGGCTTGCTTGGTCCTTGCATCAGGGAGGCAATCTTCTCTAGGGTGAGGACTGTCGGGAGACCACCCCAGATGCTGCCATCTCCACTGCAACCTCAGTAGGACCTTTGCATATTGTTTTGAGGTAATGAGGAACCGATAATGGGAGCTGTTAGTTAGTAAAGAAGGTCAGCTTAAACACCCTGGTCAACTTCCCCTCCCACTGCTTATTTATGCCATCTTTCTCCTTTACGTTCTCCTCCCAAGTCACACATTGCATGTGATGTTGAAGCTTCTCCCTTAGCTCGTCCGCTTCATTGCGACTCGCCTCCCGATCCATCCTTATATGCTGGAGCTCACCCTTCCACTTCCATTTCTTAATGGCTTAATTGAAGCATCGTCTCTAGACTACTCAGTTGTATTTCGAGTGGCCTTTTCCTTCAAGGCCCTTCTCTCATAAGCCTTGAGCTTCCCCTTTATATCTTGGGACTTTTTCTCCAGCTCCTTCTGCACTAGCTCTGCCCGTTGGCACACGAGCTTCTCCTCTAACACCCGTTTAATCAGGTTTGTCATATCCAAATAGATGGAAAAGGCTCGTGTCGTGGACTGCATAGTTAGTAGTTCAGAGACTAAGTCATGGAAAGAAAGAAAAATTACCAAGTGTAAGGATCCTTACTAAATTAGCTTTCGTCGGTTGGGAGTTGAAAACTGCGTCCAGAGAATGAGTTTGCCAGTCCAACTGGGCCCGACGCTTGTTGTATATGGTCTCCGATGCAACCCCAACCAACACTTTCACCATCATCCAAAGGTCTTCATCTACCCCAACCTCTTTTAAAATGGTCAATCCACTACCTCAAGCTCATCCACACTTGGTCGGGGACTAATCACTTTCACCTCCTTAGAAAATCTATATGTTAGCCTATTCCAAGAACTCTTCGACACCAAAATTCGAGGCCTCTTGGGCAGCCTCCCATAATCTGCTTCCTCCTCTCGTTAGTATCTCTCGACTGACACCTCATTATGTGATATTAGGTCAAGTAGCAGAAAAATAGCCCCTCTACATAGGTAGTCAGGGCCTTGTCGGTGTATGCGGTAAGGCATCGGGTCAAGTCATTACGGTTGAGTGGTGTCGGTGGAAGGTTGTGACGCAGGATTCTCCAACTGTGTTTCCCCCATGGTGGCGGCGTCGAGAGCGGCACCCAAGCCTAAACGTACCACTAAAAAAATACAAATTCTACTAAAAAAACAAGGAAGAAATCAAAAGAAGAGCAGTATAAAGCTAATCTACCCTCGACAGAACGATCCCCCGCCACCTCTTATTTAAAATTGGGCAGGGAGACCTTGTGCTACTACTACTAAGTTGTTCCCCCTAAAGTGTGTGCATACTAAAGGGCATATTTCATATTACTTGTTTCGAAAAGCCACGAGCGAGGGGGTGTGATTCTCGGAGGAGGAGCCCTTGTTGGTAGGCGTATTTGGCTCCTACACCCAGTCTCTTTTCTACCTTAGGCATCTCCGACGAGCTAGTGCAATCAGATGACCATCTATTACAAGATCATGATGGGGGACCACAACATCCTTCAAGAGGGCCGGGTCGAAAGATTCCCACTCAACCTTATCACCTCCTCGGCTTTGGCTAGAAT
The DNA here is from genome assembly GCA_030737815.1 of Allium fistulosum. Classification (NCBI taxonomy): domain Eukaryota; kingdom Viridiplantae; phylum Streptophyta; class Magnoliopsida; order Asparagales; family Amaryllidaceae; genus Allium; species Allium fistulosum. Next base: position 617,562,576 of record CM060902.1, read on the forward strand.
CTGATTCTGTGGTCTCATTCTCATCATCAACTTCACTCCCATCGCTTTTACTCCCCATACCTAATCATGATCCTCTTTGGCCTTGTTGGTCACAGGTGGAGGTCCTCACTATTGCAACTCCTCCATCTATGATTTTCCTCAGGCCTAACAATCCAATCCGACGATGGTTCTCATTATTTAAAATCATCGCCAGCTTCCTGGCGATGTTCTCGGTCGCCATGATCCGAAGAAGGTAGCCCTCTATGTGGTAAGATCTACCCTATTCTCGGTGGGGATCATTGCGACAAAAGAAGAAATGATTATTAAAGGATCAACATCAAAGAATTCTTCTTTAGTTTAAGAAAAACTTACAAGGTGTGCTATCCAAATATGAAGGTCTGAGTTAATAGTTGTGGGGACAAAGAAGAACTTGTCTTTATAGTCTGATGCCTTGCTTAGGAGACCAAAGATCTAAGGAAGTTCTTAGTGGCCCTGAAGATGATAGTAGCTAACTAAGTCAGATTTTTTCTACCAATAGAGCTTGAAAACCAAAAGATAAGTGTAGGATCAGGCTCGGGAAGATTCAACTTACGGTAAACAATAAAGATTCCAACCAGAAGTTTATAGCTATTCATAGTCAATTGACTTAGTGCTAAGCGATGTGCATTTATGAACATAATGAAGAATGCGTATAGAGGGAGAGTCACCCTGCCTTCGTATAAGCAAGTGACTAGGAAAAGTATCCTGACAGGGGATTATTGGGCCGATCTGTAGGTCATGGATACAAAGAGGCAATATTCTCACAACCGGAGTCTACCAAAGAACGTGCAAAGTTGATCCGGGCCTCTCGGATCTAAGAGACCCCTGGTAGGAGAACATGCCAACCACTAGTAGAAGTTCCTTTAACCATATACAATGAATAACAAGTCACCTAGGTTACTAAACTGCCCCCAACCGTTTTAAGAAAGTATTCTAACTTAAACCGGGTGCAAGCCTAGCCCTCATGGTAATATAGCAACCGACCTACCATCACCTAACCTTATCTACAAGTCCAGTTTATTTTCTTCCTACTTCTAATCAAATAAGTATGGTATAGCGATAAGGGTACCTAAGGCTTTAGGTCTTTCTTTGTGATGCCTGGCATTTGACAACTTCCGTCGGTGACACAACAACGACATCAATCGTCGAATGGTGAAAAAGCTCACCTATAAGGTTCATCGAAGAAGGGTTTTCGAGGGTAATAAGTGAAAAATCCTAAGAGTGCACTATCATAACACAAACCAAATGAAAATTAGCAATAGAAAATAATCAATGTTATTCAAAAAGATAGGGTTCTGAAAAAAGGCGATATTCGAATAAAAACCATAAAATGGAAAATGCATGGATCAAAGTCGAAAAAGAACTACTTACTGATAATTTAGTAGAATTCGAGAAAATGGATCGAGTTTGCTGTTGAAAATAGAAGGCTTTGATGTTTCTAATAGCGGAATATTTTCAAAAGATCGGTAAAAGTTGAAATGAAGGAAAGGAAAATAATATGTAAGCATAAGTAAGTGACATGGGCTGATGGATTTGTCATGTATGAAGAGTTCGGACCATTTAGGTATAATCAATGCGCCTGTCAAATCCTCATGTCAAAGAAGCAATTTGCCTCTATAACGTTTGGGAAAACAAACTGCCTTCGCCAGTCATTTGATGATGCATGTCATGGCATTTAATGCGACACTGAATGCATGAATGATAAGCCCACCCCTACGCACGGACCCGGGCTTGGAAGGTAAAATGTTGCTCTTATTTTTTACAATAAGGAAGTGGGTCGGCCTACTTAGACGCCCATGTTTTCATTAGCCCATATACCATAAAGATCAATTTCTTCACTTGACCCAACTCGGATAGCAACAATCAACCCATTCATCGCTTATGCTTGGAGCACGACTCATCCACTTTGCTTTTCACTTACCGGCCCAGCTAGGCCCACCCAAGGAACATCTCGTCCACCTCGACAAGATTGACGGGCCAATCTCTCTACCAGCATCAAGCTATAAAGACATGGAAGGTTACTATGGTAGGTTAGGACCCCTTAGCAATCATCTTAGCCAATCAACAAGACATTGAACAACCCTCTCATTCGGTGTCATCCTTGTTCTGACCTACCATCATCCGCAAGTATCCACTAGTTACCTTCAATTATGTTTGCAAGCATCAAACGTCCTTGGCTTAAGGGAAGATCTACATATACCACTCCATTGAAAGGCTAGCATCTATTGACGTAGGTCATCTGACAAAGACACCACTATACAACAACTCCCTCCTGTACTTTACTGCCATACTAGTACCTCTACTACAGCCTACTCTCATGCCATATGCACTGTTTTGGGCATGTCCACAACACGGCTCACCAGCTGTCTTCATATGCACCAGACAAACCACCCGGCATCCCAACTGGCTTGCACATAAACCGCGTATCCACATTAGTGGCCTAAAGCATTTCTAGGGCTTTTTTAGCTCAATCTCAGCCGTCCAAGCATTAACTTCAGTTGTTATAAATATATCATGCATTTTAACTTCAAAAGAGTTGAAAAACATTAAGCTTTCGATTATATTGGTATTTTCAGTCATTTTGCCTTGTAATCTAGGCTATTGTAATCCAAGTGAAATCGTAAGGAACTTCCGATAGTGGACGTAGACCACCTTTGGTCGAACCACTTTAAACTCTCGTATCTTTACTTTTCATCATACTAGTATGACTCCATTTTTCATTTTTAACTGATATATTAGTTGTCAATTTTTTTCTAATATATCCTCTTAAACATAGATTTGAGGTTGGCTAAGTTTTAGTCAACAAGATGCAAAAGAAGGAATCCAAGTTTGGTTTGGTATGAGAGAATTGCATGAGATATTTTCTTCAATTCTTTCTATAAAACAAAGCCAAGTCTTCATTGTTTTGGTTCCACATTTTTCCTTCTCCTATCTATGCCATTGTCGAAAGTACACGTCCTATACTCACCATAGCCAAGTCAACTAAACTCCAATACACGCCTATTACAACGAGATATGGTTGTAGCATGCCATTTGCTTGCAACAATGGGTATAGATCTGAGAGATCAAAGAGCCATTTAGACCGACATGTGAATCAATGGCTTCATCTCTTAAGGTAAATTCTTATCTATAGTTACATATAATGTTAATTGTGTACATTGCATAGAACCACTTACACACACACACATACATCGATGCCATTGTTGTTTATATGTTCATTCTAATTTCGAAATTAATATATTGAATACATTAACTTTGATACGATAATGAAACTATATATATACATATATATGAAATTTTATTTTCAACTATGATAATGTTTAATATATGTAATTATTTTCTTAAATAAAAAGTATAATTTTTAAGTAGTATTTGCAAATTAATACACCTATATATACATTTAGTTTGAACTTAAATTATATGTTTATAATTTTAATATTATTAAATTGGTTTCATAATAAAAAAGGGTTTTATATTTTTATTTTAGCTGAATTATATTTATATAATATATATAATAGTTTTATAATATAGTGACACAAATTTCAAATCTATTGTACATTTAGTTTTAAATATGTATTTATGTTATATTAAACACTTCCATTTTTTAGTTTAAAAACTTATTTTAAGCTAAAACATATTTTAAGCTAAAACATATTTTATAATATATACTTTATAATGCTTATTATATTAAATATTAAACTAGTCTAAATATTTACATTGTTGAATTTATAAAAAAATAATTTTCAACCATAAATTATAAATATATATTTAAATTAATATGTGTATATATAATAAATTATTACTAATTTAAATTTAAGATATTTAGTAATTTTGAATTTAGATCTTAGATCTACTATTGAATTTGGATATTTGTTGACTAAGTCATATTACATATTTTATTTGAAATTCAAAATTCAAAATTATAGACTTAATTAAAAATTTATATGATATTTTCAAAATTACACTTTATGTATTACTAAATTAATTTCGAATATTATATACACACATATACATACATACATGCACACACAGAGACACAAACACACACACAGGTATATATATATATTCATGAATAATTTAACCATGGAAAATAACATTTATATAAGTGCTAAGTATATATATTGTAAATATAAATCCTAATATTTATATATGTATATATTTGACCATATACACCCTTTACTATGTTGCACATCACATATTATACACACACACATACGTGGATATAATGTTATACTCATAAAATATATAAAAAATCATTTTTAATTAACTTAATAGTTAATTAAATTAGTATATAATACAAAATTGGATTTTGTTTAAATTAACTAGATGGTATATCGTACCACCCATTAAACTTCATAGGCCCACTATTATCCAAATAATGAAAAATTTGAAATCCACTCATTTCACCCACTACAGATTGGTCCACTTCCAATAATGGTATTAGAGCCTAAATAATGTATGCTGTCTATAGTCAAAATTTCGGACCAACTAACTAAACCTACTCATCCGATAAATGTTTAAAAAAGTAATGTTTAGGATTGGGGTTGAATAACAAGTGTTCTCCCCTTCTCGGTTACTAGCCTAGGCCAATGGGTAAAGTGAATCCATAAGGTTGACCTAGGGTTATTTAGGCCTTAGGCTAATTTTCAAATTAAGTTTGGAAAATGTAAAATATATTTTAAATTTAATGTTAAATTTAAGTACAATATGAAATTTTACATAGGTTATAAAATAAATTAAAAAATTTCAAAATGTTTTAATTTTTTTTAACATGTATATTTAATTAATTTGATTAAGTAAATAATTAGTTGAAAAGTTTTTTAAGATGAATTATATTAAATATTTATCTTAAATTGTTTAATTAAATATGTATTTATTAAATAAAATTTAATTAAAGATCAATTAATTAAAACATGTATATATATTGATGTTTATATATAAACAAGCTATAAATGTCAAAGTTGATTATTTATCTTTAAAAGTTTAAGTTAATATAAAATTTCAGAAATTTTATATAAACTAAATTATTTAATAATAATTAAAATTAGTTAAATGTGATTTAATTTATAAGATACATATATAAATTATATAAGTTAGTTAAATTATAATAGTTATAAACAAATTAAACTTATATAACTGTGTATGCATAAAATAATCTAAGTTGAGACAGAAATAAACCCAAATTGGTTTTTGGAGTAACTAATATATATGGTACGTATACTGTGATTTCATATGTGTCCGACACTTGAATCACTAGGGTATTTCATAAGAAACACATTATTCCTTAAATCAGTATCACTCAATATATATATATATATATATATATATTAAAGACTATGAATCTATAATATATAAAGTCGTCCTTTACTATTTTATATATTTAACAGATTACTTGCATACTTTTTAGTTGTTAAGCAAACTCAAACTAGGGATGTTATTTGCAGTACTATCATTATATTGATTAGACGAGGTAAGATACATGTATATTTCTGATGGGCAAACTCAAGATCCATGCATTATACTTAGGCCATCGCGTGATTGGTACAAGTAAATAATCTCTCTTGATATGTTGAACAAGCTCAAGGTCGAGGTCGAGATTAGGATAAAGACCACAGTTAGGAGTTGTATGTGATATAATCGATATAGAGTCATCCATCGCTTGCAGCTCTTTGATTTGTTGAGAAAACTCATGGTCAGAATACCAAGGCTAGCAAGTCCTAACACTCACCAGACAAATTGAAAGATTTTTATATCTTTTAGGGTTTTGAGGAATGTAAATGTCTAGTGACCTTATTGGAAGAAACTTATGTATACATTTGACCTTTTTGACATTGTAAGTAGGTATGCCATATAAAGTTAAATAACCTTCTCCGATAAATTTGTGTATCTAATCAAATTAATAAAAAAAATTATCAATTGAAATATACTAATGAACTAAATTAAGATTGACATAGAAACATAAAATATACTTACCAATAAATCTTTTGGTATGTTGTCGCTTCAAGGCCAATGGAAGAGCCAAAGAATAAAAATGCTAAATACGTTCATACCTTGATCAATTAAATATTTATTTTCTAGAGATTGTCTGTTGTCTTCTATGAGTTTTGAACTCTTAAGCAATACAAGAATATGGATATTTGGTCCATATTTGATCATATATAAATATTGTATGGTAAATAACTACTTTCATAAAATATATGAAATCTCGATGAAATTTGTTCATTCAAAATGAGTAAGTAAACTATAGTAAGAGATTGTGTATTCAATACGATTGACTACAATAAGGATTTTATCATGTTAGATATAACATTGGACAAAGAGCTACATGATGGACTTTGGAATTCGACCACTGAAATGTCTTTTTGATCAGTTTACTTAAAGTGCAAATTATTTGATATCCTTATATGTTAAGGATGATCGAATGCATTTCTATAAAGAATTCGATGCAGTCTTTTAGTAAGAGTTTCCTTTAGATGGTTTAACTATTTGTAAGGAAAACGAATGTTCGAGAGGGGATGTGATATAAGCGTATTTGGGATGAAGAGAGTGAATGGTCATCTCTGCTTCACGAATAAACATCAGAAACGTGAATTGTATAAAATAAAAAAAAGACACTTAATATGGAATAAGAAATGTGATTTCTATTCCAAATGTATTTTTATATATATAGAATTTTTTTTTCATTGAGAACTAATTCTTTGAGTTCAAGGTATTTGACCTAAAACTCTAGACTATAAAATGGTTACAATGGATGAAATAAAATACCTTACTAAGTGATTGAATGGAGCTTCATATTTCATATGCTATTATAGTAATATCGGAAATAGTGGGAGCATACCATATGACACTTATTAGTGGTTACATCAAGTTAGGAAAGATTGTCTTCGTAAATATACCAAGTATTATTTAGGAAATAATAACGGTTTTCAGTAGTGACTGAAAATATGTATAACTTTATTGTAGAATGAATATTCATTATAAAATAAATCTATAATGATGGTATTTGTTTTATAAAAAAAGATATATCAACTATAGAAAAATCTAGAAATATCTAAAGTTTTACAATTATTTTGGAATTATGGACTAAGTAGTACCTTTGAGAAATAATTCTTTAATCATATGATTACGATCCATATAGTACTAGTGAATTGTATCTCAAACGATTAAGGGCAAAGCACTCATTCAATGGGTGGGGCAAAAGGGTTAGTGAACTCTTCGTATTAATGCATATAGATCTATATATTCTAATGTCTACTAATACTAAAACGTATCCACTTACTTCATTAAATTCACCAAAGAATTATCATAGAAATGAACGTGTGCATTTGATACACATAGTAGTGCATCTATTATAAATTTATAGAATATAAAATAGAAATAGAAAACATAACATGCAAAAGAAATAAAAGAATTCGATTTAATCGAATAGGTGAGTGTATTGGAAAGATGTTCCAAAAAGTACCTAAAATGAATAAGATTCGATCTCAAAAGTCACTCCTCCCTATGGTGATGTATGGATAAAGAGTGATCATATTTTGTTGGACAAAGTACAAATGATGATGAGTGAGTTGAGTTAACTTCTTTTTATAAAAGACGTATACTTAAGAGTAAATACATAAGGTTAAATTTTATTTCATCTAAAGCATAAATTATGAGATCATACAAGATAAGAATTGATGAGAAACCCCTACGTATCGTGAAAGAGTAAGTGGTATGCCCTAAGGAATCGGATAATTAGTTGAGAGAAAATAGACTCCCCCGGACCCAGTATATTAATTTGGGATATATTTCGATTATTACTTTCTTGAAGTCAAAAATGAGCTCATGTGAAGTGTACGAATAGCTTTCTCGGGCATTTTCGTTAACCCAGTCGGGAACATTTCTCTCTGAATCGCTATTCATTATTACTGATCCAATAGTTCCAATGTTCAACAATCTCCAATCAAGCCCAACAAGTGGCGGCTAGAGCTAGCAGTATAAGGCAAGGCGCTACCGAGAAGGGTAGGATTGTTTCATTCGTTCCATTGTCTATCTCAACTGTCAAATGGCCCGAAGAAAGTACGTATTCGAATTCATTATTACCCGGAGGTCCCCAGACAATAGGTTAGATCACCCCTCTATAGAGCACACTATGTACCATAGACTTATTGATATACGCTCGCCTCTCGTTGATCATGAGGACGGAAATGCGCAAGTCAATAGTACAGACTAGTCCCTCATAGGTATCATAGGCGCCTTGTCCTCCCGTTGGTTGAAGTGTACTGGAGCTCCGTCTGTAAGAGCTCGCCTTCCGTCTAAGTATTATACCTCACTAGAGCTACGAACCTCTTTAGGGTTAGTTCATGTAGAGACATCCATTACGGAAATACAGAGGCGTTGAATAAGGGTCTTGTCATCCTTAATCCATTAGTCACCTTAGCAGCCTGAAAGCCACCCGGATTAATATACTTGGCCTTGTCACCCATAGTTGGCAGTAATGAAAAGAAGTTCCATAATGTTTGAACAGCTATTAAACAACTGGCATGGCCAGAAGGTAGAAACCGGGTGGATATCATACCTATCCTAATAATCAGGAGTAGAACCATCCCGCCCATAATGTTTATACTAGACTTGGTATACTAGGCGTCAATGTTTATACTGGCCCTATCGGTCTCAGCTGTCCCTCCAATAAACCGAGGAACGAGGGAAGCTAAACAACTGGAAGACTGGACTGATAGGAGTGTTCTTCCTACCAGAACGAGGGAAGCATCACTACGGGTAGGACGAAGGGATAAGGCAGCAACTACTGGGGATGTAGTCCCGGTCCAAACACCAAGGAATTCTTCATTTTGGGTAGCAGTATTGGTCCTCGACCTTGAAAGAGTATTAGTTAGCCAAGGTAGCGAAGCTAAGGTCCAGTATGAACTCCGACAGAAGGTTTGACCTAAGGCGACCATAGGGAGGAAACTCATAGTAATAGTAATAGGCAAGCGGTTGCTAAGCTAGTCGTAAGACTGAAGGAAAGATGGGTAGTTAACCAGAGGTTGCACTTATTTTAAGCTCATCTGCGCGAGCCGGGAGATAACAAGGGGCTATTCCAGTTTCTAGATGATCATCAGTCTTATAAACTGCTTTGTCTACTATATTGAATTAATTGGACCGGTATTACTTGTTAGACCGTTCCAATTAATATGAATTCTCAGGAAAAGGAGAGTTTCTTCCTACCAGATATTACTAATTGGACCAGTATTGTGTAATTTGTTACGTATATCTAACTTCGTAGTCAATTTTGTTCATAGTAACTGTGTTTATTTACTTTTATGTACTTTGTTATACTGTGATATTACTAACAAAGTAATTAGTTTAAAGTATATAATAAGAAAATTGTTAAATAAAATGTTATATGATTGTAGTTGCAAATAGTTGCAATCATGAGTAATAATCACAAAATAAAATGACATTTTGTTTAATAATGATGTTTTGAGAAAAGAATGACGATTCATCCATAGAAACCAGAGTGCATAACGCTCTCCAAATGCTGGACAATGTATTACTCATGGCTGCTAGGGGCAGCAAGGGTTTACACAGTTGTAGTTATTGGATAATTATAAAATGACTTGGTCGAGATTTTCATGTCACTTGGTAACAACTGGGTGAAATAAGAAATCTCAATGTAACGATGTTACATAGTTCCCTCAACTTAGGAATATCGTGGAACTTCAATGTGAATACTCCACTTTAACTATAGTTAATTCATGGCATGGCAATCCATCGAACGACTATAGTTAGGTCTGAGTTGAAGCATTGAAAGTGAAACATTATTCAATAGAGAATTTGTTTCCTCTGTTGTGTAAGGTTAGCATCATGGTCAACTGTAGTCAAGTGAAAGTCAAAATTTTGATTTTGGACTAACCAAGTTGACTGTGGATAATAGTGGAATTTTAAACAATATCAAATTCCATATATCCTAAAGTGATATAGTTTCGACAAAGAGAACCTATGTATTATAGAATACGATTTTACTAAAAAGGTCTGTAAGTGATGTTATGTGTAGTACTACCAATATATTGCTAGACAAGGTAAGATACATGCACGTATTTGTTGAGAAAACTCAAGATATGTGCATTATACTTAGGCTATCATGGAATGATGGGTATGAGTAAATGATCTCTTTCGATTTGTTGAGAAAAGTCAAGGTTAAGATTGAGATTAGGACAAAACCATGGGTTAGGAGTTATATATGACAAAACCGATAAAGTGTTATCCATTGCTTATGAACTTATGTTTTATGAAGCAAACTCAAGGTCAGAATCCCAAGGTATGCGAGTCTTAACACCCACTTGAGAAATTAAAAGACTTCTATGTTTTTCTTATGGTTTTGAGAAATAAAAAAATATAATGGGAGCTTTATTAGAAAAACGAATTACATTTAACCTTTCTAATATTGTAAGAACATATACCATACAAAGTTAAAATGATCTACAATAAATTTATGTAGTTAATCTAATTAATAAAAATGTTTATCAATTGAAATGTACTTATGAATTGAATTAATATCAACAAAGAAATATAAGATATAATTAGCAATAAATTATTTAACATGTTGTCACTTTAAGACCTATGCAAGTGCCAAAAATTATATAACTATTTAATTCATTCGTAACTTGATCATTTAACTATTTATATACCTGAGACTATGTATTGTCTTCTATGAGTTTTGAACTCTAAAGAGATAAAAGGATATAGATATGTGATCCATATTAAATCACATACAAAAAATGTATGGTGAATAGTCGTGTTCATAATATACGAAATCTCCATGAAATTGGTTCATTCAAGATGATCAAGTAAACAATAGTGAAAAAACATGTATTCAATATGATTGAATATGATGAGAATTTTGTTGCATAGAAAAAATAAAGACCTAGGACTATTGACCAACCAAGGAATTCGATCATTGAAGTATTAGTTTTGATTAGTTTGTTTAAGTATAACATTTTCGATATTCTTAAAGTATGAATAATATTTAAATGTACTTTTGTAAAGAATTTGATGAAATCTTGTTATACCTTTTGAAAGGTTAGACCATTTGAAATGAAAGAGATGTTCAAGAGTAGATGTAAAGTAGGTACAGTTGGGATGAAAAGAGTGAATCGTCTCCTCTACATCATGAAGATATATTAGATGCGATAATTATGTAAAATTTAGTAAGATACTTAATATGGAGTGAGAAATATGGTTTCCATTCCAAATGTATTTTATTATATAAAATTGTTTCCTATAAAAGATATTTCCATGAGTTCAAGATATTTGATCTAAAACTTGGCTATAAACTAGTTACAGTGGATAATGCAAATAGCATATAGTAAGTGGTTGACTGAACTTCGTGTTTTATGTGTTGTTATAGTAATGGTGGAAATAGTGAAAGCTTACCATATAACATCGATTAGTGGATGAATCTAGATACGAAAGATTGTTTTTTATATATACCAAATATTATTTATGAAATAATGATTGTTTTTTAGTATTGACTAAAAATATATATTGTTTTATTTTGTTATGAATATTATGAATGTTCTTTATAAATAAATCTATAATAGTATTTGTTTATAGCATTAGTGGTGCATTAGCAATCAAAAATACAAAAGTATCTAAAAAATGTAATAATTACTTTGGAATTATAGACTAGGACATATCTTTGAGAAATAATTTTCTGATCGTATGATTATGTATCAAACGAGAGGAGTGAATTGTTTCTCAAGTGATTAAGGGCAAAGCACCTATTCAATGTGAGTGACAAAAGAGTCAATGAACTCTTCAGATTAATGCATATAGATGTATGCAGTCCATGGTCTAATGATACCAAAACCAATTCACTTATTCGTTAAATTCACTGATGAATTATCATAGACATGAACATGTGTATTTGATACACAAGTAGTATATCCATAATAAGTTCATATAATATAATCTAGAATATAAAATGGGAGTAGAAAACATTACATGCAGAGAAAATAATATAATTCAATGTGATCGAATAAGTGAGTGTATTGGAAAGAGTTTCAAAAGTACCTAAAAACAAATAATATTCAACCTCAAAAGTCACTCCTCCCTATAATACATAATGATGTATCGATAAGGAATAATCGAACTTTGTTGGACAAAGTATAATTGATGATGAATAATGCCGAGTTAACTTCTTTCAATATGGATATGTGTTTAGGAGTATATGCATATGTTTAATTTAATTTCATCTAAAGTGTAGTTTAAGATATGAGTTGATAAGAAAAGCCCTACATGTCCCAGGTCAAGGAGTTGATAGGATGTGTGAGTCAAGAAGCCGCACGTGAAATTCAATTATAAGGGATCTTGTGTGAGCCACCCAAAATGTGTTTGAGACCGACCAACAACGGTTGACTAATTTGTGTTATGGCATAAGTTTCGTTAACTCAAAATCGAATCGGTTTTATGTAATTTTTTGGATACGATCCAAACATTCTAACGTGGAAATTGATTATAAAAGATGAAAAGGAATTAACTGGGCCTAAATAGACACAAATTGTAACGATCCGTCTTTTCTACCCTCGAATTTCGACACTAAATACACTATGGTATTCATGTGTCGAGCACCCAAGTGTCGAAAAGACAGAAAGTTAGGGTAAAATAAAAAAGAATAGAACAAGAAAGGAAATACAACATTAGAATCTCACAACGGAATGGTAATATATAATATCAAAAGATCAGTACAAAGGGGTACCCTGAAAATAGAAATCTCAAAGTTACTAAGACCTAAGTACTACCATCAGCCTGGTCAGTTATAACTGCATGTCATCACAATGCTGATACATACAATACAGTAATGCAATGGAAGTAAGAATACTAAGGTAGATAATCATCTAGCTCTTCTCCATAAGCTCTACAATGCCCATAGCTAAATCTGAAAACATACACGGGATTCATCCGAGCATTATAAGAAAATAACACTCGGATCAGTCTAGTAAACCAATGTGAGAAACTCAAGAAATATGAATCCATATAATGGTAACTGATGAGACCGTATATATTACCGTAACAATTTTCCCCTTAAATGAAACCAACCATTCGGTAAGTTTATATAGTGATATGATAGATAATGTTTAGAGTGTAGGATATACATCATATCAAATAGTTGTTGTGTGAACGCCACAATAATAATAAGTATACAATCAATACTACTAAGGCGCGTTCGCATAATTGTATAGGTCTTCTATAGAGATCTCCTCCGATCAAGTTGAATCCGAACTCCATGACAAGGTTCAGAAACTACCTTTTGAGCATCGTATATCTCTAGATAGGATATACTCTAAGGTAAACACAACTAGACCACCCTCGATGTGTGGTTTGAGTCATATCAATTCCCGCTAGCAATAATCGATAAGCATCTCTAGATATGGAGTTGATATACCCTCAAGGTCTACTAAAACCCCTGGCTATGCCCTTTCTCCATTTTCTATTATTTTTCCGATGTAAAGGCTACGTTCTGCATTTCTTGTACAAGTCTTCATCACTCGAACTGAACATGAACATCCAATTGGATTCCTTCATCTCAAACAGAACATGAATAACTACATGGATTTGAGCATCTCGAAGAGATCTTGAACCTCCACATACTTTCCTCCCACAAGTTCTTCGACAAATGCTAATGCTATGCTCTTTCTTGGAATACTCCTCAAGATAGATAGTCCCCCACGATAGCATCGTTTGAAATGTTAACGCTGATCATTCCCTTGGACTTAACTTTAGGATAGACGGTTCAACTCTATAACATTTCACTTCATAACCGCTTCTAGAACATAGATTGCATATATGATTTTAAAATGGTTACGGGTTTGAGTCATCTCATATAAGTACACTTTCCCCGCTTACTGGATGCTCCAAAATCAGTCGACGAATTTTCATTTAACTCTATTTCGGTTCTCTCGGAAGTAAGCAAAAGCCAGAGATGTTTCGTACCAGTACTTCTCCTCGGGGGTTCTTATTGGTATGAGATCGTAAAGCCTTTCGATAATTTCTTAATTCATATTTAGTCAATTTCGATAGTCGACAAATCAACTACCTAGTTAAAAAAATTGCTTATATAAATCAATATTTGTATACTTAACTCATTTCCGACATTCGAACTTAACTATTCCTTACCCAAGAGTAAAGCAAGGTAAGTTAGAGCACTGGTTGCATTAAAGCCTTGTCTAGACACTTCATTCTTGAAGCTTACAAATAGATAAGTCTACCTCATTGGCTTTTAGTGTTAAATATAGTATTAATGATTTCCATAAACAAATAAGAAATCAACACGATTAACATGTTTTTGACATTTTCAAACTTGACTATTCCTCAGCCAAGAGGGAAGCCAGTAGGTTAGAGCTCTGGTGTTCATATCCCTACTCAAACATCAATCTTAACTCCCATAAATAGATAAGCCTACTTCGTCAGTTTCTAGTGTTAAGCATTGTTAATTACTTTGCAAACAAGTATTTGAACAATTAACTATTTGGCCACTAAGCAATTACTAACCCCTTTCTAAACCTTCTGTTAATACTTTTAAAACCATTTTCAAAATGAAATATATGTATAGTAGTTTATTTACCAAAATTTAATATGTAAATAGACAAGTCAAAAGATATTTTATGACATAAGATATAAAATAGTCAACATATTTTCTAAAAACTATATATACTTAAAAAATATTTTAAAATACTTTAAAATATTTATAATAGGTTTTAAAATATTTTATCAAAATATTACTTGAAAATAACAACTTTACAATTTCCTTAAAAATTTGAAAAAACAAGTTTTTATTATAAAATCCTCTTCTTTAAAAATTCACAAATAATTCTTAATAGTTCATAAATATATCAAACCACTTTTGGAATACTCTAATATGAGTTAGTAAACACTTGTAAAAAGAATAAAATAAAATACTTAAATTTAAATATCTTTTCAAACCCTTAAAATCCAAAAATCAAGTCTAAACGGAGCAGTTATGCACAAGTGAAGTTTTGACTAACCAATATTTTTATTGAAGCAAGCATATATATAAAACATAATAAATATGGTGAGAAACACCTAAGGATCTCTCAACAAAGTTCCATAAAATCGTCGAATTCTAGACAATTCCTAAGCGCATCCATAGTTATTATCGTTATAAGTGCACTTTCAAATCCGAGTCCGATCTAAACAAAAGTTCGTCTATATCCTATTTTCTTTGTTCCAGTGTCTTGCTACAAGTTACACAAGTCCATTCAAGTTCATTCAAATCCATATATATGGATTACATATGTCAGTTACTTTCAAAGTAAGAATCCAAACCAATGTTTTAACATATGTCAATAATAATTCAAACAACATAACCACAATCAAGTATTAACATATATGGGTTATATTTTCATTTAAAGAGGTGTGTTAACTAACCTTTCACCAACCAAACAACCAAGATCCAAGCTAATAAAGCTTAACCTCTCCTTGCAACCACCTTCGTCCTTCCTCCTCTTGCTTTCCACTTGCTTTTGCTCTCCTTCCCTCACTTATTGCTCACGGCCTTTTAGGATAAGGTGAGTGTGGCTTCACTTCTTCAAGATCTAACTAGGTAGGACGGTTTGCAATGTGGTAGTAAGGCTTCACTCCAAATTTGAGCTGATTTGGAAAAGATTTGCAATAATGTCACTTTAGGAAATTATGAAGAAGAAGACACTAAAAAAGCTTGTATTTGCTTTCTAAATTTGTAATTTATTCCTATGGGTATGACCCTCCTTATATAGGCTCCATTTTGTTTTGCTTAGTCTTGCTCTCACCCACTACCATGCCATAGAAGACTCACCTTCCATCAATTCTCCTTTATGCTAATTACACTTATACCCTTAACACGATATGTCTCATATCCAAATGTAAGCTTCTAAAATGTTTCATGATTCATGAAGAGGTGTGTGTGTTAATTAGTTGCTAATGTGTTTATTTGATCATTAAACAAGTGCACATGAGTTCGAACAACTTATATAAATTGAAAAGTTGTTTACCGATAAAACGGTTTTTGGTCACATTATCGATTTTTCTTCGAAGAATATATTTTTGTAAATAATTTTCAAAAACAAGTTTCTTATCATTATCTATTAATTTATTGATTTCTAATAAGTCTATAAAATCATATTTATAATGCTTAACTATATTTCAAAACTTTTTGATATTCGAAGACGAAGAGTCTGAATTTCCAAGTTGCTACATTTTCCCTCCACTTAGAACATTTCATCGTTGAAATTCAAAAAAGAATGATAATAAAAAAAGATAAAAAAAACAAGATACATATATAGAGTTTTGTTGAAACTATATACAAGCTAAACTGCAAATAGAATGCATACTAAGCGACTCCACCTCAAGCGGTAACTACACGACAAAAGATATACGATACTAAGATAAGAAGGAACCCCTAGTCTATAAGCAACTCTGGATGTATCTCCTTTAAACCGTCCTCCCTCTTCTTTGTACCATCTTGACCATCCTCGCTCCATAACCCTTCCAACCTTAACAAAGGAACAAGCACATAAATACTTAAATTGCTTTCATAGTCACTAGCAAGCAAAGCTCATGGTTTGCTCAGGTTCAAAACTCTCCCATCATCTAAGGATGATAAACAATATACTAACCATACCCTACGCTCAATAGCCTTAGGTTATTACTTAGAAAATTATTCATGCTACCACATAACAAATCGAAGAGTCATTCTCCAAACTCTTCATAAGCCAACATAACATTACATACAAATGTACTAAAGTCCGCCTTATGTACATATATCATCTGTACACAATATTCGATCTAATCGCTTGTTCGATCACATAGATTTCACTTCCCAACTAGTATAGATCGCTTGACCTCTCTAGTGCGGACTTTGATTTGGTTCCTTGATTAGCAACCTCCGTTCTCTTTGCATAACCATATAGTATAATAGAAAACATCGGGATCGTATCACAAATCCATATCAAGTGTCCACTGTTAAGAATCGAGTGGAAAATCCTTGTTCGGATCGGTGTAAACCACCTCGAAAACATTTTCTCAAATATTGGATCAAGAACAGTTATACGAATAAAACGATCTGCGTACAACTTGTGTATTTATCCTATTAGTTTCTTAACTACACTAATTCCTTTTTAATCACATTCATTTATCCAATTAGTATTTCATTCAATACTAAAATCATTTATGAATCATCTCACAACTTCAAGTTTATAATCATTTTATGAATTAAGTTCATACTTGTATAATACTCCATTACATCCTAAGAGCATATACAAAACATCATTTTGTTTTACTTCAAGTATATTTAACCATTTAACACTTGTTTTAACTTACTACCTTTTCAAGTTCAAGTGTTATATAAACTCAACTTTATATTTTTCAAAACACTTAATTACAAGTTCTATAACAATTCGAAGTTTTCGTCCGTCCAAAATTGTTGAAAAAATCTATTTTATTTTAACAATTGAAAACTACCAAACAACAAATCATATCATGATGCACACACCATACTTTCCTAATGCATAGGCTACATAGGTCCATGAAATAACTTGACAAGAGAACGTTAGAACTAAACACCATTTTTCATTTCAAATCATTTTGAAATAATATATACATATAAATTTTGTATATCAAATCTTACTTTCAGGATTTAAATCCATTTTACCAAAACAATTCTATAGCATCCCCCACTCAGAAACCTGAAAATGAATGTCGACTATGCTACAGTCATCACCGAAATTATTTTCAAGCAACAGAAGTGAGTTTAGTTCACTCAAACCATACTTTTGGTAATGAACAAAAATCATTCCAAAGCGGTATCAAATAGTTCGTATAATAATTCTAAGTATCATGATCTAAACCAATTTCCAAAAATTTATTTTCAAAAATATTAATATTATTTTCTCCAAAATCTCGAAAAACATTTCAAAGATACTAGGATTTAAGTTTCTCTAATTCTCTATTTAAATCCTTTTCATTCATAAACTATATTTTATAAAATATACTTATATAAAATCACCTTCTTATATAAATCTTTTCACAAATATTTATCTCCAAAATATTCTATCTTTTCTTTTGATTATAGGAAACATGTTTTACTAAATTTAAACTTCTAATCCAACATTATCACCGAACACATTATAGTTAAACCGTGAAACTTAATTCACAAGGTCTTCATTTCAATGTACTCACCATTGCTGTCTACCTAACCTATGATGTAGAAAGGTAAAACTACTCACAAACTGGTTGAGCACAAATCAATAACAAGAAATGCTCCAAAACTAACCGAGCATGATTTAAGCAATCATCAAGGTTATGAGACATGAAACTATGAAAAGCACTAGAGTCAAACAAACACGAGTAGGAAAGCCATAAACAGATGAAAAACCCACTAGAACCTGTTTTCCCTTCGCAGCTGTAGAAGTAGAAGGTGCTGAAGAAATAACAAAGACCCTAGGTTGCTCCCCTATCTTGAGCATGGGAAAATCTCTAACAAAATGGCCAGGCTAATGGCAACCGTAACAAACTTTTGGTGCAAACTATGCCTCAAGCTTCAAAACCTCTTCGATTAGTGCTCTTACCATGAATCCTCCCTATACCGATCCACACTTATTAGAAAATGGCCCTTCTTCCCATACTTGTAGCAATCAAGGGTGGACCTATTCTTTGACGACTGAAGCTTGCAATTTTTATCCCTGATTGGTGCTAATACAGACGGGTTCAGAGCCGAACCCTTGAACCAAAAAGCCGTTCTTATTATATCCTTGAATTCTCCTTGGATATTATCCATCATGTCCTTACATACAATGTCACATAAACTAATCCAAGCTTGGACATCGATGACAGTCTCGATGCCATTGAACCTCTTTCTACCTAACACCTCAAACTCGCATCATATCGAAGCAAAGTCTTTCCATGGCCAAACCTAGATAAATTCTTCTAGTACATTTCCCTCAACATTGAAAACCCTAGCATCATAGTTCTTATTACCTAATCAAAGTGAAACAGCTTTAGGAAACTAAACGATAGAGTTATTTCATAGAAGGAGTTACTAAGAAAGAGATAATCCTAAGGAATAGCTTATAAGTCTAGTTTTCATAATACAAATACACTCTCATATGTATAATGCACTCGAATCATTTTAGGGTGTCACTTACCTTATCTCTAATGAGCCATACCTAACCAAAACCAAGGTGTTTTCTCAACCTTGATCTCTGATACCAAATGTTACGATCTCCCTTTTCGAAGGTGACTACAAATAGTAACCTCATTCTTGGTTTTATGACTAGCCTCTCGGCTTCTTACAACCAACCTGTAACGGGACATGTAGGGGTAAGAGACAAAGATTCTTCACAAATTCACCAGTGTGAGAACCCCTATCATGTGCACAAAGTACAATCCAAGAACGATAATATCTAATATCAAAAGATTAGTACAAAAGGCTACTCTGAATACAGAAAGCTCAGAGTTACTAAGGCCTAAGTACTATCATCAGCCTGGATAGATATAACTGCATGTCCTTACAATGCTGATACATACAATACAACAAGGTAGCGGAAATAAGAAAACTATTGTAGATAATCGTCTATCTCTTCCCCATAAGCTTCATAGCATCCTTAGCTAAATCTGGAAACATACACGGGGCTGATTCGACCATTATATGAAAATAACACCAGTATCAATCTAGTAAACTAGCATGAGAAACTCAAGAAATATGAATCCATATAATGGTAACTGATGAGACCGTATAGATTACCGTAACAAATTTCCCCTTAAATGAAACCAACCATTCATTAAGTTTATATAGTTATATCATACTTAATGTCTAGAGTGTAGGATATACATCATATCAAATAGTTGTTATGTGAACGCTATAACAATAATAGGAATACAATCAATACTGTTAAGGCACATTCGCATAATTGTATAGGTCTTCATGAAGATCTCCTCAGATCAAGCAGAATCTGAACTCCATGACAAGGATCAGAAACTACCTTCCAAGCATTGTATATCTGTAGATAGGATATACACTAAGGTAAACATAACTGGACCACCCTCAGTGTATGATCTAAATCATATCAACTCCCGTGAGCAACAATCGATAAGCATCTCTAGATATGGAGTTGATATACCCTCGAGGTCAGCTAAAACCGTCCGGCCATGCCCTTCCTCTATTTTCTATCATTTTTCCGATGTCAAAGCTACGTTCAACATCTCTTACATGAGTCTTCATCACTTAAATAGAATACGAATTCCCAATTGGATTCCTTCATCTCGTACATATCACGAATTACTACATGGATTCGAGCATCTCGAATAGATCTAGAACCTTCACATAGGTTCCCCGCTAAGTCCTTTGACGAAAGCTAATGTTGTCCTCTCTCTTGGAACACTCTTCAAGATAGACAGTCCCTCACGATAGCTTCATTCGAAATAATAACGCTGACATTTTTCTGGGATGTAACTTTAGGATAGATAGTTCAACTCTATAACATTGCACTTCACAACCTCTTCCAGAACAAAGATCGTGTATATGGTTTTGAAGTGGTTATGGGTTCCAGTCATCTCATATAAGTTCACTTTTCCCGCTTATTGGATGCTCCAAAATCAGTTGATGAATTTTCTGTTAACTTAATTTCGATCCACTCAGAAGTAAGCGAAAACTAGAGACATTTTGTACTAATGCTCCTCCCTGGGGGTTCTTATTGGTATGAAATCGCGAAGCCTTTCAATAAATTCTTAATTAATATTTAGTCAAGTTCGATAGCCGACTAATTGACTACCTTGTAAAAAAACAATTGGTTATACAAATCAATATTCGTATACTAAACTCGTTTTTGACATTCCAACTTAACTATTCCTCACCCAAGAGTGAAGCCAACTAGGTTAGAGCACTGGTTGCAGCAAAGCCTTGCCTAGAAACTTCATTCTTGAATCTCACAAATAGATAAGTCTACCTCGTCAGCTTTTAGTATTAAGTATAGTATTATTGATTTCCATAAACAAGTAAGAAATCAATACTATTAACACGTCTCCGACATTTTCCAACTTAACTATTCCTCGGTCAAGAGGGAAGTTGGTAGGTTAGACTCTATTATTCATATCCCTACTCGAACATCAATCTTAACTTCCATAAATAGATAAACCTACTTCTTCGGCTTTTAGTGTTAAACATTGTTAAATACTTTGCAAACAAGTATTTAAATAATTAACTATTTGGCTATTAAGCAATTACTAACTCCTTTCTAAACCTTTTTTTTATACTTTTAAACCCTTTTCAAAATGATATACATGTATAGTAGTTTATTTACCAAAACTTAATATGTAAATGAACTAGTCAAAAGATATTTTGTTACATAAGATATAAAATAATCAACATATTTTCTAAAAACTATATATACTTAAAAAATATTGTAAAATACTTTATAATACTTATAATAGGTTATAAAATATTTTCTCAAAATATTACTTGAAAATAACAACTTTACAATTTCCTTAAAAACTTTGAAAAACAAGTTTTTATTATAAAATCCTCTTCTTTAAAAATCACAACTAATTCTTAAAAATTCACAAATATCTCAAACTACTTTTGAAATACTCTAATATGAGTTTGTAAAAACTTGTGAAAATAATGAAACAAAATACTTAAATTTAAATATCTTTTCAAACCCTTAAAGTCCAAAAATCAAGGCTAGACGGGATAGTTTTGCACAAATGAAGTTTTGGGTACTTTTCAAGATGTTGCTTAAATTTTTTCTAACCAATATTTTTGTGGAAGTAAGCATAGATACAACACATAATAAATATGGTGAGAAACCCCTAAGGGTCTCTCTATAAAGTTCCATAGAAATCGTCGAATTCTAGATAATTCCTAAGTGCATCCATAACGACTATCGCTATAAGTGCACTTTCAATTCCAAGTCCGATCTAAACAAAAGTCCATCTGTAACCTATGTGCTTTCAAGGTCTTGCTATAAGTTACATAAGTCCTTCAAGTTCATTTAAATCCATATATATGGATTACATATGTCATTTACTTTCAAAGTAAGAAGCTAAACCAATGTTTTAACATATGTTAACAACAATTCAAACAACACAACCAAAATCATGTACTAACATATATGGGTTATATTTCCTTTCAAATAGGTGTGTTAACTTACCTTTCACCAAACAAACAATAAAATCCAGGCTAACCAAGTCTAACTTCTCCTTGCAACCACCTTCCACCCCTTACTTATTGCTCACCGCCTTCTAGTCTAGGATAGGGTGAGTGTGGCTTCACTTTTTTACTATCTAACTAGGTAGGATGTTTTTCAATGTTGTAGTAAGGCTTCACTCTAAATTTGTATTGATTTGGACAATATTTGCAATTATTTTGCTTTAGAAAATTATGAAGAAGAAGAAGACATTAAAGAAGCTTGTATTTGCTTTATGAATTTGTGATTTATTCCTAAGGGCGTGCACTTTCCTTATATAGGCTCCATTTGGTTTTTCTTAGCCTTGCTCTCACCCCCCAACCATGCCATGGAAGACTCAACTCCCATTAGTTCTCCTTTACATCACTTCTTCTTTATGCCAATTATACTTATACCTTTAACATGATATGGCTCTTATCCAACTGGAAGCTTCTAGAATGTTCCATACTTCATGAAGAGGTGTGTGTGTTAGTTAGTTGCTAATGTCTTCATTTAATCATAAGACAAGTACACAAGAGTTCGAACAACTTATATCAATTGAAAAGCTGTTTACCGATAAATCAAGTTTCGGTCACATTATCAATTTTTCTTCGAAGAATATATGTTTGTAAACAATTTTCCAAAACAAGTTTATTATCATTATCTATTAATTAATCGATGTCTAACAAGATTATAAAATCATATTTATAACACTTAACTATATTTTAAAACTTTTCGGTATTCGATGACGAAGTGTTTGAATTTTTGGGTCGCTACACAAATCATTAGAATGGAAATATATGTTCTCATACAATAAAGAGAAAATATGAGTTTCATATCAATATTGAGAAAAATAATTGTTATTAATCACAATTTTCTCACTTGCCAATAAGCCGTAAAGAGTGTAAACTCTGACATATAGCATGATGCTTAAATTTCAAATAGATTCCAAGTACATTATCAAAGTTCGATTTTAGTAGTTGTACCCGAAGGGATATGATCCATTGGCCGCAACTGAGTCTTTGGAAAGAAGATAGTGTAATTGGAACATAGTAAGCAACATTGATGAGAACAACCATGTAAATTTGGATTGTTGAAATTAGCACACATATTCATCAGTCAATGTGCTTGAATTAATTCGGATTTTACTCACAAAATTATTGTCTAATATGACTTTGAATTTCATACATCTTTATTGAACCAGAAATTCTGAATAATTAGTAAAATAGTTTGTTTGCTAACCAAAATATCATGATGTCAATGGGAGCGATAACAGAGTTTTTAAGTATTAGATAAGATCTAAGAAAAGACACGACACTATCGTTTGATAAGCATCGGAATTGAGCATATATTTTGACAAAAAAATCAAATAGTTTGATTTTTAGTCAAAACACGGAGGTAGGTGTGTTCATAAGAAAAAATATTAAGATGTACTAAAATATTTCTAAAACTATAAGTAAGGTTCTTAGGATTGTCTCAAACAATATATATATATATATATAGACACACACATACAGACACCATATTAAGATGTTTAATATAGAATGTATGACATGGATTCCTTGTGCATTAGCAATAGGAATTATCATATGTGCCATATTGTCTACTATATTATAATTCACTTATGTAATTGGTACATTGAGCGAGTTGTCAAATCCAAATTACAACTACTAAATGGTAGTTATGAGTGTTCTCGGGTATGTCTTAAATACAAAAGAATTGTTTCTAGAAAAAACAAACTTCTAATGAAGGAGTATTCCAACTCGAGCTTGATGAGTGATATTGAATATAATATGTCAATCCTAAATACATATTCAACCTTAGTTACGAAGTTTTGAGTTGGAGATGTTCCAAACGAGATATGGTGGCTAAACCAACCAAAGGCAAAGTACATTGACTTGAATAGCACCACAATGAAAGCAATATAAATATAGATTAACAAATTTATAATTGAGTTAGGTGTAATGCCCGGAAATTCTAATAATAATTAAAACACTAATGAAGGTAAAAACATAATTTTACATAAAAGGAAAAAATAGTAAATTTTCAAAAATGTTGGAATAGGCCTCGGGACCTATTCCATTATGCTCGCAGACCTATTGCATTGCGCTTGCAGTGTCATTTACTATTAGAAAACTTAAGTAACTTGTTAAATTTTATAAAATAGGTCATAGTAATTGAAATTAGACCCTGTGGTTGTTCCATATTTAATAATTTTTGTATTTAACCTAATAGCCCTGGTTTTCTACTACAAATATAGACTAACCCTCAGTTCTCTTCATTTTAAACCCTAGCCACCGCCTCTTTAATTTTGCAAGTTCTTTTATTCTTCTTCCTCCTCAAAATTCCTTGATCCAAACATCATTTTCTATTCACTTCTCTAAATTTCTAAATCAAAAATAAAAGAAGATAAATAAAATCATAAGAGAAACTGAAGGAGAAGCACAAACAAATCGAGAAATAGAGGAAGGAAGACACCAATTTGAATCTGGTTAAGAAAAGGATTTTTTGAACAACCCTTTACGGTGAGTGAATTTGTCTACGAAATTTCGACCTATGATGTAGATAGTAGTTAATTTTCATTCATATACCTTCTTCGAACTAAAATTATGATTTTTAATCTTGAATTGATAATTTTATCCAAAAATACTTATGAATTGAAAGAATTAGAAATCCCTAGGTAATGAATAATTATTGTAATTTAGGAGGGAATGGTAATTCAGATTGAATATACCCCAATTCTATAGATTTGATTTTATATAACAAGTTTGGATAAAATTTGATAAATAATATGTAAATATATGTATTCTTTTTAGTTTACCTAGATTTGATTCTATAATTTTGAATATACGTAGAGAATTGATTAATGTACACATAGATAATTATTGATGATATTTTTCATCAATCTCAGAGTTATGATAATGCGTTATGAAGAGCAAAGGTTGCTTGCTAATCACTTAAGCTTAATGATGGAAAAATGAATGGAAAAGAACATTTAAAAGTAAATGACATAAGATGTGAAATGGTTCGACCAAGATGCCTACATCCATTATGAAGATCTCTTATTCTATGGCTCTCTTACAATTACAAGGAATTACAAGATAATAATAAGAAAAGATGATATACCTAGGACTAATGAAACTATTAATCTCATGGAGCTGCTGATCTTCATGGAGTTAGAGTGGCGGATCATTGGTTCCAACCTTGACCCCCTACATCGGGGGCCCAACCAGCCTTAGGTCCCCTCCCGGGGGCCCAAACCACCTAGGGACCCATCCAGCGAGGACCCATACCCTTGGAAGTGGCCATGCATGAGGTTCTTATAGTAGTTGAGTTGATATTTGGAAGACTAAGATCGTGTCGCTAAAAAGGCATGAAGCACAATTGGTCCTTGATTTGATTGAATGGATTTGATGAAGAACGGCTGGGGAAAAAAAGGAGTGCATTTGGCTTGTAGGAAATGGGATGTGCTTCTTGTCAGAAGTAGGTACATCTGGTTGTATCTCTTTGCTCCCGCATGCCTAGGTGGCAAGATGGATCGAGCCAATCTGCTGACACCATAAGGAGGATAATGGACCAGCAAGAGCCAAGAGCATACCGAGCCAAGTAAGACAAGATGGAGTACATGTCACATGCAGTGATATTGAAGCTGGTTCGATGATGGGCCACCCTTGAGACAGTCTCAAAACATGCCGATCGGGAAATAGCTAAGGGAGAAATGCTTGAGCAAGCGAGCTGGTCTGTTGCAGGGTTGTGAGCAGGCCGGAGAGAGAGATGGTCGGCTAATGGGAGATGGGTTCAGCCGGGCTTACGCCTTGCATTGAGGGCGAGCTGGTCACTGGGGTTGCTGCGCTAGGAGGCTTCTCCAATAGAAGGCTTGACGTGCAATTGAGCAGAGGGGCTGATGCAGGCCTAAGCTAGATTTGGGCTATCATCACATACGATAACATCGGTCAATATGTTCCCAGCCGTGGTGTAACACCCCAGATTTTTGGTAACATTATTTAGGATATTTAATTATTTAAATTAAATAAAATAATGTGTTGATTAGGGGATTGAGATTTGATTTAATTAAGGGGTAGCCGTGCCATTTAAACAATGAATTAAAGGAAGAGTTTAAATTGAAATAGAGGAGAGGTAAAATAGGAAGAGGTCATTCTTATACCCTAAACCCTTGGCCGTGTACCCCCACACGTCCATTTCATTTTATCAAAAAAAATTAAAACTAAGGCCGGCCATCATTAACAAGAGAAAGAGGAAGAAGATAGAGAAAAGCTAAGAAGAAGCTTAAGTAAATCAAATCCATTCACATCTCAATCTCTTTAATCTCTAAAGCCAAGGTGAATAATATTCACATCTCATTTTCTTTTGGTTTTAAGATGAATTCTGAATATTTTGCATTGATTTGCCTTGTTTTTGAATAATGGAATGATTATATATACTTGTTGATGAATTATGGTTGTTCATATCGAATTTATGATATGTTTTAAGGTGAAAACCCTATAAAATGACATCCAAATGCCTTGTGAATTTTTATGAAGATCATAAATGATATTTTAAAGATGGGTTTCTATTTTCAGAAATTTCTGAATATTTTTGGAATTTATATGAATTTTCTGGTAAAGAAAATTTTAAATCGGGTAAATAATTATTTACGGTTAAATAATAAAATATTCGGGTCTGAAATTTTTATATGTTGGAAAATATATTAAAAGAGATTTTATAGAATTTTTGTAGATTTTTCCTAAGTGTTTTAATGGATATATAAAATTATTTAAGGTATTGGACTTAAATGTTATGTATATTTATAAAAGGAGAAGGGGCTTTTTGCAAATAATTTAAAAAGATAAGTTATGAAATTGTAGTACTTTTTATTGGTAAAGAAAGAGGCAGGCAATCAAAATTTTACATATAAAGCAGGTTAGGTGAAATGAACTATTTGCTACAGGTTTTTCACTGTTTCGATGCTTTCGGCACCAAGTTCCGCCTCCTTAGCTTCGCTTCCGACACAGTTGAAACCAATGAACATGGTATCAAGGAACCAGTACGTAGTGAATTGAATGTAGGCGGAAGGTATGGAGTTGAAACCATGGGCTCCGAAGGGGTTGAGTCATCACTTTGTTTTTAAATTAAAATTGCGCATGCTTGCTTTCGACTAAATGGCTTTCGTCTAAGTAGCTTTCGACTTGGTTAGCTTTCGACTAGGTCAAATGATTTAAAGGAAATGGTTTCGATTGGGTTGCGCCTCTGTTTTTATATAATTTCTTTCGACTAAATCGAAACCTTTTGTTGCCGCCTTTTTACCTTTCGACTCAGATGGTTTCGAAGGGGTACTTTGTTTTCTAAAATTGGCCACTTCTCCAATGCTTTCGAAGGGATGATTTCGACACCATCACTTCTTACTTAGAAAATGGTTTCGAAAAAGATGCTTTCGACCTAAATGTTTTAAAGGCCTTTTTTCTATGATTGAAATAAAACCCAAATGGTTTCGAAAGAGACAGTTTTAAATGGTTTCGAAAAAAATGTTTTCGACTTTAATGAGTTTCTGATCCTTTTGCTCTACTTGAAGGCATATTCCAAATGGTTTCGACTGAGATGTTCTTCAAAGGTTTCGAAAGAGTAAATTTTCGAATGGTTTCGAAAGGTTTCCACATGTTTTAAATTGAACCCAAAGTGCTTTCGAAAGGATTCGGTTTTGACTGTTTCGAAAGGTTTTAAGGAATGGTTTCGAAAGGGATGGTTCCCCAGGGTTTCGAAAGGGTTGAAAGGACGGGATTTTCCAATGTTTTGGAAATTCAATAATTAAAAGGCTTTAAAGGGGAATGTCTAATGTTTTGAAGCTTTGGAAGAAAATAAAGGAAAGGTTTTTCTAATGTTTTCGAAAGGCTTTTAATAGTTTCGAAAGGGTCAGTTTCAATGATTTCGAGAGGGTTGTTTAAAGGTTTTAAACAAAGGTTTCAAATGTATTAAATATGCAATATAGCCTAAGTATTTCCAAGTTAAAAAGGGTTTAACTTGTTTTGGAAGGATAGCTAATCCTTATTAAAATTCATCAACATTATTTTGAGTAGTGTGTGTGTGTGTGTGTCATGGAAAAATAGCTTAGAGTAAAGCTAAGAATATATTTTCCTTGTATAAGTATGATGTAAAATGTTAAATCATTTTGAAAAGGTTTTCAAGGAAAAGATGAAGGGTAGTTAACCCTAAGAAAATGATTCGGACAGTTAGTCCATTTTGATCCGGATAGTTAGTCCAGTTTGCGGGCAGTCAGCCCAGTTTTATGGACAGATAGTCCATTTGTTAGCATAATGGACCTTGCTATTACGTTACGGATAGACAGTCCCTTATTACCTATTTTATGGACAGATAGTCCATTTATTAGCATAAATGATATTGCTATTTTGATATAATTAGTTTGATTAACCAGTTTGGTTGAAGGAAAGGATTTGCAAAATATATGTTTTAAAGAGGATATTAGTGAGGGGAAATCCGTTCAACTAAGCGGAGTGGTCTCACTTAATATCAGTAAATCGAGATGTAACAGAATTATTCATACCAGGCTTTATGTCTGACTTGAATTTTTTGTTTCCCCTTAGACTCTCGGGTGCTCAAAAAATTGATTTGAGTAGGCTAAGGGTTAAGGTTTTCAGGTTTTAGTCTTTTGGCGAATAAAGCTTCCGGAGACGAGCAGGTGGTTGATAGATAGCTAATTAGACGTTTCAGATTATTTTGTTTATTTCCCCTGTGTATTATGTCAGATATGACTATATTGCTTTGACCAACCATGGGGCATCGTCATATATTGCTCTTGGCGTATTTTTGAAATGATTATAATTAATCTTTACCTAGGAAACGATTATGAGATTATGTAATTTGGATATGAATTTGTTTTGAAATGTAATCAGTAAAATGTTGTTTTGGAAATATGTGATTTTGTTCATATTCAAGTGCTTCTGATATTATGGATACCATTATCATTATCGTATTTTGTCACTATAAGTTAATACTATGGATGAGTGCAGCATCTATAGCGCTTAGCTTTTGGCCTCTTGATACGGGATGTTACACGTGGTTGGCTTACGGGCTGACTTGGTCCTAGTCGCCCTGAATCAAAATGGGCCAGGTTAAGGCACCTTGATTAGCCTGCCTTCTTGCTTACGAAAAACACGAGTAACATTTTATTACCAATGTCCCTGCCTGTGAGCAGTCATTGGCTTGTAAAATCTCTAAGACTTCATTGAACGACGGTTCTGCTATATAATCAATGCGCCATCCACATAGCACTGCACCATTGGCTGCGGTTGTTGCGCTTCTCAAGACGTAGGAATGTGTTACTTTGCCCATGCGCATGGAGTGACACTTCACTTGTCACTCTTGAACGGTTAAGATCCTTTCAACCTTTTTGGCTTTAATGGCTGTGATTGAAAGGAGAAGTGTATAAATACTGCTCTCCTTTTCCCCTTTGAATGCATGGAGCTATCAATGTGCAATTTCTTTAGCAAACTCGAACATTATGGTTTTCTATTAAAAAAAACTAACTACTTCGCCTTCCTCTTCCATTTCTCTTGAGCGCTTGAATTTTTATCAAATTTGTTTGGGATTAAAAGGTTAAAAGTAAGGAGACAGCTCTTTGGAGCCCGAATTGTGTTTGTCGATTGCAGTTCGGACCGCTTGCTTGGATTTCTGCTTCTTGAGATGGATCTTGCTCTTGGTTGGACCTGTGCTTCCACTCTCTAACCATCTTTGCGATGGCGATTGCTCATCGATCTTAGGTTAATGATCCTGGTGAAGCTAAGGGGCTTCCTTGCTTTAGTGCTTTGACCTTCCTGACCTCAGGATGGTTTGGATATTTTGGTACCCTATTGGAAAGGGTAGCAGCTATCACCTTTGCTGCTTCTACTTTGGCCGACGCCTTTGTCTACTCCATGGCGAGTTTTTCTGGAAGCTTTCCAGGGTCTCTCAAAAGATTTGATGTGGTGGGCTTTAAAGGTGGCAGCACCCTTAATTTTCCCCAACAAGTTTTTGATCGCTTAAAGTGCTAAGGGAGTACCACTAGTGTACCCGGGCACATTCTGGGCGGTGATAAGAGCGCGAGCCAATCGACCTCGAAAGTGCATTGTTGACATGCTTCTTCTTTCCTTTCTCCTTTTCAACTAATTAGCAACCGAAAATATTTATAAGCCCAATTAGGCGGGCATTATGCCCATGCATTCTTTTGAACCGAATAAAAACATATCTTTTGTTGAAAACTTATTGGCTATGAATCTAGTTGTCTTCGAATGTTTTTCTACGACTAGTAGGGTAGCGTATCTTGGATAGCCAGGAAAGTCCCTTACACTAGATTGACCAATCTAGTTTTGATCGCTAATCACGGACAGTCAATGGAGTTGGAAGCGAGCACTAACCAAGCAACCCGGTTGTTCGTCAGGTGCCGATGTTGGTGAATGATGGTTGAGCTTCACTGTGCCGCTCTATTGATGGCACTCCCAGCATGCATCCGAGCATTGAGTGGCTCGAGGTCCTCCCCGATGACACACGATCATGAGGAGCTCCTGCATTATTTTCAGGAAAAGTTCCGGTTTAAGGCATGCTAAATAGTAATACTATCATACGACGGGCCAAACTCGGGCATTGATAAGAGCAAAGTGTCGGCCATGTATCAAGTGGTGGGTGGCGTTAACCTAGAGTGAGAGCACATATTGGCCCATGGGTTTCCTGAGTGATAAGAGGTCATGTGTAGAGTGGCGGATGGGCTCGGTTCATATCAAGGCGCATGGAGTCTTGAGGGTTATTTTGGGTGACATGTCGTTAGTCATCGGGTAACCACAGGTCCTAGCTCGAACTGGAGGCATGGCTGGCTCGAAAACTCATGCATATGGGTATGGTGTAATGGAAAGACAAGCGACATGCACCAATGCTCATAAGAATTTAGCAGATAGAAATAGTAAAGAGTGAACTATCTATGCGTAGCTCTACTGTTCAGCCGTCACAGCATGAACCTAAGCGTTGAGGGGCTTGAAGGTTCTTCGAGGTGACATGCAGTTAAGAGAAGGTGGCAGGAGGCCCCATCTCGAACCTAAATGCCGAGGGGCTTGAAATTTCTCTAAGATGACACGCTATAATAAGGAGCTGTCAGGCGGGCCCGACTTGAACCTAAGCACCAAGGTACTTGAACATTCTCCATGATGACAAGCTACAAAAAGGAGCTAGTCCTAGCTTATTTCTATATGGTCACACCACAGATGTCGGACTTCAATGTCACTCGGGGTAACAGTGTCGGTCCAAACAATAGTGTCCCATCCTATAAGGAGGATGAACGACATTATGGGCAAGGGGTTCGAACGGTTGCAGTCGCGTATCCGATCGTTGATGCACTTCGTCACGAAGGGGAGCGACATCTCACCTAAACTCATGGGGAAATCCTTGAGCAAGGAATTAATGCATGGCGAATCAATCTCACTAGATAGCCTGGAAATCCCCGATAAGGAAATGGATTATCAATAATCCACCCTCATGGATAACCGTTCAAGCATGAAAGGAGTAGTGGCTCACGCTATCTCTGGCATCAACGGTCGAAAGTCCCCAAACAAGGTAATGAGCACATGATAACTCATCCTTGTTCAATAGACTTGGAAGTCCTTGACAAGAAAATGGATTCTCGGTAATCCACCCTCTTGGATAGCCGACTGGGCAGGAGGAACGACGACTCATGCAGTCCTACGCGGCAAAGGTCGGCCATCCCTAAACATGAGCACATGATAACTTGTCCTTGTTGGATAGCCTTAGTTAAGGTTTTAAATAATCCAAGCCCTGTGATCTTCGATGCATTCTAGGTTACATGCTAAGAGGCAAGCTTAAGAAAGGTTTTGGTAGTAGAATTTTGGTGCCTTTAGACATATGGGCTAACATCTGGCCGCTTTCAGATGCCGTTGAGGGCAAGGACGAAGAGAGTACCATTTGGCAACCCTTAGGGGAGGGGGCTGCCCCGAGCCTTGACATGAGTGTAGGGTCTCTAGGAATTCTGTGCGTGAGTGCTTGGCCAATGACTAAGATTCCGCAGGGGGGTGGTATACTATCCTTGGGTTTTTCCATGAAGCGGGCTGAGCAGGATGGTCTAAATCTTGAGGTAGACAGGCGGATGGGTATGGCGCTCAAACTGGGCACACGCATGGCTGGCATAATTTGGTTGATAGTAGCAACGATATAAGGAGATGGGGGTGTGAACATCAACTACGCATGACACGAAGCCAACCTGAGACAGTTGTGGAATCTTCTTAGTGACTAGAGGAGGCGGTGGAGCACAGTCCATCATTGCTACCATTGATGCTAGATGCGAGGTATCAAGTAAGGAAAAAGCTTGCACAAGAAACTTCTAACCATAAGGTCGAAGGTTCAAGCCCGCCTTACAGTGACAAAAATTTAGCAATATTTTTTGTCAACCTCGAAGTTATTATATTGCGTTATGAATAACAAAGGTTTCTTGCTAATCACTATGCTTAATGATAAAAAAATGAAGTGAAAAGAGCATTCAAAGGTAAATGACATAAAATGCGAAGTGGTTCGGCTAAGCTACCTTTAAACAACCCTAATTCTAATTAACATTATTTAGGGTATTTAATTAGATAAATTATATAAAATAATGTAAAGGGTTAAGGAGATTGAGATTTGATAATTAACAGGGGTCTTGCCTTATTGAATAAGTTAATAAGAATGGTTTAAAACTTAATAAGAAGGAGGAATATATGCTAAGGGAAAAATGAGAATAAATCTAAATTCCTAAACATAAACCCTTATTATCTTAGTTCTCCCTCATTTCATTCATTACAAACAAAAGTAAAAGAGTAAGGCCGGCCATAGCAATGTGATTCAAGAGAAGAAAAGTTAGAAAAGCAAGACTGAAGCTTAGGGAAATCAAATCAAATACAAATCTCAACCTTCTTAAACCATTCAAGGTGAATAATAGTTAGGCATCTCATGTTTTAATTGCTAATTTCGGTTTTTAGTATAAATTTGAATCTTTTGATGTTATTATGCCACGTTTTAATGATTGGATGAATATATGCGCCCGTGTTAGTATGCCATGTTTTATTGATATATTTAAGTTGGAAAACCTATCATATGATACCCAAATGATTTGAAATTTTGATATGATGTTAGAAACATTATTTTGGATGTGGGTTTTTTATTTCATAATTTCCTAATTTAATGAGAATATTTGGTGAATTTTCTAAGGTTGGAAAATAGACTAATTTGGGTTTTTATTATTAAAAT
The DNA here is from genome assembly GCA_030737815.1 of Allium fistulosum. Lineage (NCBI taxonomy): Eukaryota > Viridiplantae > Streptophyta > Magnoliopsida > Asparagales > Amaryllidaceae > Allium > Allium fistulosum. The sequence continues at coordinate 617,596,061 of CM060902.1, forward strand.
TAATTAAATAAAGTTTTTGGCCTCGAAATTTGCATATGTTAAAGAAGATATTAAATATGATTTTATGTGATTTTTGGGATTTTTCCCATGAGTTTATGATTTTATATAAATTTATTAGGCTAGTAAAGCTTAATATTTATATTAAAATATTAATATATATTAATGGTTTGTAAACATGTTTTGGAAATATAAATTCTGGCATAAGGTAGATTTCAGAAAAGATTTTGGTAAAGAAAATTGTTATCCAATAGGATTTTGGCAAATATAAGGAGTTGATACAAAAGTTTTACTTTTAAAGGCAAAATATCAGTTTTCATATTAATTGCGACTGTGCCATGCTGAAGTCATCATCACCGCTTTCCATGTCGTGTTTGTGGTCTTCGTGGCCAACCATAGAAGATATATATGATATCGACTTCAGTTTATATGGAATGGATTGGCATGGTTAAGGTAGGAAGCATGGCATTGAAGTCGATATCATGACTTCGACATTAGCATTGCTGCATGGTTTAAGTACTACATTTTATATAAAAGGGGTATGGCGTCGCATGTCTTCAACATCGCCAAACCATTACTTTCAAAGTAAACTATAAACGCCAATAACGATGCCGCTTGTTTTCAAGAATGTAGACGACCCTATAAGGCAACTATGCCGCGTTTTATCAACTTCTACTTTATTGTTGTTACATGTTTTCGAAGACGGCTATGGTGTTGTCCTATTGAATTCGGCTATAATGAAGCCGCTTATTTTCCTTAAGACAGTGATGTCGAGATTTATCTATGTTGATCCTATTATTATAAGGTTTTATATTATGCTATATGAAGTGGTTAACTTCGACTATATACCCTTAAGTTTATAAATTAAAGACTTTCACATATTTTATATTAAAGAGGGGCGATGATCCCGAGTAGCGATAATGATGCCGAGGTTTATCAATATATAAGGTTTAACTATTTTAGCTTTTGTTACGAGGGGCGAAGACCCTTGTCGACTATATTTTTGCCGAGTTTTATCAATATAAAGGCTTTATATTGTTTTGGCTTTATAGACTATGGTTTCAAAGTGAGATAACTTCCAATTGGTTTCGAAATTTATCAACATTATTTTATAATACGCATATACCATGGCACAAATATTTTAGGATAAAGTATGAGGCTATAGTTACCTTGTTTTAAAAAGTACGATTTCAAGGGTTAAAACATTTGCAAAGGTTTGTTTTCAAGGAAATAGAAAAAGGGTATTTAGCCCGAGATTTTTACTAAAGAGATTATTGTTCTTATCACTTTTGGATAAATTGTGATAGGATAAATTTGACTCAGAGACTAGAAAACCAGATGGGACTGGTGTAGGGTGGCACCCTATACTTCAGCTGTTAGCCCCTAGCTGATATAAGTCTAATATTCCAATGCTTAGGGCTTTGTCAAGGGTAAGACTAAAAGTAGGTGCAAGCACAAAAAGAAATACATAAATATTGATATGTTATAGGTTACCTTGCAAAACCTTTAGGTTCATAGTAAGCCTAGCAAAACTATGAGATTCACATATAGTCTGGTAAACACTAGGATAAGTGTATTTGGACAGACCGTCCAGTTTTTTTTCTAATAGTCAGTCAGGAAACTTGGTATATCTCGTAGGCCCGAGTCAGCCATGTAGGTTGGTAATTACCCTATGAAAACTAAATATTGGGATAGATATTCCATGATTTGATGAATTGTCATGATTACCCATGTAGCATGCATGCACATTATTATTTATATTATCTATTTTAACCAGTTTGGTTGCAGGAATTTGATTTTCAAAAGATATATTTAAAAGGGATATCGATGAAGGAAAAACCCATTTGGATTAGCGGCATGGTGTCATTGAATTTCTATAAAACCGAGATGGCATATTATTATTCACACCGGGATTTTTTTCTAACTCTAAGTTTATGTTTTCCCCTTAAACTCTTGGGTGCTCAAAATTTGATTTGAGTAGGTCGAGAGTAAGAGCTTTACATATTAAGTAGGTTTTGGCGAATAAAGCTTCCGGAGACGTGCATGAGGCAAAGCTAGCTATGTAGGAGTCTATTTATTACTATTATCTGTTGTGTTATGTCATTTGTTATATGAATGAATTGATTGTAGATGTATCTGCCTATTTAGTAACTCTGATCAACCAAAGGGGAATTTTTATATGTCTCTCTTGGAGTATTTTGTAATAATTATATTTTATTTGAACTTGTGCTACATTTGGGATGATGTAATGAATATGAAATATCATTTTTGGAATGTAATGAGAAAATTTGCTTTGAAATTGTGATTTAAATTATTTCATATTCTTGTGCTTCTGATGTTATGGATACAATTAACATTACTGCATTTTGTCACCAGAAATTAATACTATAGATGACGCAATATCTGTAGCGCTTAGTTTCGAGCCTCAAAATGGGGGATGTTATAACTTGGTATCAGAGCATAGGTTTATGTAAAACTAAAAGGATTCTTGAACTTAAAAATGTTTTGAAAACATAATCCAAATCAATCAGAGAATAAGATTGGGGTACGAGATAATGCTACGGTAACATACTTGTATTTGCTATATATAAGTATACGCTTCATCTCTATTCTCCCTCTCTTAGACCGTTCTTATGTATCTTACTAAGGTTATAAATGCAGATTTATGGAAAGTAAGATATGGAGGTAGAAAATGGGAGATTGAATCTCGATGGAGGAAGCACTTTAATGGGAATGTCAGACCCAATACTAGAAGGAATTCGGGTCAACAAACAACCGCAAATGTGGGCGCTAGAACACCACTAGTTGACATGAGAGCAATATATCAGTTCTTTGTCAACATGATGCAAGCAGAAGCTGCTGTTGGATTAGTTGGAGTAAATGGTGTAGGAGCTAATCAAGAAGCTTTAGTTGTCAACAACTATTCTTTTCTGAGTAGAGACTATGCAAGACTTAGAGGGAAGCCATTTATTGGAACGGAGGATGTAATTGAAGTGGAGAATTGGTTGCTTCATTGTGAAAGGATTTTCACTGATTTAGGTTTGAATGATGAACAACAAAGAAGATTGGCATCTAGGCAATTGCAAGGAGCTACGTTGTACTGGTGGAATAGTGTGACTATCGGGGTAGCAGAGGAGACTTTGAATTGGGCCGAGCTTAGAAGGAGGTTTGAAAAAGATTTATATCTAAGATCGCTCATTCAACTCTATTGAGGATGTTTGCTGAGTTGGTGCATGCTGATATGACGGTGCTTGAGTATGCAACCAGATTTGAGGAGTTGTCAAGATATGGGTATGCTACCGTCAAAATAGTTATCAAATGGAATGATAAGTTTATCCGTCGACTGATACCTGAGCTTGCTAAGGCAACTTTACGACATCTCTGGGATCCACGTGATGTAGTTATGGAGATGGCTTTGAGAAATGAAGAGATGCTTGCATTATTTAGTAATAACAAACCAGCAGAGAAACAGAGTGGACAGAATCAGAAGAGAAAGTTTTACCAGAAGAATGGAGCTATGAAGGGTGGAGCTGCCAAGAAAGGAAAGTCTGAGGTTGTGTGTCACAAATGTGATAAGAAAGATCATTATGCTCATGAGTGCCGAACTGGTAAGGTAAAGGAAGTCGTTGGAAAGAATAACATTAAGTGATTTAACTATGACCAAGTGGGAGATTACAAGAACAAATGTCCGGAAGTGGCCAAGGGCAGAAAAAGGAAAAGTATTTGTTTTGAAACCGGATACCTTGAGACAAACAGCTAAGGAGAAAGGAAAAGCTGTGATGGGATGTAGGATTTTGATTCATGGTATACCGTTAGAGTATTATTTGATACTGGTGCATCGCATTCTTTTATACCTCATTGTTTGGTGGATAAGCTTATCTTAGAACCTTCATACCAAGTTACTTCCTTAAGGGTTGCGAATCTGATAGGAGGATATGCAACTCTAGGGATGAGATGTGACCATTTAGAGCTTGCATTATTAGGTCATATAATTGCCTACAATTTGCATGTGTTTGATTTTGTGGGATTTGGAATTATATTGGGTATGGATTGGTTAAATAAATATGATGCTATCATATTTTGTCAAGATATAAAATTATCATTAAGACACCCTAATAGTGGCGACTGAATTGTATACTCAGTAGAGAATCAAAGTTTGGATGTTTGTGCTTTTTTGGGTGCGATAGAGGAGGAAGATGAGTTAAATCGGGTTTTCGTAGTTAGAGAATTTGTAGATGTTTTTAAGCCTGTTATAGGACTACCATCGGAATGTGCTATTGAGTTTCGAATAGATCTTGTATCTACAGTTGAACCTGTAAGTAGACTACCTAGCATAATGACACCTACCGAGATGAAGGAGTTAAAGGTGCAGTTGATGGACTTAGAAGGAATTTTTTTATTAGACCAAGGAGTTATCGGTGTTTGTGAAGAAACCGAATGGGTTGTTAAGGATGTGTATCATTATCGTAAGTTGAATGAAAAGACGATAAAGAACTGATATCCTTTATCGAGAATCGACGATTTATTCAATCAGTTAAGTGGAGTGAAAGTATTTTCTCACTTAGATTTAGCGACAAGGTTCCATCAATTGAGAGTGGCGGAAGACAGTCTTCCATTGATTGTATTTAGAACAAGGTATGATTCATACGAATGGTTAGTAATGCTATTCGGATTAACTAAAGCATCTGCTTTCTTTGTAGATTTAATGAATCGAATCTTCCGAGAGCATTTAGATAGATTTGTGTTGGTATTCATAGATGACATTTTGATATATTCTAAATATGAAAGAGATCATGAATTTCATCTTAGGATAGCACTTGAGACACTGAGGCAGCATCAGTTAAAAGCGAAGTATTCAAAGTGTTATTTTTGGAAGAAGGACTTGAAGTTTCTTGGTCACATAGTCTCAAAGAAAGGGTTGTCAGCAGATTCAGCTAAGATCAAAGAAATTAATAATTGGTAAAGACCCGACACAATGACTGAGATAAAGAGTAATCTTGGATTAGCTGGCTATTATCGTAGATTCATCAAGGATTTCTCTCGTATAGCAGCGCCGATGACTAAACTAATAAGGAAGGATGCGAAGTATGTTTGGATCGATAAATGTGAGGAGGCATTCCAGAAGCTGAAACATTTATTGACCAATGCGCCCGTGTTAGTGGTTTCGGATGAAATTCAAGATTTGGTGGTGTATACTGATGTGTGTGGAACAGGATTAGGAGTTGTGTTAATGCAGAGGGGTAAAGTGATTGTCTATGCTTCTAGATAGCTCAGACTGAACGAAGTTAGATATCTGACTCATGACTTAAAGTTGGCTGCCGTAATATTTTCCTTGAAGGTGTAGAGACATTATCTCTTGGGAGAACGATTCGAGTTGTATACGGATCACAAGTCTCTAACATACTTATTCTCTCAAAAGGAGTTGAATAGAAGACAACAGAGGTGGCTAAAGTTTATGACTGCTTATGATTTTGGAATTAAGTACATACCGGGGAAAGGAAACAAAGTTGTAGATGCACTGGAATGTAATTTTAGCAATGATGTTGGAGTGGAAAGATTTAGAAGCATTGACTACTTATAGTGTGTGGTTAAGATCGATTGCCAGTTCTAGTCAGAGTATAGCAATGTTATCTTGTTTGAAAGTTCGACCAGTATTGATCAACATAATTACTTCTAAGAAAAAAGATGTTCCATTGTTGGCTGAAAGAATTAGAAGATTGGAAGGCGGAACGGAGATTGGCGGCTTGAAGGATTTTACCTTGACCATAATGGATGTTTGAGAAAGAAAGGACGATTGTATGTTCCCGAGATCGGTGACCTAAGGAAAGAAGTTCTTAGGGAATGTCATCGATCGAAGTTTACTATTCATCCTGAAGGAATAAAATGTATCATGATATGAAGAGAAGCTTCTTCTGGGAAGGTATGAAAAGGGATGTAGGCTTATGGGTAAAACAATGTTTGAATTGCCATCAAGTAAAAGCCGAGCATCAGAAGCCTAGTGGATTGCTTCAGCCTTTGGATATATCAGTTTGGAAATGGGATTCTATATCTATGGATTTCATACACGGGTTGCCAAGGTCTAATAGAGGAAATGAAATTATATGGGTTATAGTGGACTGACTAAATAAGAGTGCACACTTTATACTTGTTAAGTCGATAAGGAAGACACTTGTTTTAGCTAAGTTATTCATGAAGAATATTTTTAGACTTTATGGGATTCCTAGTAGTATAGTCAGCGACAGAGATTCTTTATTTACTAGCAAACTCTGGAAGAGTCTACAAGAGGTTTTAGGAACCAAGCTCATGTTGGAACTGGACCAATCCGCGGTGGAAGTTATGGGTGAATTTCAATTTTTTTTACCCTATTTGATCTTTATTGGGCCTATGAAGTCTAACTGAATTAGAACATTTCTAAATTTAATTTAAATAAAATCATTTATTTTATTTAAATTCAAATATATTAAGATATGAAATTAATTTTATTTGATTTAGTTTATACATAAATGTATCATATACGTATATATATGTGAGTGCATATGTAACATAATAATCCGTGAAAGGTATAATATGCCCATATGTAGATGTTGAGATTTACATCGCAACAGACATATTAGCTCATTTTGTATGTCATGTATGTTGGCCAAATATGTACATGTACATGTGTTACAACATACACACACATGTATGTATAAATATAATATATATAATATATGAACATAAAACATTGATATATAGATAAAGATATATATAGAAAGATAGAGAACAATTATTAAAAATTATTTATAATTAAAAATTAACTTAGTTTTGCAAACATAATAATTTTAGTATTTTAATTTGTATATATTATGAATAAAATTATGTTTTCATCCATAAATAATTAACATAAAATAATCTATTGATGAAAATCCAAATTTTACAATTTTAGAAAAGAGGGAATTAGGCACAAGGACAAACTTTGAAAAAAAATTAGGCCGGAGGACATAAAGTTTCATTTTTGAGCTGAAGGACAAACGTTGAAAGAAAATTAGGCTGAAGGATAATGCTAAATATAATTAGCATTTTGTACAGTGCAAACATTGTACAAAATGCTAATTATAACTAGCATTATATCCAGTTTTACATTGTACAAAATGCTAGTTGTATTAGCATTGTCCTTCAGCCTAATTATCTTTCAAAGTTTGTCCTTCAGCCTCAAAATAAAACTTGTTGTCCTTCAGCCAAAAATTTTATGAAAATTTGTCCTTGTGCCTATTTTCCACTTTAGAAAATCTAGGATCATAAAATAGAGGTTAGAAAAAATCTGGAGATTTTTCAAAGTTGAAATATTTTTTTTTAAAACAAATACATTGATTTCGACAATAATTATTTAATATAAAATAATATATTATTAAAAATTCAAAATTTAAAATTTTAGAAATTTTAGGATCATGAATTAAAGGTTACGAAAAAATTTGAAGAATTTCTCAATTAAATTATTATTTTTAATAAATCATAAACAGTTTTTCCGAAATAATATTAATTAGTAAAAATAATAAAATTGATTGAAAAAATCCTAAATTGTTTCTATACATTTCTGGAATGATAATATTTTTAAAAATATAAAATTGAATTTTTAATTTAATAATTATTTTTAATATAATAATTATTTTTAATTTAATAATTATTTTATATATAATAAACAATTCAAAATTCAATAAATGTTAATTTAAAAATATGAATATACGTATGATAATTAATTTTCGAATTTTTAAATTCATATTATATACAAATAAGTGTACTAAATTTTTTAAATCATATACATATCTTATATATGCATATATACTACTATGAGAGAGAAATATACACTAATATATATATATATATATGAATTTATTAATAAATATATATATAAAACAATTATTAGTGACAAAAATTGATTTTGTACAGTAAACAAATTTTGCCTATACATAAATCAAATAGTATAATAAACAAATTATGCACATAACCAAACTGATTTGTGACAACTACATCTACTTACAAAATATCACATAACTAAACATATAGTAGCAATATATTTAAATAGATATGAAATTGCTCATTATAGGATCATAAAATATAATTTAATTACTGTAATATGAATTAAATTACAAATTTAATAATTCCTTTGAATCCACGTTGAAGCGATTACTTCCCTTCCTTTTACTGTTCTTGATTCGTCAGATTGCAAGTCCGTAATCACCGATCTCTAACTATCGAATAATATTATTTTAATTTGAAATATATTTGGGAATTTTGGAGTGGATTGGGAGCTATGTTTTAACCAGCAATGTAGAAGGTAATGGCAGCTAAAAAAAGATTTTTTAATTATTTTTAGAGATACATACATACATACATATGTATATATATATATACATATGTGTATATGTATATATATATATAGGGTTGTATTAGAGAGAAACGAGGAAAACCTTTTTATCCATTCTCACTTGATCTTAACCCATTATCTCCAAGCCAACTCCCTATGTTTTAGCCACCCCTAGACCTTCCCAAAACCAAAAATTTTCAGCCCTAATGATGGGCCTTAAACCAATCTAAGCCCAAGCTAAAATACTATGCAATTAAATCTAATTTAATCGCTTGTCGATATTGTATATCGATCAATATATTTATAATTGTTATAAATATATATAACATTATTTATTTCTCAAATCATATTCAAATTTTATAATTAATATTTCATAAATATTAATTAATTTAATTAATTTATAACAATTATAAACTAATTAAATCGTTCGGTCTTAAGGGAATTCATCATTTCAGCTGTGTAACTCTTGGGTGTAAATTTGGTCAGCGATTAACAACGAACTATTGTAATGTTAACGTTCACACGTCACTTAGCAGGTGGTGTGACATTATGGCCAGATTTATCGCTTACTCATTTTCGGTAAAATCCAATTTTAGTTTAATAAGCTTACCCGGTTGTGACATTTTTTTACACCAATTCTTTTCGTCAAAACTATATCACTTTGGAGTTATGGAATTTGGTAATGGTCAAAATTCCAACCGCATCCACATTCAACTTTATAGTCCAAATACAAAGTCCTTGGTTCAATAATAACAATTATTATTAGCCAAAATGCTCTGGATAGAGACTTTAACTTTGAGTTGACTTGAGTTGACCATGATACTAACCACATATAACCGAGGAGACGAATCCTCTCTTGAATAATGCTTCACTTCCAATACTTCCACTCGACCCTACTATAGTCACTCGATGGACGCCATGCCATGATTTGGCTATAATCAAAGCGGAGCTTTCATATTGAAGATCCACAGTATTCTCAAGATGAGAGAAGTGTGTAAATCAGTCACATCGATATTTTTATGTTTGACCTTAGTTATATTAACCAACAGAAAACTATCAAGTGAGTCGTTCCATAGTTATCCGATAACTATTAGTACGTAAACCCTAGGTGCCCCCAACAGTCATGAGTAATACACTGCCCAACATTTGGAGAGCGTTACGTACTCCAGTCTCAACGGATACATTGATATCCAATCTCGATGCATCTTGACTAGGAACATTCAAAATGGTATATTTGTTTCATTGTGATAAATTACTCACGGTTACAACACTTTGTAACTACTATCACAGAATATACCATTTATGGATTTTTCTATTAAATATACTTTTAGTTAAGTTAATTAATTAATATAATCAAATTATATCAAGTATATAATAGGAAGAAAATACCTTTTATTTCGAACAAGATTGGTCAATGAGTTAGATATATGTACCAAATTACATAATTCCTCTTGGGCATACCCCTAACTCTATCAGCTCAAGATGAGTACCGCTTACCATCCACAGATCAATGGTCAAACGGAAAGAGTTAACAAAGCCTTGGAGGATTTGTTAAGGGCTTGTGTACTAGATTTTGGTGGGTCATGGGAAGACCATTTGCACTTGGTTGAGTTTTCCTATAATAATAGTTATCAGACTAGTATAGGAATGGCGTTGTTTCCTGGAGATTTGACCAGGCAACTGAGTACTCGGCGTACAGGACGACTCAGTGTCAACTAGCGATCGGCATCTCATAGTACTCAGCGTAGTACTCAGCGTCTCATAGTACTCGGCGTAGTACACAGCATCCATTGTACTCGGCATCAGGTAGCACTCGGCATCTCATAGTACTCGACGTAGTGCTCGGCATCCATGGTACTCGGCATCCATGGTACCCGTCATCAAGGAGTACTCGGTGTAGTACTCGGCATCCAGTGGTACTCGGCATTAGAAGATGTTCGGCGTATATAACTACTCTACACGGCAGCATCGTTCGGCCAAAGGATCGTTCGGCTAAGAAGCATCGTTCAGCCAGAAGGCACGTTCAGCTTCGACTGACAACTGTTCTGCACTTCCCACCCATCAAACGTACCGTTCGGCATTGAGAAGGTGGTTCGGCGTCAACGTGTTCGGTCTACTTGGTTCGGCATACAGTGACCACTCCACTTGGGCTAGAGTGTTCGTCCACCAAGCCCACCTGGGAAGTCCAGCCCATATTTGTCTATAAATAGAGGGGCAGTGTCACAGTGAAAAGGGACCTTTTTTGGGAGAACAATGGGGAGACTCTGCCATTTTTTATACTCTCCTCTTTTTAACTCAAACTTGTATTCAAGTCATTAATATATGGATTGTATCTGTATTCAACTACTTATGAAAGAAATAAAGATCAAAACTCAAAGTGGATGTAGGCAGTTACGCTGAACCACTATAAATCCGGTGTTCTTACTTTCTGCATTTAAATTAGCATATTCTTCCTTGTTTAATTTAACTTCATCACTTACATCTCTACACAATCTTTTTCAACGAGGTTAGTGACCAATTTTGGTGCTAACACTTTGGTGCTTTCACTGAGAATTGAATTCTCAACTTGATTGGATCTCATCGTTTACTAGTGGATTTCCATATTCGCGAGATAGATCCAGTTGTTTACTAGAAAACTTCCTATTCTACTCAGATTTGAAAGAAATCTAAAGGAAGCTGATAGTCGTAGATTGGATTCACTGATGTACGCAAGATCTGGGGATTGGACGTTGAAGTTTGCACTAAAGTTGAATGAAGGCCGACCCTCCTCTGAAGGCAATTCGACCGATCGCTCCAGAAAAGGCGTATGCCGAACGCTCTAGAAAAGGCGTATGTCGAACGCCCCAGAAAAGGCGTATGCCGAACGCCCCAGAAAAGGCGTATGCCGAACGCCCCAGAAAAGGCGTATGCCGAACGCCCCAGAAAAGGCGTATGCCGAACGCCCCAGAAAAGGGGTATGCCGAACGCTCCAGAAAAGGGGTATGCCGAACGCTCCAGAAAAGGGGTATGCCGAACGCTCCAGAAAAGGGGTATGCCAAAGGCTCCAGAAAAGGCATATGCCGAACGCCCCAGAAAAGGCTTATGCCGAACGCCCTTCCAAGCCGATCATACCTCTAGGCCGAACGCTCTTCCAGGCCGATCCATACCACTATGCCGAACACCTCTGTAATGCGGAACGCCCTTCCAGGCCGATCATACCTCTAGGCCGAACGCTCTTCCAGGCCGATCCATACCTCTATGCCGAACACCTCTGTAATGCCGAACGGTATTGTATGCCGAACGACTCGGTTGTGCCGAACAAGAATGAATGTCGAACACCTCTGTAATGCCGAACGGTATTGTATGCCGAACGACTCGGTTGTGCCGAACAAGAATGAATGCCGAACAGTGTGGATGCCGAACAGTGTGGGATGCCGAACAGTGTGGGATGCCGAACAGTGTGGATGCCGAACAGTGTGAATGCCGAACACGTGTGGATGCCGAACAGTGTGGAATGCCGAACAATGTGAAATGCCGAACAGTGTGGGATGCCGAACAGTGTGGATGCCGAACAGTCTTGTATGCCGAGCAACTTTGGCATGCCGAACGGCCCTCAATGCCGATCGAAACTTAAGTTACACCGGTCTCTTATACGACCCCTATTTACAAAAAAAATACTTTTTCGGGTACGACCCAAAATTTTGAAAATGAGGCTAAAGAAGATATCAAATATGATTTTATATGATTTTTGGGGATTTTTCCCATGAGTTTATGATTTTATATAAATTTATTAGGCTAGAAAAGCTTAATATTTATATTAAAATATTAACATATATTAATGGTTTGTAAATATGTTTTGGAAATATAAATTCTGGCATATGGCAGATTTCAAAAAAGATTTTGGTAAAGAAAATTGTTATCCAATAGGATTTTGACAAATATAAGGAGTTGGTAAAAAAGTTTTACTTTAAAGGCAAAATATCAGTTTTCATGTTAATTGCGATTGTGCCACGCCGAAGTCATCGTCCCCGCCTTCTACATCTTCGTGTTTGTGGTCTTCGCTGCCAACCAAAGAAGATACATATGATATCAACTTCAGTTGATATGGAATGGATCGGCGTGGTTGAGGTGGAAAGCACACCATCGAAGTCGATATCATGACTTCGATGTTGGCATCGCCGCATGGTTTAAGTGCTGCATTTTATATAAAAGGGAAATGGTGCCGCATGTCTTTAACGTCGTTGACTCTATACTTTCAAAGTTACCTATAATGGTAATAACGATGCCGCTTGTTTTCAAGAATGTCGTCGACCCTATAAGACAGCTATGCCGCATTTTATCTACTTCGACTTTATTTTTGCTATATGTTTTCAAAGACGGCTATGGTGCTGCTCCAATTGACTTCAGCTTTGATAAAGCCGCTTATTTTCCTTAAGGCAGTGACGTCGAAATTTATCTATGTTGACCCTATTCTTTTAAGGTGTTATAGTATGCTATACGAAGTGGTTAACTTCGATTATATAACCTTAAGTTTATAAATCAAAGACTTTAACTTACTTTATATTGAAGAGGGGTAATGACCATGAGTGGCGATAATGACGCCGAGGTTTATCAATATATTGAAAGTCTATACGGGGAGGATCGTGTAGTGTATGTGCAAGTATATGTGGCAAAATATATGATGCAACTAAAACAATATTAATCTAAGTAAATATAGAATAAGCACACCAGGATTTTATACTGGTTCGGACCTCTCGTCCTACGTCCAGTCCCGAAGCTCCCCTTCGGAATTTCCTTTCACCAAATAACCCTTATTTCACCCGGAGGAACTGGTTTACAATAGCAGAGTTTCTTTGTCAACTATGTGTTCTCTATTACACGGATTTTGACTATATAGTACAATTGAACTTCTTATATCTCTGGGATGATTGAATACAATATTGTTCGAGAGAATGTAAAAGTGTATGATCTCAGATTTTCAGATTGTATAGCAAGTGGATGATTAGAACAAGAGATGATCAAGATAGAGAGTCGAGTTGTAAGGTAGTCAGGTGTGTGTACTTTCTCTTGATTCCTGATGCTATATATAGTTGTAGATAGATATGTTGAGTAGTTGCATCCATTAATGAGTGCTCTATAGTTGCTTCTGTTGATGATGAAGAGTTGCAGCGAAGAGAAGTGGAGATGTCTATTCGAATGTGACAGTTGAAGTTCTTCTTTGAAATCCGAGTTTGAAATCAAACGTCTGGTAGTATATAATTTTTGTACAAGTTAAATTTCCAAATGTCTGGGTGCATCTACCAGACGTCTGGTCTTGTCTGGTTTGTTGTTCCAGAGGATATTTTCAAACGTCTGGCTTGTGCACTCAGACGTTTGAAAACTATGCAAGTCAGTTTTGTGTATGTTTCTTGTTGCTTCTTTGATCTTGTCGACTTGTAATCTCTTGTATCGTTCTTTGCACCTTGTTCTTGTCTTTCTAGTGATGTTGCTCTAGCAAGTTCCTGTATATATACATATATATATGTACATTTGATTTTCATTATATAGTTGTTGTCATTAAAACCATGAATTTGATTTCCTAACATATATAAGGTTTTACTGTTTTGGCCTGTTTTTGAGGGGCAAAGAACCTTGTCGACTGTATCTTTACCGAGTTTTATCAATATAAAGGCTTTACATTGTTTTGGCTTTATAGCCTATGGTTTCGAATTGAGATAACTTCCAATTGGTTTCGAAATTCATCAGCATTGTTTTATAAAAAGCATATATCATGGCATAAATATTTTGGGATAAAGTAAAGGGCTATAATTTCCTTGTTTTAAAATGTATGATTTCGAGCGTTAAATCATTTACAAAGGTTTTGTTTTCAAGGAAATAGAAAAGGATATTTAGCTCGGGATTTTTATTAAAGAGGTTATTGTTCTTATCACTTTTGGATGGATTGTGATAGGATAAATTTGACTTAGAGATTAGAAAACCAGATGGGACTAGTGTAGGGTAGCAGCTACTTCAGATGTTAGCCCCTAGATGATATAAGTCCAAAATTCCAACGCGTAGGGCTTTGTCAAGGGTAAGACTAAAAGTAGGTGTACGCACGGAAAGGAATACATAAAGATAGATATGTTAAAGGTTGGCCAGCAAAACCTTTAGGTTCATAGTGAGCCTAGCAAAACTATGAGATTGACAAATAGTCAGCTAAACACTAGGATAAGTGTATTTGGGCAGACCATCCCGTTTTCTTCTAACAGTCAGTTAGGAAATTTGGTACATCTGGTAGGCCCAGGTCAATCATGTAGGTTGTCAATTACCCTGTTAAAAATAAACATTGGGACGGATAGTCCACTGATTTAACGGATAGTCATGATTACCAATGTAGCATGCATGCACATTATTGTTTATATTATCTATTTTAACTAGTTTGGTAGTAGGAATTTGATTATCAAAAGATATATTTAAAAGGGATATTAGTAAGGGGAAAACCCGTTCTGCTCAATGGCGTGGTCTCATTGAATATCTATAAAACCGAGATGGCATATTATTATTCACATAGGGCTTTTTATCCAACTCGAAGTTTATGTTATCCCTTAAACTCTCGGGTGCTCAAAATTTGATTTGAGTAGGTCGAGAGTAAGGGCTTTATAGGTTAAGTAGGTTTTAGCGAGTAAAGCTTCCGGAGATGTGCAGGAGGCAAAGCTAGCTATGTAGGAGTCTATCTATTACTATTATCTGTTGTGTTATATTAGTTATTATATGAATGCATTGACAGTAGATGTATCTATCTATTTAGTAACTCTGATCAACCCTGGGGGCATCTTCATATGTCGCTCTTGGAGTATTTTGTAATAATTATATTTTGTCTGAACATGGGCAACATTTGGGATTATGTAATGAATATGAAATATCATCTTTGGAATGTAATGAAAATTTGATTTGAAATTGTGATTAAAATTATTTTATATTCTTATGCTTTTGATGTTATGGATATAATTAACATTACCACATTTTATCATCAGAAATTAATGCTATAAACGACTGCAACTTCTGTAGCGCTTAGTTTCGGGCCTCAAAATGGGGGATGTTACATACTTACATCCACTGTGAATTTCACTTACTATATTACTCGCTTACAATTACAAGGAATTACAATAGAATAATAAGAAAAGATGATATGCCTAAGACCAATGAAGCTACTAATCTCAAGGAGCTGCTAATTTCAAGAAGATAAAGATCTTCAGGAAGCTGAAATGGCAGATCATGGGTTCCAACCTGGGATCCCCTCCATCGAGGGTCCAACCCCATAGAAATAGACATGCATGAGGTTCTTATAGCAGTTGAACTGACGTTTGGATGGCTAAGATCGTGATTCTAAAAAGGCGTGAAGTGCGCTTGGCCACTGATCTGATCAAATGGATTTAACAAAGGACAGCTGGCGAAAGAAAGGATTGCGTGGCTATGATGAAGGCTAATTAGACTATACCAAGAGTATTCCCTACTATGCTTGGTATTAAATGTGCTTGTATTTATTCTATGCTTGTAGAAAATAGGACATGTTTCTTATCAAAAATAGGTACATCCGATTATACCTCATTGCTCTTGCATGCTTAGGTGCTAGGATGGACCGAACCAATCAGCTGAAACCATAAGGAGGATGGAGGACCGACGATAGTTATGGGCGTGCTGAGCCAGGTGAGATGAGATAGAGTACATGTCATATTTTGCGATAGCAAAGCTGGAACGATGACGGACCACCCTTGAGACAGTCTCAAACCATGTCGATCAAGAGATAGTTGAGGGAGATATGCTTGAGCATGCAAGATGGCTTGTTGTCGGGTCACGAGCAGGCCGGAGGGAGAGTTTATTGGCTAATGGGAGATAGGCCGAACCGAGCTTGCGCCTTGCATTAACGGGTGAGCTGGCCATTAGGGTTGCTACGTTGGGAGGCTTCTCCAATAGAAGGCTTGATGTGAAATAGAGTAGAGGGGCCGATGCCAGCCCTGGATGGATTCAGGCTATCACACACATGAGAACACCGGTCAACCTATTCCCACCTATAGCTAGCTTACGAGCTGACTTGGACCATGTCAGCCTGGACCGGACCAGGTGAGGTAAAGACACCTTGATTAACATGCCTTCTTACTTAGGAAAATTTTGAGTAAAAATAATCGATTGGAAGATATGTAGATAATTGATGGAAAATTCATATACAATCGTTAAAAAAATGAAACTGTAGCCAAATATTTGTTTAAAAATGAATCTAACACGTATACTAGAATCCATGAAGAAGATAAACAAGACAATCAATAACGAATAAGTTAACGGGCCTGAAAATACTTATTCAGACGTCTGAATTTTAGTGGACATGAAATAGAAAAGAAACAGTTCAAATCTAACCCAATTTAGACATTTGAACCCTTATTCAAATGTCTAGAATCAAAGTCAAACATTTGAAAAAGGAACCAGACGTCTGAATGCATCTATTAAATTTTTTTATAGGGAATCAAACGTCTGAATTACTATGGTAAGCCTAAGTTGAACTTAGACCTGGTACAGACCAAGTAGGATGGATTGGGAAAACTTATTCCCACTTCTTTGTCTTTCGAGAGCTCACGTAGCTTAATGGAGTCATCCCACAAGCTGGAAAAGTACACACTTGGTAACGTCCTAGGATCTCACTTCATGGAGTTGTTAAACATGGCACTCAATGCAACAAGCTATTACAATGCAATTAGAAGCTCTTATCATTTGTGGCCAAGTTATAATCACCTATTAGTGAAAGCAGAAAATAATAAGTGGATAAATCCATTATAGTATGATCAACTAATTATATAGAGGAATTGAGATCAGTTAATTCTCTCATTGTTGCTACCTGTGTAATGGTATAGAGCATAGGACATGAACACTAACGAGGCAGTTACTCAATGCTTAAGTGACAAGTTATTATTGGAATTGTTAACCCAAAAGATTATATTGAGACTATTAATGCAAATGGGTTGTAAGGTATACTCGGTAGGTGCAACTCAGATGATTCTCATTGAGATTGTTAACTCAAATATAGCAAGTAGTTGCCATTGAGAGCGTTAACTCTACGTATAGATATGTGGTATATTGTTGGGACTGTACACTAGAGATATTTCTAGGATTATTTAGTTTCAGTATGTTCCACCTATGAGTGAAACCTCTTATAAATCACAATTGGACTCAATCACATTTAGGACAGTCAACTTATATTATGAAAGTAATTAATCCCATATATATATATATGTGTGACACACCCACTAAAGAACACCTTTAGGTGTAGGTTATAAATGAACTTTAAATGATTGTTAACACCTACCACTAGTGATATAATTCACTCACCGGACTTTGTCTTTCCCCTACCATTTCTCCCCCTTTATCTCTATTTCATGAGGATAAGTCCCTAGATAATTTGGCCAGGATACGGAGCGTGGAGGAGGTGATGTGCCATTCTAGAGCTGTATTTATTTATAGTTACTTCTCCATGTACTTTATATTATACTATATTTATTACTCAGACTCTCATGCATTGTCATTTGGAAACATTATTGTATGGATCACGTTTATATTAAAACTACTATATGATTTGATTATTTTGAGTACCTATATTTTATTTCCTTCTGCTGTAAGAATTAAAAGTGTAGAATGTTCTAAATTTATAGTTGTCTATGTATCAAGTAAACTATAAAAACTCTACAACCCGTACTTCTTGACATGACGTGAGTCCAAATGCCATTTTGGGATTTCAATCGGTGTGTCCGGAGGTGCACGTTGTCACATTTGGGATGATTCCAAATGTTTAGAATCCCATGACATTGTTTTGCAAAAACAATGTTGCGATGTAGATCATAAAAGAAATTAGGGCTCACAATATGTCTATAGACATATGCTTCGAAAGTTCCATGTGACAAAGGCAATTTATTAGTGACGGAGAGATATTGGCTAATAAAGTAGATAGTAATACAATATGACATATTCGTCCACTAAAGGACTACAGTTCTAAATTGATTGAAGGAATGAGATTAAGATCATAATGGACCCTAAGTAAAAATGGAGACTTAGAGAGTTAGTGGTATGCCATAGGGGCAATTACGTAATTTGTTACATATATCAAATTTTATAGTTGTTGCTTAAATTTTTCGTAAGTAAGAAGGCAAGCTAAGCAAGGTACTCCGCCCAGTCCAGTCTAGGCCAAATGGGTCCATGTTGTCTCGTAAGCCAACCACGGTTGACAATAGGTTGATTGGTGTTATCGTGTGTGATGATAGCCTGAATCTAGCCTAAGCCTACATCGGCTCCTTTGCTTAATTGCACATCAAGCCTTATACTGGAGAAGCCTCCTAATGTAATAACCCTAGCGGCCAGCTCGCCCGTCAATGTAAGATACAAGCCCGACTCGGCCTATCTCTTATTCATCAACCGACTCTCTCTCTCTTTGACCTGCACCCAACTTGATGACAGGTCATCCCATTTGCTTAAGATTTTCTCAGCTATCTTCCGTTCGACATGGTTTGATACTATCTCAAGGGTGACCCATCATCGATCCAGCAATGATACTGCTACCTTCGACCTATACTCCATCTCATCTTGCCCATCTTAGCATGTTGTCGACTCTCATTGGTCCCCCATCCTCCTTATGGTCTCAACAGATCAGCTTGGCATGTCCCACCACCTATGCATGTAGGTGCAAGCGGTGAGAGGTACATCCAGATGTACTTATTTATGATACGAAGCATGTCCCATTTCCTACAAGCATACTGTAATTATAAGTGCATTTAATACCATGCATGGTAAGGAATATTCCTGGTACAATTCTGTTGGCCTTCATCTCAGCTGCACACTCCTTTCTTTCGCCAATCATCCTTAATCAAATCCATTCGATCAAATCTATGGCTAGACACGCTTCACGCCTTTTAAGCAGCACGATCTTATCCATCCAAGCAACAGTTCAACTGCTATAAGAACCCCATGCATGACCACTTCCAAGAAAGGGGTTAGGCCCCTAGTGGAGGCGACCCTAGGTTGGAGCCCATTATCTACCACTCTAGCTCCATAATGATCTCCAACTCCCTGAAGATCTCCAACTCCCTGAAGATCAGAAGCTCCCTAAGATTAGCAACTTCACTAGTCTTAGGCATATCAACTTTTCTTATTATTCTCTTGTAAAAGAGTCATAGAGTAAGAGAACTTCACCGTGGACGTAGGCAGCTTGGTCGAACCACTTCACATCTTGTGCATTTACCTTTGAATGCTCTTCTCAATTAATTTTTCCATCATTAAGCCTAGTGATCAACAAGCAACCTTTTCTCTTCCTCATGCATTATCATAACTCCGAGGTTGATGAAAAATATCACCAACGTTTTGAAGCTGTAAGGAGGGTTCGAACCTCAGATCTTATGGTTAGCATTTTCTTGTGCAAGCTCTTTCCTCACTTGATACCTCACATCCAGTATCAATAGTGGAAATAGTGGATGGTGCTCCACCGCCTCCTCCAATCAATAAGAAGTTACCTCAATTGTCTCAGTTTAGCTTCGTGTCGAGTGCAATTGCTGCGTGCGCCTGCTCATCTCCTCATATTGCTGCTGCTACCAACCAAATTATGGCAGCCTTGCACATGCCCAGTTTGAGGGTTGTGCCTATTCGCTTAGACATTCACCTCGAGATTCTGACCATCTTGGTCAGCCCGATTCATGGAAGAACACGGGGGCAGGATACCTCTCCCATGGGATCTTGGCCATCCGCCAAGAACTCCAACGTAAAAATCCTAAAGACACAGCACTTATGTTGAGGCCCGGTGTAGCCCCCTTCACCAAGGGTTGTCCAATGGTTCTCTCATTCATATTCACCCTCAACGGCATCTGAAAGCTTTCAGATGTCTATTAGCATTTCGTTAGGTGCCTAGATTACTCGGCCAGTGCCTTTCTCAAGCTTTCCTCCGAGGCCATAAACTCTTGTGAAGAATGCATTGAAGATCATAGGGCCTCGATAGTTCAGTAACATCACCGAGGCTATCCAACAAGGGCAAGTTATCATGTGCTCATTACCTTATTTGGGGACTGCCGATCTTTTCCATCCAGGACTGTAGGAGCTGTCGCTCCCTTCCTGCTCAGTTGTTATCCATTAAGGTGGATTACCGAGAATCCATTTCCTTATCAGGGACCACCAAGGCTATTTAACAAGGACGCGTTATCATGTGCATGTTACCTTATTTGGGGACCGCTAACCTTTTCCACCCAGGAATGCACGAGTCGTCTCTCCCTTCTTGCCTAGCCAACTATCCACGAGGGTGGATACTGGAATCAATTTCCTTGTTAGGGACTGCCAAGGCTATCTAACAAGGATGAGTTATTATGTGTGCATTACTTTGTTTGAAAACTAGAGACTTTCCAGCCCAAGATTGCATGAGCCGTTGCTCCCTTCCTGGCCGGTTAGCTATCCATGAGGCTGGATTACCGAGAATCCATTTCCTTGTTGGGGATGGCCAAGGCTATTCAACAAGGATGAGTTATCATGTTCTTATTACCTTGTTAGGGATTGTCGACTTTTAGTGCCTCGGACTACATAAGCTATCACCCTCTTCCTGCCTAGTCGGTTATACACGAAGGCAAGTTACCGAGAATCCATTTCCTTGTCGGAGGCTGCCAGGATGTACATCGAGATTGAGTTACCATGCATTCGATTCCTTGCATAGGGACTGCCCACAGTCCCATGACTTTGGGTGAGATATAGTCCAGACACAAAATCCTTAGTTCAATAATAACAATTATTATTAACCGAAATGCTCTGGCCAGAGACTTTGACTTTGACTTGACTTGAGTTGACCATGATATTAACCCTATATAACTGAGGAGATGAATCCTTTCTTGAATAGTGCTTCACTTCCAATACTTCCACTCGCCCACTATAGTCACTCGATGGAAGGCCAAGCCATGATTTGACTACAATCAAAGCGGAGCTTTTATATTGAAGATCCACGGTATTCCCAAGTCGAGAGAATAATGTAAATCAGTCACATCAACATTTTCTATTTGACCTTGGTTATATTAACCAATAAAAAACTATTGAGGGAGTCATTCCATAATTATCCAATAACTATCAGTACATATTCTCTAGGTGCCCCCAGCAGCCATGAGTAATGCGCTGCCCAACATTTGGAGAGCTTTACATACTCAAGTCTCAACGGACACATTGATATCCTATCTCGATGCATCTTGACTAGGAACATTTAAAATGGTATATATTTATTTTCATTGTGATAAATTACTCACATTTACAAAACTTTGTAACTATTATCACAAGACATACTATTTATGGATTTTCTATTTTTTGAGAGAAATCTGTAATCCTCAAAAGTAGAGGAGAGCACACATGTGTATATATACATATCATTGAAAACAAAGGTGCTGCCAACATGCCTAGCAGGAAACTAATCATAATACAAAAATCAATGAAAAAGGACTTAGGTACATCTATAATGAGCTCCGGCAAGGCCACCGCCCATTACACCTCAATATCGAGCTTCGGCAAGGCCACCGCCCATTAATGAGGTGTTAGAAGTACCAAAAAAATCCATGATGCAACCCATTGCGGATGAGATCGATAGGCAGCTCCATCAGAGAAAGAAACTCCTCACTACAAACTCGGAATATCCAGAATGAACACCTCACTACAAATACAGATGATCCAGAATGAAGAATGCCATACTGTAGATGTGGAAGAAACTAAAATAACTCATCACTACGAACGTGGAAGGTCCAGAATGAACGTTACACTGGAATCCTGTCAGCAGCAATCCTGAAACCCTGCAAGTAGTAATCTAGTACAATTTCTGGCCTAAACCTGTATCTGTAATGAAACTAAAGAAAATTATAATAATAAAACACGTATATGTATATAAATGAGATTTATATACATATATATATGTATTAATGAAGTAAATGTAATAAACTATAGCTAAAATTATAAGACGAAAAAGAAACTAAAATAAAAAACAGACTAAAAAGAATCCAAGCTCATTATGCAACATCTTAACCAACTCTAAAGATGTACAAAAGAGATATTGAAATCAAAAAGGTAAAAATTAGCAAAATATGAATTTAAAAACCAATAAACTAAAACATTTAAAAAAAATTATCCTTATGCTCCTTTAATCAAAAGAACATTATGATACTCAGTAAAATCATCATTCAAATTTGAGAAAATGTTAATGCTACAATTATTAGTGTTAAAAATATTGTTTTATGTTTAAATAGCTTAATGTTAATACTAACCTTAATAAGATATTCTTTGAAATGATTATTTTTAGCTAATCTATATTTAGGATTTGAGATCCAATTAAAACAAAATGATGATATTATAAAAATCAGTTTATTAATATGACTATTATTATTATTAAAAAGTCTCTGGTTTCTCTTAAACCAAATATACCAGCAAATTATAATGAATAAAGTATTAAGTAAAAATCTATTTTCCTTTTTAAACTTAAACCTTGAATTATTCCAATAATAATCATAATCAGTAACATTAGTTGAAAGTATAGAGTTAAAGATTTTGAGAGTATTATTAAGAATATAGCAAGTATCCATGCAATCATAATATACATGTTTAATATCTTCAAAATATAATTTACAAAAAGTACATTTATTATCAATTTTCATATTCTTTCTTTTTAAAAATACAATAGTATTTAGTTTCTCATGCATGATTAACCACATATGAATCTTATATTTAGGAGGAGTGTTTGTTTTCCAAATAAGTTTAAAAGAGTTTTTAGTTGCGGCCAAGAAATTAAGAAATTTATAAAAATAATTTGAAGTGAATTTCTTACTCTTTTCCCATTCCCAGTTAATAATATCATTTTCATTATCAATATTATATAAATTCAATCTAGCACATAATAAAGAAAATTGTCTAAGAGTTGAACCTTCTAAGATTCTATTAAAACTAAAATTCCAAGGGGGATCGTTATTCGGAGAAAAAACATCTAAAATTAAAGCATTCTTAAAGTTACAAATTTCGTAAAGCTCTTTAAATTCTACCCTAAGAGGAATGGCAGATAACCAACGATCATGCCCAAAAGAAGTATTATTTCCTGAATGAACAATCATATTAGTACCAAGGTTAAAAATCTCATGACATTTTAAAATAGATTTTCAAAAATTAGACAATTTGTTAGTAACAGTAGGTGTAATTTTGTATAAATTATTACTACCATTATAATAATGTTTAGAAATAATTTCTTTCCAAATTGAGTTATCATTAAGATCCTTAAATTTCCATAACCACTTCCTAATAACGACAAATTCATATTATGTAAATTAATGACTCCTAAACCACCTTCCTTTTTCGATATACAAACTGACTCCCAATTAACTAAACATTTAAGACTACAATTAGAATTATCACCACTCCATAAGAAATCTCTTCTTATTTTATCATTTTTTTAATCACCCAAACTGGGAAAAGATGTATAGACATCCAATAGATCGTAAGAGCAGATAAAACATAATTGATGAGAACTAATCTACTCGTTCTAGATAAAAACCTCCCATTCCAATTTGAAATCCTATTTTTAATTTTGTCTATAATAATAAGCTAGTCATCATTCTTAAGTTTAATTGGTCTAATAAAAAAACCAAGATAATCAAAAGGGAAATTCATAGTTTTACAATTAAGCGTATTAGCAACTAAACTTTCAACCTTATCAACATCATTTAATACTAAAACTAAACATTTATCAAAATTAATTCATAGCCTGGAAAGAAGTTCAAAGCTGTATAAAATAATTTTAAGGGTAATAACATGATTAGGCAAATGAGAGTTAAATAATAAAGTATCATCCGCAAATTGAAGAACAAAGAGACCATTACGCGATATCTCACTACCAACACACCCTAAAGAATCAAAAGCTTTCGTAAAGTCCTGTTTTAGAAGAGCACATGTAATGTTATTTTACAACAATGGTTAATGTATTCTTGAACAGCAGCCACTCCATCTATGATATTTCTACCCTTAATGAAAGCAGTTTATGAACAATCAATTAGATCATTCATTTTTGTGCTAAGTCTATTAGCTAAGACTTTAGATATAATTTTAACAGAAGAATTAATTAGAGAGATTGGTCTAAAATCTTTTAAATTATTAGCACCAATTTTTTTATGAATTAAAATGACATTAGCAAAATTAAATCTTCCTAATTGCAGTTTCCCACTATAAAATTCATTAAACATACTAATAAAATCAAACTTAAAAACATCCCAAAATAATTTGTAAAATAAGATAGGAAATCCATCAGGACCCGGGGCTTTATCACTAGGCATGTCATTAATAGCCTTCAAAATTTCCTCTTCAGAAAAAGGATTATCAAACTCAGCAAGGTCAATCCTAGATTCAATAGGATAAAAATCATTCCATCTGACATTAATACTATGTTTATTCTTATTACCAAAAATATATCTATAGTAATTAGTAAATGCCTTATTAAGATCCCTTTGATCAACCAATTCTACATTATTCACAAAAATAGAATTTATCGTGTTACTATGTTATTTATGGATTTTCTATTAAATATACTTTTAATTAAATTAAGTAATAATTATAACACATTATATCAAGTATATAATAGAAAGAAATCACCTTTTATTTCGAACAAGATTGGTTATCGAGTTAAATATATGTAACAAATTATATAATTGTCCCTAGGGCATACTCCTAACTATGTCAATCTCTTACTTGAACTTGGGGACAACTGTAACATCTCCCTACTTGGAGGTCCAAAACTAACGGCTACGGATACTGCAGTCATCCATAGTTATTAATCTTCGGCGACCAAATACGGCGGTGCTAGATACAATGATACACAGATCACAGAAATATGGAAAAAATTTAGCAATTCAAACACACATTTTCATATTCAAATCAAAACATTTCATGTTCATTACATAATCCCAAATTACGATAACCACGTTCAGCAAAATATAATTATTACAAATACGCCAAGAGCGACATATGAAGATGCCATCTTGGTTGATCAGAGTATCCTAAAACCTGACAACCTGACACATCAGAAAGAAAACTCTAAATATCTATCTGCCTCCTGCACGCCTCCGGAAGCTTTATTCATCAAAGAAGAAAACCTATAACCTTAAATCTCAAACTACTTAAAATCAATTGAGTACCCGAGAGTTTAAGGGGAAAACAAAAACTTCGAGTCAGACATAAAGCCTGGTATGAATAATAATCTAACATCTCAATCCTTTTTAGATATGTAGTGAAACCATGCCGCTTAGTAGAACGGGTTTTCCCCTCACTAGTATCCTAAAACCTTTATAAAGCCATATACTGTCCTCCTGCATCCACAATGGTTAAAACATACATTTTCAGGATATTATGATGATATGCATACTAGAAATAATTAGGATTTCCCATTCCCAGTTTAGTCTGACACCCCATCGTAATTATAGTTTCTAGGGTCAATATTAACATTTTTAGTTTTCATAGGATCACTAAGAACCTATAGGCTCCTGTCCGTTAACTTAATCAATTCATGGGTCCTCTTGAACCTATTCGGTCACTTGTGATCCTAATTGAGGCTCTTGCAAGGGAAGAGGAAGCATACCTGATAGATTTAAAGTCGTGAAAAAATAGGCGTAAAGATTAGAAATATCAACTGGTAACACCCCAACTTTTTGAAAGATGGAAAATGTCAATGGAGTACGTCCTTCCTCAGTGTAGCTCCCAAGTTGAGCCGAAATATCCTTAGAGCTACGTTTGGGAATTGAAAATGCTAAGGCTTGTCCGGGTCATACCCGGGGATGGTTAAAGAATCTGTCGTGGAGCTAGGGATAACCTAGGGTGCTGGGGGCAATTCAATTGTAATATCGGGTTGTGCTAAACCGGATCCTTCACCCACTTCATGTGAAGAAGCAGCAGCAGATTCTTCTGAAGTGTAAGCTAGATATCATGCAATGTTTTGGGTTCATCACCCAATAGCATTTCACTTCAAGCCTAGACAGGTCGATATCCTCGCTATTAAGAAGTTCCTTTTCTTCTGCAACAAGAAATTCCACACACGCTAGAGCTAGAAGGGATAATCGTCGCCAAGCCATGTTAAATTTCTATGTTTGAGAATGTTGGCGTTGTAAAGAATAAGAAGTGGATCGAGCTGGTTCATTATCTCCTCCCAAACCGTATCCTTGGCAGCTTCTGCTTCACGCTGAATAAGTGCATCAACAACTTTGGCCCTTTCAACGGTCATGTCTCTCTCAAGTCTAACATTCACCAGCTCATCACAAGCATCTTGAGCAATTTTCTAAGCATCATCTTTCTCATTTTTTGTGTACTTGAGCTTAGCCTTGAGTTTCGCTATCTCCTTTAAGGCTGCAGATTCATTACTTCGAGTTGTATCCCTCTTAAGTGCTATTTCTTGATTTTGATGATGCAACATCTAAACCATATCATGATGACAGGATTTCATCTCCTCTATGGATTTGACAACAGCATTAGCTTTTCCTTCGGCCACTGCTAGTTAGGTCCTAGAAGCCTCTAACTCGTTTGTCAAAGTATGGATAATTCTTTTATTTTGAGCTTCATGGCATTTTAACTTTTTAATTTCCGCCGCACGCTCGAAAGATACTTTCGACATTTTCTCTGCTACCTTCATCCATTCACGGTACTGCATGTGGATATCAGTAACGCAGTCAATAGTCATTTTCTAAACATGGTCTGGGACCCTCATCAAGTTAGGAGGGAAAAAGAACCCTTCAAAACATAGATTTAGAAACTCTTCACGAAGTTGTGCCATGCGAGCAGCTAGATTGACCGTAGGGTCTTCAGTAGCGGTTTCAACTTCAGTACTTTCCTTGCCGGGTCTTTGGGCAGCAACATGTTCGCTATGGCAATGATGATCGCTAGGCCACTAAGAGCAAGAAGGAATCAAAGGCTGTGGAGGAACTGAAATGGGAGGGGGCCCAAAAGAGGGATCGATAGGTAGATCCCGAGGATCAGTTGCCTTAGCGGAACCCTTTGGACGAGGGGATCTCGATCTTGATCGATGCTTATCTTGGGATGGCTTATCCCTATCACCTCTACCTTGATGACCCCGGTCCCGACCGGAACGATAACTTGAATCATAATACTCTCGACCACCGCATGGATGGTAAGAGCAAGAGCGTGAACCAGAGGATTGGTAGTGTATATCCCGGAGGGAATCAAACATGTTCCTTTTCTTCACCATCATTTCTGCAAAGGAGAAAAAGTCAATCAACTTTAAGCATTAAAAAGCACAAGTCGAGCATAATGCAATGTTGAGGGGTGCAAGTGTGTGCAAGTGTCCTTGTGTTACCCCCCGAAAAATCACATGCATGAGCTTTGCTCATTGGTGTAACTTCTCCTCTAGAAATTGGAATCTTAGTGCCAATTCTGTTGGGAAATTCCAACCCCTCGATACTCACGTCAATAAGGTGGAAAGCATCAAGGTCATGCGGTATTGGTAGACCGGACAAAGAATCAAGCGGTAGACTTAAACGCTCTGACGGTTGAGAAGAAGATTCATCATAAACAATTGACGACTTGAGTTGATCAAAAAGACGACTTTTTAGAAATTTATAAACAAATGTTTTCTTTTTTCTCCTATTAGGAACCGAGGGCTGTGAGGTCTGCGAAGATCCGACCTCAGCTCCAAGACTAGATTTGTCATCATTGCGACTGGGCACACCGCCTTTATCTCCTTCGGCATCAATACCAGTGAATTCTAGAGCACCCATGGCTCATAGCACGATGGGATTGATTCAATTGCCCTTTTGACCGATTGCAGCCCATTGTCTTATCCCTGCAGTTTGAGCGACTTTAGATAGCCCTACGCTGAGGCCCTCTTCTATCAAACAAAAAGTAACAAGGCATCTATAAGAAGATACTCGATGTTCCGGTCTCCAGGCAGTGTATTTTTTAGAGTTATGACCGCATCCTCATAAAGATTGCCGCTAGGCTGAGTGATAAAGATTGCCGCTAGGCTGAGTGATAGTGCCTGTAAAAGGAGTTACTTAGTCAGGAATACGACCTGAATATTGGTTTTCCACGCTAATATAAAGATAGTGGATAACCCTTGCGTCTTTCCAGCCATTGTCGAGCGAAACCGGGCAGACGGCGGATGAAGAACCACTCGCTTTTAATGGCATTTAAATTATTCCATATGCTAGTTAGAATCTATCACCACTTCGCTGACTCAAGAAATGTAAACGAAAGACTCCCTGTCCGTCGCTTGGAAGATAATATGAATCGAATGTTATCGATGGTTGGAGGACGATGCAGGAACTCCATAAATACAATATAAGTACAATTGAGAAGAACATAGCTGTTCGGATGAAGCTGCGCCAGAGCTATCCTTAAATAATGGAGAATTTCCAGGATGTATGAGTTAAATGGTGGTATTCATCCGGCCCAGCACATGAACTTGCTGCATGCCATATATCCTTCTGAGGGTTTATGAGCACTATCATCCCACGACGGAACCAATACATCGTCAAAGGGAATACCGTGCCTTGCGTAGATTCAGTGAAGAACATCTTCCTTAATTTTAGAGGATACAGAATCAACAGAGTTCTCTGGAATAACTGCATCCTCTAGAGAGTCGGGAGCAGGATTGACAACTTTCGGTGGAAGAATGGGAACTGCGTTAGGTCAAATTGAGGGCCTGGGCTTTCCAGTTGTTCTGAATAATGACTAGAGGATGGACTGTCAGACTCAGTTGCAGAACTTGATTCCACGTCAGGATTATCCTGTTGAGAAGATGATCCAACTAGCATAGCTACAAGACGCCTAGAACGTCTAGAACCCATTGCTATTAAACTTAGTAAAAATCATGATTAGATAAAGTAACCTATACCCCGGTGCATAGTGCATGCTAGTGTGGTGTGGTAAAGTGCGATGTAATGTCGTAATGAGTTATATGAAACTAAAAACGGGAAAGATGACGAGACGATTCGACCGGAGAGACCATCATTCCTGACCATCTCAGTCGTTTCTCTATGTCATTAGGGAACGACGCAATTTAAGTTTCACGGTCGATTGCCAGCAAGTAAAAGTTCAGTTTTTATGTTTAGATCACAGATGAGCTTCAAGAGAATGGTTAAAGGTATTGGTTCATGTCAAAGTTCAGATGTCATATATTAGAGAATATGCAATTCAAATCCAATATAAGTCATAAGCATTCACTTAAATATGCAAGGCTAAAGCTCATCTTTAAACTCAAGTTCATTTGTTTGGATTACATTTTTGGATTTTGATGGCTGACAACCGACCGTTTAACCTAGTCAAACATGCAAATTGTTCACCCTATTCATTTTACCCGATCGTTCACATCACCCAATAGTCCGATCGTTCAAGCTACTACATTCCTACCAATGTTCCTAAACTCAGTCACTACCGTTCGTTATCTCCATGCCATCAACCGATCGTACCACTTTATCCTCTCCACCTCAAAACCCTCCAACTCCAAAGCATCACCGATCGTTCATAGATGGTCACTAAACATCCAAACTTTGACGTCACTCCATAATGATCGGTACATCGTTACCATCATCCACTCCAGAGTCGTCTAAGTCTAAGATTTTACCGATCGTCCAAGAATGAACATCATGCATCGATTCATATCATTTTCTTTGCTCGACAATTTTATCTTTTACAATTCCCATCCTCTCTAACTTGATTCAGATTGAGCTACTTCCCCAACAAAACTAACTTACACGAGATTCTTAACACTCAAAGTCTCGTACTCAAATTACAAAATGTATATGGATTGACCTACCTAAATTGAAGTCAGGAAAAGAGAAATGGATTCGAATTCGAAGTCGAGTGAGACCTGGAAGAACTAGAATGATGATAATTCATGAGGAGGAATTGATTTAGAAACTCCGATCGTTCTTGGATCGGTAAGAAAAGAAGATGGAGCAGTTCGAGTTTTTCTCTTTTTCTCGAATGGGAATGATGCGTAGTGAATGAGGGAAGTAAAGTAAATGACTAAGTTTGGGGGCTTATATATGAAGAGAATATGCCGATCGTTCCTTGCCAATTTGAAGTCACGATCGGTTAAATTGCATGCTTATACCGATCGTTCCACTCAGGCTCAATGCTGATCGTTTTAAAACGAAGCCTGTGCACGATCAAAAAAAACAAAAAAGAAGAAGGGGAATAACGATCAGTTAAGAGCATTTTTCATAGAAATGTATATATATAAATAAGAATAACAATCGACAAGGATTGTTTATAAAAATTTCAAAACTTGACAATGACCCGTGAACGTGTAACTGTGATCGGGAGTCAGGTACAAACACGTATACGTGCTAGTATACGCTTCAAAATTCAATTCTTTAAAATCAACAAAAATTGAATGTTCACCTGAAATCAACTGGAGAAAAACTTAAACCAAGTTATTAAAGCTTAGAAGTCGCCAGAAACAAAACAAGATAATCGCCAACAAGTTGTGATCCTATATTTATACTATTGGAAATCGACCAATTGTCATGACGAATAAGGAAATTACGATCCTCGATAGAAAAACAACTCAATGGAAGGATAATGACTATTTGATAAACCGGATGGATTTCTTTCCAACGATTCTGGCTTACGACGATTCAAAGCACGTCATGTTTACAAAAAGACATACTTTGGGGAGCAAATGCTATCCTGCTTTTTGGCAAAGCCATGATATCATCGACTTGGCTTGGAACGAATGGTTATCGGCCTTAAGAATTGATTATATACAACGCTGTAGATAATGGTCGGGAAAATCAGGACTGGGTTCCAATCGAGGTGCAATCAATATGGAGTGACTGGAATAGCCCCATGAAGTAACATTTCAAATTTCAAGATGATCAGACTTCATACACTCAAATTACAGACAAATCAAAGATTTATATGGATCAATCGGGAACAATCCATAAAACAGCTCAAATCAGCGAAGATCGATCGATATCTCAAAATCCACAAGACCAATCCAATTGAAACTTTCAAAGCATCAGTATATTGAAGAGTGAAGTCCACAAAAATGATTGCAGGTCAAAATTTTGAGATACAGAGAAGGCCGATCTTTTTAGGCCTATCGGTTTATGCCGATCCTTCATAACAATCGGTGTAGCTCAGTGAACGTTCCAAATGTGACAAAGATTGATCCATATCTTGCAATCTACAACTCAGAATGACTTCATATTCAAGGGGCATGTTCAAGAGGCACGTGAGACCCTCCAAAAACGATTGCACATCATTTGGAGACCAAAAATAACGATCAGCCTAACTATAGCCGATCGTTCCTAAATATCGAGTTAGGGCCACCAATCGCTATGGTGAGCCCCTATGGACCTAGAGAGCCTTCTGTCGAAATCTTAGTGAAATATCTCATCATCCCACCCTATAAATATAGACCTGTTGGTTCATTTTCAGGATCTTTACACTGCTTGTTACTCTATACTCCATTGTAATCGAGTACTTGCTATTTTCTACTGCTGTAATTAGATTTAAAAGTAATATGTAAAGGATAATCTTCAAAATGGACGTTAGCATACAACGCTGAACCACTATAAACCTCTGTGTCTCCGATTACTGTTTATCTTATATTACTTACTTGTTTATTTACTCAGTTTAATTTTTCTTTTCTTCATTTACTTCTCTACAAAAACTATTCTTGGGTGTTTGTGACCAATTCAGTTGCAACAACAACTAAAGAATGAAATGGATTGAACTTAAGATCTGAAAATATACTAACTTATGGAGTTATTTAATCGTGGGAGGAAAGGCTTCATGAAGTCTATATTCACTGATATATGGCAAGTTGCCAAGATTTATGAAGTCTATTGGGTTCAATTCATAAATTTTAATTCTAGTGTGGGCAATTACATTAAAATGGATGTATTTTGATGAATCGACAATGTGAAAGGAAATTGTGTCGGGGATTAGGAGGGTCTATTGATTCTTAGTAAGGATGCTTGCTCAAAGTGCTTTCATTCGACCTCCTTGGAGAGTCGGGTGGTTTCGATAATGACATTAGTAGCCATTTCATCGACGGTGTTGTTCGAGAAAAAGATAAATTACTCATAGAAAGACCTAAGAAGGTAATCGCTAAATAAAGTTAAGGATAACTTTGAAATAGACACCTAACTAAGAGTTTAGGTGACACATGTGTATGTGATGGATGATTATATGACATGGTTCATAAAAGTATAGCGTATACTTGTAATTGGAATGGATGAATGTATGAAATGGTTCATAACTACATGTTAATATGTATACTTATATTTGAAATAATGCTATATGTATAATCATGATATGATGATTTTGTTACATGATATGATGTTATTACTATTGTTGATTTGGTGAAAGGAAAACCCGTTCCGCTGGATGGCATAATCTCGGTATATATATGTCTAGGAAACTATATTTCTCATACCAGGCTTTATGTCTGACCCATGTTTTAATTATTATTTTCTCCACAAAATCATGGATGCTCGTTCAAGTAGGATGAGTTTATGGATTAGAGTGGTAATATTTTGTAAGGCGACAAAAGCTTCGAAGCTGAAGCGGGAGGCTTAGTAGATAATGAAAGTTACAAATTCCATTGTTGTAAATCCAGATTATATAACTGGCTAAGTATTCATATCGACATCTTCATATATTGGGCACGACAACATTGTTTATGTTTTATTACATATACCCCTTAATAAGATGATTCGGGAAGTGAACAATGTAAAGATAATTTTATGTAATAAAAATTATTTAACTGCTCTGTCTAAGGTTATTTTTTCGCTTTAAAATAATTTTGATGATGACTACAGCATCATCGACTTTTATTTTCGGATCTCAAAGTGAGGGATGTTACAACGTGGTATCAGAGCTAGGTTAGGGGACACTTAAGTAAAACGGAGTTGTATAGGACTGGATAGAAACTAGATAGTAGAAAATGAGCACCTTAGGGAAGGGATATGATGTATAACTTGTATTTTGATACTGATATATATGTGAATATATCTATCCTTCTATTATTGCTCCAACTTTCTTTAATTTTGTTTCTTACAAACATTTTTTACGTAGAAAGCAATGAAGACTTGAAGTGGAATTTTGATGTTAGGAGATGCTAGGGAAAACACTAGTAGAGGAACTGCAAGTATACAGACAAATGGCCAAGGAGGGGAGATAATCCTAAATGTTAATACCGAAACTAATGCTCAAATGCCTGTCCTAGCGGCTTGAGCCGTGGATATGAATGCTCTTTTCAACCAGTATATAACAAAAAAGACGAGACAACAGACCAGCTGATGTTTTTGAGCCAAGACCGGTAGTTAGAGGATGAGACATTTCCATGATGAAACAAGACTATAAGAATTATGGAGGAAAGATTTTCATTAGAAAAGAATCTGCTTTGGAAGTGCTAAATTGGTTGAAGGTGTATAAGCGCACCTATGGAGACATATGGTATGATGACACTTAGTCAAGGAGGTTGGCTTCTTGTTAGCTTCAAGAATATGCTTTGGACTGGTGGGAGACAATAACCATCGAAATGTCAAAGATAGAGATTGCTTGGGAACAATTCAAAGAGAAATTTGAGATTAAGTTTAAACCTGAATCGAAGAAGAGTGTTTTATGTAGGGAGTTCTTCGATTTGAAGCAATAAGAGATGATGTTGGCAGAGTATATCCAGTGCTTTAATGCTTTATCAAAATATGGAAGGAAGCATATCAGGATTACAGTAAAAAAGAATGAGAAATTCATTGAAGGTCCTAGGAAGTGAATGAACCATAAGGTGATCACATACATGTTACCTCCTTTCGAGATAGTGGTGGAAATAACTAGGAGGTATGACCGCTTGTATCAAGAGGAATGAAAAGCTAATGTAAGGCCTAAGGTGAGGTGGAAGAAGAGGTTTAACCAATATCAAAAGGGGAATAAGAACTAGAAAGGAGGAGGGACCTCAGGAGGAGCTTAGAAGCCGAATGTCGTGGATGTTGTTTTCTTTATTTATAGGCAGAGGGGTCGCTATTCGACCAAATGTACCCAGTCAAAGAATATGTGGAAGGCCAAGTGCTTTAATTGTGAAAAGCCTAGCCATAGGAAGAGAGATTGTCCAAAGTTAAGGCAACCAAAAGTTTTCGCTACCGAGGAAAAGGGAAAGAGTGTAGTGCTCAGAGGTATGATTTTGATCTCTAGTATTTAGTTAAAGATTACTATTACACACTTTTTTATTTCAAAAGATTTAGTTGATAGGTTGGAGTTGGATACTACCCATCTAGTTACATTTTTGCATATAGTTAATTTGATCGACGGGTATGCCACTCTCGGTTTAAGGTGCACTAATGCTGAGTTTGTTTTATGTGGACACTTGTTTGTTTGCTACCCATATGTGTCTGACTTTGTATAGTATGGGGGTAATTTTGGGTATGAACTGGTTAGCATATAACGATGTTAGAATTGATTGTGCTGACAAAGTTACCGCTTTACAAAATTTTAAAAGTGGTGGAAGGATTACGGTGGCGTTAGATATGTTTAAGGAGAAGTTTAGAGTTTCCTCATCTATATTAGAGACTAAATAGGATGAGTTAGATGAAGTACCAGTAGTTCGAGAATTTGCAAATGTTTTTAAACTAGTAACAGGATTACTGCCTAGAAAACCGATTGAATTACGAATAGACTTGATACTAGGGTACAATTAGTAGACCGCCCAACAGAATATCGCCCATGCATATGAAGGATTGAAGAAGTAGCTTGTGTAAATTGAGAATAAAAGTTTATACCTTCAATAGGATCCTAACTAATACACAGATAACTCCTAAACTGATACATGTGATATCATTTAAGTTGATACATGCGATATCCTAACTTTATACCCGCGATAGCACCAACTTGATACATGCTATAACATCTAAGTTGATACATGTGATATCCTTGAAAGTTAGACTTGCGATAATTACCTTAGAAGTGCGATAACACTTAAGTTAGAAGTGCAAAAGCACGTAGTTTAGAAGTGCAATAGCTAGACATGTGACAACTTTTTTAGTGTGCAATTGCAAGATATGTGATA
Source organism: Allium fistulosum (assembly GCA_030737815.1). Lineage (NCBI taxonomy): Eukaryota > Viridiplantae > Streptophyta > Magnoliopsida > Asparagales > Amaryllidaceae > Allium > Allium fistulosum. The sequence continues at coordinate 617,631,457 of CM060902.1, forward strand.
GATAATTTAGATATGCGATTGCCGGACATGTGATAACTATTTAGATGTGCGATAGCTAGACATGCGATGACTATTTACATGTGCCATAGCTATTATATTTAAACATGCGATAGCCTTAAATTTGTACTTGCGATAGCTATATATGCTATAGTTAATGATAATAAATCCATCATTTAAATATGAGAATTTTGGGTAACAATTTTGAAAGCAAGTTTCCAAGATGTTTAATTTGAATTTCATAGTGATGAAATTATTAAGAAAAATAATAAGTTAAAATGTATCATTTATTGAAAATGAGATAAGAGGTTAAGCTTAGCGAAGCCAAGAAATGATATGTATATCATTCAAAAAGAAAGATAAACATGTTTTATCTAAAGAATCGAAAGATTTGGATCTAACATGAAGATTTAAAGAATGTATGGGGTACAAAACTAATGAATGAAAGAAATGGATTGAACCTAAGATATGAAAATATACAAACTCATGGAGTTATTGAATGGCCGGAGCCAAGGCTTAGTAAAGTCTATGTTCATGGTATACGGCAGGGTGCTAATATTTATGAAGTCTATTGGGTCCAGTTCATAAATTTTAAATCTTGTATTAGTAATAAAATTAAAATGGATGCATTTAAATGAATGGATCAACAACATAAAACAGAAGTGTTTCAGGGACTATGAGAGGCTATTGACGCTTAATAAGGACACTTGCTAGAATGTATTCAGGGTGGTTACATTCAACCTTCTAGGAGAGTCAGGTTAGCTCTAGTCAGGGTGTCTCCTATGGTGAAGTGAGTGGCTATTTCATCTGTGACGTTGTTCAAGAAAAAGATAGATTAGCAATATAAAGACCTAATGACCGAGCTTCTATAGGAGAACGTGTCGAGTTTGGCATCGATAGGGGCATTGAGTCAGAAGAAAGACAAGTGATTAAGCACCAACATTCAACAAATGATAGCGAGCTTCAACCAATTATAAGAAAATGTCGAACCTTTACAATAAAAGGGGTGTCGAATGCTCAAATAGTTAACAGGAGTAGAAAAGGTACCAAACCTCTAAGAATATCGAACTTCAAGTAAATGACAAGTATAAGGGATATCGAACTTGAACACGAAGAGGAAGTGGTGTTGAGCATTAACAATAATAAGGGTTATTGAGAATATAAAGCAAAAGAGGTATCGAGCCTCAACTACCATAGGGGTTGTCGAGCATATAACAAGCATACAGTATTGTAAATATCAAGCTTTAAAATACTAGAGCTATCGAGCTCGAAGATAGCAGGATTGATAAAGGCAAAGGCAAAGGCAAAGGAAAAGGTATTGAATCTCTACAACACGAAGTGTTGTAGAACATGTAATAAAAGGAGGATGTTGCACTACTAAAAGACATCAAGCTTCTAGTTATGTACTGGGGAAGTCTAGTTTATACAAAGATGATGAATTTTAAAGGAATGAAAAATTTTAACTCTAGCAAGGGATCTGGAGCTTGTACAAGCAAGAGATATCGCAACTTAAAAGATGTAAAGGATGTCGAAATTCTACAAAGGAGATAGGGTTACTATACTTAAACAAGCAAGGGGTGTTGAATATCAACAACGGATGCCGAACATCAAGGTAGCATTATAAAAGCCCTTGAATCCCAAGTCATGACACATGTCAACCATCCTACATTGTTGCACCCCTATAAATAGACTGCAACGACAACCAATAGGTGCGATAAATTCTTTCCTACTTCTCAAATTTTAAAGTGGTAAACCCTAAATTGAATTGGGGATTTTTAGCGTCGATTGTATTCTTGTGACTTTTGGAAATAAGGACTTGAACAATTAACTTTGCATAGCATACTCCTATTGAATAGAATATTTGACTATTGTTGAACTTTTGATGTGTACATGAATCATATTTGTACTTGGACAACAGATTTGTATATGACTGATCTTTGGGCTTGGACTCAATCTTGAACTTGCATATACCTCTAAGCTTACATAAGGCCACTTAAGATCTTATCAAAACTAACCTCAACTTGCTTTGCATATTTTGGTTAGCAACAAAATTCGCTAACATTTTAGCGCTAGAAGGAGGGTTAGAACCTTCAACCCCCCGCATATCCCTACAGAGGACTTTAAGGACTTTCCATATCATGGATATTCCTCTAGAGGACTTTGACTTTCCCTATCCAGCATATCCCTATTAAGGACTTACCTATCCTGCATAACCTATTGAACCGAATAATGACTATCTCCGAACAAGGATCCTCCGAGCCTTACTTTCCCAAGTCCACCTATCAAGTGACCCATATTCTTCAATTTCATGAGGAACAAGTAATAAGAAACTTGGCATTGATGATTTCAGCCGAAAGAGACGAGTAATTCCTTATGACCTAGATAACTGGAGCATAAATTCGTTCCATATGGGATCTACCCAGATCTTTGCCTATTATCCTACTTCGAGAAAAGAAATGAGAAGAACTATACCGCTCCAAGCTAAAGAAACCATCTTCAAAAATGAAATAACAAAGGATTTCGATAAGTTTGCCTAAAAGTGGAAGGGAGTAATCAATCGCTCTTCCACACCAATCAGAACTCGAGAATTTTTAAAGAGAAAACTTGCCATTAGAACTGATGAGCCTATCCAACGTTACAAGAAAGGAAAACAGGGACCAAAAAACATAATCCCCTAGGAATTTCCGATCCGCTGGAGCCCGTTCCCTTACTATCTCCTATAAAAACATCTATCTCCTAACTAAAGAGAGGCTGGACTATTGGCCTTCAAAGGAGAAGCAACAAGGAATTGAAAGAAATCTCGAGGACACTTATTGTTAATATTACCGAACAAATGGACACAAAACCAATCAATGCCGAGCCCTTATGGGGATGATTGAGAATTTCTTGGAATAATGAGAACTCCAAGAGTTTGTTAACAAGATTTAAGCAAAAGATCAATGTATCGACCAAGATCAAGTGCTTAATAAAGAGGAATGCTTCAAAAATGCTTCACAAGAAGGACTTATAAAATAAAGGAAAAAACTTTGATCCCACCACAAGGGCCTGATCAAAGTACCTTCTAGAGGGGGTTAGAGTAAGCCTCTAGTCCCGCCTATAAGGCCTGGCCAGAGCATTGAAAGCCTTCGGTCCCGCCTACGTGGCCTGGCCGAAGTGCCTCCTAGAGGGAAGACAGAGTAAGCCTTTGGTCCCGCCTAAGATGGCATGGCCAAAACACCAACCAACATTTGGTTCTGCCTATAAGGCCTAACCGGAGTGCCTCTTAGAGGGAGGACAAGTAAAATTTTGGTTTTGCCTAAGATGGCTAACCAAATGCACCGACCAGCATAAATCATTACCATAAGGTAATAAGAGGTTCAATCAAAGCCTAAATCATTAATTATAAGGTAATAAGGGGCAAAAGAAATTAAATCTTAAATCATTACCTATAAGGTAATAAGGGACGAAAGAAATTAAAGCCTATATCATTACCTACAAGGTAATAAGGGGCAAGAGAGATCAATCAAGCAAGTGTAATTTCATCATGAGAACGGATCAAAGTAAATTTCTAAGAGGAAGTATAATTAAACATTACCCATCTAGCTCCAAGTTAAATTGAAGTAGCCTTCGAATGAAGGGTCAAGAACTATCTATCACTCAAAACCAAGGGTCTCGGTGTTAAATATGAGCATTTGAGAAATACCGAATCTCCTTGTCAGAAATATTCTGTCAAGTAATGGGAATCTGCATTATTGATCGAATTTCCAGTCTCCTATTAGTTTTAATGTGAATCTTACCTGATGGATTTATGGTCTTCTTACCAATTGAATTTATGGTCTTCTTATCGAGTGTATTTCTGGTCTTCTTGATTGAACTCGGTAAAAAGCTGCTTTTATACAAGAAAGAAAGAAAAATCATCGATCCCACACTTTAACTCAACCAAACTATGCTTCTCTACATGAAACTCTCCTTGACTGATCCATAACCATCGCCGATCCATAGCCATTACTAGCTACACTTCAACGCAACAGACCATGCTCCTCCATGTAAAACTCTCCTTCGTTGATCCATCACCATCATCGATCAATACCCATGGATCGGTACCGAGCCATGGCAATCGATCCATACCTTATCCAAACTTTTCCTTCTTTTATTCCATTGGCCTATGCTTCCAAGCAAACACCAGTGACTCAAAGCAACTTTCCAGGAACTCGAAGCGAACATTTCCAAGACTCAAAGCAACTTTCCACTGATCCATCGCTTCCATATCACCACCGATCCATCTTCAAACGGTCATCATTCGAGCAAACGAACTCCAAATGACTTGAAAATTAAAATGTAGCCTAGTGAGGCCTTCCTTATCGCCCCATATGGATCGCACCAAATTTGGGACAAGTCGACTCTATGGATCATCACCGATCCATCAATACTGATCCATAGCTTATCCCAATAACTAAATCGCTATTCGATCGGTGTTTTCAACTATTCAAATATCATAATTCAATCAATCATTATATACAATGTATCCTAACAAGCATGCATCCATACACATCAAAATGAATCCTAAATCTTAAGGTAGAATCATAAGAACAAGGGAGATCCATAAGAATACGAATTTTACAAATCTTTTCCAATTCATTTCAAATTTACATATGTGGTTAGTTAAAGTTTAAAACACATTTTAGGATCCAAAAATAAATTTAAAACATCATTTTAAGGTGTATAATGGCTAACTAGCTAGTGAGATGTCCTAATCACTCACCTAAATCCAAAGCTGATTGAGTTGGGGGTGCTCTAAGGCAATTATGTAATTTGTTATATATATCTAACTCGATAACTAATCTTGTTCAAAATAAAAGGTGTTTTCTTTCTATTATATACTTGATATAATGTGTTATATTAATTAATTAATTTAATTAAAAGTACATTTAATAGAATATCCATAAATGGTATATTTTGTGATAATAGTTACAAAGTGCTGTAACTATGAGTAATTTATCATAATGAAAACAAATAAATACCATTTTCAATGTTCTTAATTAAGATGCATCGAGACTAAATATCGATGTGTCCGTTAAGACTAGAGTATGTAACGCTCTTCAAATGTTGGGTAGTGCATTACTCATGGCTGCTGGGCCACCTAGAGGTTACGTACTGATAGTTATTGGATAAATATGAAACGACTCACTCGATAGTTTTCTATTGGTTAATATAGCAAAGGTTAAATAGAAAAAATTGATGTGATTGATTTACACATTTCTCTTGACTTGAGAATATTATGGATCTTCAATATGAAAACTCCACTTTGATTATAGTCAAATCATGATATGGTGTTCCATTGAGTGAGTATAATTAGTTCGAGTTGAAGTATTGGAAGTAAAGAATGATTTAAGAGAGGATTCGTCTCCTCGGTTATATGGGGTTAGTATCATGGTCAACTCAAGTCAACTCAAAGTCAACTCAAAGTCAAAGTCTTTGGTCAGAGCGTTTTGGTTAATAATAATTGTTATTATTGAACCAAAGACTTTGTGTTTGGACTACAGAGTTGAATATGGATGATATTGGAATTTTGACCATTATCAAATTCCATAAGTCCAAAGTGATATAGTTTTGACAAAGAGAATTAGTGTAAATAAATGTCACAACCGGGTAACACTAAATAAAGTGAAATTGGATTTTACCAAAACTAAGCAAGCGATAAGTTTGGCCAAAATGTCACACCACCCGCTAACTGACGTGTGAACGTTAACATTCGAATAATTCGATGTTACTAGCTGACCGAATGTACACCTGACCAATCACACAACTGAATAATGAATTCTCTTTAGACTAGACGATTTAATTAGTTTATAATTGTTATAAATTAATTAATATTTATGAAATATTAACTATAAAATTTTGAATATGATTTGGGGAATAAATATTATTGTATATATTCATAATAGTTATAAATATATTGATCGATATGTGATATCGTTAAGCAACTAGATATGATTTAATTAATAATATTTATTTAGGATTTAAATGGGTTTGAAGCCCATGAAAGGGGCAGGAAATTTTGACCAAAATGAGGGCAATAAGAACCATAAGATGGTGCAACAAAGGCTTGGAGATGCAGAGCTAAGATGGAAGAGAATTGGTAAGAGATGATGTAGGATATTAATCCTAAAATATCTCCAACTTCTTCTCTATATAAGCATCTCTGTCCATAATATTTAGAAGACATTTTAGCTGCCTCCTCTCTCCATTTTGCTAGCCGAATTGTACCTCCTTGTGCTCCAACACAAATAAAATCAAATCAATAGTTATTCGATAGTAAAGGGGCTTCGATTCAATGGTTAGCAATCTGACGAATCAGGAAGGTTTCAAGTGGAAGCGAACTCACCATTACAAGATGTACTTAAGGGCATTAGTATAGGTAAGTATTTAGTTTTATATATGATGCATATTCTCTGTATAACTCTATATTATTCAAACACACACATACTATTATTATTGAATTGTTAGTTAAGTGAGATTCCTATAGGTATTATTGTTGTCACATATATTGATTGGTTATGGGTATTAAAAAATATTTTTTTATAACAGGTATGATACACACAGCCAAAATTATTTTATTTTATTTATTATTATTTTATAGTTTACTTATACATATATTAATATATTAATTGATTTATTTATATGACTAATACTTAACTATATAACTATATCATATAAATATTGAACTAATATTTTTCAAATGTATATTTATATCAATTATAATTTTTAGTAACTGTAAAATAATATTTTTAGTATTATTTAATCATTATACGAATTAAAAATTTATATAAAGTAAATTATTTTATACAAATTAGTTCTTAAATTTTATAAAATTAAATTAGCATTATAGAAGCTTTCGGTCAAAAAATTATATTTTTTTCAATGGTATTTGATATTTTTTAAAAATATTTTTTTCATTTGGGAGAAAGTAATTAATTAATAAAAAATAATAATTTGACTTAGAAAAATCTCAAATATTTTCATAAGCTATAAAATATGATTCCAGATTTTTTAGAAATTGAAAATTTGAAATATATATATTATATGTTTTCTATAAATTAAATATTATTGTTTAACTAATTAATTCATAATATTTATATACTAACATAATAAAATTATAATTAAAATTATACCTACCGTGTATTCGACCAAAAACATTTTAAAAAAAGGAAATTTTTTCAAATTTGCAATTTATTTATATATATGTATATAAACTATTCTAAATCATATTTACATTTAAATAATATATATAATATACATATAAATATGTTAATTAGTACACACACATATATATATATATTTATGTATATAAAAAGTAAAAATAAAAATTTTGAACTTTTGTCTTATATATATTATTTAACACTATAAAATTTACGTATAAATATATAATATTTTCTCATAATATACATATACATATACATATACCTATATACACACACACTCTTGGTTTTATATATAATGAGCATAAATGTATACACATATTTGGACAACATATAATATATATAGGATGAGCTAACATGTCTGTTGCAATGTAAATCCTAGCATCTATATACGGGCATGTTATACCTTTCACGGAATATCATGTTACACATGCACACACATACATATATGTATATGATACATATGTATATTTATATACAAATTGAAAATAAATTAAATAACTTTCTATCAATAATTTATAAATTTAAAAGAAATATATGATTTTATTTAAATTAAAGTTAGAAATGTTCTAAATAAATTAAACTTCATTAGTCCAATAAAGATCCTATAAGGTAAAAAAATTGAAATTCACCCGCAACTTCCGCTGCGGGCTGGCCCGGTTCCAACAATGGTATCAGAGCCTAATAACCTATGCGATCTAATTAGTTGTGTTAGGGTTAACTAATTAAAGTCTACCCATATAGTAGGGTGTTTAGAAAAGTAGTGTCTAAGGTTGAGTTTGGGTAATCAAGTACTCTGCCCTACCTTGCTACAAGCCTGGCCCGAGATGATGAGGTAAGCCCAAAAGGTTATCTTTAATAGAAAAGGCCTAATTTGAATCGGGCCTTGGACTAATTTTCAAAATTGTTTGAAAATTTAAAATATAAGATTTTAAATTTAAATTTAAAATAAGATATACAAATATTAGAAAAGTTATATTATAATAAAGGTTTTCAAAATGTTTGAAAAGTAATAGAAAATGATCTAAAAATTTAAAATTTTAAAAATAAGATTAATAACATAAATTAATTAAATAAGTTAATTAATAAATGAATACATGTATTATATATTATGATTTATGTTATGTTTTTTTAAAATGTTTGAAATAACATAAGTATACGTGTATGTATAATTTTGAAATTAATACAACTTAATTATAATAGTTCAAATAAAATATTTCAATTAAATATATTAATTAAAAGTTTAATTAATTAAATAATATACACATGTATATGATACATGTGTTATACTATAAAAGTTATAGTATATAATAAATAATGAATATAAATGTTATATTATGTGTGCATTACTTTGTTTGATAAGTGATATTGAGTATGATATGTCAATAATAAATTCAAGTTTAGAATCTATAAGTTGGAAATTTCCAAATAAAAGAGATTGTGGTTGATTCATTAACTTGAATAGCATCACAATAAAAACAATGTATATATAATAAATTTACAAATTTATAACTTATCTGAGTGTAATTCCAAATGTTGAGAATACAATAACATTGTTATATGATAACATTGTCACGATATAGATCGTAATAGTATTTAGGGCTCACTAAAAGTCAAGAGTCATATTACGAATTGTTCCATATGATAAAGATAGTTTATCAGCGTCGAAGAGAGTTAATCGACGGAGTAGATGATTAAAACGAAATAGCATACTCGTTCGCTAACAGAACGACCCAATTGGTTTTGAGGATACTGATTGGAGAAGTTGGAATAAGATTCCATAGTTGTTGTAACACCCTAATTTTATTGACATTATTCAGGAGATTTAATTAGAATAAATTAAATAGAATAATGTAGATAAGGAGATTGAGGTTGATTAATAAATTAGGTGGCCGTGCTTATTTAATATCTAATGAACTTGTATAAATGGTTAGGAAATTAAACATAAGGGCATTAGGGTAAATAACCATACTTCCCACCCTTATACTATTCTCATTAGGTCATACACATTCATTTTACTTAAAACCAAATTTTATAACCGTGAGAAGCAAGGTTGGCCATTAGAAAGAAGAGAAAATCAACTTAAAGCTTAGGATTCAAGTTAGAAGGAATCAATCTCAACCAAACTTCAATTTCCTTATCCAATCTAAGGTGAATAATAATTTCCACATCTCTATTTTGATTTTAGCATCATATGGTTTCAGATTTTAGGATAAATCTGTTTTATGATATACTGAATGATGATATGCTTGATTTTGATTTATATTTGGATTGAACAAGGTTGTTTAAAAAGTAGATATACACGGTTTTAGGGTAAAACAGAGATGAAATGATTTTTAAATGCCATGAGAAAATTTTATGTTATAGAAAACATGATTTTGGAGATGGGTATCAATTTTCATAATAATTGGAACTGAGATGGATTTTATATTAATTTTCTAGTGAAGAAAATGATTTATTAGGTTATAAATTATTTACGGCTAAAATAATGATTATTTGGGTTTTAAATTTTTATATGTTGGAAAACAGATTAAAATAGATTTTCTGGAATTTTTCCAAATTTTTCCTAAGCGTTTTGATGAATATATAAAATTATTTAAGGTATGAGACTTAAATGTTTTATATATTTAATCAAGGAGAATGGGCATTTTATAAAATTAAATTATTATTTAAATTCTGAAATTAGTGGCAGCACTTTTCTGAAAAGTATTTGTTAACCAATAGGAATTTAACAAATAAAGGCAGGTTGGTTGAAAATTTATATTTTTTAAGTTAAAAACAAGAAATCGTACTTTTAGCATGTTTCAGCGGATTTTAGCAACAGACCTTCCGACCCAGACCTTTCGACACAGTCGAAAGGTTAGCTCTCGACAAGATTAAAGTTCAATGCATATGGCATCACGTTACTTGGTACGTAATGAATTGAACAATGTCGAAGGGTAGTTAGTTGAAAGGTTGGTTGCCGAAGAGGTTGGAGTATGTTTGTTTTATAAACCAAAGATTGTCTGCTTTGCTTTCGAATAAGAGCTTTCGACTTGGTTTCTTTCGACCAGGTCAATTATTGAAATAAAGGTTTTAAACCTTCCGACAAAGTCGAAAGGTTACTGCCGCTTATCTTTGTTTTGTTTTGAATCTTCCGACACAGTCGAAAGGCATTTGCCGCTTTTTCCAACCTTTCGAAATCGTTGCTTTCGACCAAGACGGAAGGTTTACCTGCTATAAAAACCAGCCGCTTCTCCCATTGCTTTCGAAAGGTATCAAAGCTTTCGACTTAGATGATTTACCCTTGTTTTATAACTGAAGTATAACCCATAGCTTTCAAAGAAGGTGTTTTAAAGGCTGAAGCTTATTGTTTTAAAGAGATGTATAAAAGCTTTCGAAGCGGAGCTTTCGACAAAGTCGAAAGGTTGCTTCCAATGTAGTCGAAAGGTTTTAAGTGAGAATTTTCAGCATGTTTTAAATTGAACCCAATAATTCTTTGATAGGTTTATATTTTTAGAGTTGAATGCTTTCGAAAGGTTTGAATTGCTGAATGGTTTCGAAAGGTTTGGAATCAAAAGTTTGTTTTGAAGACCTTTCGATAAGGTCGAAAGGTTTGGTTTTGAAAGGATTTAGGAGACCCTCCGACAAGGTCGAAGAGTTGGGTTTTAAAAGGTTTTTAGTGTTGTTTAAGCTTTCGAAAGGTTTGCTTTCCAATGATTTCGAAAGGTCTTAAAAACCATTACTCTAAATTTTTAAGGAAAACCCATGGCTTATATAAAGGAGTTTTGTGATAACTTTAAGTATAAGACTTTGAAGAAGTATTGCCTTGATAAAAATATAAGTTAAAAGGTGTTAACTATGTTTTATGAAATGTATTTCAAGGACCTTAAACCCACAAGAGTGGTATTATTAAATTGTTGTTTTTCTTCTTCAATTATGAATATATTCACATGATAGCCCATAACTGTATTTTGGGGAAAAAGGGGTAGAAGAACCATTTAGGTTAACTCAATAGTGAATATAAAATTATTTAAACTCCTGAATGAGTAGAATTGCATCCATGGAGTCAGGGTGACCAAAAATATAGGATGCCTAAGCTTTGTAGTTATTGGTGTATACCAAAAGGTTCATAGTAAACCCATGAAAACTATGATTAAGTAGTTATTGGAGGAAACCAACAGGTTCATAGTTAACCTATGAAAACTATGTATTAAGGACTAGTATGAGCTAAGTGGTTTGTAGTGAACCCATGAAAACTATATTCGGACTAAGAATTAACATCAGTCAATGGATTCCTAGTAAACCCATGAAAACTAGGATAAGAATGTAGCTAATGGAAGTATCAGTAGGTTCCTAGTCAACCCATGAAAACTAGGATGTGAAGTGAGTTACTAGATAAATCCATAGGTTCCTAGTAAACCCATGAAAACTAGGATAAAGTGATTAGTTATTGGAACATTACATAATCCATTAAAGTTACAACTTCGATCGTTGCTCAGGGTGCTCAAGAAGTAGCCATTGTTATTGATGATCAGTTCATGGAGGCATTGTTCAAGAAAGGAAGTGACCCACACCATGAAATTCCCTTTGATGAGGATGTTGTAATCACGGTCTCTTCCAACCCCAATGATGAGCTCAGCATGAAAGAGCGCGTTGAGAGGGAAGAATTGTTGAAAAATATAGCAAAAACCGAGCCTGTTGATTTGGATTTCAATGAGCTGATTTATATCCCGCTCCTCCTAGCGGGACAATTCCCTAGGATGAGGTCCCCCCACCCCCTACCCCTGCTTCTTGTGCTAAGAGTGCCTCGATCCCTCCTACTTCTAAAGATGATGCTACCTCGATCCACATAATTGAAAATGTTTCTTTGAAGAGAAGCCGAGTCGGAAAAAGGTCGAAGAGAGGATCGAGTGACAGTTCGGAAGGAGCCACTCCCAAGAAATAAAGGAAAGATAGGAAGTCCAAGAAATAATCTTTGGGTTGGTGTGATGTGTAAATAGCTTAGATGGCTACTTTTTCTTTTTGTTGGTCATGTTTGTTTGGGTACGACCCCCACTTTTATTTCTCTTTTTGGATAATCTTGTATTGTGTACAGCAAGTTTAGTGTGAATAAGAATATTTTTATTTTTTTCTGTAGAATTCTAGTATACACTTGTTTAAATGATCGAGCTATCACATTGTCCATTTAATGTATTTGTGATTCGATGCTCGTTGGATCGAATATCGATCTGATTTATCCATCCCAACACCACCTTAAGGTTGTGGACTCGAGTCATATCAAACACTGGGGTCGAGCCTTAGTGTTACACTTGTCGAATTTAGCGGTTTGAGTAATTATACTACTGCCCCAGTCCCAGGTTAGTGGAGTTAGGTGGTGGATGGTCGAACTCCATCCTTAGTGAGTTTACACTGTCATTTTCAAGCCAGAGTTTATGGAATAGTGGGCGGCCGAACCACACTCAACTATTTGTTTATACTCATATCCGCACTTTGGGGATAAGAGTTAATTAGTGGGTGGTCGGGTCACATCCTTTTATTTCGTTTATGCTCATATCCGTACTCTAAGGACGAGAGTCATTTCATAGGTGGTCGGTCACACCTGTTTAGCAGTTATGCTCATATCCATACTTTGGGGACGTGAGTTATTTGGAAAACTGTCGAGTTCAGTTTTCTTTAGTTAGTCATTTTGTTCTCAAGTATGGGGTTGGATTCAATAAGTGACCGGTCAAACTTCAATCACTTTAGAGTTATGTTGGTCCCATCAAATAGTGAGATTTAGTTGGTCGTATATCACAACTAACATGTGCTACAATGGCAGGTCACAGAGATGATAGAAAATTCAAAGTTCTATTGCTGAATAAAAAGTGGTGACATAACAAGTCTTATTACATATTTGGAAAAACAAACGCTAAAGCAAATTCTGAAACTAAATATGGCTAAATGAAAAGGAAATAAACCAAGTGAAATAGCATCGCAAGTGCTCGATATTCCATTCCCATGGGAGTGTGATGCCATCAATAGTCGCTAGCTTGAAGGTTCCCTCTCCAAGCCTGTGATCGATGACATACGGTCCTTCCCAGGTTGGATTCATATGTGACGGGGTAAGAAAAACCCGTTTTAAGATGAGATCGCCAATTTCAAAGGTTCTAGGTCGGACTTAGTTTTGTAGTATCGGGCGACTCGGTGTCGGTGTGCAGCTGCCCACAAATCAGATTCCTTACATTTCTCATCTATAAAGTCTAGAGACTCCAAAAGAAGATCTTTGTTTGTTCTAGGATCATAATAAGTTACTTGATGAGAAGGAACCTCAACAAGAATAACAGCCTCGGAACCGTAAGCGAGGGCGAAAGGAGTATGGCCAGTCGTGGACTTGTGGGTGGTCCCATAAGCCCATAATGATGTCGGGTGTTCATCCACCCACTTGTCTCTAGCCTTTTCCAAATGATTCTTTAAAATGGACTTTATGACTTTGTTCACAGCTTCAACTTGTCCATTCGCTTGAGGGTAAGAAACTGCCGCAAATCTCTTTTCAATACGATGTCGATGGCAGAAGTCTTTGAATTCAGCAATATTGAATTGAGTCTCATTATCTGTTACGATATTTCGTGGAAGTCCAACGTGACAGATGATGTTTGGGACAATGAAATTGATTACTTTCTTAGTTGTGATCGTAGCTAAAGGCTCTGCATCGGTCCATTTAGTGAAGTAATCAACTGCGATAATAGTGTACTTTGCACCACCTTTAGAGATCGGTAAGGAACCAATAATATATGCCCCAAATGGCAAACGGCCATGGGCTAACCATTTGTGTAATTTCGGTCCGCGGAGCTCTTGAAACTTCTGCATATATCTGGCACTTGTCGCATCGCCTTACATAATTGGCAGATCTCGATTAACTATCAGCCAATAATACCCATTACCCATAACGGAGTATTTTCTTTGCTAGGATTTGCCCCTTAGTTGATCGCCACATTCCCCTTCATGGACTTTGATGTGCACGTAAATGTGCATATTTTTACCACCGTATTTAATCTAATTTAATTAAATAAATGAGCATATAGGGTATTTTAACATGTTTAAACCAAAATTCAAATTATTTTCAAATTATCATTTATTCATCTTCATATAGGGGCAAAATGGTCATTTGTGTGTGTTAATTAATTTGAAAAAATTCACTTGCACATTTTATTTTTAGTTGTAGGAAATTTGGATGAAAATTACAAGAGGCTTCATGAAGAAATGTGCATGCACAAGAGAAGGAAACAAATGAAGATGGAAATAATTCATTTCATGAAACATGGAGGACCCCACCTACCCACTTACCATGATCACCTATTTGGAGCTAATGCACATGCTAATGAGGATTAAAGTTACATGCACACTTAATGTAGGATTATCTCATGCTAATGATGACTTGATGGCCACACTTTCTAAGAGGGTAGTTTGGGTGGTTCCCAAAAATACGATTAGGGTTTTAGGCTTGTATAAATACCCCATATGTTCATGTAATTAATCTCTTAGCCTCTTTTTAGCCTCCATTTTAGTTAGTTTAGTTTGAGGCTCAAAAATAAAATATAAGCTCTCTTTCTATTTCATGGCTACTTATCCATTTTCTTCTTCTTATGTAATTTTCTTCTTAATGCAATTTTAATTCTTGTTTTTTTTATTTACATGCTTTTTCCTTTCATGTTAGTAGTGTAGATCTTTTTATTTATGCAAGTAGATTAGTTTTTATTTTATTTTATTTAGCTCTCTTGCTACTTTGCTCCCATTTTCTTCTTGTTTTTATTTCATGCTGAATGTTACATTTGTTAAAATGATAACAAATATAAGAGGCTAAACCCATTTAATTTAGGGATAATGAAGCTCTCTTAATCATGTAGATTCAACATTTTGATAATTTTTTATCTCTTTTTATGCTTAATGGAAATGTTTGACTGGGTTAAATTTTGTTGTTTTAGCTTTGAATTTGATAGCATATATTGTTGACACCAAATAGGTTATGCTTAAACAAACAAAACACAAATTACCTCTTCATCTATATATGATGTTGGTAATGGATTGATTTTAAAATCAAAATTTGATGGTCTATATTTCTACTCATTAGTTAATAGGCCATTCTTAAAATAGATTTTATTTTCAAGTTCATTGTCATTTTCATGAGAGTTAAAAAGTGGTTTAATAGGTGCATTAGTTTGATGGTTTATATTGGGCTAATTAATAGCACAAATATTCTATACTTATGATAAACACATCAATTAAATTCACTAATGACCAAAAAAAAGATTATAATTTCATGTTGTGTTGATTTATGTGATCAAGAGATTGGATTTATCTCTAAATTGCCTTCAAACTCTCATATCTTTATCCATTTTATTTTGCTGGTTTAGTTACATTTTTAGCTTCACACATTTCAAATCTTGGTTTAACTTGATTGAATAGAATTTTAAATCTAAACAATTCCCTGCGAATCGACCCGTACTCGCCACGTACTAAAATTGTATGCCATGCGCTTGCGGTTATTTTTAATTTAAAATTTGATCGGCTATTTTATAATTCGATAGAGATTTAGCCGTCAAACATACTTCCTTTAGGACTCATTTTATTTCATCATAAGAGGTTCACCGGAGAAGGGGAACGGAGAAACCCTTTCTGTACATAACTCCTTCCTGTATAATATACCGTGAAGCTTAGCGAAGGAATTGTCGCTTTTCATTCCTTCATTCGGGAAGAACTCCCTATAGCAAATATTCTTTAAACGGAGTCATCCACGATTCCTTCTCGGGCTCCGTCTCTAGTACTTGGTCAATTTCCATCAGATTTATACTTAGGGAATTTAGTACCTTGGCTGGAACCGAGCCCATCTGTTGTGCATCATCGGTGCTAGCAAATTTTTCTAATGAATCGGCCTCTCTGTTTCGATCCCGTGGAATATGCAAAATGTCATAGTACACAAATCCGGTTAATAACACTTGGACTTGGGTTAGATATGGAGCAAGCCGTTGTCCTTTAGCTTGATAATCTCCTTTGACTTGGTATACTACCAACTATGAATTGCAAAAGATTTCGAGAGACTTTATTCCCAGTTCTCTAGTGAGTTTAAGTCCAGCAATCAGAGCCTCGTACTCATCTTCATTATTTGTCGTAGGGAAATTAAGATTTAAAGCATAAAAGATAGACCGATCTTCAGGAGTTACAAGCACAATTATAGTTTTAGAACAATGATCATTGGATGCTCCAACAGTATACAGTTTCCATCGTATGGTAGGGATTTCGTTGTTCCCCAGGGAATCATCCTACGCAGTGAATTCTGCTATAACATCTGCCAGTTGCCGACCATGGATAGTCCTCTGAGGGAGATAAGAAATATCGAATTGACAAAGCTCGATATTCCACTTGAGTAATCTTCCAAACGTCTTAGGTCGTTGTAGGACCTGTCATAATGGCTGGTCGGTGTAAACATTGATCGGGTGTGCTTGGAAGTATGGGCGGAGCTTTCATGATGAAATCAGCAAACAATATGCCGGTTTTTCTATTTTTGGATAGTTCCTTTCAACTCCCGTCAATCGCTTGCTGAAGTAACAAACTCGTCTCTGAATTTGATTTTCCTTATGAAGTAATGTGGCACTTATAGCATGTACCGACACGGCCAAATAAATGGATAAAACTTCATGATCCACCGGCTTTGACAAGATGAGGGGTCTCTCCAAAGGATTCGCCAAAGCTTGAAATGCGTCTCTACAATCCTGTGTCCATTCGAAGTTTCTTTTCCCTTTCTTAATTAAGTCAAAGAAAGTAATGCATTTGTCGATAGCTTTGGAAATGAATCGGCTTTGATTCCACGGGCATTAATAATAAAACCCAGAAACTTCCCTGATGTCACGCCAAAAGAACACTTCAAGGATTAATTTCCATCTTGTAATGTTGGAGGATGCCGAACATTTCTACCAAGTCTCTAATGTGGTCGCTTGATCGTCGTGACTTCACGAGCATATCATCCACATATACTTCCATCGTTTTCCAATCTGACCTTTAAACATCCAGTTGACTAAGTGGTGGTAAGTCGCTCCGGCATTCTTTAGTCTAAATGGCATCACCGTTTAGCAATATAATCCAACATCGATAACAAAACTGGTGTGCTCTTGATTGGGAATGTGCATCGGAATTTGGTTATATCCCGAGTATGCATCCATGAAAGATAGCAATTTGTGTCCCGCAGTTGAGTCCACCAGTTGGTCGGTCCTCGAAAAGGGAAATTGTCCTTTGGATATGCCTTGTTCAAGTCTGAATAATCGATACATGTTACCCACTAAGGGTAGAGGGCATCGTGGATAAGCCTATTGTCTTTGAGTTTATCCGTCTCCTCTTTGAAAGCGGCGGATCTCTCCAGATCTATGCCGCGTCTTTTTTGTTTCACTAGGATATGCCTCGGGTTGATATTCAATGCATGGCTCGTAATGGCAGGCGAGATTCCACACATGTCAGAGTGAGTCCAAGCGAACACGTCAATATTCGCTTGGAGAAATCCAGTAAGTTCTTTCATCATCGAGGAGCTGAGCTGTAATGACCCTAATTTTGATTAACATTGTTTAGGACATTTAATTAGTTAAATAAAATAAAATAATGTAAATGGTTAAGGGCTTGAAATTTGTATAATAAAAGGGTAGCTGTGCCTAGTTGAACTAATGAACAAAAAGTTGATTTAAAATGAAATAGTAAGGGAAATTACATAAGGGCAATATAGAAATAAGCTACATCATTATATCCTAAACCCTTAGGGCCACTTTCATTTTACAAATGTCCACAATCTAAACAAATTATAACCAAGGCCGGCCACCATTAGAAGAGTAAGAGGAAGAGAAGCTAAATCAAGAGGAAAAGTTTAATCAAATTCAATCTAAGATCAAATCTCAACTCCTTAACAACAAAGCTAAAGGTGAATAATTATTACATCTCATATTTTTGATGTTTTGGTTTCTAGAATCAGATCCGATTGAATATTAGATATATATATATACGCTTGTTGATGAATTATACTTATTCATATTGATTTTATGACATGTTTTGAATTGAAAATCCTACCAAATGACATCCATATGCCTTACGGTTTTAGTATATGGTCAGAAATGATATTTTAGAGATAGGTTTCAAATTTCATAATTTTCCGAATTAATATGGATCTATTATTAATTTTCTAGTGAAGAAAATGGTTATTTGGGTTTAAAATTAATTACGGTAATTATATATATGTTTTTGGTCAGAAATTATAATATGTTATAAAACATATTAAAATTGATTTATGTGAATTTTTTTAAAATTTTCCTAAGTGTATTAATAAATATATAAAATTATTTAAGGTACGAGACTTAAATGTTTTATATGTTTATAAAAGGAGGGTTATTTGCTAATATTTTAAAATGTTAATCTCTAAAATTCGGCAGCACCTCTCAGAAAAGATTTTAAAAAAGTAAAGGCAACTAATTATATGATGAAAAATAAGCAGGTTAGTTGAAAAGAATTACCTTTTAAAGTTAAAAATCGGATTTTTTAAGGTTCCGCTGTCTCACCATCTTTGGCAGCTACCTTTTGACTTAATACCTCCAACCAGATTGAAACTAATGCACATGGTATCAAAGACTTGGTACGTAGTGAATTGAACAGAGGCGAAAGGTATAGGGTCGAAACAAGGGGTTTTGAAGGTGTTGAAGTCTTGTTTTGTTTTCTAAAGGAAAAGCGCCTACTTTGCTTTCGAATAAGATAGCCTTCGACTTGGTCAGCTTTCGACTGGGTCAAATTTGTTTTAAAGAAAGGAGCTTTCGAATAGGTTGTGCTCTTGTTTTAAGTAAATGCTTTTGAAGGGGTCGAAACCCATACCTACCGCCTTTTTACCTTTTGAAGCAATGCTTCCGAAAGGGTCCCTTTGTTTTAAAAATTAGAGCCGCTTCTCCAATGCTTTCGAAGGGATTGGTTTTGACACCATCCACTTCTTTACTTAGGAAATTGCTTTCGAAAGAGTTTCTTTCAACTTAGTTGTTTAACGACCCTTTTTAATATTTTTGAATTTAAACCCAAAGGTTTCAAAAGGAATAGTTTCCAATGGTTTCGAAAGGTTGTTCCACATATTTTAATTTGAACCCAATGCTTTCGAAAGGTTTGTTTTAAGTAGTATACTTTAATGCTTTTGAAAGGTAACAAGAAAAGGTTTCGAAGGGAAGGTCCTCCAGTATTTTTGAAAGGTATATATATAAGGTTTCGAAGGGGTGATTCCCCGGTGTTTTCGAAAGGTTTACCATAGTGTGTAAATGGAAGGTTTCCAATGTTGTCGAAAGGCATGTTTAAAGTGTTTTAAAAGAGGATGTATAAGATTTATAAAGCTTTCGAAAGAGATGTTTTCAAAAGGACTATAGTAAAAGGTTGAAATGTATGTTTTGTCCTTTCGACCTAAGGTTATAAAGTAAAGTAGTTTACTTATGTCGAATGTGGTACTTTCAATGGTTTCGAAAGGGGTACTTTCAAATGTTTCGAAAGAGATTGTCTAAAAGTTTAAACAAAGGTTTCAAATGTTTTCATCAATAATGTTTTGAGTAAATCATATATCATGGCAAAGAGATTTGAATAAAGCAAATAGTATATTTTCCTTGTATAAGTATGATTTAAAGGGTTAAATCATTTTGAAAAGGTTTTCAAGGAAAATTTAAAGGGTAGTTAATCCTAAGTAAAATGACTCGGATAATTGTATACCAGATGGGACTGGTATAGGGTCACGCCCTATACATTAGCTATTAGCCCCTAGCTAATTTTAGTCTAAAATTCCAGTGTGTAGGGCTTAGTCACAGGTAAAACTTAAATGATGGTTACGCACAGAAAGGAATATATATGTACAGAGAAGAAGAATAGGTTATTGGTAAGCCCGAAAAACCATTAGGAGACCCTTGGAGAAGTAAGTTAAGGACAGACCGTCCAGAAATATATCTAACAGTTGTTAGATAATTTGTTTAGTTTGTATGGTAGGCCCGAGTCAGCCAAAGGTTAGTAGTTAGCCAAATAAAACTACATTGTTTTGGACAGATGGTCCATCTATTACCTGTTTTGAGCATACATGATATTTGCTATTATTAATATAATCGGTTGATTAACCAGTTTGGTTATAGGGTTTTGATTTGCAAAAAGATATGTTTTAAAGGGATATTAGTGAGGGGAAACCTGTTTCGCTAAGCGGCGTGGTCTCACTTAATATCAGTAAATCGAAATGTAATAGTATTATTCACACTAGGCTTTATATCTGACTCGAAGTTTATATTTTCCCCTTAAACTCTCGGTTGCTCAAAATTAATTTGAGTAGATTGAGAGTATGGCTTTTACAGGTTTAGTAGGTGGACGAATAAAGCTTCCGGAGATGAGCAGGAGGCCGATGTTAGTTATATTTAGGCATTGCTGTTTTGTTTATTCCATTGTGATATATTAAGATAGTTTATGTCTATATAGTACTCTGATCATACAAGGGGGCATCTTCATATGTCGCTCTTGGCGTATTTATGTACTAATAATATTTGATCTGAAGGAAACGATTAGGATTATGTAATGGAATAAGAAACATGTTTTGTGAAATGTAATCAAAAAAGTTGTTTTTTTGAAATCTATGATTTTGTTTCATATTCACGTGCTTCTGATATTAAGAATACCATTAACATTACCGTATTTTGTCGTCGGAAGTTAATATTATAAATGATTGCAGCATCTGTAGCGCTTAGCTTTGGGCCTCAAGATAGTGGATGTTACAACTTGGTATCAAAGATAGGTTTATGAAAAACTTTAAACTAAAATGATTTTTGAAAACATAATCCTAAGCAATTAGAGAAAAGATCGGGGTATGGGATAACGCTATAGTAACGTTCTTTTATTTGCTATATATAAGTATACGCTATATCTCTATTCTCCCATCTCTATTAGGATGTTCTTCTGTATCTTACGAAGACTCTAATGCAGATATGGATGCTAGAGGTGGAAGAGTTAACCTTGGTGGGGGAAGCACCACAACTAATGGAAATGTCAGACTAAATACCAGGAGAAATCAAGGTCGGGCACAAGCTGCAAATGTGGGTGCTGGAGTCCCGCAAGTAGATATGGGAGCAATGTATCAGTTCTTTGTCAACCTGATGCAGGCAGGAATTGATGTTGGAGTAGTTGGAGGAAATGCCGGAGGAGGGAACCAAGAAGCTCCAGTGGTGAATAACTATGCTATTCTGAGTAGAGATTATGCTTGACTGGGAGGAAAGCCATTTATTAGTACTGAAGCGCGATCAAAGTAGAGAATTGGTTACTTCATTATGAAAGGATTTTCGCTAATTTAGTGCTCAACGATGAGCAGAAAAGGAGACTCGCCTCTAGACAGCTACAAGGGGCATCACTGTATTAGTGGAACAGTGTGACAATTGGAGTTAACGAGGAGAATATGACTTGGGCTAAGTTCAGGAGGAGGTTCGAGGAAAGGTTTATGTCAGAGATTGCTAAGTCCACTCTGCTCAGGAAGTATGTTGAGTTGGAGCAGAGGGATATGACTGTACTCGAGCATGTGACAAGGTTTAAGGAGCTAGCGAGATATGGCTATGCCACGGTTGATACTTTGATCGAGAGGAATGAGTAGTTCATCAGGGAGTTGAAGCCTGAGCTTGCTTAGGCCATGTTTCTGCATATTAGAGATCCAAGTGATGTTGTTGTTGAGATGGTCTTGAGGAATGAAGACATGCAAGCTTTTCTTGAAATAAATAAGGCCAAGGAAGATCGGGGAGTGCAGAGTCAGAAGAGAAAGTTTTTCCACGAGAAAGGAGCTAAAAAAGGTGGAGCTGCTAAGAAGGGAAAGGCAGAAGTGGTCTGTTACAAGTATGACAAGAAAGGACACTATACCCATGAGTGGTGGACAAGCAAGGGAAAGAAAGCTGCTGAGAAGAAAGGGATAAAGTGTTTCAACTGTGATTAGATTGGACACTATAAGAACCAGTGCAAGGAGCTAGCCAAGGATGGGAAAGGCAAGATGTTTGCATTAGAACCAGCTACCTCAAGACCAACAACAGAGGAGATGGGAAAAGCTATGTTTGGGAGGTACATTTTTGATTTATGGTGTATCAGTTAGAGTTCTATGTGATACCGGTGCATCACATTCTTTTATATGTCGGTAGATAAGCTTAACCTAGAACCCACATACCTGGTTACTTCCTTAAGGGTTGCAAATCCGATAGGAGGGTATGCGACACTTGGGATAAAGTGTGACCAGTTAGAGTTAGAGTTGTTAGGTCATACTTTTGTTTGCAGTTTGCATGTGTTTGATTTGTAGGGTTCGGAATTATTTTGGGTATGTATTGGTTAAGTAAATACGATGCTAGGATATTTTGCCGTGATACAAAAATATCAATCAGACACCCTGATTGTAATGATCGGATTTTATACTCCGTAGAAAACCCTAGTTTAGAGGTTAATGCTTTGTTGGGTGTTGTGGAGGTAGAAGACGAGTTGAGTCGAGTTTTCATTATTAGAGAATTCACAGATGTCTTTGAACCTGTAGTAGGACTACCACCGAAAGGAGCCATTGAGTTTCGGATACATTTGGTACTAGGAGCAGAACTGTTGAGTAGACCACCAAGCAGGATGACACCCACCGAGATGAGGGAGCTGAAGGTGCAATTGGTGGATTTGGAAGGCAAGAATTTATCAGGCCAAGTAGTTTGCCTTGGGGAGCAGCCGTAGTGTTTGCTAAGAAGCCGGACGGAACGTTAAGGTTGTGTATCGATTATTATAAGCTGAATGAGAAAACGATAAAGAATCGATATATGTTGCCTAAAATTGATGATTTGTTCGATCAGTTGAGTGGAGCTAGAGTGTTTTCCCAGTTGGATTCAACAACAGGATTCCATCAGCTTAGAGTGGTAGAGGATAGTATTCCTTTGAAGGCGTTTAGAACTAGATATGGATCGTATGAATGGTTAGTAATGTCGTTCGGACTAACTAATGTGCCGTCATTCTTTGTGGATTTGATGAACCGAGTTTTCCAAGAGCATATGGATAGGTTCGTGTTAGTTTTCATAGATGATATTTTGATATACTCTAAGGATGAAAGAGAGCATGAAGTTCATCTTAGAGTGGTGCTTGAGACGTTGAGGCAGCATCAGTTGAATGTGAAATTTCCAAAGTGTCATTTCTGGAAGAAGGAAGTGAAGTTTCTTGGTCATGTAGTTTCAGAGAAAGGGTTGTCTGTAGATCCGACTAAGATCGAGGTAGTGTATAATTGGAAGAGACCCGAGACAGTGACTGAGATAAAGAGTTTTCTTAGATTAGTTGGGTATCATCGGAGATTCATTAAGGATTTTTCATGGATAGCAGCACCGATGACCAAGCTAACGTGAAGAATGTGAAGTTTGTTTAGACCGATAATGAGGAGGCATTCCAGAAGCTGAAACACTTAATGACGAATGCACCAGTGTTGGTTGTTCCAGAAGGGAATCAAGACTTAGTGGTGTATACAGATGTGTGGAACATGATTAGGAGCTATGTTAATGCAAAGAGGTAAAGTTATTGCTTATGCATCTCGACAGCTTAGACAGCATGAGGTTGGGTTTCCAACGCATGATTTGGAATTAGCTGCAGTAATTTTTGCGTTGAAGGTGTGGAGAAATTACCTTTTGGGAGAAAGATTCGAGTTGTATACGGATCATAAGTCGTTGAAGTATTTATTCTCTCAAAAGGAGCTGAATATGAGATAGCAGAGGTGGTTAGAGTTTATAGCCGCTTATGACTTTGACATTGAGTACACGCCAGGAAAAGGAAACAAGGTTGCATATGCACTTAGTAGAAAACATCAAAATGCAGTGTTGGCAATGATAGTTGAGTGGAAAGATTTGGAAGCATTGACAACATGCAGAGTATAGTAGAGATCTGAAACTAGATCTAGTAAGGAAATTGTTATGCTGTCATGTTTAGAAGTTCGACCGGCGATGATCGAAAAGATTTCTTCTAAGCAGAAAAATGATCTATTACTACTTGAATGGATCAGAAAGTTAAGAGAGTGAACAGAGAGTGATGACTTGAAAGATTTTAGTCATGAGCAAAATGGGTGGCTAAGGAAGAAAGAAAGGTTGTGTGTTCTGAATGTGGGAGACATTAGGAAGGAAGATCTTGAGGAATGCCATTGTTTGAAGTTCACTATTCATCTGGGAGGGACTAAGATGTATCAGGATATGAAGAGGAGTTTCTTCTGGGAAGGTATGAAGAGAGATGTAGGCTTATGGGTGAAGCAGTGTCTGAACTGTCAACAAGTAAAAGCCGAACATCAGAAACCAAGTGGGTTATTTTAGCCTTTAGATATTCCAATTTGGAAGTGGGATTCTACCTCGATGGATTTTATAGACGCGTTGCCAAGGTCAAATAGAGGAAATAAAAGTATATGGGTCATGGTGGACAGGTTGACCAAGAGTGCCCATTTCATTCCAGTTAAGTCAACTAGAACGACACCTGTTTTACCTAAGTTGTTTATGAAGAATGTAGTTAGACTGCATGGAATTCCTAGTAGTATAGTAAGTGATAGAGATTCCTTATTCACTAGCGAGTTCTAGAAGAGTCTACAAGATATTTTAGGTACCAAGCTCAAGATGAGTACCGCCTACCATCTGCAGGCAGATGGGCAAATGAAAAGAGTTAACAAAATCTTAGAAGATTTGCTAAGAGCTTGTGTGCTAGATTTTGGAGGATCATAGGAAGACCACCTACACTTAGTCGAGTTTTCGTATAACAACAGTTATCCGGCTAGTATAGGGATGACACTATTTGAAGCTTTGTATGGAAGGCCATGCAAATCTCCAGTTTGTTGGTTAGAGACCGGGGATAGGTTGGTTCTTGGTCCTGATTTAGTCCGAGAAGCTTCAGAAAAAATTGATTTCATTCGGGCTAGGATGAAGGAAGCTCGGTCTAGGTAGAAGAGCTATGCTGATAGAAGACGGAAAGACTTAGAATTCTCAGTTGGAGGTCATGTTTTCGTCAAGGTATCACCGATGAAAGGTGTAATTCGATTTGGAAGATCAGGGAAATTGGCACTGAGGTTCGTTGGACCATTTCCTATAGTAGAAAGGATCGGGAAACTCGCATATAGAGTGGAGTTACCGAACAGCTTGGAAGGAGTCCACGATGTTTTTCATATTTCTCATCTGAGAAAGTGTATTCGAGATCCATAGACTACTATTGCACCGACTGTGTTAGAGGACCTAGTAGTGGAACCGAACTTGACTATAGTTAGGAAGCCAGTTCGTATAGTCGCGAGAGATGAGAAGAGGTTAAGGAACAAGACAGTCAGATTAGTCAGAGTCCAGTGGAGTGACGACAAGAGAGACTGTACTTGGAAAACTGAAAGCAGGATTCGAGATACTTATCCCGACTTGTTTCATGGTATGTTTTCCCTTTATGATTGATTTTGATGAGTGCCTTATGGTAATTTCGAGGATGAAATTCTTTAAGGAAAGGAGTCTGTAATGACCCTAATTTTGATTAACATTGTTTAGGACATTTAATTAGTTAAATAAAATAAAATAATATAAATGGTTAAGGGATTGAGATTTGTATAATAAAGGGGTAGTCGTGCCTAGTTGAACTAATGAACAAAAAGGGATTTAAAATAAAATAGTAAGGGAAATTACATAAGGGCAATATAGGAATAAGCTACATCCTTATACCCTAAACCCTTAGGGTCACTTTCATTTTACAAACGTTCACAATCTAAACAAATTATAACCAAGGCCGGCCACTATTAGAACAGTAAGAGGAAGAGAAGCTAAATCAAGAGGAAAAGCTTAATCAAATTCAAACTAAGATTAAATCTCAACTCCTTAACAACAAAGCTAAAGGTGAATAATTATTACATCTCTTATTTTTTATGTTTCGGTTTCTAGAATCAGATCAGAATGTTTTTGCAAGTATATTGTCATGTTTTGAATGTTATACACACACACATGCTTGTTGATGAATTATACTTATTCATATTGATTTTAAGACATGTTTGAATTGAAAAACCTATCAAATGACATCCATATGCCTTGCGGTTTAATATATGGTCAAAAATGATATTTTAGAGATGAGTTTCAAATTTCATAATTTTCTAAATTAATGTGGATTTATTATTAAATTTCTAGTGAAGAAAATGATTATTTGGGTTTAAAATTAATTACGACAATTATATATATGCTTTGGGTCAGAAATTTTAATATGTTAGAAAACATATTAAAATTGATTTATGTGAATTTTTTGTAGAATTTTCCTAAGTGTTTTAATAAATATATAAAATTATTTAAGGTATGAGACTTAAATGTTTTATATGTTTATAAAAGGAGAAGGGGCTATTTGATAATGTTTTAAAATGTCAATCTCTAAAATTCGGCAACACCTTTCAGAAAAGATTTTAAAAAAGTAAAGGCAACCAATTATAGGATGATAAATAAGCAGCTTAGTTGAAAAGAATTACTTTTTAAAGTTGAAAGTCGGATTTTCTAAGGTCCCGCTGTCTCAACATCTTCGGAGCCACCTTTCGACTTAGTACCTCCGCCTCCTACCAGATCGAAACCAATGCACATGGTATCAAAGACTTGGTAGGTAGTGAATTGAACATAGACGATAAGTATAGGGTCGAAACAAGGGGTTACGAAGGGGTCGAAGCCTTGTTTTGTTTTCTAAAGGAAAAGCGCCTGCTTTGCTTTCGAACAAGATAGCCTTCGACTTGGTCATCTTTTGACTGGGTCAAATTTGTTTTAAAGAAAGGAGCTTTCGAAATAGGTTACACTCTTGTTTTAAGTAAATGCTTTCAAAGGGGTCGAAACCCCTACCCTCCACCTTTTTACCTTTCGAAGCAGTGCCTCTGAAAGGGTCCCTTTGTTTTAAAAATTAGAGCCGCTTCTCTAATGCTTTCGAAGGGATTGGTTTCGACACCATCCACTTCTTTACTTAGGAAATTGCTTTTGAAAGAGTTGCTTTCAACTTAGTTGTTTTAAGACCCTTTTTGATATCTTGAAAGTTAAACCCAAAGGTTTCAAAAGGAATGGTTTCCAATAGTTTCGAAAGGTTGTTCCATATATTTTAACTTGAACCCAATGCTTTTGTAAGGTTTGTTTTAAGTAGTATACTTTAATGCTTTTGAAAGGTAACAAGAAAAGGTTTCGAAGGGGAGGTTCCCTAGTATTTTCGAAAGGTATATATATAAGGTTTTGAAGGGGTGATTCCACAATGTTTTCGAAAGGTTTACCTTAGTGTTTAAATGAAAGGTTTCCAATGTTGTCGAAGGGAATGTTTAAAGTGTTTTAAAAGAGGATGTCTAAGGTTTATAAAGCTTTCGAAAGAGATGTTTTTAATGTTTTCGAAAGGACTATGGTAAAAGGTTTCGAAAGGTATGTTTCGGCCTTTCGACCTAAGGTTATAAAGTAAATAGTTTACTAGTGTCGAAAGGGGTACTTTCAATGGTCTCGAAAGGGGTACTTTCAAATGTTTCGAAAGAGATTGTTTAAAAGTTTAAACAAAGGTTTTGAATGTTTTCATCAATAATGTTTTGAGTAAGGGATATATCATGGCAAAGAGATTTGAGTAAAGCAAATAGTATATTTTCCTTGTATAAGTATGATTTAAAGGGTTAAATTATTTTGAAAAGGTTTTCAAGGAAAATTTAAAGGGTAGTTAATCCTAAGTAAAATGAATCAGATAATTGTATACCAGATGGGACTGGTACAGGGTCGTGCCCTATACATTAGCTATTAGCCCCTAGCTAATTTTAGTCCTAAATTCTAGTGTGTAGGGCTTAGTCACAGGTAAGACTTAAATGATGGTTACGCACAGAAAGGAATATATATGTACAAAGAAGAAAACTAGGTTATTGGTAAGCATGAATAACCATTAGGATCAGATGGCCCTTAAAGAAGTAAGTTAAGGACAGACCGTCCAGAAGTATATCTAACAGTTGTTAGATAATTTGTTTAGTTTGTCTGGTAGGCCCGAGTCAGCCAAAGGTTAGTAGTTAGCCAAATAAAACTACATTGTTTCAGACAGATGGTCAATTTATTACCTGTTTTGGGCATACATGATATTTGCTATTATTAATATAATCAGTTGATTAACCAGTTTGGTTGCAGGGTTTTGATTTGCAAAAAGATATGTTTTAAAGAGATATTAGTGAGGGGAAACCCGTTCCTCTAAGCGGCATGGTCTCACTTAATATCAGTAAACTGAGATGTAATAGTATTATTCACACCAAGCTTTATGTCTGACTCGAAGTTTATGTTTTCCCTATAAACTCTCGGGTGCTCAATATTAATTTCAGTAGATTGAGAGTCTGGGTTTTACAGGTTTAGTAGGTGTACGAATAAAGCTTCCGGAGACGAGCAGGAGGCTGATGTTAGTTATATTTAGGAGTCGTTGTTTTGTTTATTCCGCTGTGATGTATTAAGACAGTTTATGTCTATATAGTACTTTGATCATACAAGGGGGTATATTCATATGTCGCTCTTGGCGTATTTATGTAATAATTATATTTGATCTGAACCTGGGAAATGATTGGGATTGTGTAATGGAATATGAAACATATTTTGTGTAATGTAACTAGAAAATTTATTTTTAAAAAAATCTGTGATTTTATTTCGTAGTCATGTGCTTCTGATATTAAGGATACCATTAACATTACCGTATTTTGTCGTCGGAAGTTAATACTATAGATGGTTGTAGCATGTGTAGCGCTTAGCTTTGGGCCTCAAGATAGGGGATGTTACATGAGCTGTGATCCGATCTTTAGGACCCATGACGGGTCGTCATGGTTGACTGTGATATCAATCGTCAGCTCAGCCGCTGCAGCCTTGGTCTCTTTGGGCTCCTCATCATTTCTCGAATCTATATCTCTATAGAACCGACTGTGGCACCCGAGCCTACCCGAGCCAAGGCTCAGGTGCTGGTTGTCAATCTTCGGTAGTTTGGATGAGGACGGTCTTGTCCACACCCTTACCTTTCTCTTTGCGTTGAGCATCTCTCAACTCAGCTCCATAACAGGCATATCATGTTGCCTGATCACCATGAACAACTCCAACTCTGTTATTGGTTGGGAACTTCAAAGTCAAACACCATGGGGCAAGGGCTGCTCGGAATTCAGCCAGGGTTGGTAGGTCCAGAAAAATGTTGTAAGGAGAGTTGACATCCAAAACAACAAACGGCAAGATCCAAACTCTCCAACGGTCACCTTCTTCCAACTCTACAGGTAATTCAACATAACCAACGGCTTCAGTTGCAGTACCGTTAAAGCCATGAATGCAGGCTTTAGACAGTTTCAAATTCTTTGCTTCCATCCTCGTCTAATCATAAGCTTTCTTGAAAATTATGTGTACATAACTTCCATAATCAACCAATATCCTTTTTACAAAAGCGAGGCAAATCATGGCTGAAATGACCATTGGGCTGATCGTTGGAGCCTCCATCTTGTCTGCATCTCTATTTCCAAACAGGATATCATCTACCATTGTACGTTGCTGTTTCGCCGGAGTTCCATCCTCCGTGTTTGAACAATATTCAAAATCTACATGCTTAATCGCACTAGCATAGCTCTCCATCTCATGCCAACTTTTATCAGCCGGATGCGATCCTCCGACTATTGTATTGATCACTAATCTCCTATCGGTCCATGCAAGTTCCTCAGCCATGTGCGGTACTTGTCCTCGGTTGGGGTCGAAAGTCTTCTACCCACCATCCTACGGGTTTTTTACGAACTATCGTAACCTTCTTTCCCGAATCAGCTTTTCAATAATATCCTGGAGATGCCTACATTCATTGGTGTTATACCCATAACATTCATGAAACCGATAATATTTCCCGGTTTGTTTCTGCTCTCTGTTGATTCTTTCGAGGGCGGCTTCCTGTATTGCATGGTATTGCAGGTAGACAAATAGACATTCTCCAGGGACGTTTTTAGTGGGGTGTAAGTGTTGTACATCGGAATCCTAGGCTTTCCTCTCCCAGAATCCCTCTTTCGTTCTTGGCTCCTATCTTCGCCTTTATTTTGCTGATTCGGTTTTTATGGACATTCACTTGAAATTTTCCTAAGCTTTCATCAGACTGCTTTACTGCAATATTACTCTACACTCCCTCTCCACTTGGTCCTGCAACATTCAACTTCCTGGAGGATATGGCTTCCTCCTTTCTTAAATATTGAGCCGCCTTTGCATAAAAGCGCTTCAACGTTGCGGGTGGCTTGTTGACTAACCAATCGCCAAAATCAGATTCTAGATCAATTCCTCTTATCATGGCCATCAATATTGCATGGTCATTCAGATTAGTGATTTCTGTAACAGTTGTATGGAATCTCTCTAAATAATCTTTTAATGATTCTCCTGGGCCTGGATCACACTGGACAGGGATATTACATCCTTGGGGCGAGTTGCGTACATTCGGACCTGCTCCATAAACTTTGTTGCCAAATCATTAAATCTAGATATTGATCGTGGGGGTAACCTTGTGAACACATTGTTCCAGAGAGAGTTATGGGAAAATATCTACACTTAGTTGCATCGTCCGCTCGTGCGGAATGCATTAGCCATTCATATCTCATGATGTGCTACCTGGGGTCTGTTTTTCCCTCATAGGCAGGCATCAACGACATGTTGAACCTCCTTGGATATGCTGCATGCAAAACATTGTCAGTGAATGGGGTATGGCTTCTTGAGATTCCCCAGCCATCGTTAGTCAAGCCCTGGCTCTCTCTCACTAACTGTTTGACAATTACCGATAAGTCCGGCATTTGGATGGTTGGTGCCAAGCGGTGGTCACGTTCCACCTCGCATGAATGGTCTGGCGTCTGTGGGCCGTTTCACGCCTTCTTAGTTCAATATCTTCTCGATGTATATCTCATAAATTCACTTCATTGTCATTCCGGGGAAGCATTTGGTCAACATTTAACTGAAATCCATCATTCAAATTAGTCATAGCAACTCCATTTTGAATCCTAGCACGCACATGTAAGTTCCCATCTCTGGTGGAGGGATCGGCACTGATCATTCCTGGAAGACCACGATGCTTTGCCTGTTGATGCCCCGAAGTTTTTGCATGATATCCGTCTGTTCTGCGACGCCTAGGCTTGTGATACCCATCTGATGAACTAGAGCTCTCCGATGTCGAGTAAGGGGTAGGGTCCCTCCTAGTTTTTCCTCGCCGTTGCTGATTGAGTTGGTCCATAAGGTTGATATTGGCCTGGATCTGCTGATTTAACTCCCGACGGCTATTCATTAGCTCTCACATCAGATTCTAGAATTCAGCTCTCGTAATAGAATCAGTTGCATTCTGGACTTCAACTGGTTTAGCATTCACATCCATTGGTTGATTGCTTGGGTCTCCTTGCTGGATGCTAGTTTTCTCATTTCCTTCCATGTTCTGAGAAGTAGATCTAGTATTCCTCATCATTATTGATAGCTTTGCTTATATTTCTGCAAATCTGAGTAGTATAATCAGCTTCTTAAAGATAACAGCAGATCTTCTTTGGGGCATTTATCTAATCCAGTAGCAACAAAGGGATCCTAATAAATTGAGAATCAGGGATCTCAGTGAAAGCACTAAAATGTTTGCAACTAAATTGGTCACAAACACCCAAGAATAGTTTTTATAGAGAAGTAAATGAAGAAAAGCAAAATTAAACTGAGTAAATGAATAAGTAGGTAATAGAAGATAAGCAATAATTAAAGACATGGAGGTTTATAGTGGTTCGGTGTTGTATACCTATGTCCACTTTGAAGATTATCCTTTATTAATCACTTTTAAATATGATTACAGCAGTAGAAAATAGCAAGTACTATAGGATCATTTTCACCCTAGAGGGGGGGTGAATAGGGTGATACTAAATATTAATGCGGAAATAAAAATAAAAACAAAAACAGAGAACAAAGCAGAAAAGATCACACACAGTTTTACCCAGCTTCGGTAATAACCTGCCTACGTGCTTCCCCCAAGATTTCTACTAAAATTTAGGTAATCAGATGCTTACAAACACACGTAAACTCATGACACCCGCTAACTCGATGAACCTAATTCTAAGCTCAAAACCCTGCCACAACTCAGCCACTAAGTTGCGAATTCTCAAACTACGCCCCGTAGTTTGTACCTAGTTACACAACTAGAAATTTACAAAGTTTTAAAATAAAAGGTTACAAATAAAATTAAAACTAGATATCAAAACCCTATATTTAAAAATTAAAGCCAAATAGAAATGACCGGCTAAAGAAAAACTTGTTTCCCCTTTTCTTTTGTTAATGCCTTCGGCCGATTCCTTTTCCTCTTAAAAAATTAGGGTTCTGATGTAATTGCAGCCGCCTCTTAGAATCAATCGATTGAAGTGAAGATTTCGATCTAGTTTGCTTCATCAATCGACTCCTAGCTTTGATTGCTCATGGTTGCTTCAATTGTGTCGAGTTCGAATGGATAGAAATTGGTATGATTTTTGCCCCTTTTCGATTTTACTTATGCTCGACTTGATTGCTCTGTTAATTTGTTTGAGCTCGAACTCGATGCCTCTGCCAGTGATGAATTGGGTTGAATTTATAGGTATAGAAACCCTATTAATTCGTTTGTATATTTTGGTTTGAAGTTTTCATGATTTTATCACTTGCGTTGCTTGGCCGTTCGATTATTGCTTGAACAATGTGATGATTTATGACTTGTTCATTTCATACGTGCTACTCCTTGAATTTGAATTTTGCTCCGTTCTTTTCTCTCCTATGACTGTGGCATTTGAATTTGTGATAACTTTGATTTGCTGATTTCCAGAAGTCTTACTTGTTCATTTTGTTATCAACTGCGACTTTTCTGAATAATTTCACAGTGTTGTTTATTTTGTCATTTCTTTTTGAAACCATTCCTTGACCTCGTTCGAACAATTGAATGCTCTGTTACTTGATTACTAGTACATGCTCACTTGTTCAAACTGTTACATTTCCTTGACTGGTTCATGACCCACGGCTATGTCGTGATTAGCTTCAAGTTAATTGTCTATTCACTTTGTACATATATTTATGCACTTCATGTTGACTGAAACTGAAGTCGTATATATGCATGTAGTCCTTGTGCCATTTGATATCTTATTGTATTTGACCTGTTGTCTGCATTTAGTTAAGCAGCTGTCATGTTGCCTTGTATTCTCTGGAGTCTTGTGAAATTTGAAGTGGTCTTCATGTATATACATACATACATATATGTATGTATGTATATATATGTGATTCATTCTTGTGTTGTTTAAGTGAACTGATATATGTGTTCATTCATGTATACATATCCTTGTGCTTCACTTTGCTTTCTGATGAACTTATATTCTATGGCATCAATTATGTCCCTGTGCACTTGTTTTCATGTGTTCATCCCTACATACCTGAAATGATATATGTGTATACATATATATGCATCCATATGTATATAAGAGACTGGTCTAGTTGAGCTGCTTATGCTCCAATACCTGGATATGTTATGTTGACATGGTTTCACTTTGTATGCTGCATTTGTTTTTGTATTGAGTAACTCACTGCCTAACCTTGCTGTGTGGTTCCTGCTTCTGGAATGACCTTGGTCTGGTTCCACATGCTCTGCTCTGGTCTGGTCTGGTTCACCACTTTGTCTTTTTGCACTTGAGTCTGTCTGGAGCTTGTTGTCATGTTCGGTTGAAATGTTGCATTCACCGCTTTGTACATTTGAGCATGTTGAACTGCTGTGTCTTTTGCATGTTTTGAACTGGTGGTGAACTTGTTCCACTGGCTTGTTGTTTTGAGCATTCATGTGTGTACATGTTGTTTTCATTTGCACCTGACCATGCTTGAAACTTTGTTGCCTTTTGAACTAAATTTTGTTTTGTATTTTGGATTGCACCTGTGTTGAATCTAGCTTGTACTGGTCCTGGTTGCTTTTGAATCTGGTTTGGTGCACATGAGTCTGGTCTTGTAGTTTATTTCAGGTTTCATTTTGCAGACTGGTGTGTTCTTGTTTTGATTTGAAATCTGGTTTGGGTTACCTCTGAACCTGCATTTGCTCATTGATTTTGAAAATCATGCACATATTAATGTATATACATGCATACATATGCATGTATATATGTGTAATTGTGTAGTATATGTGTCGTATCCATTTATATTTGATTTGTACAAGTGTGCATTTGCACTAGTCTATGAGATGGAATTGGGAAACAACCTTGTGATATTTACAGTGATACACTGAATATTACAAGTTGTTCGTGCACATGTATTTGGTCCCTGTCAGAAAATATCAAAAGAAACAACCCAAATAACTGGGGCAAATAATATTTTAAAAACACACACTTCATTTTGCACTGCAAAAATATTTCTTTTTCAATTTTATTGTGTCAGTTATTTAACAGATGGCTGGACACAAGCTGAAGCTAGTCTAGATCAAGTGTATGAGTGTTGAGTGAATTATGTAGTGAGGTGATTATGTATGAAAAATTGTATATTGAAAATTGTGTTGTAATTGAAACCTGTATAGTGAGAGCTTAAATTTGTACTATTCGAATTTATAATAAAATATTTGTTTAAATAAGAATTCAGAGTTATTTATTTTATTCAACAAATATTTATTTAATTATGTAAAAAAATAAAATAGAACAATAACAAATACATTTAAACAAATATATATATATATATATGTTTATTATCATCAAATAAAATCATACACTAGCATATTCTACAATCTCCCCCTTTTGATGATAACAAATATATATTAAGATTTTTACTCTATTAAATGTATTTGGTCTTGATGAATTCTATTAGCTCCCCCTATTTAAATACTCCCCTTACAACAAAACTCCCCCTACACAGATGCGTGTAGTTAAAATTGAAAAATTAATTAAAAATAACTTTGAATAAAAACACTCTCGAATATTAGTAAGGATATCGCTCAAAAATCAAAATCTTAACCTCTCTCCCCCTTTCGTAATCATCAAAAATAATAATAGTAACTGAAATAGCTACGATTTTGATTAAAAATATAAAATCAAATCAAGAGGGAAATATTAATTTCAAATTCCAATTAATCAGACAAAAGTCATAATATTTTATTAATTAGAAACAAACTCTACTTTAGAGAAATGATAGGATTATAGAAAATTTTATATAGTGACAAGAGTTTGATATTTTCCATAAAGGAATAATTTGTGCATTTTCCCTTTTCAAATATTATACAAAAAAAATGTAAAGCACTTACTAACCATGCATAACCGTTAGGACTTTTAAATGAGGTTAGTAGTTACCCTCTTTTTTTAAAAAAATATGTCAAGTATTTTCTAACCATGCATAACCGTGAGGACTTTTAAATGAGATTAGAATATACTTGATATTTATCCCTTTCTTATATGCATCCCATCCATGCATAACCGCGAGGACTTTTAAATGAGAATGGAAGCCCATATATAGAAATTCAAGTAATTCACCCATGCATAACCGCGAGGACTTTTAAATGAGAGTGAATACTTTAGGATATAATTATTTTACAAAAAAATATTTCCTTATTTTGAAATACCAAATTCTGCACACTATATTATGATGTATGGATTGACAGAAATGTGAAAGTGATAGAAATGATCATGAAATAAGTACTAATCTAAAAATATTATAATTTTTTTTAAATTTTCATAAAATTATAAAATTATACTTCCTCTTGTTATAAAATATAATTTAATCACTATCCATCACTTTTCAAGCACTATAATAATTTTGATAAGTTCCAAAAGATTCAATTAGTCAATAGTTATCTTTTCTAGAGTAAATCTATTACCGAAATAAACTAGAGTATTTTTAACATGATGAAAACTCAAGTTTCAAAAATTAAAATAAGTGAAAATCAATTTTCTGTAAGGGGGTTTTGTGAAAATGACTTCTAGTTGAAAATTAATATAAATAATTAAATAATTGAAAAAATGATTTCAACATGAGATGATATCAGATACCAATTGTATTTGAGGTATTCATGGTGATATATAAGAAAAACATATACTCCTCAACACTTGAATTGTTTTTTTTTAATTTTCAACACGTCCATTTATATCAAGCACAAATAAAGTAATCTATATTGAGCAAAAACACACATTCAAAAAATTTGTCAAAGCAGTTTTGAAAATATATTTGATAGACATGAAGAGAGTCAATAATGATTGTTGTTTTAAAGTAGTTGACAATCTTTGTTTTGAAGACTCACTCAATTTGAAACCTTTATTTGGCTGATAAAAGTTTGATGTTTGATTTGGCTCATAACACGAGAGTTTTAAATTGGTTTCAAGTCAATTTGTCAAATCAATCAGAAATTATACTTGAAATACCACAACTTGTTTGTGTAAAACAGATATGCTTTCTGAGTTATATATTGAATTTATTGCAGTTTTCATGACATTCCAAAGTGAATCAATAAAACTAAAAACTAAAAAGTTGTAGCATTTTAAATCTATTTTCCAGAACATCTTGAATTTTACAAATCGGAGTTAAGAAGCTCAAGATATGGCAGAAATACTTCAACAATGTCGATGAAAACATAATTAACAATATGTGAACAAATTTGAGTTAAGAGATCATACCTCACTTTCATTCGATGCCGTGATATCCAAAATGCGATGATCTCCATCTAATCTTTATAGGCTAAGGAACATTTAAATTTTAGTTTATCAATCACCTAGAATAACTCGAAATCTATCTCCATCAAATTTGTTCCTTAGCCCACTTATGTGTCTAAATTTTGGAGAAGGCAGGTGGTCTAACTAAGGATGTAGGACCACTATTATTATCCATTAAAATCTTTGGTATCCAAATTTGTCTATATAACAAACCGTTAGCATCTACAATTGTATCCTTGGGAATCCAATTTTTTTTAAATTTCAAACCATTAATATTCATACTTTTTGGAATCCATATTTGTTTAAAGGTTTTGTGTTTGTATATATTTCGACAATTATTCTTGCCATGTCCAATATTTCCACACTTTACGCATTTGGTATCACACTTTTCCCCTTAACAGTGTTATTGGTCGGTTTTTCATATTTTGACACTTTCGCAAATCTAAATCCTTTCCTTTTATTCACGAAGTGTTGATTTTCTAAGAGCATATTAAATGATTTTTCTCCAGTGAAAAATTTCCAAGTAATCAACTCAAGTTTATTAACTTTGGATTTTAAAAGTTTATTTTCATTTATTAGCTTCGAACAACAACTAATGGTACTATCTCTCTTTTCAAAATTATTCATTTTCAAGCCTATATTTTCATTTTCAAGCTCTCTAATTTTAGTCTCAATTTCTAGCTTCTCAGTTTCAAAGAGTTCGAGTTTTTTAAATTCAATTTTTTCAAAATCCTTGATTTTTCAATCTCCTTTTCAAACCCGTGATTTAATCGAATAATTTCATATTTGCTCAAAATCATGTTTTCTTTTTCAAGAGTTTTGAAATTTTCGTTGACCTCATTTAATTTCTTTTCAAAAATCGCACATTTAGAACTTTCCGACCTCTTA
Source organism: Allium fistulosum (assembly GCA_030737815.1). Taxonomy (NCBI): domain Eukaryota; kingdom Viridiplantae; phylum Streptophyta; class Magnoliopsida; order Asparagales; family Amaryllidaceae; genus Allium; species Allium fistulosum. The sequence continues at coordinate 617,669,146 of CM060902.1, forward strand.
AAACTATCCAACTCTTTTTGCAAAATATTATTTTTACAAATCAACTCAGTTTTGTTCTTCTCCCGAATTAAAATTTTGTTTTCTAACTTTTGAAAGTTTTCATGAAAACAGGCAAATTCTTTTTCATAGTCCAAACACCTTTTTCAATTAGAATTTTTATTTTTCTTAATATTTTTAAGCTCATTTTCCAAATCATTATTTTTCTGATGCAGGTTAGATTGTTCCCTTTTCAACTTATTATTTTTCATCTCAAGAGCTTCATTATTTTCAATTAATTTTCGGCACAAGAAAACTAAATCATTGAATGAAAAATCACTTATCTCATCAGCCATTGAATCTTCATCACTGTTGTCTTTTGCAAATCCTGTAAAGCACATTTCTTTAACTGAGTCGATTGTGGAGGATTTCTCACCATTGTTGACTTTTGCACCATATATTGCATCAACAGTATTCCACATTACATGTGCACTTTCACAATGAGACATATGGTTAAAATTATCTCCATTGATATGGGAATATAGTATATGCATAGCAAGAGCATTAATCGAAGTATTTTTCTTGTCTACTATATCACACCCATTTTCAATAATATCCCAACATTTAGAATTAATAGATTTTAAATAAAATTCCATTTTTAATTTCCAATTTAAAAAATTTATTCCATCAAAAATAGGAGGAATAATACTGGACTGGCTCTCGCTAGATTTGCAACCAGGGTTAGACATCTATGCTATTAACCTTGCTCTGATACCACTTGTAGGATCGTTTTCACCCTAGAGGGGGGGTGAATAGGGTGATACTAAATATTAATGCGGAAATAAAAATAAAAATAGAAATAGAGAACAAAGTAGAAAAGATCACACACAGTTTTACCCAGCTTCGGCAATAACCTGCCTACGTGCTACCCCCAAGGTTTCTACTAGAAATTAGGTAATCAAACGCTTACAAACACACGTAAACTCGCGGCACCCGCTAACTCAATTAACCTAACTATAAGCTCAAAAACCTGCCACAACTCATCCATTGAGTTGCGAATTCTCAACTACGCCCCGTAGTTTGTACCTAGTTACACAACTAGAAATTTACAAAGTTTTAAAATAAAAGGTTACAAATAAAATTAAAACTAGATATCAAAACCCTATATTTAAAAATTGAAGCCCAATAGAAATGACCGGCCCAAGTAAATAATTTAAGAAAAACTTGTTTCCCCTTTTCTTTTGTTAATGCCTTCGACTGGTTCCTTTTCCTCTTCAAAAATTAGGGTTCTGATGTAATTGAAGCCGCCTCTTAGAATCAATCGATTAAAGTGAAGATTTCGATCTGGTTTGCTTCATCAATCGACTCCTAGCTTTGATTGCTCATGGTTGCTTCAATTGTGTCGAGTTCGAATGGATAGAAATTAGTATGATTTTTGCGCCTTTTCGATTTTACTTATGCTCGACTTGATTGCTATGTTGATTTGTTTGAGCTTGAACTCGATACCTCTGCCAGTGATGAATTGGGTTGAATTTATAGAGATAGAAACCCTATTAATTCATTCATGTATTTTTGGTTTGAAGTTTTCATGATTTTATCACTTACATTGCTTGGCCGTTCGATTATTGCTTGAACAATGTGATGATTTTTTACTTGTTCATTTCATATGTGCTACTCCATGAATTTGAATTTTGCTCCGTTCTTTTCTCTCCTACGACTGTGGCATTTGAATTTGTGATAACTTTGATTTGCTGATTTCCAGAAGTCTGACTTGTTCATTTTGTTATCAACTGCGACTTTTCTGAATAATTTCAAAGTGTTGTTTATTTTGTCATTTCTTTTTGAAACCATTCCTTGACCTCGTTCGAACTGTTGAATGCTTTGTTACTTGATTACTAGTACATGTTCACTTGTTCAAACTGCTACTTTTCCTTGACTGGTTCATGACCCACGGCTATGTTGTGATTAGCTTCGAGTTAATTGTTTGTTCTCTGTGTACATATATTTGTGCACTTCATGTTGACTGAAACTGAAGTTGTATATATGCATGTAGTCCTTGTGCCATTTGATATCTTATTGTATTTGACCTGTTGTCTGCATTTAGTTAAGCAGCTGTCATGTTGCCTTGTATTCTCTGGAGTCTTGTGAAATTTGAAGTGGTCTTCATGTATATACATACATACATATATGTATGTATATATGTATGATTCATTCTTGTGTTGTTTAAGTAAACTGATATATGTGTTCATTCATGTATACATATCCTTGTGCTTCACTTTGCTTTCTGATGAACTTATATTCTCTGGCATCAATTATGTCCTTGTGCACTTGTTTTCATGTGTTCATCCCTACATACCTAAAATGATATATGTGCATACATATATATGCATATATGCATCCATGTATATATGAGACTGGTCTAGTTGAGCTGCTTATGCTCCAATGCCTGGATATGTTATGTTGACATGGTTTCACTTTGTATGCTGCATTTGCATTTGTATTGAGTAACTCACTGCCTAGCCTTGCTATGTGGTTCCTACTTCTGGACTGACCTTAGTCTGGTTCCACATGCTCTGATCTGTTCTGGTTCACCACTTTGTCCTTTTGCACTTGAGTCTATCTGGAACTTGTTGTCATGTTGGGTTGAAATGTTGCATTCACCACATTGTACATTTGAGCATGTGGAACTGCTGTGTCTTTTGCATGTTTTGAACTGGTGGTGAACTTGTTCCACTGGCTTGTTGTTTTGAGCATTCATGTGTGTACATGTTGTTTTCATTTTCACATGACCATGCCTGAAACTTTGTTGCCTTTTGAACTGAATTTTGTTTTGTACTTTGGATTGCATCTGTGTTGAATCTAGCTTGTACTGGTCATGGTTGCTTTTGAATCTGGTTTGGTGCACATGAGTCTGGTCTTGTAGTTTATTTCAGGTTTCATTTTGCAGACTAGTGTGTTCTTGTTTTGATTTGAAATTTGGTTTGGGTTGCCTCTGAACCTGCATTTGCTCATTGATTTTGAAAATCATGCACATATTAATGTATATACATGCATACATATGCATGTATATATGTGTAATTGTGTAATATATGTGTCGTATCCATTTATGTTTGATTTGTACATGTGTGCATTTGCACTAGTCTATGAGATGGAATTGGGAAACGGCCTTATGATATTTACAGTGATACACTGTGAATATTACAAGTTGTTCGTGCACATATATTTGGTCCCTGTCAGAAAATATGAAAAGAAACAACCCAAATAACCGAGACAAATAATATTTTCAAAACACACACTTCATTTTGCACTGTAAAAATATTTCTTTTTCAATTTTACCATGTCAGTTATTTAACACATATAACTGATGGCCGGAGACAAGCTAAAGCTAGTCAAGATCAAGTGTATGAGTGTTGAGTGAATTATGTATGAAAAATTGTACATTGAAAATTGGGTTGTAATTGAAACTTATATAGTGAGAGCTTAAATTTGTACTATTGGAATTTGTAACAAAATATTTGTTTAAATAAGAATTCCGAGTTATTTATTTTATTCAACCAATATTTATTTAATTATGCGGAAAAATAAATTAGTACAATAACAAATACATTTAAACAAATATATATATATGTTTATTGTCATCAAACAAAAATCATACACTAGCATATTCTACAAGTACTCGATTACAATGGAGTCTAGAGTAACAAACAGCGTAAAGATCCTGAAAATGAACCAACGAGTCTGTATTTATAGGATGAGATGATGAGATATTTCGCTAAGATTTCGGCAGAAGGCTCTCTAGGTCCATAGGGGCCTACCATAACGATTGGTGGTTCTAACTCGATATTAGGAATGATCGGCTATAGTTATGCCGATCGTTATTTTTGGTCTCCAAATGATGTGCGATAATTTTTGAGAGGTTCCACATGCCTCTTGAATTTGCCCCTAGAATATGATGGCATTCTGAGTTGTAGATTGCGAGATATGGATCAATCTTTGTCACATTTGGAATGTTCACTGATCAAGCTACATCGATCGTTATGAAGGATCGGCCTAAAACGATCGACCTTCTTTGTATCTCAAATTTTGACCTGCGGTCGTTTTTGTGGGCTTCACTATTCAATATACGTATGCTTTGAAAGTTTCAAGTGGATTGGCCTTGTGGATTTTGAGATATCGATCGATCTTCGCTGATTTGAGCTGTTTTATGGATCGTTCTCGATCGATCCATATAAATATTTGCTTTGTCCGTAATTCGAGCATATAAACTCCGATTGTCTTGAAATTTGAAATGTAGTTTCATGGGGCTATGCCAGTAACTCCATACTGATTGCACCTCGATTGGGACCATTGTCCGAATTTTCCCGACCATCGTCCACAGTGTTGTATATAATCGATTCCTAAGGCTGATAACCATACGTTCCTAGCCAAGTCAATGATATCACGGCCTTGCCAAAAGGCAGAATAACAGTTGTGTACCCTACATATTATTTAGATCATCTTGTAGATAAAAATCTTTCAATTCTTTAGACAAAACATTTTTATTTATATTTTTAAATTATATACTTATTATTTCTTAGCTTTCCTAAGCTTAACGTTTTTTCTCACTTTTAGTAAGTTGTTACATCTTAGTTTGTTATTTTTCTTCATAATTTCAACACGGTGAAATTCAAATTAAACATTTGGAAACTGGCTTCCAAAATGTTACCCAAAATTCTCATATATTTAAATAATGGATTTATTATCATTAGCTACGTATATACTGCTATCGCAAGTATAAATTTAAGGCTATTGCATGTTTAAATGTAATAGCTATAGCACATCTAAATAGTTATCACATGTTTAGTTACCGCACATCTAAATAGCTATTACATCTTTAAATGGTTATCGCATATCTTGTTATCGCACACCTAAATAGAAATCGCACATCCAGTTATCGCACTTCTAAATTTAGTGCTTTCACACTTCTTACTTAAGTGTAATCTAAAGTAGTTATAGCAAGTCTAACTTTCAAGGCTATCACATGTATCAACTTAGATGCTATAACATGTATCAATTTGGATGTTATCGTAGGTATAAACTTGGTCTACCCCATGTATCAACTTAAATGCCATTGCATGTATCGGTTTAAGAGCTCACATGTATTAATTAGGATGTTATCGAAGGTATAAACTGAGCTATCGCTTGTATAAAAATGGTAAATATGTAATTAAATGAAAACTGATATTTTTCTAAATAAAGTAACTACTTTTTAACTAATTCTTTGCACATGCCTTATTTTCATTGGTTACTTTTATACTATGCAGAAATCTTCTAAAGATAGCCGAATTTCATTCCTCTAATTAAGCCTTAATTAATCACTTTTCTTAATTATTTTTATTAATTAAGGTATTTTTTACCTTACTATTTAATTCATAACAATCTGAAAAATGATGGGAAAATTCCCAAAAATTCATAGAAATATGAAAGCACCTTCCTTTATCTTTTATAAAACATCTAGATCAAAATATAAGATTTTAATACTTTTAAATATTAATTTACAACCAAAACTACTTTCCATTTCAACTTAGAAAATTCATAATAAACTATTTATTTATCCAAAAATTTTGAAATTTACTCCAATTTTGTTTTAATGTTTATGAATATCATATTGAAATTTCAAGCCATTTAGAGATGACTAATGCATGTTTTACTCTTAAACATGTCAAAACAAGGTCATTTAATATCCAAACATAAGTAGATTCATTCTAATATCATCAAAATATGGTACCTTCAAAACATTATAACAAATTTATATGAAAATAGGGTAACTATTACTCATCTAAGCCTTAAAACTTGATTAAAATCTTCTTCTTTTATTAAAAATGAGAGCTTTGATCCTTCGTTTGAGTCTATTTTCCTATCCATAGTAATGACAGTCGGCCTTGGTCGGTTTTAATTTGTTTTTGTGAAATGAAAATGATTAAAACGTTCTATTTAATCCCTTAATACAATAATTTGGGGTATGTGAACTAATAATTTGGGCATGGGATAAAATCCCTTCTTGCCTGACCTTATTATTATTTTTTTCCTTTAATACAAATTTACTTCGTTAAAACATTATATTTTATCCTTTCAATTTTTATGATCGACTTTAATTGCTAATTGCCCTAGATCCATTCAGCTAACCATTCTTAAGTGTCCCACGCTTAATTAGCCAACTTTTTTTAAGTAATTCTTTTAATTAAATTCCCTTAATTATCATTTGATAATTTTTATTAATTTTAATCTCATATTATGCCACTTCAAAATACGGGACATTACAGAACATGAAACTAATACGAAACATTGTGAAAATGTTGTGGATTGATGCAGAAGGGACTAAAATTAAAAGCAACGGTTGATAAAAAATGCAAGCTCAAACTGAGAAAGAGTCGATAATTGAAGTTGAAAACACTTTGTAATAATAGTTTTCCATTTCGTGGAAGCCACGAGAAGATATATGAAAAGTACTGGACATTTTGCCAACTTACTGAGTTTCGTGCGAAATTTGTTATAATTATGCAAGATCATCTTCGACGGGTGATGGATAAATAAATTCAAGATCATTATCTTAATCATAAAGCCAAGGACCACTAGCTTAAGTGATAATGGTATGATGCTCTAGGCTGAGGTCCTATGGGTCATGGGTTTAAATCTATGAGACATGAAAATGAGTGTTTTGCTTGACTAAATTAGCACTTTTATAATCAAAGAAATTATCTTAGTCATAAGATTCAAAATGGGATAATACTTCTAATATCAAATGAGATCAAAGCAAAAATAATAATCAAGATCTTAAAAGCAAAACATTTTCGATCATTCTTGATTGGACATTGGAATTAAGTCTTGAAAAACCAATGTGAATTATTATCAGATGTATGGATATTGAAGATATTGATGAAGTGAATGTGTAATAGTTTTTCCTCGGATTTATTGTGGTTGCTAACACATCGGGATTTGGCATTTTCAAACAACTTGAAATTGTTTTACATGAACTTAAGCTTAACATTGATGATATAAGAGGTGAAGGATATAACAACGGATCTAATATGAACTATAAGCATCAAGAAGTACAAAAAAGACTTCTTGATATAAATCATCGAGAATTTTATATGCCATGTGGTTGTCATAGTTTAACCCATGTGTAATGTAATGTGGCTAATTCTTGTGCTAAAGTAAGAATTTTTTTGCATTTGTACAATTTTTGATAGATTATTCTTAGGATCTTCTCATCGATGAGATGTTCTTAAAAAATATGTAAAAGGTTTAACACCAAAATCGCTATAGACTACTTGATGGGAAAGTCAATTTTAAATTGTAAAAGCAATTCAATTTCAACCATCAATGTTAAGATATGTGTTAATTGAAATTGAAAATAGCTCTAAAGAGGATATTGTGATGGCGGAAGCTAAAGACTTATGTGGTAATATTTTAGAGAATTTGAGTTCTTGATAAGCATTTGTATTTGGTACAAGTTATTAAATAAATGAATCAAGTAAGCAAAAATTGCAACATGAGGATAGAGGATGCAATCATAATAATAAAAACGACTAACTGAATTTGTTTGAAACTTTAGAGAACACGATTCTGAAGCATTGGTGAAATAATCAAAAGAGCTTGCTATAGATGTTGGTATTGAACCAAAATTTGAGGTGTAAAATATTATTCGTAGAAAAAACATTTTTATGAGGATACTAAAACTAGTAATGAAAAAAGTCAATCATTGGAAAAGACTTTTAGAGTCGTATACTTGATAACATAGATCAAGCTCTTATATCATTCAAATGTTAATTTGTACAAATTGAACTTTATGGCAACATCTTTGGATTTTTGTTAAAAGCAAAGTTTGTAAATATTGATAAAAATGAGTTAGTGGAACATTGCATTCGTTTTGAAAATTACTTAAAGTACAATGAACAATGTGGTATGTTTGGAAAAGATTAGTTTCAAGACTTAAAAGTCTTGCAAACTATGTTTCCTAATGAAATAATAAAATCTACTGAAGTTCTTGAATTTATAAGATCTTATGTGGAAGATGGTGGTTTCCGATGTGCACGGATTACTATCGGATTTTGTTAACTATCCATGCTTGATTGATTCCATGGATACAAATTTTTCTAAATTGAAACCGATTAATAACTGCCTTCGGACTATTATATCACAAGAACGATTGAATGAATTAGTAATGATCTCAATTGGAAGTGAGTTTTTAGAGAAGTTTAACTATGACAATTTGATTGAAGAATTTTCTTAAAAAATGCAAAACAAAGCATTTTTCTTTGAACTCTTTGAATAAAGTTGAACATAGTAATTTACGAGGTAAAATATATAGGCAATTTTTATGCTTGGCGTGGTGGTATTAACTTCTCTAACCATAGTAAATTAGATAGGGTTCTTGGTAATTTTGAATTACTATCTAAATTTCCCTACCTAAACGTTTATGTTGTTACTATTCTTCTAGTGACCATTCCCCTCTGCTCATTAGTTTCATTAACATTTTGTCTCAGGGCCAGAACAAACCTTGTAAATAGAATAATGCTTGGCCTTCCCTTTCGAGTATAAAACTACCATAGAAAGCTGCTTTAATGTGTCCTTTTAGGAAAGTCCAGTTTACAGTCTCATTAAGAGACTTAAATTGATGTCCGCGGGTGCGGTGCAATGGAAATGGGTGCCTAGGTCTGGTAACAGACCCAGGTACAAGCCATGTCTTGCACACACTTCTCGCAGAAATAGTACCCGAAGATTATAGATGTCATGAGTTGAAGTGGACAGGCACAACTTAATTCCCCTCGGGAGTTTACCGGTTCACCGGGTTCTCCTAGAGTATATTAAAATAAAAGACTTAAATTGAGTAAATCTCATCTTAAAGATTGGAACAACAACCATGGCATTAGATAACAATGTGACAAGCTTAGAGAGACTAATAACTCTTTATACTTGCACCTAATAGAGAATCCCCTCAATGACAATTTACTTTAGGCCTATAGGGCAAATCTACTACTTCTACAATCTCTGCTAATTGCATAAGCTGTAGAAAATCATTAAAATGCCACAACTGGGTGGCTATTACATAGGGCCAACCAAGCAAAAAAATTCATTCTAGGATGACTACAAGATAGAACAAACCCTCCCTCCATAGTCTTATAGATGAAAATGGACTTCTTATTGTAGATTCTAGCAAAATAAAGGATGAAACCATTCGTTATTTTACTAAACAGTACAATGCAGACTCTAATGGAAATCATGTTATAAACCAAAATTTTATATGTAAAAGATTTTGTCTACTAATGCTCGAAGGAATCTTTTATTACCAATTACCACAGAGGAGCTGAGGATCTCTACATTTCAGATAGACGATAATAGCAATTCAGGACCTGACAGGTTTAATACTAAGTTCTACAAGTATCAATGGAAGCAAATTAAGGAGGAACTTCTAGCTGTCATGAATTACAGTTTTTTTGAAGAGTGAAGTTTACAAAACAACTAAATCATACTTCTATTACTCTAGTCCCAAAATCAAAAAAAGTTAACAACCTAAGTGATTATAGGCCTATATCCTGCTGTAATGTTTTATACAAAATCATATCAAATATAATTTGTAGCAGGATGAAAGGTTTAATGGATGATTTAATATCTCTTAACCAAAATGCTTTTATTCCAAGTCGAAATATTTCATAATGTCCTTTGTTAACATATGAAATGGTTAGAAGTTCAAAAAAAAAAAAACCTCTATGTTAAGGTGGATTTACAAAAGGCTTATGACAGAATTAATATAGAGTTTATCATCCAAACTATGGAAAAAAAGGATCTTCCTCATCAATTCATGTCCCTCGTCCACCAGTGCATCTCTGCACCCATATTCTCTATCATCATCAATGGCACTCCTCAGGGTTTTATAATGAGTAATCGAGAAATCAGACAATGTGATCCTTTTTCTCAATACTTGTTTGCTATTGCTATGGAATATTTATCCACTAATCTGGATAGCGGGTTTCTATAAGGTAACTTAAGCCCATCATACAACATAGATCCAGTGTTAACTCACTTGATCTTTGCTAATGATCTGCTAATTTTCTCTAAAGCCACCTTAGAAAGCGCAAATTCAATTAATAATGTCATTTTTGACATAGAAATATACATTGGTCTAACTGTTAACACCTCCAAAACTAAGTTATTTTTTGGAAAAGGTGTAGCAATTAAGGACCAGATCATTCAACTTCTTAGGGTCCAAAGTGTAAGTCTACCCATTAAATATCTAGGAATTCCCTTTTCAGCAAATAAACTTAAGATTTCTAATTTTGGGGCTCTACTAGATAGGATTAATGGTAGACTTGTTGCCTGAAGTTGTAAGTTCTTAAACATTAGTGTTAGATTGGAGCTTATCAAGTCCAAATTCTACCCCATTATCCAATTTTGGATGCAAATTTATCAAATTCCAAAAACAATTCTTCACAAATAGAGCAGCAATGCTCTAACTTCATCTGGAAAGGTAAACATCATAATATAAATTGGACCATTGTTTGTAAACCCAAGAATGAGGGAGGTCTAGGGTTGAGAAAGCTCAAGGAACTGGAACAAGCATATCCTATCAAATTAATCTGGAATTTTTTTAATCAAAATACTCTTTAGGCTAAGTGGACTCACAATAGATAGTGTATGAAGATGAATTTTTGGATAGCCAAATTGGACAATAATGCTTCGTATACTTAAAAACTTATGCAACAAACCAGAGAATTATGCAGTAAATTAATTAATAGGAAAATTGCAAACGGTAGGAACACTGGCATTGGTTTGACCCATGGTTGAATGGGCAATCTCTTTCAAATATAGTCGGTCGGTCGTACATGACACTTTTTAATACTCAAGACAAATAAGTTAGCAACATTATTAATCACGGAGAATGGGACTTCACAAGTTAGAACTTGCCAGCTAATATATACAACCCAATTCAGAAGATTAAAATACACAGTAGCAACAGTGTTGATAAGTGGGAGTGGATATCTAATGGAGGTAAATTCTCATTAAAATCGACTTGGGAATTATCCAGAATAAAGGGTGAACAAGCTATGTGGAGCTATAAAGTTTGGAATCACTATTGCACTCCTAAAATGTCACTTACAACTTTTTTTGTTGTCCGTAGGTGTAGCGCAATGAAAAAGGGATGCCTAGATCTGGTAACAGATCCAGGTTCGAGCTTTGCCTTATACACACTTCTCGCAAAAAATAGTACTCGAAAGTTATAGATGTCATGAGTTAAGCGGACATACACAACTTAATTCCCCTCAGGAGTTTACCGATCCATCGGGTTCTCTTTAGTATATTCCAAAAAAAAAAATTCTTGCTATACATAATAGACTTTCTATCAAAGCACTCAGAGGATTCCTAGGACTTGCAGGCTATTACAGAAAATTTATCAAAGATTATGGATTGATAGCAAAACCATTAACAACAATGCTCAAAAAGAATTCTTTTTTATGGACTCAAGAGGCTATTGATGCATTTTATAAATTAAAATCTTGTTTGATTAGCCCACCTGTTTTAGCAATACCAGACTTTACCAAAGATTTTGTGATTGAATGTGATGCTAGTGGCTCAGGAGTTGGTGCTGTCCTTCTTCAAAGTGGTAAACCAATTGCATACATCAGTCAACCATTACAAGGGAGAAATTTATATTTATCCACATACGAGAAAGAACTGCTGGCCTTAATTCTTGCAACCAAAAAATGGTCTCAGTATTTATTGGGAAGAAAATTTATTATACGAACTGACCATCAAAGTTTACAACATCTATTATCTCAAAAATTGACTACTGGAATTCAAGGCAAGTGGTTAGCAAAGCTTCATGGCTATGACTACCAAGTTGAATATAAGCAAGGTCGAGAAAATATAATTGCAGATAGTCTTTCAAGAATTCATCAAAACACAGATTTGAATGTTTTGTCAGTGGTACAACCTGACTGGATAACTCAATTAAGAAGACAAATACACCAAACTCCCTTCTACATATTAAAGAAAGAGCAGATTTTAAATGGTAGCATATCCTCTAGCAAATACCAAATAATTGATGATTTAATATTCTACAAGGGCAGAATCCTACTTGATCATTCCCAAATCTCTTTAATAAATTCAATCCTCTTTGAATTTCACTCCTCTCCTTTAGGTGGCCATGCAGGGGTAAAGAAGACTCTCAAGCATAAAAAGAAAACTTTTTTTTGGAAGCATATTAAGAAATCAGTGGAGGATTATGTCAAGCAATGTGATACTTGTCAAAAATCAAAATCAGAAAATGTTGCTTATCCGGGCCTCTTACAACCACTACCTATTCCAGACAATATTTGGACTGATCTATCAATGGATTTTATTACCCACTTGCCTAAAAGTAACAGTGCTACAGTAATCTATGTAGTAGTTGATAGATTATCAAAATATGCACACTTCTTTTCCTTGCAACATCCATACACAGCAAAACAAGTAGCAAAGATATTTTTTGATGGAATTTTCAAACTCTATGGTATGCCAAAAACAATTGTCAGCGACAGAGATACAATATTTTTAAGTAATTTTTGGCAAGAATTATTTTCTCTTCAAGGTTGCACTCTTAAATTTAGCTCAGCTTACCATCCTCAATCAGATGGTCAAACTGAAGTTACAAACAAGATTTTACAAACATACCTGCGTTGTTTTATATCACACCAGCCTAGCGAATGGACTAGGTGGCTAACATTGGCAGAATACTGGTTCAATACTTCTTGGAAAGAACCTACAAAGATGACACCATATGAAGTAGTCTACGGGAAGCAGCCACCATCACTTCTATCTTATGTTCCTCACACTGCAAAAGTAGAGCAAGTGGAACAACATTTATTTTCTAGAGATATAACATTACAATTCCTAAAAGGTACTCTACAATTGGCACAAGAAAGAATGCAAAAATTTGCCAACAGAAATAGAACAGAGAGGCATTTTTCTGTGAATGACTGGGTTTATCTTAAATTACAACCATATAGACAAATTTCGGTCGGTGAAACTAAAACAAATAAACTCTCTCCAAAATACTTTGGACCATTTAAAATAATAAAGAAGATTGGAGAAGTTGCATACCTATTAGAACTGCCTGCAGGTGCTCAAATTCATCCTGTTTTCCATATCAGCCAATTGAAAAAGAAACTGGGCACAAAAATGATTCTTCAACAAAGCCTTCCATCATTCAGAGAAGAGATTGTCGAAGAACCTGAAAAAATTCTTGATCGACGTCTAATACCTCGAGACAACAAACCTGTCGCTCAAGCTTTGATAAAGTGGAAGAATAAGCCTACAACAGACGCAACTTGGGAAGACTACTGGGTTACAATTCGCAAATTTCCAACTCTGGACCTTGAGACAAGGTCCCTCTTTCATGGGAGGGGGAGTTGTTACACTACGGCATTTCATCAAACACCTAGTATAAGCTGTCAAACACATAGCAAATCACCTTGCAGCTCTTCTGGATTCAAAGTACAAGCTTCAGACGGCTCAATGGAGATACAGAACCCTGAGGAAGCAATCAGCTACAAGAAAATAACAATGAATGGTTAGAGAAAGATGGTGCACATTGTGCACGTACACAGCATAATACCCCGTCTTTATATTTTTCTGAAACCATGATTAGTTTAGCTATGAGTTGTAATTCCAACGGCTAGTTTGAATAAGTCAGTGATGCAAACTGTTTAAATATGGTTAGAGCTTGTGTACATTTTTCATATGAAGAAAATTAATAAAAGATCATTTTTCTTTACCTGTTGTTATCTGTGCAAGTTTTCTTCTATTTTCTCACCTACTTCTGTTTATGTATTAAAATCATCTCATTCTTCCCCTGAGTTATCATCACCTACTTCTGTTTATTTCCTTTACCTGTCTTCTTCTTAAATCTAAAACACCATCTTACCTGCTCCACCATGACACTAACCCGAGCACAATCCCAAAAGGAAAAGGAGCTTACCACCACTCTCCTTTACAAGGCTTCATCTTAGTTACTACTGAATCGGAATTAGGGATCAGATCTGACTGAGTTCCCATAGAGTCGGGTTGATTCTTCTTGCATTCGAATCTGTGCGAAAGCTAGCTTGTTGGATTAGAGCCGCCGCCATTATTGTTAAAAGTGATTGCCAGGGCTACATAATTAATGAAGTCGTTTAGATTTAATTGTAGTACTCTTTGTTTTTATTATTTAGTAATTGGGCCTGGATGAAGTAGTGCTGACCCGTATGAGACGTTTAGTTTTATTCTCTACTATTGGTTCTTTTCCTGTTCTTGTTTTGGGTGACACTCTTTACTTTGTATCCAAACTCTATCACTTTTTCTCAATAAAGTACCTCCTTCTCAAAAAAAAGTTGATTATTATTTTGTATGAAAAATTGAAGAATAGTTCATTTTTTATTTTAATTGAATATTGTTTTCTACTTCATGTAGCGCAGTATGTTATAGTGTTCTACCTAAGATTGAAATTAGAAAAAAAAAAACATTGAAATTTTATATAAAACTGAATAACAAAATTCAAATGTGGATTGGATTGGTCAACAGATTACAAAATACTTTCAAATTATTTTTATCATCAATACATCAGTATTCATGTAATCATATAATGTACCAACGACCTCTAAGTTCAAATAAGCTCTTGCATGAAATTCGTTTCCATTAAATAGCAAAAGTTGCTAATTACCACTAATACAATAGTAATTATAGGTTGTCGATCAGAGATTTCGGCCATTGGGGCAGAATAAAAAAACAAAAAACAAAAAAAGAAGAAGAAGCGTGAAAGGCGCCAATGTTTTCATCTGCTAAAATAACCGTCAATGTTTTTCAATTTAATTTGATAGGAAACTGAAAATAACCGTTAAGGTGATAATTTTTTAGCTTTGGTGTTTACAGCATGATTCCGTAAGGCAATCGTACGGTAAAATCCAGAAAAATAGCATAAAACACGGGCAAGAAGGACCGCTGAAAAGATTTTGTTGTCTCGATTGGTTAGTTTATATTTGCCGCTGTGTTTGCTCCAATTCAGTCGGATATTAAATATCAAATCCAAATACAACACATGATAAGATACTACACTTAAAAGAACAAGAACAATAACACTCAGTATTTCATTGAAGGGGATATTTGATAAAATTATCACCATTTACAAA
Organism: Allium fistulosum; assembly: GCA_030737815.1. Lineage (NCBI taxonomy): Eukaryota > Viridiplantae > Streptophyta > Magnoliopsida > Asparagales > Amaryllidaceae > Allium > Allium fistulosum. The sequence goes on from CM060902.1 coordinate 617,684,304, forward strand.
ATACAACACATATATAGTAAGCGCACTTTTGAAAAAATTGCAGAATAAGTACTCGCATCTCTATTATGCAAGGCAATGCTGTTGAATATATTGGGTATAATTTAATATAGATTATATAAGTCCAAGCGACTTAAGCTGGTTGACATGCTCAGGCGGCAGAGTCGGTGGGCACCAATCTGAGCCTGTCATCTCACTGTCAACATCTTCTACAACATACTCCTGATCATAACAAAAACGTTCTCTATTGTTAGTAAAGCATCAGTATCATTAAACATGATATCTTGAGTAGCTTAAGACATGATTCTTCAAATCTAGACGTTCTACCTAACAATTACTAATCAATGATAAAATATGAAGAGCACTATAACTTAAGACATGTTCTCCACCAAATTCATTAAAAAAAAGGCAACGTCGCGAGCTATATCTCACTGTGTATAAATTACTTTGTATCCATCTTTTGTATCACACAAATTTCATATCATTATCCAAGCTACATACTAAACTACCTAAGATTATGATGACAGCAAATTTTTCATTACCATGTCATTATCAATCAGTTGTATCAATTTTTGAGCTCAGTCGATACACACCAATTCAATCCGTATAGCATCGGCAAATTTATAACTTTAAATGGTAAAAACATCTATACTATTAATCTAGCAATTACACTTAAATGATGTAAATTGCATTCTTTCTACTTCTTGTTTCTTTCGGACCCATTGAAATGTATAACCAAATACCATTGCAGTGAAGAACATAACGAACTTTTATTTTTTTAAACAAATGGTAACTATCATCATTACCAATGTCATTATCAATCAGCTGTTATAAATTTTGAGCTCGGTCAATACACCAATACAATCGGTACATCATCGTAAATTACCAATTTAAATTGTAAAAGATCTACACTATTTAATCTAGCAATTACATCTAAATGATGCAAATTGCATTCTTTCTAGTTCTTGTTTCTTTGGTATATTAAGTGACCCGGTGAAATGTATGACCAAATACCATTGCAATGAAAAAAAATACCAAACTTTCTGTTTTTTAAACAAGCGGTAATTATAAAACTTTGAAAGTTATTTTTGAATATGGTTAAAAATAACAAACTTTTCGTTCAAAATACTGCTATTGAAATATCTCTCCCTCTTTTTTTCTTCCTTGAATATGGTTCATTAATGCCAACAAGTATCGATCTCGGGAATCGAACTCATGACCTTTAATCTCATAGTCTAACTACCAACCAACTGCACAAACCATGTTGGCATATCTCCCGAAATTTATCGTTGTTTCATCCGAAATCATGCTCCATTTTCAGAAAAAATAACGAAATATCATTTGTTTGCTCAAAATGTATGCACTAATGAAAATATTAATATAGACAAATGAAAATATTCATATTCAACTGCTGTGAACGATGAATGATTTAATTCACTTATTGTATATTTGTGTTTCCTCCTCATTTTTTATTAGTAAGCATTTAATTAGACATGTATATGTGCAAATCCTACCTCTGTTTGTTCAAATTTCAGAGTTGTTTGTTTAATATGCAGGTTTTCTTCCTAAATAACTTGTTAAATTACAAGTACATATTATGTTTTGCAAATTTTTCTTGCATTGGTTACTTCTTATTAACATGTCCATCATTTTCCTAGTATTATTTAATATTATCTTGATATTTTGAATATCACATATCATTACTTGATCGTTCTGTAGTCAAGATTAACAATATAACACGTCTGCAATTTTGTTGATATAATCCAATAAATTCTCAATATTCTTAAAGATCGCATATGGTACTTGACCGATATGATACAACATTTTTAAATAACGATATTAACAACATAGACTGACAGTATTAATAATCCCAAAGGTCCGCATTTCTAGTTTACCCAGTAAAAACAGTACAATAACAATATTTTCAAAATTGTAGCTGTAACTATTACCATAATAGCCCAACTGTTATCTAGTTCTTTTGTCAACTTCCTTTTCAAGTCCTTCACATTTTCTAGTTGACAAAAATTGGGTGAATAATAAGCAATGTTTTAAAAAACGCGCGTGAGGCGCGTCTTGAGATGAGCCTCAAGGCGAGGCGCAAGCCATTACACAGAGGCGCGGTTGGAAAAACGTTTATCCTCTAAAGTGTGCGCCTCAGATGGTTGAGGCGCAAAAAATGCAAAAAGCGTGCGCCTCAGTTAAAATGCACGGTGAGGCGTAAGCCTCTGAAGACAAATTTTGGCCTGCTATTTTATTATCTTTCTACCCTAATTCTGTTTTTTTTCTATCTACTCACTCAACTCGACTTCACTTCTTCAAAGCAAAACAAGGTAATTTTTTTGAAAAAAAAAACTTGAACATTAAGGAATCAATTTGATTCCTTACTGGAATCGATCAATATTTTATTTTTTATAAAAAGAATTGATTTCTGAAGCGTGTGTTTACCGTGTAACGTTTGGCAGTGCATCCTGTGAATTGAAAAGAAGAGATGAGCAAAGATACTGCGTGAAAGTAGGTTAAAGGTTTACCGGATTCTACCAATTCGAAATACTTTCTTTGTGGATTTTGTGATCATAGATGCACTGGAGGAATTGCTCATTCTAAACAACATTTAACATGCACTCATTATATATTTTGCGTTTTTCTTTACCCGAAAAGCTTACGCCTCAAGTTTCGAGGCTTATGCCTCGCCTCACGGACCTGAAAACGCTTCGTGTACGCTTTCACCTTTTAAAACCTTGATAATAAGTATGAATTAGTAAGTAAAGCAAAAGTGTAAACAACAAGGTTTGAGATATCGGTTTCAATCTTTTGTAAGTCTTGGAATTTCGATCTAATTCGTAAATTTCGGGAATTTCAAATTAGGATTCGGTTTCGAAATTCGTTATCTATTTTTCATATAATCACACATTTTTTAATTTATCAAAATAAACTGTCTAATTTATCATTAAGCGAAAAATAAGATATAGGCAAATAATATTGATTAATTATAAATATTCATAACACGAATAAGTATTTATTCATTACTTCATTCAGCTTTTTTTAGTTACACTTCTCATATATTTTACCATTTAATATGTTTCTAGATTTAAATTTTCAGATTTTGAATTTTCATATATTTGAAACTCAATTTTTTTTCCTTTAAAACTCGAAGTTCAATAGTTTTTTTTTACGTGGTTTTAGTTTGATTTTGTTACGACCCGGATTGAAACCAAAACGGAATGGTTGAAATCTCACTGTTTTAGTAGAAACCTCAAATCTTGATAAATAGCAATGTTCTTTATTTAAACCCTCAAACCTTGATAAATAGCAATACTCTTTATTTAAACCAGACACTTCTGCTCATAATTTTCTGAAAAAAACATGCATTGATCCTACAACACACTGGATAATTAACAAAAAGAAAATGATTGTCATCGTTATAATTTGACCTACGAATCCTTTGCACTATGGTAAGATGAACAATCACTCACGTATCTTTTATCTAGGAATGCTCATACTTTACGACGAAGAAGGCAAAAAACAAGAGGGATAAAAAAATATTGTCATTAATGTTAAGACTCACTTTTGTAAGCATGCGTTTTGCAAGTATATGGTAATGTCTCTGCCAAATCCTCTGCCCAACCATCGTAGCAACAAGAACGCTATAGAATATTCCAATGATAGTAAACAACCCCAGGACAATCAATCCCATTATAAACAGCAAAGGCAAGCCAGCTTCTCCAGCTCCTCCTAAGCAACCACACTCTCCTGCAGTGCCCGCACAGCCTTCGAAGCAAGTGGTGCAGTCAGTCCACATGCATAGCGTACCCGGAAGATGGCATTCTCTGCATGTGCTGGAAATTAGGGAGTGAGGATAGCTATCTTATAATGGATTTGAAGATAATGCACAAAATGGTAAAATATATATAGGGTGAATTCGTATATAACCCTGCATGGCAGCAACAGTTGCATAGTTCTCTGCATGGCTGTGCTAAATCATTGCGTACTCTTCTATCGTAACAAGTTATGAAGCACCCTGATAGTCCTAATAAGGAGAAGAACATAAGTGCACCTGCATTTTCAATAAGAAACAGTCATTAAAACGCAATTTCTTAGTGCCACCACAAAGGTGAATTTGACAAATTCATTTCTAATTATACAAAAAAAAATGCATTGGTAAGTCTATGAAACAACAAATGGTAGTTGAAAGCAACGAATTTATACAACTTTATTTTGAGTTACCGCCAATATTAGTCATAAACGGCATGAATGGACCATGGTTCACAAAAACTAATTCAAAATGACATGTTTAAAGCAGAAAAAATTGGTCTCTGATAATATGAGTCACTCTATAGTTCATCTGTATGCTATATGCTAAAGTTTTGAAAGAAAACTTCAAAAAGTTAGTCCAACAATTATAACTTCTGTTAGCTTATAACCCCACAAGTTACCCAATTGGTAAGTAGCATAATCAGTTGATCATGGTTCACATGTTAGAACTTCACAACTGATAGTTGTCGCTATTCAACCCATGATTTACCCAGAGTATATGTTGGGAGTTCAGTGCATATTTCTTCACCATATACAAGCAAGCTTAATTCTCTAAGATTTCAAAGAAAGTGCAAACTACCTACAAAGAAATTGGAATATAACTAAATATGCATACTCTATACACTAAAAATATAAAAAGTGGAAGAAAAAAAAATTAAGGAAAAAAACCTCTGTAACCTACACCGAACAAAATTACTTCAGTGATGTGATAGGATATTCATGCACAATTGAATCACCAGAAAATTCGCAACATTTATGTTTTAAAAAAAAATTGAAATAGAAGACCACCCTTACAATAATTTGAAAGTATAAAGGTTGTATCTTTGAAATACCTGTGTATGTCATATAGAGACACCTCAGTTTTACAAAACACCTCAAATATTGATATAGTGATACTATTTTGTACTTTGTGTCTTGTTATTTTCATAAGGATTGGCATTTTGTACTACTAAGCAAATTTCTATAGAGGAGTTTTATCTATGTATCTCAGGTATGTAATGAGCATCTTTACAAAATATCACTACATTTTTATTTTTAATTTGTCATGTTTATGCCTAAACACGTGAACCCACATGGGCATCCTAGTGCTTGTGTTGTGCTCATGATTAGTAATGGTGAGATTATAGAAAACTCGTAGCAATCACTGAAAAAGTCATTTGATAATGACATGAACCAACAAGACAAGAAGCACATATATTCGGTAATTTTTATTCTTCTCCTAATGACAATTAAAACAAGTGTTACTTTAATGAATTAAAAAGAGACCTGATGCTTTATTAGCTGTAGTGCTAGAAGCAACAAACACAGGAACAGGAGGGTTCCTCAATAATATTTGTCCATTCTTGAACACCACAAATGCGTAGAAAAGGGTATAGAAGCCATATTATAGGAAATTTGGAAAACAAAATTAATATCTGAAATGCATGTTTAACCAAACTTTACTGCAATTAATAAAAGTTGAACGTATTGTTTTGACCGAGACACGGATTTCAACTGTCAGCAAAATACCCAAACTACCCTTCCCCATATAATCTTAACTCCAAAAAACTCTAAATCAGTCTCTGCTCCTGTGCTCCATACCCATCCCCGTATAATCTTAACTAAAAGAAAAGGGAAACTAAATTAGTCTCTGCTCGACACAAATAATCGCTATCATACCTCCTAAAACTCGTGCCACTTTCCCTTCGATCGCCGTCACATTCTGTTGCTCCTCCTCGGTCCATCTTCAGTTACAATCAGATACGATTCAAATTGATTTTTCTTTCAAATTTGCATGTCTAGATTTCTGTATTTGAATCCATTTGATTCCTTTGATAGTTATGTATCTGAATTGATTTCACATTTGTGTACTTGGAATATTTTAAGCCATTTCAGAACTAAATGAAAGTTCTGGCAATTATTCGTGCCATATCAATTCATTTTGCCTATACATACTGATTATGTTATAATTTTGACAATAAAGTATGTAGCATTGATGTTTCATTTTTCTGGATTCGGCAATTTGCACTCTAATGCTGTCTGTAATGAAAAACATACGTGTTTTCAACCGTCTATTGAAAATTGGGTAATTTTCAGTGTTATTTATGGTGTGAAAAATAATGCTCTTTCTTAATGGAGGGTTTGATACTTGGGATTTGAATCATTTGACAATTAATTCCAAATATTTTGCTTCCCTATTTGATTCGGTTAGTTTCTCCTATTCAATCTCATAGGATTACATTTGTTTTACATATAGTAATATTTAGCAATACTAGAGGGTTGCTTTCTCATTGTTGCTGACTGTTGTATGTCAGCGATAATTCAGGAGAAAAGGCTTACAAGAAAGCGGTATGTAACCTCCTGCTTTATCTATGGTACACCCTAGTTGTCAATAGAACTAAAGGTATGTTTAATGATTTATGTCTACTTGGAGACTGTGGTACGATAACCTATCTGCTACTAAAAGCTCCACCCAGGCTTATTAGGCTCTCCCTAATCTTTATTTTTGAGCTTGATACCCTGACACTTATTAGTGTTGTTTTGCCTTATCTTTTATAGTGTCGCCAAAATGTATTTTAACCTTCAAAGCCTAGCACTCCGCCCCGTTAGTAGCAACATTGACGATAATAAGTTGACACCCTTGGCCCTTTTTTAGAAAAGAACTTTTAAGTCTCATTTTAACGTCCTTGTGCAACTAAAAGAAAAACACATAAGCGAACACTATTCATGTAAACCATGTGCTAACACCACTATCATTTGATAATAAATATGTTCATGTAAACCATGTCCATGTAATAATAGTTAAAGTTTTACCACATATGTAGTAAAAGCTAACGCCACTATCGAAACCCCATGCATGTCTCAAACCAAATTGTTGATGACGATCAAGCATATAAACCAAATAGGACAGGAGAGAAATAACCTATGGAGGAAAAAACATGGGTATTAAAATACACACAGTATAGAAAATGTTACATAATTGAAACAAAGCTGAAGAACAAAATATGTTACAACAGACTTACAAGTTGAACAGCACCAAAAATACATAATATATCACGGGTCACAAAAAATCTGAACTTCAATGTTCTCCATTTTCTATCTGCATGGCCATGAACTCTCAGGTAGTAAGGAGCCTTGCATGTTGTACAATGAGCAAATGCAAACCCTTCCTGGAGTATGTAAATGCTGGTATTAAAATGGCATCTTAATTGATGTTAAAACAAGTTAGCTTTCTCATGGTTCTAATTCTCGTATAGATTGTAGAACTGAACTTTCAAGGTTCCTGATCCACCTTGTACATTGATTGCATGCCTTAACTATTAATTTCTACTATATGAGCCGTCTGCAGTTAATATAAATTACTACAATTCAGTACAAATTTATGCTGCTAGTTATTGAAGTTGGCAGACTACTTACTAAGATTTGAATTTAATAACTTACAGGCTAATTCTATTGCAACCCCAAAAATCGCCGAGTTTAACTCCAAAATTAAATAAATCTGACCAAAGTGTCCCTATTTTTACTTCTTCATTCTTTATTCTTTACCCCTTGGCTATAAAAATCTTACAACTTTGATTTAAAGTTTGAACTTTACGACTTAAGATTTGAATCTCGTTTTGAAAACCTTGCTTTACCCATTAAACCCTTAGAAAACTTAAGTTAAATCTAACAACGCAAACCTATGAATTTCTACATCAAATCAATAAGATCTATTGGTGAAATCTTGCACCTCTCATTTTTGATCTACCGCTCCTACATCAATTTCAATAATCATTACTAAAAAAAATACCGATAAATTTGCGTGAAAATGAAATAGAAAGATGAATGTACATCAATCAATAGTTAAAATCTACATCTATGTAGATATGGACAAAATCTTTAAATTCTAAATCTAAGGTTTGAAAGTTTTAAAATGGAAAATGCTATGATTTGTTATTAGATGAACTACTATGCAATGCTGGATGGGGTTAGGTTTTTTTTTTCCCTCTACTCAGAAACTTTTGAAATATATTCATTTTTTTTTCAAATTTAGGGGTAAAATAAGATTGTTTTTTAAATATATTCATTTTGTCAAGTTTAAGGGTAAAATCAACAACTTTTGTCTTTGCAATAGAATTTACCTACTTTATATGAGTTAAGCCCTTTCTTCAATAGGAGATTGTTAAAATGACTCCATTTTGGGGTGACAATTTTAAGGAGACTCCGTGGAATTTGAAATTGTCATGAAGATACTACAATATATTTTAAATACATTGTGTTAATTACTGGATAACCCCTGATTATCACAAAACATGAAAACGACAGGGACTAGCCGATATTTTATTATGTATGTAAAATTCGACAGTGACATACGAAGATAGGAAGAAAATTGGGAAAGAATTAGAGTAATGACGTGGGAAAAAAGTAATTAGTTTCATTTTTATATGAAGACTTCATTCTCTTCTGTTCCCATTGCATTTATAAAATCTCTAAAAAAAATTCCCCTCCCAAGAAAAATAAAATAAAAATGAAGTTCATTTAGCAATTTCTTTTGATTAAGACAAGACTCTTGCTAAAGAGCACCACAATTCTTCTTCTGAATACCCATTTTCAAATACCCAGTAGTTCATAAATATATTTCCATACAACATAAAGGTCATTTAGCAAAAAAACAAAACAAAACAAAACATCAACGATCGGTTTAGTTTCAATTGATCCCAAGTTAGAAAAAGTTTGTTTGGAAAAATATTATCAAACAAGTATTTCTATTTTCTAAGATGTTTCTAAGAGAAATGCAGTGCCGTTAGCATTTTGAAATGGCATCTTAGTGCTGATGTTAAAATAAATCAGCATTTTCATGTTGTATCGATTGTCACGATTTCATGTAGAACTAAACCTTCAAGGATCTTGATCCACTTTTTGCATTGATTGCATGTCAAGGTTATTTATTTCTATTATTTGCAGTTAATATAAATTATTACAAATAACTATTATCAGCTATTGAATTTTGCAGACTACTTGTTAAGATTGAGATCTAATATGTTATAGGCTAATTCTGCTGCAATCCCAAAAATAGCTGCCTTTACCCCTAAAATTAATTAATTAAATCTGATCAAGGTTCCCCCTTCTTCTTCCTTCTCTATTCTTTACCCATTAAAACCTAGACAACACAAGTCTAAAATCAAATCTAACACCGCAAATCTATGAATTTCTACATCAAATTAATGAGATATGTTGACAAAATCTCTCGACTGCTCACATTTCAGCCTGCCATCGCCCATCAATTTCAACTTAAAAAACAAAACTGATATATTTGCATGAAAATGAAAGAGATGCATGAATATACATCAATCTTTCATTGAAATCTACGTAGAAATAATGGATATTATTTTTTAATTTCTAAATCTAGGGTTTGAAAATTTCAAAATAGGGAAATGGTATGATGTGCTATAAAATCCCAAAATTTTAGGGAGTGAGTTTCATGGGGTGATTGAACGGCAGTCATGAGATTTGGTTCAGGCAAATTTTCTTACCTAGTTTCAGGCCTTACAGTTTTATTGTTTGTTTTTAGATGAATAGTAAACTACTGTGCAAACATGGATGGCATTACTTTGGATTACTATTATTCTGGTATACTCAGCAACTTTTGAAATATAGTCACTTTGTGAAAAATCAAGGGCAAAATCAACAACTTTTGGCACTACAATAGAATTTTCCTACTTTACATGATTTAGCCCTTTTCGGATTAAGACAAGACTCTTTCTAAGGGTGCCACAATTCTTCTTCTGAATATTCACTTTAAAATGTTAACTTTCTGATATCCAATTAGTTTGGAAGTATTGTCCAAGCCCTAAAACTGACAATCTACTAACACTAATTAACCAAGTTCACAAAAAAAAAGGTTTGAAAATACAATTCCAAGTAAAATAAAGGTCATTTGGCAAAACATTGCCGAATGAAACGTTGAACAAATGTCTGTTTAGCTAAATACTGCCAAACAAGTATTATAATTTTTTAGAAGTATTACAAAGAGAAATGCAGCGCCATTAGCAATTTCATCAAATCTTCTTTAAACGAGTATTAGAAAAAGTAAAATATGGTGGTGCCCTAAGAAAGACTCAAATGAAGAATATGTCGTTTTGTTCAGCCATAGAATCCCAATCTTACATATTTCCACATAATTCCAACCTTGCAAATATAAAGGGGTACCCCTTAAGATCAAAAATCAATTGGTACAGAAGAATATTATAACTCCTCCAAACCTCCCTAGCAACTGGACCATAAAAAGACTAGCTAATCTGTATCAAGCAAATGCATAAGTGGAAATGAATAACATAAAATTAAGAAACAGGTTCCATCTTAAGAATTAGCGGATTACCTTTACTGCCCTCCAGTGATCAAGGCATTCACGATGTACAAACTTGGAGGTACCTTTGCATTTACAAGGAGCTATGAAATCCCTTCCTGGTATATTTCAGTAATAACAATATCATACATCATACATATAGATAACAATAATTCTGGATATGAACTAACAGTAAAAATATGAACGTGAAAACAGGTGAGAATCGAAAAGCAATTTGCATACAAATCCTAAGCCCTCTAATATCCATAGTACGTCGACAAAGTTAAAAGCTTTATTGTTTAATTTTCTCATAAATTGCTTTAGCTGTAAACCGCTTTTAATCTCCCAACAAAGCTTCTAAAATTAACATGGTTATCCAAAACAGTATCAACTATGAATAACTAAGAAAACCAATCAAGCCACAAAATTAAGCAACCAATAAATAAAGAGAACACGTTACCGTCGGATTCGAGGCAGATACGACACTGAATTTGATCGTTCGGGCCAGCTTCCAGATCGATTTCGGAGTTCGATTTGGTATCGGAATTCGGAACTGGAGCTAACAGCGGATGCTCTTCCTTTGGATCCGCCATCAAGTATGATTTGGTGAATTTGTTTGGGTTTAAGAAAAATGGCAGTTTCTTAAGAAGGAAATAGTTGTACTAGGCACATGTCACGCGAAATAAGCATAATGGACTCGCGCTGTTTTTCTGACAACGGTAAATTGTTACTTTTATTAACGGACTTGGCTAGAACAAACCATCTTTCTTTCCTTACTTTCACGCGATATAGACAGTTTTTCAGGCGAAAAAAGTGAAAATCAGCGGGTCCGGTTTTAAATCGGGGAATTCACCCGACTGAAGTAGCATTTCCCTTTATTAACGTATGAACGGGTTGGTTAAAAGTATAATTACCGTAAGTTAAACGAACCGTTAAAAGAACCATTTGGTTAAGAGTATTATTGCTACAGGTTTAGAAGAACCTCCCCTTAAAAAAAAATTGGTTATTATAGAATGAATTTTTATCAACCTTCTTTAGGTCTATTCTCGAACATAGGAAATGTAAAATGTTTCTTATGTTAACTATGGTTTCCATCGACTTTTGAAGAATAAGCGTTGAGCCGCTTGGAATCATACGGTTTTCTCCAATGTGTATTCTACGTCCGACATAAATCCCTTGGACGTGCACTCAACTATAAGTAATTCATTCACATCATGTCATCATCCATCATCACTTCAAATCTTTCTCTGTAAGAAACGGTAAAGGATCAGAGTTGAGTCGGGTTTTGAGGGGCGCTGACGTGTTCCTGAAAGAAATATTTGCCCCCACTCGTTCAGAGTTTGATAGCAGGTTGATGGAAAACTGCTTCTCGGGATACAACAAAACCCGAATCTAAAGAATAGTAATGTTCGTGGATTCACAAGGAATTTATTTTTTAAGAGTTGAGAAAAGGAAAAGTTAAAATTAAAATTGATATTGGAGGCGTATATATAGTGCACGGACGAATGTTAGGCGAAGGGGTGCGATCGTTAAAAAACATTCGTAACTGTTTGCAATTGACTATTCAAATTCAAAGAGGAAAAAATAGATTCAAAAAAATATGACAGTTGGTACCCAACAATCATACCAATTCCGGTCTCATTTTCGCACATGCGCACGTGCAAAGTACTAAATGCTTTCCGTGCGTGCATGTTATGGCAGTGTCCATTTTCCTTCTCCTTTAGTTATTCTAATTGATAGAGCATGTGAGGTTTCATACACACACACACACAAATATTAAACAATCCCCCACTAGATTGTTTTATCGACGATAATCAGTTTTATCTTAGCTTACGATTACGCATCATATATGGTACATATTCGATTAAACCACATATTAGTGTAAATATCTCAAGACCTTAAAGGAGAGCTGGGTGGTCTTAACTTAAACCGAGTCTTCTTTGACTTATAAAGTCAGAAATATTACACACGTAACATTATTTACCAATAAATATTCCTTCCTGTGAGAACCGTTATGGCCATGTGCTCCATCCTGGCTTAATGAACTTTTACAAGAGTAAACACAATAAACTCTTGCTTAGAAGCGGCACCACTTCCAAGTTCGGAAAGGTAAAGTTCTATCCCTTTTAATGTCTCTGTTACCAGACTACCTAGAACTTTATTAAGACTTTTCAACCAACCTCTTCATATCTGTAATAGTGTGCACTAAATTAAGTTAGTGCCTTCCAATCATATGATAGGTTGTTATTACCCATTAAACCTTAAAATTAAGTTAGTTAAGATTAAGGTGGGGTTACCACTATCATTGATTATACACAAGACAGGGTTTAAGACTCACTCAGACCGACGTGGACCTTACCATTTCTCTGGTCATGGCTTTGTGAATGGGTCCGCCAAATTACTACTAGACCTTACATACACAATTGTAATTATTCCATCATTAATTATTTGTCTTACATACTCATGTCTGAGGCTTATATGTCTCGACTTTCCATTGTATACAATATTATATGCTCTAGACATAGTTGTTTGACTATCACGATGTAAAGCTTGGCTGGCATCAGTTTCGTGCATAACTTAATATCCAATAACATATTTCGTAATCTTTCAACCTCTTTTCTAGCAGCCACAAGAACTATGAATTCAGATTCCATAGTAGAAGTGTAATACATGTTTGTTTTTTCGATGCCCATGAAACAGCACATCCTCTTAATGTGAAAATCCAACCCGATGCTGATTTATTATCGCCAGCACCAGTTATCCAACTTGCATCAATATAACCCTCTAATACGCTTGGAAATCCATTATAAAAGAGTCCTAGAGTTTTGGTCTTTTTAAGATAGTCAAGGAATCTTTCAATTGCTTTCCAATGTTGTATTCCAAGGTTGCTGGTATATCGTGCAAGTTTGCATACCGCATATGCTATATCAGGTCTTGTACAATGCATAATATACATTATACTTCCAATGATGCTAGCGTACTCAAGCTGAGCGATGTCTCTTTCCTCATTTTTACTTAGATTAATACTTGAATCTATTGGGGTGTTTGCATCCTTGATTTTTAGGTGCTTAAATTTATGAAGTATTTTTTCAATATAATATGATTGACTTAGTGCATAATTTCCACTAGTTTTGTTAACTTTTATCCCTAGTATTGCGTCGACTTCATTTAAGTCTTTCATTTGAATTGCGAGGATAAATGTTCTTTGGTATCGTTTATGCCTTTGATATTTGTGTTAAATATCAATAGATCATCTACATATAGACAAATGACAACTCCATATTCTTCGGTGAACTTGGAGTACATTTGTCTGCACTATTGTATTTGAAACCATATTCTAAAATCGTCGAGTCGAATTTTTCATGCCATTGTTTGGATGTTTGCTTCAGTCCGTACAGTGATTTTGTTAATTTGCAACCCTTGTTTTCATTACCAAGAAGTATAGACCCTTTAGGTTGCTCCATGTAGACTTCTTCGTTAAGTTCACCATTTAAGAAGGCTATTTTCATGCCTATTTGATGTATGTGCAACTGATAATTGACGCTAAAGCTATCAATACTCGAATGGATATGTTTTTTGCCACAGAAGCATATGTATCGAAGAAATCAATTCCTTCCTTTATCTAAATCCCTTGGCTATCAATCTAACCTTAAAAGTTTGTACACTGCCATCATTATTATGTTCTCTTCGAAACCCCATTTACAGCCGATTGTCTTTGATCCTTAAGGTTAGTCTGTTAATTCCCACGAGTTGTTTGGCAAAATTGAATTCATTTCATCATTGATTGCCTCTTTTCAAAAGGCAAAATCTCTAGATGCTAAAGCCTCTTTATACGTTTTTGGATTGTCTTCTGTATTTAGCACTATATGTGTCTTATTAAGAATTTCGATTCTAGTTCCTTCCACAAGAAATGCTATAGCTTGAGAAGATACGAAATCTGGACCAAAGTTTTTCTCTTTTCTAATTCTCTGTGTCCTTCTTATTTCTGTTTATTCTTCTATCACCTTTCTTTTATTGTTAGTATAACACGTAGGAGCATCTATTGGTGTTTAAACGATATTGGGGCTTGGTGACTGAACCATAGTTGAATTGTCTTTGAATTTATTTTCCATAAACTCAACATCTCTTCATTCAATAAGCGTGTTAGAGGATAAGGCTAACAATCTGTATGCTCGGGAGTTTTCAACATATCCTACGAATATACGTTTCAAGGTTCTTGGACCTATTTTAGTCCATGTTGGATCAGTCACCCTATAGAAGCAATACATCCCCATACCTTTAGATATCTTAAATTTGGTTTTTGACCATTCCAGGGAAGACTTTAGTTTTCCTTAAGGTGATTCTATCATGTAAATGACATGCAGAGAGTAATGCTTCATCCCATAAGTTAAGTGGTAATTTAGCATTTAACAGTGTAGAATTCACCATGTCAACCAAAGTTCTGTTTTCCTTTCTAGTAAGCCATTTTTTGTGGCACGTAAGAAGTTGTGTGTTGATTAATAATTCCAAGTTCTTCACAGAAGTTAAAAAATTCGGTAGAGAAATATTCTCCTCCTCTATCACTTCGTAAGACCTTTATTTTCCTACATTTCTGATTTTCAACTTCTTTTTATAGCGTTTAAACATACCAAAGGCTTCATCCTTATTTCCAAGCAAATACACACATGTGTATTTAGAGAAATCATCAATAAAGGTAATGAAGTACATTTTTCCGCCTCTGGTTAAAACTTCATTTAATTCACATATATCAGAGTGAACTAAATCCAAGAGTTTCGAATTTCTTTCAACACTCAGAAAAGGTTTCCTAATTATCTTGGCTTGTATACATATTTCACATTTAACATGCTCATTATTTGTGACAGAAATAAGACCATGTTTAGACATATATTTCAGAGATTTATAGCTTAAATATCCAAAACGTGCATGCCATAAAGATAAAGAATCGACAGTATAAGCAGAATGTTCCTTTATTTCATTAATACTAAGTTTGAACATCCCATTGCAAACGTAACCTTTACTGACAAACATATCATTTTTGGACTGAATTAAATTATCATCCTCCAAGACTGATTTGATGCCACTTTTGCATAAGATCGATGTAGAGACCAGGTTCTTCTTGATATCAGGAACATGGAGCACATTAGTGAGAGTGATCTTCTCGTTGGAAGTGAACTGAATCTCGACGTTTCCTTTTCCTCGAACTTTTGCACCATTCTTGTTTCCTATAAGCACTTCTTGTTGATCTGCAACCTCCTTATAATTTTTAAAAAGATCTCTGTTGTTGCAAACATGAAAGTTGCAACGAAATCAAACCACCAGTCTGAAGTTTTTATTTCAGCAATGGCCATGTGCAAGTCAGTTATCATCCCAATCTATAAATCTGAAACCATAGCGATGATTTCTTGCATTTCCTAGAATTAACCATATTTGCATTTGTGGAGTTTCCATTATTTTGTTTTGAAGGAGCCCTGCACTCTCGTTTGTAGTGCCCAAGTTTACCACAGTTAAAACATCCCTTATTCTTTTTGTCTTTTAGATTAGAGTTGTTTCCCTGCTTGCTCTTCTTGTTTAGCTTAAAGTTCTGGCTTTGACCACTCTTTCTTTTCGTTCCACAATTCACATTATTCACGTTGGAGGATGGAAAAACAGCATCATGAATTCTATTTTCTTCTTCAATTCGTATGTGTTTTCCAATTTTTTCTAATGAGAGTTCCTTAGGCATGTGTAAGAGCTTTTTGTGGTAGTTGTTCCAACTTGGTGGAAGTTTTGCAAATATAGCCCCCACTTGGACTGATTCTGGAATCTGCACTTTCAAATCTCCAATTTTGCTAACTAGGAATTGTAATTCATGCATCTGATCCATTATAGAAACATCGTCTTTCATCTGAAATTCAAAGTATTGTAGGGTGAGAAACTTATCTGTTCCAATCTTTTCAGTGTTGTACTTTATTTCTAGTGCATCCTAGATCTCTTTAGGCAACTTCATTGGAGTGTATAGGTTTCAATCTCTGCTGCTTTATGTTCTTCGCAATTTATATTCTTCGCGTTTCAATCTCTGCTGCTTTAATTCTTCAGTGTCCTTTTCAGTTGGAGGAGGAAGCGTTGGTAAGTTTTCATCTAGTACGTAGGAGACCTCCACGGTGGTAAGAAGGAACTTCAATTTGTCTTGCCAGCGCGTGAAGTTGGTTCCATCCAGTCTGTCTAACCTGACGAAGTCTTGATTCATTAGTTTTAATGCAGAATCTGATCCTTTTTCGATGGCGAATATTGCTTGAAGAATGTAAGACACAGTGAAGGATCAAAGTTGAGTCGGGTTTTGAGGCGCGCTAACGCTTTTCTTAAAGCAATATTTTCCCCTACTCGTTAGGAGTTTGCTAACGGGTTGAAGACAAACTGCTTCACAAGATACAACAAAATTCAAATCCAGAGAGTAGCAATGTCCGCGAATTCGTAGGGAATTTATTTTTTAAAATTGAGAAGAGGAGATGTTAAAAATAAAACTGATGTTGGAGGCGTATATATAGTGCATGGACAGATGTTAGGCGAAGGGGTGCGTTCATTAGAAAATAATAGTAACTGTTTGAAATTAACACTTCAAATTCGAAGAGGAAAAAATAGATTCAAAAAAATATGGTAGTTGACACCCAACAGTCATACCATTTCTGGTCCCCTTTTCGCGCACACGTATGTGCAAAGTGTTAACTACTTTTCGTGCGTGCGTGTTATGGCAGTGCCCCTTTCCCTTCTTCTTTAGTTATTCTAATTGATAAAGCATGTGAGGTTTCATACACACACACACACACAAATATTAATACAATTTTCCTGATATGGGACTAATATATTTGTTCCCATCTTCAATAACAATCTCCCTCAACATTCTCTAGCCATTCTGCACTCCCTTGCCACTTTCGAAAACTAGAAAAGTGCACAAAATGAAACTCTTAATGAAAACCTAGTTCAAAATTAAATTCCCAATGAAAATCGTATTCGAATTGATGGGTAGGAATAATGAGGAACAAGTGATAGAAGTTGTGTCATGGACGAACGCAATTCCTTGAAAGCGGATTTAACACGATTGTGTTGCAATTGATAATTATCGTCTACTCCTTATAGTTAACACAACGGTCCATCAAACTTGTGCATGCAAAGTTGAATGGTATGGATATTTGTAGAAGTCATTGTTTATTAATTTTATTTGAAAGATGATTTTATACCAGAGAAATCTATAAAAATAAAGATGAAAAAATTGGATTTTGTTTACTATATGCATTCATAGAAGATAAAACAAAAAAATGAGATTGTGAAATGAACATGAATGTGGATGCTTGTCTCTCACAGATCAATTGATGTCAATAAGTAAACATTAACAAAGTAGAAATAGCCGTCCATTATCATAGAATACAACAAGTCGAGCAAATTAAAAAACTTTGTGTATTAGTCTAATTATCTAACAATCTTCCACTAACTACAAGGAAACTCAAAGAAAAACATTTTGGACAAAGTAAAACTTTTATATGTAAGTACTGATGTTTTTCGATTGAATTTGATACATAAAGAAATGAGTTTAGAATTTAATCTAAATACCGAGTTTCTCATGAAATACAAAAATTTTGGTTAAGGCCTCATAACATGTATTACACTTTTAATTTCTACATCTCCATAATAAATATATGCTTTTCATAGCCATATGTCTTGGAAAGTCATGAGTGCTTTAGGGAGATTGCTAAGATCCCTCATTGAGGGTGGCCCACCTTTACACCTAAGTAGTGAGTCCATCAAGCGCTCCACTCTAGCACCACCATTTATGATTATGGACTTATCAAGAGCAAAAGGTTCAACCTTAAAATAAATAAATAAATATAATCCATTATATGCATCTCAAAAGCATCACAATACTGGTTATGGATTATATAATAATAAATATAAAACACAACCTTAGATAAATCAATGTAATCCATCAAGTGCATCTCAAAAGCTCCACCAATGCTAGTTGTGAATTTGAAAAAAGCAAAAAGGCTCGAACAAAGATAAATCAGTAAAATCTATCAAGTGCATCTCAAAAGCACCACTAAAAACTGGTTATGGATTACATAAATGTAAAGAAGATTAACCTCAGACTAAATCATAAAATCCATCAAATGCGTCTCAAAAGCACCGCCAAGAATTGATTATGAATTATATAAGAGTAAAGAAGTTCAACCTCTAATTAAATAGTAGAATCCATCAAGTGTGTCTCAAAAGCCCACTAATACTGGTTGTGGATATGATAAGAGCAAAAAAAATTAATCCAAATTAGGGGTAGCATGTTTATGGAAAGAAGAGTTATCATAAGAATAAAGAAATTGCTATAGTAAGAATAAAGAAAGAGCTAAGTATAAAGAATGAGTTATCGCAAGTATAAACAAGGGCTAATGCAAGTATAAGGAAGGGTTATCGTATGTATAAAGAATGAGTTATCGCAAGTATAAACAAGGGGTAATGCAAGTATAAAGAAGGTTTATTGTAAGTAGAAAGAGCTATCGCAAGTATATAGTAAGAGCTATCGCAAGCATAAAAAGGTGTTGAGACCAGCCCATCTTGGCATTAGGTGAAATTGGTAGATTTTAGGGAAAAAAATCAATGTTTGGATCTTAGTGGACATATGAAGTCTACTAACTAGCATTAGATTCAATCTATCTATCTAAATAAAATTGTATCTTGCTTAAATTATATTTTATTTGTTTAATCAGTCATATTAATTAAGATAATTGAATGTTATTTTGAATATATATCATATATACCCTCAAACATAGCGACATACAAGCATGTGTATGACTGTATATATATAAACACACACATATCGATATTGGGATATATATATATATATGAGGTGGATCAATAGATCAATAGCCCTCTTTATTTAGCATCATTTCGTTGCTCATTGATATCAGCCATAAGTCCCTATTTAAATATATGTTCCTTCTCTCTTATGTCATATGGACTGAATATTTAAATATAAACTTACGGTTGATATCATGGGACTGCAAGTAGTGCTAAATAAAGGAGTCTATTGATCCTAGCTCTTCACACGCACACACACTCTTACATATATGTATGAAAATTCAAATGCATATCGGGAATGTAAATGCCAAAGCATATACATATGTTTAACTATGCTATACAATATATGCATATGGTTTGTATACACATGCTAATAGCACTACATATTTATAGTTTAGACATATATGTGATCTATATACATATATCTCTCTCTATGTGTGTTGGATCACGGCTAGCACGCAACATATTAAATTAGTGGCTTTCAATTTTTTTTACCATTTTGGATCTTATTGGGCCTATGAAGTCCAAATTAATTTAGATCTAATCTAAATAAATTTTAAATAAAACCATTATTTTATTTAATTGATTAATATAATGGTTTTATTTGTTTATATAAGTGATATGTAACGCGTACATGTGTATCAAATATACACATCGTGTGCGTGCATGTCCAACATATAATGTGTACATGGTTTAACATGCACGTATCTAAGTACTGGGATTTACACTACAATGGACATATTAACCCCTTTATATACGTGTTTGGTGTTTAATACTACTTTATAATAATATAATTTAAAGTATATTTCATGTACGCATTTACATATACATACAAAGATTTATACACACACACACACACATATATATATATATAGACACTAAAATAATTATGAATAGATATATTTTAATTATAAAATCAATTCAAAATATAGTATTTAAAATAGCTAAAGAAAATGTTCAAATTTAAAATTTAATCTAGATTCAAATATAATATCTTATTTGAAATTCAATTTAGATTTAAACACACACACACATATATATATTTATTTAATATATTAATATTCATATACGAAATAAAATATGATAGTAAAAATTCTTTTTTTTTGAAATGGATATGACTTACTCATATATATATATATACATATATATGTTAAATTTTATAAGATACTATTTATAAATATAAAATTATATATTTTAAATATATAGATAAAATTCCTTTTTTTATGTTCGGCTTAGAAGGTTTTTGACAAAACCAATTTTTTCATAAATATTCCATACAGTTTAATTTTTTTTTATTTTAAAATTCATTTCCGTATGGAAATGTTATTGAAAAATAATTTTTATTATTATTATTTTTTTTCGTAAGTTTTTTATATGTGGAAAATAGGCACAAGGACAAATTTTCATAAAATTTTTGGCTGAAGGACAACAAGTTTTATTTTTAGGCTGAAGGACAAACTTTGGAAAATAATTAGGCTGAAGGACAATGCTAATACAACTAGCATTTTGTACAATGTAAAACTGGATATAATGCTAGTTATAATTAGCATTTTGTACAATGTTTGCACTGTACAAAATGCTAACTATATTTAGCATTTTCCTTCAGCCTAATTTTATTTCAAAGTTTGTCCTTCAGCCCAAAAATAAAACTTTATGTCCTTCAGCCTAAATTTTTTTCATAGTTTGTCCTTGTGCCTAATTCCCTCTTTTTTATATCATATTCGTGAAATATATACACATATAATTATTTATATATAAATCAATATGTTATAATAAAAATTACACTACACATACACAAATATATATATATTATTTCGGATTTTCAATATATATATATATATATAATTTCAGATTTTCAATATATATATCTATGTATGTATGTATGTATGTATGTATAAAAAATTCAAAAACATATGTACAAGAAATTTTTAATTAAATTATACATATATATTTATAAAAAATATATAACTAATTCAAAATTGAGTTTAAAAATTATTTTAAATATCATTACTTAAAAAATGTTCTTTTATCATCATGGTCAAAAACAAACATATAAAAATTATAATTTTTTACCACATAGAATTGACAACAAGCAAATATACAAATTCATGATACTGTAAATACTAGTCTATCTACATACAATGATATAACTTAACATATAAACGAAAAATTAATAATTGGATGTTACCTAATTTTTGCCTTGATAAAGCACCTTTGAATCAAACTCCATGTATAGATCAGATCAAACTGCCTCCAGAATATGCAACATGCTACAAGTAGTCATAACACCTTAAGCTGGATTTATTTTATTTTGGAAATGAAGAGCAATGCTCCTGTAGTTTTCATCCAAAAATGGAGGTAGAGGAGGCTCCAAAAGGTCAATCCAAGTGAGAGGTAAGTGATGTTTAAATTGGCAATAGAGAGGAGGGAAAAGTGGAGATCTAAATCTCCTAGTTTACCTCTTCCTATTCATAATTCAAAATTGCATTTTGAAGTCAAAAACCACCCCACCTTATCATCATCTGGCAGCCAAAAGAGAGGGCTAGATAGGCCCTTAAAGTTTCCAAACCCAATTAGTATTAATATAATTTAAATCCAATTTAAACCTTTATCGATATTGAATATCGATGCGTATATATATAACTGTTTTTTAACGAAAGAGCAGTCCTCTTAAGAGGAGAGCATTTATAACTTTATTAACAAAAAATCAAGGGTCTATACAAATTTTTTTTAGGGATTAGCTTTTACAAATATGCAAGATCATCACTTTGATGATCAATAAAATGAGAATTGGAAACAAAACAATAAAAATATGAGTACAATTGTTTATATTGACAAAATAGAGTGTAGGCAGATCACTATATTAGAGACACGGAGTCTTCTTAATGTACCATAAGGTCTGAAGCTATGATTTAGGTGGAGCAATAAGAGGTGTTTCTATAAACTAGAGACATGACTAAAGCTACTGCTAGGTTGGGATGATGAAGTTGTCGTTGTTCCATGCGGCGTTGCAATGAACGATTCAAACTGCTAATGAATATGGACTTAGCAGGCTTAAAGGCTCAAGCTAATGAATGGGACAAGAAGGCATTACCAATTAAATTTGAACTGCAGTAGCAAAAAAAAGAGCAAGGCTCACGCAGGCTCAAGCAAATGAATGTGGATAGCAAGGCACAAGCAATTGAATTTGTATTGTAGTTGCACGGAAGATGAGTTTATAGTTTCAATAGGGAGAATGAGACATGCATGTTGAAGCTAACTCCATAGATAGAAAGCACTGCAGATACATGCTGAAGGTTATTGAGAGTGCAATGCAAGAAGATGCACAATGATGGTTGATGAAATATTGGTTGACAGAGCTGAGGTGTTTTGAATGATGAAAGTGGACTGTGAGCAAATGATGAGGCTATGGGGTGTTGGAGAATGTGAAGAGCTGATCTGAACTGAACATTGGGCGAGATTGTTTGCCATGTACTATGAATGATGCTGGAGGACCTGAAACCTAAGCAAGCTGTGGGGTAGCAAACTGCTTCAACTTGTGGATGGAGGAGGAAGTAGAGGGAAGACTAACTGCTTTGTGGGAGGAACTAAGGTGCCTAAAAAAAGCTGCTTCGAACGCATTTGTAGTTATATACATACATTTATATGTATATGCTTATCTATGGTTAAAGGGCATTTTGAGTATGTATATGGTTATGGTTGTATTAAAATTATAGCAAAAGGGGTGATTTGTTTATTGTATACCAGTAATTAATCTTAATTAGATATTAATAAAATCTTTTTATAAGACTATGGATGAAGCTTACCTAGTATTAGTTAGTTACAGCTTTTTAAGTGATAGAGAAGGTACATATGCACATGAAGCTATATGTAGGACACCCACCTGTTACAGCATAATTTATCCCTAGTACAAATTAAGAATATTTGAAAGGAAAGCTCATTGGCTTGTAATTCCGAGATCCATTATTTGTTTTCCACCGAGAGCTTAAGCATCAGGATCAATATCCGAGAACCGAAGATCCAAAATCAAGAGCAAAGACGTCGATTAAGATTAAGATCATTGTCCAATTAAGACAGCAAACTCATCCGAGAGTGGAAACTATCAAGACATAAGACATTTCAATAAGTATCAACAGTCAATGGCTCAAATGGCACTGGATCAAGATCAACGGTCAAGATAAGCGAAAGAAATCAATGGAACTATATATAAAAGCGGAACATCATCAATTCGCTTCAAAGTACTCTTAACAAGATGATGACAAGTGTTTGAATCTAGCCACCCATAGCAAGCTAGGTCTCGGTCCACGTGAAAGCCCCTGCACCAATGGAAGAACCTTAAATTTGCTATAAATAAAGAACCATGTGCTACTTAAAAGGGGCTGACAGGAGATTTTCTAACATTCTACAATCATTCCTTATTCCCTACTCTATTTAGAAAGCTTTAATCAAAAGATCATTAATGGCGGACTTTGTAACAGAAGTACTTGTACATCAAATTAAGGAGTAAAGGCCCGTGGCCGAACCTTCAAAGTGGACGTAGGGATATCGGTCCCGAACCACTATAAACCTTGTGTCTCCTTACCTTTCAGCACTTACTTTCCATATAGTTTCGGTGTTTACTCTATTTTCTTGCATCCTCTCAGAACGAGCTTCCGAGAACTTTGGGGTGTTAGTTAGATGAGAAATCTATCCAACAACACCCATATATATGTATGTATGTATATATGTTAACATACGCTATAGTAATATTTAGTTAAGTTAGAAAAAAGGAATGAATAATAGTATAAGAAGCCTTAAAAATAACAGTAAATAAGACAAACTGAACCTGATGATATGCACAATAGTAATGCATATTGAACAATTATCTTGAAAAATTGCTTAGCGGAAGCAATTAATATATGCAGTAACAACGAGGTGCATTTAGGATGGAGAAAGTAGAGTACTTTAAGAAAAGTCGGGAACAAATATGTGAAACTAAATAAAGTATACTATAAATTGTGTTCTTGGCCTTTTTTATGCTTCAGCAGAAGTGGTCAATAAGTTATGTGTAATTTAACAAAAAATATATGTATAAAAAAATTGTTACAATTAGCATTACATAAAATTAGGAGCCCAATATAATTTTATGGCTTAGATTGTTGCTGCTTAAATATGTGAGTTCATTTCTAGATTGAATTGAGTTTTCGAAGTCAAAAATATAGAAAAACACATACAACATAAATCATATGCAACAATTAAGATTATTTTTTCATTTTGATAGTTATGGCACCAATAACTTTATGGTTCTAAATTTATAATTTACATGGGTTTGGGGGAAAATCTAAACCCCAACCCATTTTATTTATTATTATTATTTTTGAATTTGATGAGACATTGTTTTATTTTACTGGAACAATGAATTTTGACTGAAGATCTTATTAATGTTCTTTCTTATGGACATATGGTTCCTCTGCATTTTGAATGAAGATCAAACTATTTGATATTTCTATCAAATACTTGCTCAACTTTGATGTGCCGAATGATACTTTTGTACTAGTTCTTGGATCATATTCACAAACCATAACCTCAATATCACTCCCACTAGCTTTAAGACACTTTGGTTGTTATATGCTAACGGTATATTCTAAATCATAATTTTGAATTTCATGTTTCAACGCATATGTACCAAGACACAATGTCACACCAGGTGATAATTTTGTGAGTAAAATCCAAATTAACTTGAGCATGTTGAATGACGAACCTATTATGCTAATTTCAACAATTGAAATTTATGATGTTATTCTTATCGACATTGCTCACTATATTCCAGCTAGTTAGCCTTTCTCTTAAAGACATGTTTGCAATCGATAGATCATATCTCTTTAGTTATAACTATCAAAATCATATTTTGATAATGTACTTGAAGTCCATTTCAGATTTGCGCTTCATACCATATGGTAGAGCCTATACTCTTAATGGTTTTATTAACAACTGAGGAATACCTATTTTCGACATTGATAAGAAACTCATAGTTTCTCTTTAATTTGCATGAATACTTACCAGACATTCTAATGTGTTATGTTCGTTTAAGTTTGGTTAATTTCATTTCATCCCATGTAATCGATTTTTATCTTTGCATCATATCCAAATCCAATTTACTAACAATAACTTCTGAAAGAAATTCTCCGCTACAAAGTTGGTATTCTTGAAACCATAATTGTTTCTTAGTGCAATTGAATTAGTATTTGTAAACGTTTTATGAATTTCCTTATATATAAAACTGATTTGGTTTTAGTTTATGAAACTTATGTTCAAAACATAAATTGATCAATCAATATTGATCAGCCCCAAACACCTTTCGGGTGGTCCGCACAAGATCTATTACAAACAATCATTACGTGCAATCATTGGACTCGCACAACTTATCAACTTCTTAACCTATGATATGTTGGGATTTCTTATAAACCCTTATCTTTTACGGTTTTGTAAACTTTCTTTAGGTGAAATTATTTTTAACCTTATGTACTACTCTTAAGTACACGACCTTACAAAAAGAAGTTAATCAACTTCACTCATTATCAATCATACTTTGTTCAACAAAGTTTGATCACTCCTCATCGATACATCATTATGTACATAGGGAAGAGTGACTTTTGAGATTGAATATTTATTCATTTTTAGATACATTTGGAACTTTTCCAACATATTTACCTATTCGATCAAATCAAATCAATTTATTTTCTTTTGCATGTTATGTTGTTTAGCTCTGTTTTATATTATATGAGCTTATTATAGACATATTACATGTGTATCAAATACACATATTCATTTCTATGATAATTCATTGGGGAATTTTAACAAAGTACGGGGAATAGTTTTAGGTATCACTAGACTTATGATTACATACATACATACATATATATATCAATCCCAAGAGTTCACCAACTCTTATGCACTCCCTCTAAATGGTGTTTTCCCCTTTATCATTTGAGATATAACTGACTATTACCATATGATTCATAATTGTATGAGTAAAGAATTGTTTCCCAAAACCGTGGGCTTGTCAACAATTCCAAAATAATTGCAATTTTTTCAAATACTTATGTATTTTCCAATGCATCTCTTTTGTTATGAAAGCAAATACAATTATTATAGTTTTATTTTATAATGAATATCCAAAATATTCATATTAAAATAGAACTATGTATATTTTTAATCAGTAATGAAAATAGTTATTATTTCATAAATAATACTTGGTATGTTTACGAAAACAATTTTGTAACTTGATGTGATCACCAAAAAATCATTATATGTATGCTCCGACTATTTTCGCCATTACTATAATAGCGTACGAAATACAAAACTCCATCCAACCACCTACTATGAGTAATTTATTTCATTTACTATAAATAATTTATAGTCGAAAGTTTTCATATCACATATCTTACACTCTAAGAAATAAATCTCATTGAAAACAATTTTCAATATGAAAATACATTTTGGAATAAAAATAATATTTCTTATTCCTTGTTAAGTATATATTATTATAATTATCGGTTCCGATGTCTATTCATAAAGCAGAACTGAACATCCACTCTCATCATACCAACTATACCTTAAGTTATATCCACTCTCGTGCATTCGCTTTCCTTTCCAAATGGTCGAACCATTCAAAAGGAAACCCTAAATACAAGATCATAACGAACTCTTTAAAAAAATGCATTTGGTTATCCTTTACATTTAATGATATCGAATAGATTGCACTTTACATAAACTTATCAAACCAAATATTTCAATGATCGAATTCTTAGATCCATCTTGTAGCTCTTATCGTTACATCTAACCAAATAAGATCCTTACTGTAGTCAATCATATTGAATACATGAATCGGCTTAATGGTTTACTTGCGCACTTCAAATGAACTAATTTCATCAAGGTTTCATATATTACGAGTTGTGATCGTTCACCATATAACAATTATTTGTGAGTGAATATGGATCAAATATCTATATACTCGTAATGTTTAGAGTTTGAAACTCATAGAAGATAATACATAGTCTAAGGCAAATGAACACATAGCTGACCAAGTTACGAACATATTTAGTAGTTGTATAATTAGGCTTTTGCATTGGTATTTAATTGACAACATGCAAAATTTATTGGTAATTATATTTTATATTTCTATTTGTCAATCTCAATTTATTTCATTTGTATATTTTAATTGATAAATATTTTATCAATTATATTAGTTGCACAAATTTATCAGTGTATATTATGTTAATACCCTAGGTATTGATTTTGATAATAACAACCACATAAATATTACTACTAACGTATCTCCGAGTTATGCAGTCATATAAGATATATTATGGAGACATTTACAGAGATAATCAAGAATACAGTATAGAAGAAGGTTAATCAGAGCAATTGAAGAACGAAACCAATTTAGAGAAGAATGCTGAAGGATAAAGGTGTTTGAAGTGATGAGGAGTTGGTTGAACCTTAGAATATCTTGTTAAAGATCTCTTGGCAATCATACTTGAAGATCATCAACCATTGACCTCAACCAAATCACAAAAATCCATAAATATAAGGTAATTTGAAATGCTGAAAATTCGCAACACTTATTAGTGTTGCTGTTCATTTTGCAACATACCCATGTCGACATACTAGGTAGGGGGATGTCGACATGCTATTCGTTTTTCAGAATTTCAAATTTCAAATAAAGAGACATTTCCCTCCACCTCTTCACCAAAAGAAATGTCTCTTCAACCACTATATAAAGGCCTCTGAAAACGAATTTTAACATCAGGAATTCTTATTTTCTCTTACTCCTTTTTCTCTAAACATTTGCAAAAGAATTCCATTGCATACTCTTCAAATCTCCTTGCAAATCGATACTATTTCACTCAAATTCTTCACTGATTTGCAAGCCACACAATATCAGAGAGTTGTACTTGAATTCACATCATTCTCTCTTTGATTTCATCCTATTCCTCAAAGAATTCAAATATATATTGCCATTGGAGGTCTATAGGATCACTGTACCGAATCTGCAAGAATCTGTATTGAAGATACGACTACTTGCCATAGTTTGTTGTTGGTGATAAGGAGAAGGTGTTCTTGTAGCCTGTAAAATCAAGAGGGTGTGTCTTGTAGCCCGTGAAACCAAGATTGTAAAGGTGTTCTTGCCACCCGTGGAAAGCAAGCGGTTATAGTGGAATTCTGCACGATAGAGTGCAGGACTGGATGTAGGATTGGTTAATCCAAACCAGTATAAAAATCCGGGTGTTATTTATATTACTGCATTTTATTTTATTACTTACTTATTCTTTGATTACTTCTTTATATTCATAAGTAAGCAGTTAATACACATTTCACCACTTCTAGTGTCTGAATAGCCTTAAGATCCAACATTGTGTTGTAGACACTCCAGTTTCTAACAGATTAGTTTAACTTATATATAGCAGATGTTCTTATAATACTAGATGGGTTAAATGTTTTCATTTCATTTATCTAATAAGTTCCCACTAGAATTTTATGTTCTCAAAACCATAAAACTAAATATAGAAGTCTTTCGACTTCTCTAGTGGGTGTTAGGACTCATATGCCCTAGGATTCTTATTTAGAGGAAAGCCTAACAAATCATAGGCCCACATGTGATGGATAACACCTTATCGATTATATTGTGTACAACTCTTAACCTTGTGGTCTTTGTTCTTATCTCATCTTTACCATATGGAGAAAGCTCAACAAATAAAGAGAGATTATTCACTCGTACTTACCATTTCGCGATGGCCTAAGTATAATGCACATACCTTGAGGAAAGCTCTGTAATTATGTGCATGTGTCATACCTTTTCTATTCTATATATTAATAGTACTACACAAAACATTCCAAGCTTGAGGAAAGCTCAATAATCAAGGAGTATGCAAGCGATCTATTAATATATAAATGGTAGATGATAACATTTATATTAAAGATTATAAATCTTTAATATATTTAATTGAGTGATATCGACTTATGGGATAATGTATTTTTTATGAAATACCATTGTGGTTCAAGTGTCAAACACATCTAAAATCACGGTATATGCGTTATACATATGTATTTATTCCTTAATTTTAATGGGTTTCTTATCGTTCCACCTTTTATTATACATTTATATATCATAAGTTTAATTCTTATATAACAATTTATAATTTAGTAACTTATATAATAGTCTTATATATAATCTTATATTAATTTTATTAATTAAATCTTATGTAATTAATTAATTACTTTTTATTCATTTTAAACAATTTAAATTAAAAATTGGCACTATATCATTTACAGTTACACATATATCTTATATATGTGTATTATAATTTTTATTAATTAACATTTAATTAATTTTTTCAATTAATTTTTTTAATTAATTATAATTAATTTTGAACATTTTAAGATATTGTTACATATATCAATATATGTTATTTAATTTAATTAACTAATTTATACTTAATTATATATTTAATCAATCTAATTAGCTATTTATAATTTTCAATAATTATTATTTTATTTTCAAAAAAAATTGAAAATTATTTTCTAACGTTTATAAAATAATTGCTTATTTTAAATTTAACCTTTTAAATTTAAAATATTATTTTATGTATTTTAAATTTAACCTTTTAAATTTAAAATTTTATTTTGATTTCAAAATAGATTTTTAAAATTAGCCCAAGACCCAAATTAATCTGGGCCTTTATATCGAGGATAACCTTTGGGCTTACCTCATCCTTTCAGGCTGGGCCAGTAGCCAAGTAGGGCGTAGTATTTGATTACCCAAACCTAACCTTTGACGCTGCTTTTATAAACACCTAATTAATGGGTAAGCTTTGATAAGTTAGCCCAAATACTGCTAATTTATATCACATAGGCTATTGGGGTCTAATATCATTTGTGGGTCGAGACCAGCATGCAGTGGCTTAATTGGGTGAATTTCAATTTTTTTACCATTTTGGATCTTATTGATTCAATGAAGTCTAATTTAATTTAGATCTTATCTAAATAAATTTTAAATAAAATCATTATTTTATTTAATTGATTAATATAATTGTTTTATTTGTTTATATAAGCGATACGTAATGTGTACATATGTAATAAATACACATATACATGTACGTGCACGTGTAACATAATCGTGTACATGGTTTAACATGCATGTAGCTAAGTGTTGGGATTTGCACTGCAACAGACATATTAGCTCCTTTATATACGTGTTTGTTGTCTAATATTATTTTAAAATAACATAATTTAAAGTATATTTCATATATACATTTACATATACATATAAATGTATGTATATACACCCACACGCACTAAAATAATTATGAGTAGAGATATTTTCATTATAAAACCAATTCAAAATATAATATTTAAAATAGCTAAAGAAATGTTCAAATTTAAAATTAGATCTAGATTCAAATATAATATCTTATTTATAACTCAAGTTTAGATGTAAATATTTATATATCTAAAATTTTAATATATATATGTATACGTAATAAAGCATAATTTTTTTGAAATGGATATGACATATTTATATACATACATACATATACTTTAAAATTTATACGATACTTTATAAATATAAAATTATATATTTTAAATATATAGAAAAAGTCAATTTTTTATTTTCGTCCTAGTGGGTTTTTGAAAAACTCAATTTTTATAAATATTTCGTATGGTTTAAAGTTTTTTATTTAGCTTTAAATTCATTTATGTATGGAAATGTTATTAACAATTAATTTTTTTACTTTCGTAAGTTATTTATAGCATATATATAAAATATATATACATACAATTATTTATATATAAATCAATATGTTATAATTAAAATTTAGGATAGATAAATATATTTATATAAATATATATATATATATACTATTTTTGGATTTTTAATATATGTGTATAAAGAAATTTCAAAAACATACGAACAAGAAATTTTTAATTAAATTATACACATATATATTTATAATGAATATATATAAATAATTTAAAATTCTGAATTGAGTTTAAAAATTATTTTAAAATATCATTACTTTAAAAAACTATTTTTTCCATAATCAAGGTTGAAAACAAATATATATGAAAATTATATTTTTTTAACACATACAGATATACACATAGAATTGACAACAAGCAGTTATATAAATTCGTGATATTGTAAATACTTGTCTAGCTACATACAATGATAAAATTAACATATAAATGAAATAAATAAATAATTGGATGTTACCTAATTGTTGCCTTGTTAAAGTACCTTGAATGTTGAATCAAACTTCATGTATAGATTAGATCTAGCTGCCTCTAGAATATGCAACAGATTAGAATTAATCACCATACCTTAAGCTAGATTTATTTGATTTATTATATTTTTTTTGAAAATGAGGAGGAATGCTTCTATAGTTTTTGACCAGAAATGGAGGTAGATGAGGCTCCAAAAGATCAGTCCAAGTGAGGGGTAAGTGATGTTTAAATAGGCAATAGAGAGGAGGGAAAAGTGGAGATCTAAATCTCCTAGTTTACCTCTTCCTATTCCTAATTCAAAACCACATTTTGAATTAAATAATCACCCCACCCTTACCATCACATTGCTGCCAAATGAGAGGGCTAGATGGGCCCTCAAAGTTCCCAAACCCAATTAGTAATAATATAATTTAAATCCAATTTAAACCTCTATTGATATTGTATATCGATACTTACATATATAACTTTTATATACTCACTTTATTAAATGCTAATTCAAATAAAATTCTATAATTAATATTTCATAAATATTAATTAATTTGTAAAAGCTATAATTTAATTAAGTCATATGGTATTTTAGAGTATTCAACATTTCGGTTATGTGACTCATAGGTGTAAATTCAGTTAGCGATTAATATCGAACAATTCGTATATTAACGTTCACACGTTGCCTTAGCTAGTGGTGCGATAATTTGGCCAAATTTATTGCTTACACAATTTTGGTAAAAATACAATTTTACTTTAAGTGGTCTCTGGTAGTGACAATTATTTACACCAATTTTCTTTGTCAAAACTATATCACATTAGGACTTATGGAATTTGGTATTGGTCAAAATTCCAATATCATCCACATTCAACTTGCATAATCCAAACACAAAGTCTTTGGTTCAATAATAACAATTATTATTAACCGAGCTGCTCTGGCCGGAGACTTTAACGTTGATTTAACTATAGTTGACCGTGATACTAACCTCATATAACTAAGGAGATGAATTCTATGTTGAATATTGTTTCGCTTCCAATGCTTCAACTCAGACCCAACTATAGTCATTTAATGGACGTCGTGTCATAATTTAACTATAATAAAGTGGAATGTCCACATTGAAGTTTAATAGTATTCTCAAGTCTAGTGAACTGTGTAATATTATCACTTCGATATTCTCTGTTTGACCTTAGTTATATTAACGAATAGCAAACTACCGAGTGAGTCATTCCGTAGTTATCCAATAACTATCAGTACGTAATCCATTGGTGCCCCCAACAGTTGTGAGTAATACACAACCTAACATTTGAAGAGCATTACTATAACGACCCAGAATTTTAGTTATTTAAAATTAGAATATTTAATTAATTTTAAATATTTAAAATTTAATTTTATAGGTTAAATAACATAAATATCAAATATAGCGATTTATTGGATAATTTAATTGTTGAATTCAATAATTGAAATCATTTCAATAATTGAATCTTGGATTTTTATTTGGATAAAAATACTTTCAAAGCTTATTTAAATTCTATTTAATAGGAATGAAGATAATAAAACTGTTAAATTGAATTTAAAAGTGATTTATTTGATTTTGAAAATAACTCGTTTTAATTAACGAGTGAAAATTGCCTTCCGGGGCACTATCTCAGATTTTGACGAAACTAGTGTCATTGGGTCCGTAATAATGAATTATAATGCACTGTCAAATTTCGTAGCGATCAGACGTATCATTTGGTCGTGCGAGATCGAAACGCGTTGAAATTAATATTGAAAATTTAATATAATAATTGGGGTTCAAAAAGCTATCTTCTCCATACGATCAAATTAGGTCCCGAAACAAGTTACATTGCGTTCGGAATAGGGTTATAACATATAGAACGCCAGACGACACGCCTCGATCGGGGTTCGAAATTATATAGCTAGATATTTTGGATTTTAAATTATATATATATATATAGATTTGACTACACAACCATGTTTATTCACATCAGCCCATAAACCTGTACAAGCCCACACTCCCTGTTCTTTCCCATCGTTCCCTCCCTTATATAACACGTTGTTAAACAGAGGAGAAAAACAAAAGTTTTAAATTCAAAAATTTATATCTAAAAATTTACTCCATAAAAAAGTCTAAAACAAATTTTAAAATCCTTCTTTTGATAAGGGCTTCACACTATTGTGCTTGGTTGGAGATGCGGCATTGATTTAGAGATTTCGACAGTGATGTCGAACGGGCGGTTTTGTCTAGGGTTTGGGTTTTTGGAGAGGATGGTCGTCGATTTGGATTTTGGGTATTATTTTGGAGTTAGTGAGGTCGAATGGCAGGTTGTGGAGGAAGATGATGGAGTGCGGCAGTCTGAAGTGGGTTGCGACATTCCACTGTAGCAGGGAAAAGTGGGTTTGGTCGCGAGAGAAAGGAGGGGATCGAGTTCGAGGGCATTGGGTCGAGCAGGAGTGGTTCGTAGAGAGAAAGTCGTTTAGCGTTGTTGGAGTTTGCAATCGAGGCCTGGAGCTTAATGTCAGTAGAGAACGTGCATGGCCTGGATGATTTCGTGCGTGCACAGGGAAGAGCAAGGGAATTGGGGAAGAATGGGTAAGGGTATAAGTGTAAATTACTTGAAGTTGTAATTGTTTATTTATTTTATTTTAAAAAATATCGATAACCTATAAAATTGATAACTCCTTCATACGAGGTCTGATCCAAATGAAAATTTTTGCATTGCGCTCGTGATGATGAAAGCTTCGCGATGGAACAGGTTTGGTTAGATTTAGAGATAGTTGAAAATTAGGTTAAAATCGGACGTCGTTCGGTTTTAGTTCCAAACTAGAACGCCTCGGCGACGATAGAAAATTTCGGTGAGTTCAACACACCTTTTTGGATAACAAGTATGATATATAGTTGATAAAAATTGCTGATTAATTGTTTGGATGAATTGTTATATTTATTAGTTGGTGTAACGACCCGTATTTTTGGGTCATCGAATTCGAATATTTAAAATGTAACGACCCATAATTTAATTACTTTGAACATGAATAGTTAATATGTTTTTAAATGATTAAATAATGGATTTTATATTTAAAATTATTAACCCTGCCTAATAAAATAGAATAGTATAATTACTTGCCTAATAAAACAAAATAACATAATGATTATTATATTCCATGCGGATGGTTGCCATTGGACCAAAATCTGGTCAAATCAGGTTCTGCTATGCGGATGGTTGTTATTGGACCACAATCTGGTCGAATCAGGTTCTGCCATGCGAATGGTTGCCATTGGACCAAAATCTGGTCGAATCATGTTATGCCATAGTTGATAAGGAGGATTTCTATTGGACCAAAATGTGGTCGAATCAAATTAAGCCATCAAGATGTTTTCTATTGGACCAAAATGTGGTCGAATCAAATTAGGCCATCAAGATGTTTTCTATTGGACCAAAATGTGGTCGAATCAAATTTGGCCATAAGGCTGGTTTCTATTGGACCAAAATATGGTCGAATCTGGTTAGGCTATAGGAAATGACTAAAGTACCCTTCTCTTCACCTATAAATAGCCAAGTCCATATCTCATTTTATTTCATTCACAAACTAAAGAAAGGAGGAGTGGATCCCACGGTGAGAACTATTTATAGCCCTATTATTATTATTATAGTGTTTGGATGTTTGTATGAAGTTTGGATGATAATTGGTTGAATGGTTTGAATGTTAACTGCTTATATATACTTATAAGTGATATAGTTAAATTAAACAGTTAATCTTATTATTAATTGTTAATTGATGAGTTTAATAATGCCATGATGATTGTATGGATGTTTATGTATTTATATACCCCTATACACAAGTTTCACACACTTATATATGAATGGTATAAGCATTGAATAATCTCTTCCAAATATAAATTGATTTAAAAGCAAGTAAATCAAAATTCAAGTAATCAATATATATATATATATATGTATATATATTTGAAAGGAAATAGATCAATAATATTTTATAATGTTATTTTGAAAGAAATAAAGTTAGTTTGAGATTTAAAGATAAGGATTTTAAATTATACTAGTATAGATTTCAAATATATAATATAATATAATATTATAATAGTGAAAATTCAAAGTTTGAAATTTTTACTCGGAACTGGATAGAAATGAAATTGAAGTGAATACGATAAACTTTTGTAAATGAAGTTTTGAAATTGAAGTTAAATTCTATATAAACCAAACTGGTTTACTTTGGAATTAAAAATAAATCAATTTTAGAAAAGTGAAGTTAAGTTTGCTATATAAATAAAGGTTTATAATTAATTAAATGATTTCAATAGTATTATATATAGTTTATTTTGATTTTTGAAAAGTTTGGATTAAATCGGATGAAAATTAGAAAAATAATATTATTATATTATTTAAATATTCAATTAAATCAATTAAATTGAATACAAAGATTATGAATTGAGAAATGAAGTTTTTATAGTATATATGAAGTATATATATGATTTAAAAGATAATAAAAGTAATTTAAATCATATTTGAATGGTTTTAGTTGTACAAATACACTATATTTGTGACACTAATCTTAGACCTTACTTAACAAATTAAGTAACGTCGTTTTAATTGGAAATTGGTTGGATTAATCTTTTAATTAAGATTTATTATGGAATGGTGAAATCTTTTAAAGATTTAAAGGAATATGATTCGGATTTACGTTAAGTCTAATAATTGGTTTTATTTACCAAATTTTAAGGAAGAGACTTATACAATCCTGTATATCCATATGGTTTGGAAATAGCGCTTATTATTCGAAAAGACCGGGATTTTCCCATTTTGAATAATAATACGACGTTATGAAGAGAATGATGGATAAGAAGGCAATGATGAAGACCGGGATCTTCTCATTGAAAGGACTGCTTGTTGATTTCTCTTTACAGAGTTGCTCCTGTCTAGAGAACATAACCCTATATTTTTAGCAGTGGTCCTGACAATGTTTGGGGATTTACCGGATATACAAGGACCTCTCACCTTTTGGGCAAAGGTTAAGGAATAAGGTGCCTTCGATTTCGTTCAGTCCCAGAATGAACTTGTGAATGGATGGATTGTCTGACATTACATTCTAATTTTATATGGTTGATCTTTATTAACGTATATCTGCTTGGTGGCGGAGAATTTATTCTCTTAGCTTAACACCCTTCCTTGAGACGTATGAGCTCAAGGGTTATGCGTTGGTAGAAATTAGTTATGTAATTTTGGATTGGTAATGTGACATTCCGAATAATGCTATGGATGGATCAAGGCTTTTGTTGAAAAGCAGAGCCTTGTGGGTACGAGACTTCACGAACCTCACACCCCGGGAATGGCCGAAACAGGAATGGATGCGGCAAGGTGTAGGATGTCTATTCCCTTCTAGATATATATAGTGATACCATGGTATGGAACCCAGGTATTCACTTTGTGGATTATATATTTATATAGCTGTACTGTGGTCTTACACGCCCAGTATTTGCTTGATGTGGATGTTGGAAAAGATCGGGGCCCCGTTTTAAAGGTTGGTAACAACCGGGGGATGGATAGACTTGAGTAAGTAGTTACCATTGAGTGGTAACCCGGCCTTGTGTTGGCAGAGAAACAGTAGTTTCTCGGGACGTCCCTCTAGAGGCGTACCCAATCGTGGATGAGGAAGTTCCTTTGCCTGGTCATTATTGGAAACCCATTCTCCAATACGAACCTTGTACGGTTTTGATTGTATTACCCACTGTTTAATACAGTGGCTATAGTAGGCATACCATCATGTAACGTATGCTGGCTAAATTAATAAGTTTATTTTGAAAATGGTTTTCAATCACTAAGCACTATAATAATATTTAAAGGATATTTTTAACGTATCAAAGGCATGTTTGACTGTCATAAGGAGAAACCTCGACCATGTGTGCGTTTGCATCTTGTGTGCGGATCGAGACCTTATGATAGTTTCATTTTCCAAAAGCATATACGGAAATTGTTTTCAAAAGCAACTATATTTTTAAGTTCTCACATCGGTCCCATGACTAACCTGGAGTTTATTGTTTTCCCCTAAACTCTGGGTGCCCATAATTTTCCACACGGGCAGTCTAGAGTTAGGTTTGTCAGTTAGATCTGGAGCTAGGATATTTGGAGCAATTATGGATGTAAGACTTGAAGATGGAGCATTTGGAGATTTTGCTTTATTTTCCGCTGTAGTTGTTATTCCACTGTATTTATGTAAACTCTGAAATGTAAACTCTTTTGTATATGAATAAAAGAGAGGTTGTTTCACTTCCACTATGTTCTGATATTTCTGATATGTTTATTATCCCAACCCCTAACGATCAAGGATTCCGATGATTTGATTTACGACATTTGAATACATTCAATTATATTCAGGTGTCGATTTCGAAGGATCGATAATCCTAATCGCTAGGAAAGACGTGAATCCTTATCTTTTGAGTTGGACTTGTATACATTTTAGTCAATTCAAAGGGTGAGAATTTACGGGTCTTTACAGTTGGTTTGAAATATTCCCGCCTATTGGAGCAGATGAGACCCTATTACATTCCCGTGTAAGAGCGGATGACCCTCTGTATACGAATCCCGCCTCGAAGCGGTTGATTTATATTTTATCATTTTATAACATTTATGATGCAGAGGGAAACAAGTTGGAGGGATCCAACAGGATTCCTTGCTATTACTTAATTGTTCAATGATATTTCTTTTATATGATTTATGGAATAATAATTATGATTATGGACATTGTGATTATAACGTCGTTATATGTTTGAAAATAAAACCCAGTAGTGATAAGAAAATCCATATCGATGTTGGTTAAGTGTTGGGTGGCTATTGGCCTCAAATTAGTATTTTTAAAATACTATAAATTGCCGTTTAAATCGGAATTTGATTTTTGAGACAAGAAACGATTTATATTTGAAATTGGGTTTCGAAAGTATTTTTAAGGATTATCTAATTATATATATTAATATTGTTTTTAAGTTAATTAGTTATACTAATACTGTTTTAAAGTCATTTAATTTCAATAATATAAATTTAAGGTTTTTTTTGGCAAGGCGTATAAATTTAAGGTTATTTAAGTATAATAATATTCTTTAAAAAGTTGTTTAATTATATTAAAATTATTTTAAGGTCATATAATCATATTAATGTTATTTTAAAGTTATTTAATTATTTTAATATTGTTTAAAGGTTATTTGTTTATAGTTAATATATTTTAAGAATTTATAAAAAGGTTGATAAATTTAAAGATTAATTATTTAAGAATAATTATTGTTTGGAATTAATAATAAGGATTTATCAATAAGGTTTTGAAAAATTATTATTATAATAATAATGGTAAGGATTAATTATTATATTTAATTAACAATATTTTGGAATTGTTAATTATTATTTTAAGATGTTTAAAGTGTATAATTTCCTATTTATTTATAATGTTTATTATTGATAACCATTATTATATAATGGTGTTTTGAAGTAAAAGATTTTTAATTATTTATAAATGTTTTCCGAGACCCATGAATGGAGTTGGAAGACTTAGATTTTATAAAGGAGTTATATAATGGTTTGAAGAGTTAAGGAAAGGTTATTTGCAAGGTGGAAGAGTTTATAAATGGTTAGATATTTATAAACGAATTTTAGAGACAGGTTGTAGATCTATAAAAGAAGTTTTATAAATGGTTTATAGATTCATAAAGGGTTTATCAGTGATCTTTGAAATGTACAAGAAGCTTATAAGTGATTGAATTTATAAAGGGTTTATAAATGGTTTTTCAGAGATTTATAAAATGGTTTATAAATGTTTTTAGAGAATCATAAGGAGTTTTATAAATGGGTTTTGAATCGAATAAAAAGAAAATCTTTCTAAATTCTATGAATATACTTATACCATTGAGATAAGTATATAGATATTTCTAAGTATTGAAATATAAAGATTTACGAGTATATTTTGTAAAGGTGTTTATATACAAGTACTTTACAAAGGGGGTTTTAATTATGAAGATTTATGAAATGAGGCTAGTGAGTGCTTATATGCTTAACCAAAGTTGGTTTTTCTTATGAAATATAATCTTTGTTTGAATGTTTGTTTATTTGATAGTTCAATAACCGACTATCAAATCTTGGCCTAAATATGTAATCCTTCTTAATTTTGATGGTACAGAAATATTCCCTACTTAACATTGAAGGATTTTAACTCTAGAAATATCTAAGGGAAACACGGGGATTATATGGTACAGTTACCATCATTGGTGCTATACTGTACGTATAAAATCATTTCGTTCTTTTAGGACAAATGATATGGATCTGTCCACTTAAACGGTTAGGGGGTGATCCCCGCTCTTTTGTATTGTCTGATTATTTCCAAAAGAATCAGTATTGAGCATTCTGAAAATCGGCATTTGGTTTTGTGGAGAACCCGGGAAGCGGAGGAGTGTACTCGTAAGAGATGACTTGAACCCGTAACCACTCCGAAAACCATATACAGTTCTATAGAGGAGATTCGTGATATACTGGAATGTTGAGATCCATGTGTGATTCCGAGACCCGTTGGGGTATGGGAATCCAGGTGTGTTTCCAAGATCTAATTAAGACGTGGGAATCTATGTGCGATTCCGAGACCCATTGCGGTATTGGAATCCATATGGGATTCCATGATCTATTTGGTGGCGCTACGTAAGCTAGAGTGCTGGATGTAGCCTCATCAGCGGGAATGACTAAAACCAGAGATAGGAGGCATGGCCAGTAGTGTTGGAAAACCCATAAGGTGTAGTCGGCTCGTCCTAGATGTCACTTATAGTTGTTATGCATGCATGAGGTGATGCACTCGGTCTTAGCGAGACCAACTATATTTTTCCTTTGGTACATTACTAGGGATGTATGCTGCTTCGGAAGGATATCTCTGATCCTTGTGCAGGAGGACCGTTCCTCGAAGTACTGAGGGCACCTCCATGGAAATTCTACACAATTAGCGAACACGCTTTATCGATTTTCGATTATATACCTAGTATTCTTGTGATGTACACTCACGAGCATCACAGCTACTTGATTATTGTTATTTCCGCCTTTAGACATTATTACGATACAAAAGGATTTTCTATAAAGAAAAATGCTTTGGTTATCGTAAGGTAAAAACCCGTCTGTGTTTATGTGTGGCATGGTCTTACAAGATACCTCCGATTTTAAAGGTTTTATATAACTTTAAATCCAGTTGTCTATGTTTTCTCATGCTGGTTTTCCAGACTGACTCGGGTGTTATTTTATTGTAATGCTCGGGTCAGACCGAGTATATTGCAGATTGGTTTGGATGCTTGGAGTTTCAAGAGACGAATTGGAGGCCCAGAGACGTATTCACGTAGATGGTTATTTTCTGATGTAGTCATTGTTGTGTTTATCAGCAATTGTGAGGACAGGTGGTTATAACTGTCCAAGCTGAAATAGGTTAGTATACTCTGATTGATGTTTGTATATACATATATTGCAGTTTTATTTTTGTGTAAATATTTATGGTATATTATAGATTACTCATTGCGCTGTAAGATTCTGTGTTGTTTAGTCTTCTTCCTTCTTTATTTTCTCTAACAATCGGGTCTTCCAGCATTCGATTGCTTGGCATGTGGTACAATGGACGTATTAGTGTCGATTTTCGAGGGTCGAAAAGCCCGGTTCGTTACATTTGGTATCGAAGCTGAAGGTTAAGCGTGAACCTTGGCTTTGGTGGGAATTACTCATTAGAAATAGGGTCAGTAGCACCCTATAATGAGTTCGAGTGTGTGTATATATATATATATATACACACGAGCGCGTATTTGTTAGTGATATAAAAATGTTTTATATTATGTTGGTTTATCTATTGAGTGGCTTATGAATTCTGGTCAATACGAGTAATTAACGTCATTGATAGGGATCTCTTAACACTTGAACAAAGCAGATTGACATGGTATTGTTTTGAAATTGGGTAAATGAAATAATTTTACCTTTATTATATTTTATATATAAAGGGAAAAATTTTTTAGAAAATTATCATGGTATATATGATGTGCTTGGTTGTTAGGAAATGTTAATGTTAAACTAATATCATTTGTTGTTTGTCGTTTTTGATCGAATAAAAGCTGATATTATAATGTAAGAAAGATTAACAATTAAGAAATGATTTATTATAACCAAAGTTAGATTATATAAATATATGATTTATAAATGTGATCTATAAATTAAAATGAAATTTTAGAAGTGTATTATATAAATATGGTTTATAAAAACGATTTATAAAGGATTTAAAAACCGAAAATTTGGGAATTTAAATCCCGTTAATTTTGGAAATAGTTTTTTGAAGTTTTGGAAAATAATAGTGATATCAATTGGAAAATATTTTTAAAAGGAATAAAAGCACTGAACTCTCTTTGGTCACTAGAAAATAATTTCGGTGATGACTACAGCATCATCGACGTTCATTTTCGAGTTTCCAAGAGAGGAATTGCTACCATTGGAGTTTTGTTTTGGTAAAACTGGTTTTAGTTTTAAAATCCAAAAGAATAATTTGATACACCAAGGAAATTATGTATATATAGGTTATTTCAAAATGATTTGAAATGAACAGGGATAAGTTTTTTGAACTCTGGGAATTTTCAGTTAAGTGTTTACTGAAGATATGATAAATAAGTTTGGTAACTTATAAATTTCGAGAATTAGTAAGTTAAAACAATATTTTAAGTTGTTGAATATGAATGTTGAGAAAAGTAAATTTGAAATTGAATGGTGGAATTAAATTAAATTTAAGTTAAGTTAAATAAAATAATTTTTGAAATAAATTGATGAGATTTGAAATGAATTATTAAATGAGCTAATTAAATAAATTAGCAAAATTGAAATTGGTTAGAAATAGATATGAACTTAAGTTATAGAGTGGAAATAAACATATGAAGTGTGGTATAAGATGTTTGTTATAAACTTAAGTAGAATTTTATGATTTTTTTTCATAAATGGGTATAGTATAGAGTGAAATGTGCTAAACATAAAAATTTGATGGAATTGTTTTTAAGGGATAATTAGTATTGAAAGGAATATACTAAGTAAAAAATGAATATGAATAAAGCAATGTGAATAATGATTGTGAATAATTGAATGTAAATGAAATGAATGTGAATAAAGGAATTTGGTGTAGCTAAGAATCAATTGAAATAAATACGTGGGTTGTACGTATATTATTTTGTACGTATAACGGTTTGATCCAGATTTGAGTATAGGATTTCGAGATGATTTATATCGATCCAAGTTAGAATTTTTCACTCGATTCTCGATGGTGAACTGGATATGGATTTTTGATTGATTTCGGAATTCTCTATCATAGTATATGGCTATGTAAGGAGAATGGCGGTTTCTAACCAAGGAACCGGATCTGAGTCCGCACTAGAGTGGTCGTGTGAACGATACCGGTTCGGAAGTGAAATTGTGTGATCGAGCGAGCGATCAGATTTGATATTGCATATGGATGATTTATGTACATCGTACGGACTTAAGTAAACAAATGTTGAAAATTGGAAAATACAAAATAAAATAATTATGAACTATATGATTGGATATCATTGGTAAATAAGATGTAGGTACATAAAAGCAAGAGCTAATTTGATGCCTTTGATTTCATAAGAAAATTGGTTGCCCGACAAAAAGGTACATGTTTATATTGTTGTTTAATTTGATGGTTTTATGACTGAGCAACTTGGCATTTGTTTTCTTTGGGCCTGTAGTGGTGACTTGTGGTTGTTCTGATCTAGCCGCGCAAAGGAGACGCTGACGAATTTTTCGAAAAATTTAAAGAGTTAGAAATTTTGAAGAAATTTTTGATAATTAGAATTTGATTTTGAATTATAACTTGAAATGATTGAATGGATAATATTAGTTGAGATCTATGAGTGAATTCGAAAACTTGGTAAAAGTAATAACAAAGTTTCAAGAAATTGATTTTAGAATGTTAAAGACTTAAAAGGATTTGGTAAGTTATTTCAACTAATTGGTTTTAGAAAAGAAATGGGGTTGGGCATTTTTCCTATCTTGGCAATTTCGAGGACGAAATTCTTTTAAAAGGGGAAGAATGTAACGACCTAGAAGTTTAGTTTTTAAAATTAGAATATTTAATTAATTTTAAATATTTAAAAGTTAATTTTATAGGTTAAATAACTTAAATTTCAAATATAGCAATTTATTAGATAATTTAATTGTTGAATTTAATAATTGAAATCATTTAAATAATTGAATCTTGGATTTTTATTTGGATAAAAATACTTTCAAAGCTTATTTAAATTCTATTTAATAGGAGTGAAGATAATAAAACTTTTAGTTGGATTTAAAAGTGATTTAACTGATTTTGAAAATAACTCGTTTTAATTAACGAGTGAAAATTGCCTTCTGGGGCATCGTCTCAGATTTCGACGAAACCAGTGTCATTGGGTCCGTAATAATGAATTATAATACGCCATCTTGTAGCGATCAGATGTATCGTTTGGTCGTGCGAGATCAAAACTCGTTGAAATTAATATTGAAAATTTAATATAATAATTAGGTTCAAAAAGCTATCTTCTCCATACGATCAAATTTGGTCCCAAAACAAGTTCCATTGCATTCAGAATAAGGGATAACATATAGAACGCCAAGCGGCACGCCTCGATCATGGTTCAAAATTATATAGCTAGATATTTTGGATTTTAAATAATATATATTTAGATTTGACTACACAGCCAAGTTTATTCACATCAGCCCACAGACTCGTACAAGCCACCCCTTATTCTTTCCCATCGTTCCCTCCCTTATATAACACGCTGCTAAACGGAGGAGGAAAAAAAGTTTTAAATTCAAAATTTTATATCTAAAAATTTACTCCATAAAAAAATCTAAAACAAATTTTAAAATCCTTCTTTTGATGAGGGCTTTACACTGATGTGCTTGGTTGGAGGTGTGGCAGTGATTTAGGGATTTCGATAGTGATGTCGAACGGCTGGTTTTGTCTAGGGTTTGGGTTTTTGGAGAGGATGATCATCGATTTAGATTTTAGGTATTATTTTGGAGTTAGTGAGGTCGAATGGCAGGTCATGGAGGAAGATGATGGAGTGCGGCTGCCTGAAGTGGGTCGCGGCACCACTGTAGCAGGGAAAAGTAGGTTTGGTCGCAAGAGAGAGG
This sequence comes from Allium fistulosum, assembly GCA_030737815.1. Lineage (NCBI taxonomy): Eukaryota > Viridiplantae > Streptophyta > Magnoliopsida > Asparagales > Amaryllidaceae > Allium > Allium fistulosum. Next base: position 617,728,891 of record CM060902.1, read on the forward strand.
AGGGGATCGAGTTCGAAGGCATTGGGTCGAGCAGGAGTGGTTCGTGGAGAGAGATCGTTTGGCGTCGTCGGAATTTGCAATCGAGGCCCGGAGCGTGGTGTCAATAGAGAACGTGCACGTCCTAGATGATTTTGTGCATGCACTGGGAAGAGCAAGGGAATTGTGGAAGAAAGGGTATGGGTATAAGTGTAAATTACTTGACTTTGTAATTGTTTATTTATTTTAGTTTTAAAAAATATCGATAACTTATAAAATTGATAACTCCTTCATACGAGGTCCAATCGAGACGAAACCTTTTGTGTTGCACTCGTGATAACGAAAGCTTCGTGATGGAACTAGTTTGGTTGGATTTGAAGATAGTTGAAAATTGGGCTAAAATCGGACGTCGTCCGGTTTTAGTTCCAAACTAGAACGCCTTGGCGACGACAGAAAATTTCGGTGAGTTCAACTCACCTTTTTGGATAACTAGTATAATATATAGTCGATAAAAATTGTTTATTGACTATTTAGATGAATTTTTATATTTATTGGTTGGTTTGAATATAATCCCGCCTATTGGAGCGGATGAGACTCTATTACGTTCCCGTGTAAGAGCGGATGACCCTTTGTATACGAATCCTGCCTCGAAGTGGTTGATTTATATTTTATGATTTTATAACATTTGTGATGCATGGGGAAACAGGTTAGAGGGATCCAATAGGATTCCTTGCTATTATTGAATTGTTCAATGGTATTTCTTTTATATGGTTTATTGAATAATAAATATGATTGTGGACATTGTGATTATAACGTCGTTATATGTTTGAAAATAAAACCCAGTAGTGATAAGAAAATCGATATCAATGTTGGTTAAGTATTGGGTGACTATTGGCCTCAAATTAGCATTTTAGAATACTAAATTGCCGTTTAAATCGGAATTTGATTTTTGAGGCAAGAAACGATTTTAAAATTTGAAATTGAGTTTTGGAAATATTTTTAAGGATTGTCTAATTATATATATTAAAATTGTCTTTAAATTAATTAATTATACTAATACTGTTTTAAAGTTATTTAATTTTAATAATATAAATTTAAGGTTATTTAATTATAATAATATTCTTTAAAAAGTTATTTAATTATATTAAAATTGTTTTAAGGTCATATAATCATATTAATGTTATTTTAAAGTTATTTAATTATGTTAATATTGTTTAAAGGTTATTTTTTTATAGTTAATATATTTTAAGAATTTATAAAAAGGTTGATAAATTTAAAGATTAATTATTTAAGAATAATTATGGTTTGGTATTAATAATAAGGATTTATTAATAAGGTTTTAAAAAATTATTACTATTATAATTATTGTAAGGATTAATTATTATATTAATTAACAATATTTTGGAATTATTAGTTATTATTTTAAGATGTTTATAGCAAGTAATTTCCTATTGATTTATAATGTTTATTATTTATAACCATTATTATATAATGGTGTTTTGAAGTAAAATATTTTTAATTATTTATAAATGTTTTCCGAGACCCATGAATGGAGTTAGAAGACTTAGATTTTATAAAGGAGTTATAAAAATGGTTTGAAGAGTTAAGGAAAGGTTATTTGTAAGGTGGAAGAGTTTATAAATGGTTAGATATTTATAAATGAATTTTAGAGACAGGTTATAGATCTATAAAAGAAGTTCTATAAATGGTTTATCGATTCATAAAGGGTTTATCAGTGATCTTTGAAATGTACAAGAAGCTTATAAGTGATTGAATTTATAAAGGGTTTATAGATGGTCTTTTAGAGATTTATTAAATGGTTTATAAATGTTTTTGGAGAACCATAAGGAGTTTTATAAATGGGTTTTGAATCGAATAAAAAGAAAATCTTTCTAAATTCTATGAATATACTTATACCTTTAAGATAAGTATATGGATATTTCTAAGTATTGAAATATAGAGATTTGTAGGTATATTTTGTAAAGGTGTGTTTCTAAGATCTAATTGAGATGTGGGAATCTATGTGCAATTCCATGACCTGTTGGGGTATTGGAATCCATGTGGAATTCCAGGATCAATTTGGTGGCAGTGTGAAAGCTGGAATTCCGGACGTAGCCTCATCAGCGGGAATGACTAAAACCAGAGATAAGAGGCATGGCCAATAGGGTTGGCAAACCCATATGGTGTAGTCGGCTCCTCCTAGATGTCACTTATAGTTGTTATGCATGCATGGGGCGATGCACTCGGTCTTAGCGAGACCAGCTATGTTTTTTCTATGGTACATCACTAGGGATGTATGTTGCTTCGAAAGGATATCTCTGATCCTTGTGCAAGAGGATCGTTCCTCGAAGTACTGAGGGAACCTCCATGGAAATCCTACACAATTAGCGAATGCGCCTTATCGATTTTCGATTATATACCTCGTATTGTTGTGATGTACACTCACGAGCATCACAGCTACTTGATTATTATTATTTCCGCCTTTAGACATTATTATAATATAAATGGATTTTCTATAAAGAAAAATTCTTTGGTTATCGTAAGGTAAAAACCCGTCAGTGTTTATGTGTGGCGTGGTCTTACGAGATACCTTTGATTTCAAAGGTTTTATATAACTTTAAATCCAGTTGGGTGTGTTTTCTCATGCTGGGTTTCTAGACTGACTCGTGTGTTATTTTATTATAATGCTCGGGTCAGACTGAGTATATTGTAGATTGGTTTGGATGTTTAGAGCTTTAAGAGACGAATTGGAGGCCCAAAGACATATTCACGTAGATGGTTCTTTTCCGTTGTAGTCATTTTTGTGTTTATCAGCAATTATGAGGACAGGTGGTTATAATTGTCCAGGCTGAAATAGGTTTGTATACTCTGATTGATGTCTGTATATACATATATTGTAGTTTTATTTTTGTGTAAAGATTTACGGTATATTATATATTACTCGTTCCGCTGTGAGATTCTGTGTTGTTTAGTCTTCTTTTTATCCTCTTCCTTCTTTCTTTTCCTTAACAATCGGGTCTACCGGCATTTGATTGCTCGGCATGTGATACAATGGATGCATTAGTGTCGATTTTCGAGGGTCAAAAAGCCCGTTTGTTACAATTACATAATCTACTTTCAACGTATGTATTGATATCCAGTCTCGATACATCTTGAGTAGGAATATTTAAAATAATATGTTTATTTTACTACGATCAATTTCTCATAATTACACATTTTAATTGCTATCATAAAACATACCATCTATGGATTTTCTATTAAATATACTTAAATTAATTAAATAATTATATAACACATTATATCAAGTATATAATAGAAAGAAAAACACTTTTTGTTTCGAACGTGATTAATTACAGAGTTAATAATTTATAGTAAATTACATAATTACCCTAGGGCATATCGCTAACTCTATCAATACACACACACATATTTGAAAACAAATCTATATAGTTAAATTAGATATCTTCGAATATAGGTGTATGATTGGTGTTAAAGAGAAACTGAGAATAAAAATATATCTGATCTAGATCTAATAAAATTAATGTCCAAGAGGAAAGAAGGAGAAAGTAACATCTTTAATTGATTCTAATAATATATTAGATCTAGACCTAATCAAATCTATTTCTAGAGAAAAAGAGAAAAGGTAACATTTCAGTCGATTTTTCCTTCCTTTTTTATAAATTCCCAATTAATTATATATCCAATCTCTATATGAAAATAAAGGCGATTTCATATATTTCCATAATCAAAATTATCCTAGCATTAAAATTTTACATTTGTAATATATATATAAGCGCTTACTTTTAAAGAAATGTCATAATTAATATTGTTCCAACAACGTGAATTAATTAAAACATTCCATATGTACATATGTATGTGTGTGTATGTATATATGTATATACATATACATATTATAATTTAAAAAATTAAATTTCAAATATATATATATATATATATATTATTGAATAATAAAATACTAAATAAATTAGTTTGAAAACAAGATTAAACAAATGAAATGGTTTAACTCATAATTGCTTTATTATTCTGAATAACATAAAGATGCATATATAAAAATCATTATTTGAGTATCAAATTCATTATTTTAAATAAATTTTATTTGTATAACATATGCATATTTTATTATAGCCAAACTCAAATGAACACTAACAATCTACTTCTCTTAAACATACATAAAAACGTTGGTTTCATATTTTTCAAATGACAATGGACAAATAATTTTAAATCACATCTAATAAATGGCAATATAATATTTACATATATGTGCATTTGGATCAGAGTTGAACATTAGGAATGAGTAAAATATAATAGAATTAAACCTGAGCGGATCTTGCCTTTTGTAACACTTTGCTTTGTAAATCATCCGCTAAATCGCTTAAATCACCACTCAATCTTGCTAGAAACGAATTGACCACGTTTAGTTTATTTTGTTTAATTTACTTTTGAGCATAATAAATTCTATCCATGAATGAGATAGAGGAGGCGACTATGGATGAAGGAAAAGGGAGAATTTTTTTTAAAAAGAAATGAATGGTATGATTTTGTTTTAACGGGAGAATAAAAATGTTTCTCATTCTCTCTTTAAAACATTCTCTTTTAATTTATAATTAATCTTCAACTAACTTAATCTCCTCCTTTCTCGTATGTATTATAGGCTATTGCTTGCCCTTGCATGGATTAATTTTTCTCAAAAGCTCGTTAAGCAATTATTTGTATTTAAAGCTCGTTCAAATAAATATCGATATCGTATATCGATAAGTGCATATATAACTTTTATACACACATCCAAATAATTATTAACAATACCAAAAATATCAAATGAACTAATAATTACTGTTTCTTAAATATTAATTAATTTAATTAATTTAATAATTTATAATACTTTATAAACTAATTAAATCATATGATTTTTCAAAGAGCTCATAAATGCGGTTGTGTGACTTCGATGTGCGAATTCAGTTCGTGATTAATGTGAACAATTAAAATATTAGTGTTCATATGTCACCTTAGCTAGTGGTGTAATGGTTTTGCCAAATTTATAGCTTATAGATCTTTTTGGTAAAATTTCGTTTTATATTACCTTAAAGGGTATCAATAATGACAATAATTTACACAGGTTTTCTTTGTCAATGCTATATCACTTCAGAATACATTGAGTTTGTATTGTTAAAACTCCAACATTATCCACATTCAACTTGATCAGTCAATAAACAAACACCTTGGTTAAACGATAACATTATTATCAATCGTTATACTCTATCCAGATATTTTGATTTTGAGTTGACTACAGTTGATTGTGACACTAACTTTATATTACCGAGGAGACGAATTCTCGATTGAATAGTGTTTTACTTTCAATGCTTCAACTCAGACCCAACTACAGTAATTTGATGGATGTTATGCCATGTTTTAACTATAATCAAATTGGAGTATCCACATTGAAGTTCCATGGTATTTTCAAGTCGGAAGAATCGTGTAACATCGCTACATTGAGATTCCCCATTTGACCTAGTTGTTATAAACCAACATGAAATTATCGTGTGAGTTATTGCATAGTTATTCAATAACTATGAGTATGTAACCCCTTGGTGTCCCCAATAAACATGAGTAATACATTGCCCAACATTTGGAGAGCATTACATACTCCAGTCTCAACGGATGTATCGATATCTTTTCTCGAAACATCTTGACGAGGAATATTTAAAAATATATTATTTCGTTTTATGCTTAGTTACTCACATTTGCAATTATTTGCAATTGCAATCACATAACATTTTATTTAAAGATTTTATTAATTACACACCTTAAATTAATTACTTAATTATTTATATCATAATATAATAAAGTATATAAAAGAAAAAATTACATCTTTATTACGAATAAGATTGGTTACAAGTTAGATATATGTAACAATTACATAATTGCCCTAGATCGTGCTACTGACTCTTTTAATCTCCCATTTGTGCTTGAGGTCAATTATGGAGTCTTAATCTCATTAATCTGATTTGTTTAAAAATGATCAGGCTAGTCCCTTGGTGAACAGATCTACCATATTGTTTTACTATCTACTCAGTCAGCCAACATCTCTTCATCGTTGATAAATAGCCTTTATCATGTGAAACTTCCAGAGCTTGTCTAGATATCCTGCAAACCATGGGTTCTTTTGCGATATGTATTATGGAATTGTTTTCACAAAACAATGTCATAGAATTCTCAACATTTGGAATCACCCTTAGCTCAGTTATAAATTTGTGCAATTATGTATACTGATTTTATTGCAATGTTATTCAAGGAGATATACTCGGCTTTGGTTGAACCAACCACCAACTCTTGTTTGGAACATTTCTAACTCAAAGCTCCTTTGCTAAGGTTGAATATGAATTTAGGATTGACATGCCATATTCTATATGATTTATGAAGTTTGAGTCTGCATAAGGAGTTTGTTGTTTCCATAAAAAATTCTCTAACATTTCACAAATACTTGAGAATAATCATAACTACCATTTACTGATCTTTGTTTGGATTTGAAACCCGCTCAATGCATCAATTACATAACCTAATAGCAATGCAGTAGATAACATATCATATATGATATTTCCTACTACCAATGCATAAGGAATTCACCTATTATGCTTCATTTTAAAATTTTAATTATGGTATCTGTGTATATCATTTGGAACAATCCCAACATCCTTACTTATAGTTTTAGAAATATTTTAGTACCTTTTAATATTCTTTCTTATAGACACATGCTTCCTTTACATTTTGACCGATAATCAAGCAATTTGATTTCTCTGTCAAAATACTTGCTAAATTCTAATGCTTGTCGAACGACGCTATCGTATAAGTAATATGCTCTTATCCAACACTTACAAGCTCAGTTATTCGCCCACCGACTTCATGATTTTTGGTTATCATGTGTAAACAGTCTATTCTAAAAAGTGTACAAAAACTAAAAGACATTGGGCGATAATTTTGTGAGTATAATCCGAATTAACTTAAGCAAGTTGACTAACGAATATGTTACACTAACTTCAACAATTAAAATTTATAGGGTTATTCTTTATCAATGTTGATTATTATGTTCCAACTACATCGTTTTTTATTTTAAAGACATAACTGTGGCCAATGGATCATATCTCTTTGGGTACAACTATCAAAAACATACTTTAATAATTCACTTAGAATCTCTCTCTGATTTAAGCATCCTGCCATTCTACACTTTATATGTCTTATTGGAAATTAAGGAAATTTTTATTGTTAACAATTCTTTTTCTTGGCATTTTTAAGAAACTCATAGTTTCTCTTTAATGTGCGAGAATTATTATTAGACATTCTAAGAGTGGTGATCATTTTAGGATTGGTTAATTTTATTTCATCTTATGTAATTCATTTCTATGTTCAATTCATTCGATTGTATCCAAGTTTATTATACTACCACTAATTTCTAAAAGAAATTCCTTCATCATGAAGGTAGTGCTTCTTGAAACGACAATTGTTTCTCAGTATGACAGAATATGCATTTAGAAACATTTATTGAATGGTCTTTATACTTACATAAAATTGATTCAATTTTAAGTTTACAAAACTTACGTTCATAACATAAATTAAATAATCACACATCTTAAAATATTTAAGGTCGAGGTTTCTTGTCAATTCTTATCTTATATGAATACGATCTCATAAATTGTGCTTTAGATGGATTAAATTTAACATATGCACTTACTTTTAAGTACATATCCTTATAGAAAGAAGTTAACTCAACTTCACTCATCATGAATCGTACTTTGTCCAGTAAAGTCCGATTACTCTTATATCATTATGTATTATATAAAGGAGTGACATTGAGATTGAATCTTACTCGTTTTTAGGTACATTTGGAACTCTTTCCAATATACTCACTATTACCTCGCTTTTGACCCAAGCAATATCTCAATGAATCGGAACTGTTGAATGGTTGTGAAATGAACTAGAAGTCTAGAATGATAGTCTAGCACCAAAATTCATATGAAATCCCATAAATTAGTGATAATCCAAACTTGCCACGAGTATATACTTAGCCATCCTTTAGATAAGTCAAACGATAAGAAGCAAAAGATAAAACCAGAAGTCAAAGTCATAACTTAGCACTTAGTTGTAAGTAATGAGTCAGCAAACTCCAAGTCAGGAATGAAAGACAAAGTAAGATCAAAACAAGCAAAGGTAGGAACTTTTATAAATCAGTACCAAGTTATAACCACAATACTGAGTTTAATCACAACTCGGTACCAAGTTGTCATCTTTGTTGATTTTGCTATGGTCTTCACTTGGAGCTTCACGTCGGACTTAAAGAACATAGGGAGCATATTTCAGAGCATATGTTAGTCTTCATCTATATATAGGAAGAGTGCAAATGAAAGGGGATCCTTTGAGATCTTCTTTTTTACTTTTAAATTATCAGATTTTACCCCAAATGTAATGACCCACTTTTTCCGTACAATTTAAACTAACAATAAACCACACATGTCCAGCCCAAATTGAATGGAAAGGCGGATAGTTAGGGAAAAGAAAGAAGAAAGAAGACAAGAAGAAACTAAACATCATAGAATCTCACAGTGGAACGAATAATCTATAATATATATCAATCTTTACACAAAAACAAAACTGTAATATATGTATATACAGACATTAATCAGAGTATACTAACCTATTTCAGCCCAAACAGTTATAACAACCTGTCCTTGAAAGAATGTTGTTTTCATTAGTTCAGGCTTAGAATATTAGAATGAAGGAGACCACTAACGCATCACCCCTCGCTTCCCCTCTTCATGTCCTGCACAATTGATCCTAGCAACCCCGGTAGAGTCATTATTAATTAGTTTAGTTCTTACTTTCCCTGGGATATCATCTGGGGTTTACAAGAAATACCAGACTTTCGAATGTTTATACTAGCGCCTTGGTTGAATAAAGGTAGCGAAGCCGTATGGTTGTTCACAACTATTGGGTTGCTTGCGGCATACCATTCCCTCTATGACTATGCACTGTTAGAATCCATTAGTTTTGTTCCCAATTAATATACTGGATTACCCAGTATAACTTTTTCTAGTATATTTAGTGATCAAACTAGCTAGGCTTCAATATTGAGAGAAATCTCTATTTGAGTCACCAGCGTAAAATTTTCGCTTAAATCATGTCAACAAGAATTTTCATGAATTTATAATAATACGTAATTTTTACAAATATATAATCTATAATATATATCAATCTTTACACAAAAACAAAACTGTAATATATGTATATACAGATATCAATCAGAGTATACTAACCTATTTCAGCCCAGACAGTTATAACAACCTGTCCTCACAACTGCTGAATAATATACAACAATGTAAGCAACGGAATATAATCATCTATGTGAATACGTCTCTAGGCCTCTAGCTCCTCTCCCGAAGCTCCAAAATATCCATCTAAACCTGGAAATATGCTCGGTCCGACCCAAGCATTATAGAAAACAACGCCCGGGTCAGTTTGGTAAAACCAGCGTGAGAACTTAAATCACAAGGAATTTTATTTATTACAACTTTTAAAATCCTTTAAAATCAAAGGTATCTCGTAAGACCACGCCGCACATAAACACGGACGGGTTTTTACCTTACGATAACCAAAACCTTTATATCAGAAAATCCAGTGATATTATAATAATGTCTAGAGGTCAAAGTAAAATATGAAAATAGCTGAAATGCTTGCATCTCACATTTCAACATAGTTGGGAACAATCAAAACCATACGGCGCTTATTGGAGAATGGATTCCATACAATGACTAGGCACTAGGGTACCACCTATAACGGTACACATCTAGAAAATTTTTCGAGATCGAACCTATCGATCCCTGCCAACACAAGACTGGCCTACGCCTTACTGAATATGAATGAATATGTCATCATCCCGATTGCTTTGCAACCCTTTTGAGATCTCATGCACAACCAATCCATAAATATGTAGATGTAGGGTATCTAGAAAGGTGACAACATACCCTAATGGGTGCGACCCACTTAGCCTTGCTGCATCTCCCCTGATTTTCAGTCATTGCCGGTTGATGAGGCTTGAGGCTACGATTACCTTTTAAGAAATTTACACTTAGAATGCTTATTGCCATCCAATAACAATGTTCTGATAGCATTCATCTATACAAGTCCATTCTGGGTCTGAACGAAACCGAAGGCACTATTCCTACTACATCCATTTTGGAATCACCCTCAGGATTAGTAGCGATTAGCCCTTGCACTTCACATCTCTATCTTCGATTTCATGCTCTTCACGATGTCTTCACTTCGAAATGCATTCGTTGGATCGAAGTGGTTTTCGGATAACATATCCGATCCTGGTCTCTTCGAAACAACGTTTGATAATTTCGGTAAACTCAACCCCGGTTCTTAAGGAAATAAACAGACGAAGATAAGAGCGGAGTTCACCTCGTAACCGTTTATGAATGGATTTCCTTATCATTTGTTCTAGAAGAACGAAACGAGTTTATACATACAATATAGCACCACCAACGGTAACCGTATCATATAATTCCCATGTTTTACCTAGATATTTCTAGAGTTACGTTTTGGTCCAGATTTGATAGTCGGTTGTTTAACTATCAAATAAACAACCATTCAAAACAAAGATTACATTTCCCATAGAAATCACTAAGCCTCATTTTAATTAAATTTTCATTATTTTAAAATCACATTTCAAATACTTGGAAATCACTTCCATATACTTATCTCAACAGGATAAGTATATGCACAAACCACTATATTTCTGATACTTAGAAAGTATAACCATATACTTATCTCACCGGTTTAAGTATATTTAACCATATCACTTTCAAACTTAGAAGGTATACTCACCATCACTTAGAAAGATTTTCTAATTTGAAATCATATTTTAAATGATCAAAACCAAATATCTCTTAAACAGAGAAATCCAAAATACCAATCCCTTTATAAAACATCCTTAATGAATTCCAAAATCCCGTTTATAAAACTTCTCCTTCTCAGATTTTTTCTAAAACTCATTATAAATTCCTTTATAATTATTCAAAGAAATTTATAAAACTCTTCCCATATTTAATCCAACTCCTTAATAGACTCTTTAAGTCAATACGCACTCTTGATAAACCACAAGTTATTTAAAACAGCTTTAAATAACAAATTACTATCTAAACATCCCTATATTTCATTTAAATCAAATCTTATTTAAAATAATAACTATAGAATCTATTTAATAATATATTAGATTAATTTCAAACACCATTATTGTATCAATAAATTAATTTCAAAAACAATATTAATATAATAATTAATAAATTTTAAAACATTATTGCCATGCCGGAGCTCGATATCGGGGTGTGATGGGTGGTGACCTTGCCGGAACTCATCTTAGGAGTACTTGAGATTTGATATATATGTATTTGGTTTTTGTTACCTGCCAGGCATGTTGGCAGCACTTTATATTCGTGATATATATATTCGCATGTGTGCTCTCCTCTATTCGTAGAGGATCACACATTTTTCTCAAAAAATAAATTTTAAAGCATTATTAAGACAATAATCAACTAACCTTAAACAAATTAATATAAAAATTACTCATCCTTTAAATATAATTAATTAACTTAATCAATACAATTAATTAACTTTAATTAATAATTAAAATATAGATAACCAATTTTAATAATTAATTAAAATATAATTAAAACATTTCTAGACAATAATTAAATAACTTTTAAATAGTAATTAACCATTCTTAAATAACATTAAGCAATAACTTTTAAGAATCAATTAATAAAATAGTTAATTTTAAATCATTATTTAAAACAATTATAAATTATCTTTAAAACTTATTGATAAATAATTATTACTTTAAATCTTGTTAATAAATAATAATTATTCTTAAATAACTTCCAAACCAAATTTTCAATTTTTTTTTAAAATTGAAGGAGGCTTAACAATCACCATAGTACTTAAACAAGTCACCAAATTATTCAATTAACTTTTCAAGTTAACAACATATATTTATATAATCAGCGACTACGTAAATAAATGCAACACTTAACCGTCATTAATTAATATATTACATATTCAAGGCGGGATATCAATTAACAGTGTTAAATCAAATGTCCAAATCCATAAAATAGCAGAACGTGGATTTATTCTATCGATAAATTTCCAAATTTATTCAATTAGCGGAATGGTGTTTTATTCCACTAAACTAATGTCCAATTATCATATTCAATCCAATTTGACTCAATAGTAATTTATTTGGCCAAATAAACGTCGATATTTAAGGTATAAAAATTTAATCTACGTTATTAATTAAAATAACGTGATTTGAATCATGCCCGCTTAAATATGTCATAAATTTCTACTTATCCAAAGCTATCAACAGGTTGCACTAAATTGTTATACTCGTTCATACGAGTCCAGTGCAAAAATCCGTGAGCGAAACGGATTTCAAACGAACAAATTATCACGTTTCAAAGTTTTTAGCATATTTAAATATTCAACAAATCAAAATTTATTTCCTCACCTTCAACCATGTGGTCCAAAGGCCAACCGAAAAGAACCCGCACCAAAATGATGTTACAGTGCTTCTTCTCCTTTCCTCTATTTCAATTGAAAGCTCCGGGAACCCATTTGTGCACGCACTGCCGTGCACGTGCATGTGCAAATCCTCCACCCCCAAATAATCGAACTCCAATCACCAACGCATCCCACTCTTCACGCTCTACTCAAAGATGCCCATGCCACCACCCAGAACCCCTTCGATCAAAATCCGCTATCTGATGTCGCGTCCAGGTTGTAAAAAGTTGCGACACTTTCTGAAGTCGATCCCTACCAATTTATCACCCCTCAAAGCTCTCTCCTCCACGATCACAACGCCATACTCCAAAACTTCAATCATTGCTTAAATCGCAGATTAACTCAAACCCTAGTTTCGAACAACCTCCGATTGTCATCACGGAATCACGGCGAAATGCTACCAAAAATACGCATCTCGATACGAACTCGACGGTGCTAGCGGCGTCGAACGATTCGAAGTGGATTGAGAGAAATCTTTTTTTGAAGTTTATGAACAATATTAAGCCTTTACTGTAAAATGGAGAGAATTCGATCGATACTCGACGAAATTGAGCACCGTCAACTTTTAAAAATACTAGAGACTAAGACGGACAACTTTCGTTCAGATCATTGGAATTAAAACTTGACTGTTTGATTTTTGAAAGGAGGATGGCTATATTTACAAATGTTTTGAAACAAAGAAAAATGAAGAACACGACGGAAGAGTCTCTGTGTGCTTGAGTCAATATATCTATGTGTATATGTTCCTTATATATGTATGAACTTCTGTGTGTCGTAAATCAAGAGGACAAGTGGACAAGGTGGCTAAAGTGAGGTATAAACCAGGAGGTAAGAAAACAGGATCGCTGCTACAGTACATTAGAGAAAATGGCAATGTACTGTATAATAATTCTTATTATATTTAAAATAAATTCCGGTACCCTAACATACCGTATCGCGTCCGATTCCGAGCCGTGGCTGACAGAGAATAAAATATGATCGTGCATAACAATGTTACATGATCACAAAAATAAAAATAGACAAGTTATTAAATTCTGTGAAGTCTTAAAATACCAACGTTTGCCGTAAAATAAGTCGAATGAAAATTTTACCTATTTTCCAAATTAAAAATTATGAAAAAATTCTAAAAATTAAGTTAAAAATACGTCATTGAAACTCAAGTCTAAATTTAAAACAGATAATTTATCATAATTTAAATTCAAATCCGAATATTTAAATAACTTAAACATTCAATTTTGAAGACCCAAAATACGGGTTGTTACACCAAAACTATGTTAGATCCTTACTCGAGTTGAAAGCAACTGAGTTGTAAAATCACTTTTGTAAAATAAATGAAGAATTATTAAAAATATATTAATAGTGGTCGTAGGCCATTGTTTCTAGCCGAACTACTATAATTCTTGTGTGTTTTTACCATATTTTAATTTCTAAATTTCCATAGTTATCGATTATTATTCGATTTGTGTGTTTGTCCCATTTTTGGTGCAAGCACTCACCTATCGATCACATTGAATTATTTTATTTCCTTTGCACGTTATGTTTACTACCATTTTATCATAGACATACTATTTGTGTGTCAAATACATGTATTTATATATGTGATAATTCATTGGTGAATTTAACAAAGTAAGTGGATCCGTTTTCGTATCATTAGACCATTTACTACATACATACATACATATATATCTTATACTATAATGAAAAACCCTTGGTCAAAAGGTCAAAGTGAAGCCTTTTTTGAACTTCCCGTATTGTCCACCGTTCAGCAAAACAAGACATCCTTCTACAAGGTCAATTCAGTCTTTTTGCAGTCCCATCCCACGTTGCCGACAGTATTACTCCCACGTCTCCTTTCCACCCTCTTTCTTTTCCTCTCCGTCTTCCACTTTCCTCTAAACCCACTTCCCCCTTCCGCATAAAAAATGGCTGCCCCCTCCTTCAACTACCCACCCACCCCTCCTTCACCGACCTATCTTTCCTTCGACAGGTCCTTTCCCTCCCACTCTGCTGCTACATCCGCTGCCACTGCCAATAATATTCAGCTTGCAGGAAGATCGGCTGCCTCCATATTCGCCATTCAGCAATGAAGATGTTCGTGGCCCTAATTGAAAAGTAGAAGCCTTTCAACGACTTTGAGAAAGCCAGCATCGTTAGAAGGTACACAACAATCAGTCAGAAATGGTACGATTTTATTACCGTCTTAAGTTTTGACTTTCATTTTGGATTTTGTTTGATTTCTTAAGATCTTGGGTTCAGTTGTAATCGCAGCAAATTCCACTGCTTGGAACCCTAATTCCATCATCATTTCCGTTCTCCTCCAGCCCTAGATTCGCAATTTAAAGGTAATATTTTGCCTCTTATTCGACATATATTTTCAAGAGTTTAGACTTAGGCAACTACTGTTATAGATCTTCAAGATGATTAGAAGATTTGCATGCATAAGATGAAACTTTGTTATGTCTATATTTTGTGAACGCATGAAATTATATTTCCATCATTTGTTGATGTTTATTGTAGGATGTGAACGAAAAGCATAGAAAAGCAGCTTCACCTTACCAGTTATTGTGTTTAGACTCTCAACTAACCTTTTTTATTTTTGAAATATATGATATTTTCCTTAACATGTTTAATTGTCCAAATCTTGGATTTCACTTTTCGCATGCATTTAATATATATTCATTTTGCAAAGACCATCAAAAATTTATACTTACAAGTTACAAGGTTGACAAAGATAACAGTTTGCGTATGCATTGCACTTGAGCTTATGAATTGCTTTCTCATGTATGTGTTTTAATAGTAATAGAGTTCTGATATGCTTTTTAAAACAAATTTTGTAATGAATTTTTTTAAATGATTTAAAAGATTGAGACAATTGGGCTCTAACCTTAGTTTTACTGTTCGAACAGTGAAAAGGCAGAACCAACTGAAGAATCATGCAAATGGAGACGTGTACAACTCTTTAGTACAACGTCGAAGGCTGTCAATTTGTCCATTACTGTGGTAAGCTCTGTAAGCTGACCTGACTTTGTTTTATATTGTCTTTGATATACTACTATTCAGTGTTCATTGTATCAGTAAATGGGAATTTAGCATACATGAATTTATAGGCTATTACCATACCTAAACCTACTATAACATAGCTTCACCTTACCAGTTATTGTGTTTAGACTCTCAATTAATCTTTTTTATTTTTGAAATATATGATATTTTCCTTAACATGTTTAACTATCCAAATCTTGGATTTCACTTTTCGCATGCATTTAATATATATTCATTTTGCAAAGACCATCAAAAATTTATACTTACAAGTTACAAGATTGACATAGATACTAAATATGCTATAATTAGCTTCAAAAATATATGTACAATAATCGATGATTCATCTGTTATTTCATCATGAATAATATTGGTATTTCATCATCTTCAATGATATATATTTCATCATCTTAAAAAATATAAGTACGGTCCATTTAATGGATTACATCAAGAACAACAATTTTTATTTCATCATCTTCAATGATAAATGATATCTCTTATTCAATAGTTTGTTTAACTTTTGGGTATATTCACTTTAACTAAATTTAATTCTGACAATTGTTTTTTCTGTTCTTACAAAACTCCACTAGCTACATCAATTTTCATTACATTTGCTCATGTTTTTCTATGACGCCCCACCTCTATACCCACGCTAACCAAGAACACTACGATGTAGTGCTGTCAATTAGCGCGGAGAATAAGGCTGTGGAGGAGCGACCATCCATGTAACTTCTTTGTGCGAGCATCGATACGTCAGATAGAATAGAATGCATATCTTTTAAGGAGGAAATCCGACATACCGATACAAACATAAAGCTATCACACGGTGGCTATATATAATCTTCGGAAACAAACATAGAAATAATCATAACATAAATCAGTCACAGACATCCATATCACAAAGGCGGAAGAAGATATGAATAAATATATAACACATGAAAGTGTACATCAGAGTAGTGGTCAGAAAGATCCACGATAATACAAAAGAATAGCATCACGTGCTATACAAAATAATAAGTACACAACATAGAGTCTATATCTCAAAGGTGTACATCCATAAACTACTAATCTATGTAGTTAGCCAAAAGTCAGAAATATCCTGAAGAGAAGTCAAGCAGAAGCACCTGTAACATCTCGGTCTGACCCGAGTATTATTTATAAGAAAATAATAAACGGATCAGTCTAGCTATAAATATCAGATGATATGGTATAAAGTAAAAGGCATGACATGAACCTGAAATAACCATAACGACATACTACTATAAGTATGTAAATGATAATCAACAAAAGATTAATCAATATCACAAGAATCTTCTCAAAGATAAGGTAGGGTATCATACCCTAAACTTGTATTCATAACAAGTCAATAACACATGAATTCACCAATGCACAAAAACTGATATCATATCAATGAAAATCATGAAAATTGGTGAAGCACAAAATTCCAGAAATCATCATCAGAAATCCAGAAAACACATAAAAAGGGGGGAGGCCTAACACATGAATGGGAGCATGAAAACTCACCTACGCGTAAACACATGACGAGAAGCTATCTCATGGAAGCTATCCATTAAATTTTCACACAGGAATGGCCCGAAGACCGTAGGGTGCTACCCTAGAAATGTGATGGCGAAACATCACATGATCGGGGTATAGTCTCCCACGTAGACAAAGAGACATCGCTCAATCGCTAGTCTAAATCACAAAAATGATCGTCATGATCATAAGGAAGTGTCAATCACACCAAGCTAGTAAATATATGAGTTTAGCTTCATGTCCCATAACCACTTGCTTAACTTAAATATTTACGAACAAGCTATAAATCTTCACTAGGAAATTGTCACAAAAAGGGTTCAATCGAACAAGTCCAAGAGCTAACCGACGAAGTGAACGCAAGCGTTTCATACCACTCGTTTTACTAAGTCGTTTAAGTCGATTTCTCATTCGAGTGAAGTAAAGGCTTGTATATACTAGTAGATTGAAAATCGGTTTGAGAAAACGAACTTTTGATATTTAAAATAGTGTTGAAATCGCTTTGATGAAAGAGTTTTGATATTTACTATTAGTATTGAAACCTTCATATATCTTTAAAATGACGAGTCATAAAACGATTGTAGAAACAAATCAATTCACGTTCGAAGACGTGAGTAAAGTCCAAAGAAGTCAATCCCAAAACCATCAAAGTAGAAATTCTGATAAACGCTTTGTCAGATAAGATTGCCTATGCAGAGTAATTCGGGGTTCGACCTGCCCGGTCAGGTCGCGGGGGTCTAGGGGGCAGCGCCCACGGCGGGGTGCGGGGCAGCGCCCCATCACGGTACGACCTAGTGAAGGCAAGCGGTCCAGCGACCTAAGGAAAAATAGGTCATACGACCTAAGGAAATCGCGAACTCAAAAGACCAAGTGTAAGGTCGGCGACGACCTACGACTTACAGAGTCCTGCGACCTAAGTGGGATGCGACTTAGTGGGGCATAGGTCGGAGACGACCTACGACTTAAGGTCAAGCGACCTAGTGAAATAGCAGGGGAAATATTAGGTCGGAGACGACCTACGACTTAAGGTCAAGCGACCTAGTGAAATAGCAGGGGAAATATTAGGTCGGAGACGACCTACGACTTAAGGTTTAACTCGCGAACGACTTAACATCTTGCCTGGGAATTTTAGGTCGGCAACGACCTAAGACTTAAGGTTTAACTCGCGAACGACTTAACTTTGCCTGGGGATTATAGGTCGGCAACGACCTAAGACATAAGGTTTAACTCGCGAACGACTTAACTTTGCCTGGGGATTATAGGTCGGCAACGACCTAAGACATAAGGTTTAACTCGCGAACGACTTAACTTTGCCTGGGGATTATAGGTCGGCAACGACCTAAGACATAAGGTTTAACTCGCGAACGACTTAACTTTGCCCGGGGATTATAGGTCGGCAACGACCTAAGACATAAGGTTTAACTCGCGAACGACTTAACTTTGCCTGGGGATTATAGGTCGGCAACGACCTAAGACATAAGGTTTAACTCGCGAACGACTTAGCATTTTGCCTGCGGATTATAGGTCGGCGACGACCTAAGAAGTTGGAGACTTTTCAACACGCGAGCTAGCAGCCTGGACGACCTAAGGAGTTAACTCGTGGACGACCTAGGGATGGCCAGAAACGACTTAAGGCCAGAAAAATCACCAAAACGCTAAAAATTGAAGTTTTTCGCCAATCCAATCCAAACCAAATGCAAATGTTGATGCAAATGCAATAGGGGATCATTCCCAACAGTCCAAGATAGATATAGGCAAGATGTGAGATCAAAAATCTCACCTTTTCACGGAATTTGATGAAGATGGAGATTTGAGAGCAAAGCAAGAACACCAACAAGCTTGAATCAATGGTCTTCACGTGAATTTGATGTTGAATCTCGGATTTGCAATGGAATTTGTGTTTGGAGTTTTAATTTCCACTTCCCACCACCATTTTTGACAAAGCTTGAAGTGTTTTGATAGAGTGAGGAAGATGGTTGGGCTGAACTAAAGGGGTGCAGTCCAAACCAAAGTCAAAGGCGGGAAAAAGTGTTGAAAATTTCACTATCTCCAAACATATCGAAGTTTACACTCAAAAAGATCGCAAACGTCATTTTGAACTCAATGGGGGTGGTCTCGAGTCCTAATTTGACCGTATGCAAAAAGTAGCTTTTCGGACTAACATCCGACTAACGATAAAATATTTAAATAAAATATTTAAATATAGAATCGATAGATATGCGGGTTGTTACATTTTCCCAGTTCCTACTCTCTTTTTCACTTTCAGCCTCATTGTTCTATCCTTTTTTGCATTATGTTCAAATTGTTATGATTTTATTTTATTTGTTCGTATGTTGTACATGAATTCCAAATATGCTCCATTATTCTCCTTTGATTTTTGGATTTGACTAAAGGTTCAAGTCAAGTGCATATACACAGCTACGTACACGAATTTCAACTCAAGTGCATTTAAATTCAAGAGCATATACACACATATCTACACGAATGCACACATATGTACACGAATTTCAAATCAAGTGCATTTAAATTCAAGTGCTTATACACACATATGTACAAGAATTTAACTCAAGTTCATTTAAATTGATTATTTCTTGACCTTATATTATTTGTTAATACATCACTTTCTATTATGTGCAGTTTTTATGTTCTTTTCTTACAAAATTAAGATACTGCTGTATCGTCATTAACCGTGTTTCACATACCAGCGAATTTTATCATAAGGTTAAGGCGAATAGTGCATGTATTTGTATATACACACACTTAAAATGCAATTTACGTTAGATTGTACATAGTGATGTGCTTAAATATTTTAATACTGTGCATGTTTTGAAACTCTACAGAAGCTTGCAAACATAAAACATTAAGAATTGCTTTTTACAAGTGAAAGAGATCAAATGGTAGTGTAGTCAAAAGTGGTGTATCAATTACAGCTGACACTCTGAGATTTTTTTTCATTGGATTTACCCTTTGTTTTGTTGAGAAGTGAAAGTAATTAAATGCAACTTAACAAGCCTGAACAACCATTGTTTCAAATGTTTGGTTCAACAATTGTTATATATCAATATGTTGTATGATGACATTGTTCAAACAGTATAACCTGTAATATTGGTATGTTAAAAAAAAGTTAGTACAGTGAAAAGAAGTTAAAGCTCACATGTTCTTTGCACACGTCCATCCGAAGTGCCTTAGTACTGGTGTGTGTGTATTTCACACATATATGCAAATTGGGAAGGTACTGTTATGTACCCATGCATGAATGATGTATTTTACACAGATTTATGTTTTCAAATGATTTATAAATTCTTTTTCTAGGCCACTTTTAGGAATATACAACAAATTTTACAAAGATAACAATTTGCGTATGCATTGCACTTGAGCTTATGAATTGCTTTCTCATGTATGTGTTTTAATAGTAATAGAGTTCTGATATGCTTTTTAAAACAAATTTTGTACTAATTTTTTTAAATGATTTAAAAGATTGAGACCATTGGGCTCTAACCTTAGTTTTACTATTCGAACAGTGAAAAGGCAGAACCAACTGAAGAATCATGCAAATGGAGACCTGTACAAGTCTTCAGTACAACATCGAAGGCTGTCAATTTGTCCATTACTGTGGTAAGCTCTGTAAGCTGACCTGACTTTGTTTTATATTGTCTTTGATATACTACTATTCGGTGTTCATTGTATCAGTAAATGGGAATTTAGCATACATGAATTAATAGGCTATTACCATACCTAAACCTACTATAACATAGCTTCACCTTACCAGTTATTGTGTTTAGACTCTCAATTAATCTTTTTTATTTTTGAAATATATGATATTTTCCTTAACATGTTTAACTGTCCAAATCTTGGATTTCACTTTCCGCATGCATTTAATATATATTCATTTGGAAAAGACCATCAAAAATTTATACTTACAAGTTACAAGATTGACATAGATACTAAATATGCTATAATTAGCTTCAAAAATATATGTACAATAATCAATGATTCATCTGTTATTTCATCATGAATAATATTGGTATTTCATCATCTTCAATGATATATATTTCATCATCTTAAAAAATATAAGTACGGTCCATTTAATGGATTACATCAAGAACAATAATTTTTATTTCATCATCTTCAATGATAAATGATATCTCTTATTTAGTAGTTTGTTTAACTTTTGGGTATATTCACTTTAACTAAATTTAATTCTGACCATTGTTTTTTCTGTTCTTACAAAACTCCACTAGCTACATCAATTTTCATTACATTTGCTCATGCTTTTCCCAGTTCCTACTCTCTTTTTTACTTTCAGCCTCATTGTTCTACCCTTTTTTGCATTATGTTCAAATTGTTATGATTTTATTTTATTTGTTCGTATGTTGTACATGAATTCCAAATATGCTCCATTATTCTCCTTTGATTTTTGGATTTGACTAAAGGTTCAAGTCAAGTGCATATACACAGCTAAGTACATGAATTTCAACTCAAGTGCATTTAAATTCAAGAGCATATACACACATATCCACACGAATGCACTCATATGTACACGAATTTCAAATCAAGTGCATTTAAATTCAAGTGCTTATACACACATAAGTACAAGAATTTAACTCAAGTTCATTTAAATTGATTATTTCTTGACCTTATATTATTTGTTAATACATCACTTTCTATTATGTGCATTTTTTATGTTCTTTTCTTACAAAATTAAGATACTGCTGTATCGTCATTAACCGTGTTTCACATACCAGCGAATTTTATCATAAGGTTAAGGCGAATTGTGCATGTATTTGTATATACACACACTTAAAATGGAATTTACGTTAGAATGTACATAGTGATGTGCTTATATATTTTAATACTGTGCATGTTTTGAAACTCTCATTTTGCAAAGACCATTAAAAATTTATACTTACAAGTTACAAGATTGACATAGATACTAAATATGCTATAGTTAGCTTCAAAAATATATGTACAATAATCGATGATTCATCTGTTATTTCATTATGAATAATATTGGTATTTCATCATCTTCAATGATATATATTTCATCATCTTAAAAAATATAAGTACGGTTCATTTAATGGATTACATCAAGAACAATAATTTTTATTTCATCATCTTCAATGATAAATGATATCTCTTATTCAATAGTTTGTTTAACTTTTGGGTATATTCACTTTAACTAAATTTAATTTTGACAATTGTTTTTTTTGTTCTTACAAAACTCCACTAGCTACATCAATTTTCATTACATTTGCCCATGTTTTTCCCAGTTCCTACTCTCTTTTTTACTTTCAGCCTCATTGTTCTATCCTTTTTTGCATTATGTTCAAATTGTTATGATTTTATTTTATTTGTTCGTATGTTGTACATGAATTCCAAATATGCTCCATTATTCTCCTTTGATTTTTGGATTTGACTAAAGGTTCAAGTCAAGTGCATATACACAGCTATGTACACGAATTTCAACTCAAGTGCATTTAAATTCAAGAGCATATACACACATATCTACACGAATGCACTCATATGTACACGAATTTCAAATCAAGTGCATTTAAATTCAAGTGCTTATACACACATATGTACAAGAATTTAACTCAAGTTCATTTAAATTGATTATTTCTTGACCTTATATTATTTGTTAATACATCACTTTCTATTATGTGCATTTTTATGTTCTTTTCTTACAAAATTAAGATACTGCTGTATCATCATTAACCGTGTTTCACGTACCAGCGAATTTTATCATAAGGTTAAGGCGGATAGTGCATGTATTTGTATATACACACACTTAAAATGCAATTTACGTTAGATTGTACATATTGATGTGCTTAAAATATTTTAATACTGTGCATGTTTTGAAACTCTCATTTTGCAAAGACCATCAAAAATTTATACTTACAAGTTACAAGATTGACATAGATACTAAATATGCTATAATTAGCTTCAAAAATATATGTACAATAATCGATGATTCATTTGTTATTTCATCATGAATAATATTGGTATTTAATCATCTTCAATGATATATATTTCATCATCTTAAAAAATATAAGTACGGTCCATTTAATGGATTACATCAAAAACAATAATTTTTATTTCATCATCTTCAATGATAAATGATATCTCTTATTCAATAGTTTGTTTAACTTTTTGGTATATTCACTTTAACTAAATTTAATTCTGACAATTGTTTTTTCTGTTCTGACAAAACTCCATTGGCTACATCAATTTTCATTACATTTGCTCATGTTTTTCCCAGTTCCTACTCTGTTTTTTACTTTCAGCCTCATTGTTCTATCCTTTTTTGCATTATGTTCAAATTATTATGATTTTATTTTATTTGTTCGTATGCTGTACATGAATTCCAAATATGCTCCATTATTCTCCTTTGATTTTTGGATTTGACTAAAGGTTCAAGTCAAGTGCATATACATAGCTAAGTACACGAATTTCAACTCAAGTGCATTTAAATTCAAGAGCATATACACACATATCCACACGAATGCACTCATATGTACACGAATTTCAAATCAAGTGCATTTAAATTCAAGTGCTTATACACACATAAGTACAAGAATTTAACTCAAGTTCATTTAAATTGATTATTTCTTGACCTTATATTATTTGTTAATACATCACTTTCTATTATGTGCATTTTTTATGTTCTTTTCTTACAAATTAAGATACTGCTGTATCGTCATTAACCGTGTTTCACATACCAGCGAATTTTATCATAAGGTTAAGGCGAATAGTGCATGTATTTGTATATACACACACTTAAAATGCAATTTACGTTAGATTGTACATAGTGATGTGCTTATATATTTTAATACTGTGCATGTTTTGAAACTCTACAGAAGCTTGCAAACATAAAACATTGAGAATTGCTTTTTACAAGTGAAAGAGATCAAATGGTAGTGTAGTCAAAAGTGGTGTATCAATTACAGCTGACACTCTGAGATTTTTTTTCATTGGATTTACCCTTTGTTTTGTTGAGAAGTGAAAGTAATTAAATGCAACTTAACAAGCCTGAACAACCATTGTTTCAAATGTTTGGTTCAACAATTGTTATATATCAATATGTTGTATGATGACATTGTTCAAACAGTATAACCTGTAATATTGGTATGTTAAAAAAAAGTTAGTACAGTGAAAAGAAGTTAAAGCTCACATGTTCTTTGCACACGTCCATCCGAAGTGCCTTAGTACTGGTGTGTGTGTATTTCACACATATATGCAAATTGGGAAGGTACTGTTATGTACCCATGCATGAATGATGTATTTTACACAGATTTATGTTTTCAAATGATTTATAAATTCTTTTTCTAGGCCACTTTTAGGAATATACAACAAATTTTACAAAGATAACAATTTGCGTATGCATTGCACTTGAGCTTATGAATTGCTTTCTCATGTATGTGTTTTAATAGTAATAGAGTTCTGATATGCTTTTTAAAACAAATTTTGTACTAATTTTTTTAAATGATTTAAAAGATTGAGACCATTGGGCTCTAACCTTAGTTTTACTATTCGAACAGTGAAAAGGCAGAACCAACTGAAGAATCATGCAAATGGAGACCTGTACAAGTCTTCAGTACAACATCGAAGGCTGTCAATTTGTCCATTACTGTAGTAAGCTCTGTAAGCTGACCTGACTTTGTTTTATATTGTCTTTGATATACTACTATTCGGTGTTCATTGTATCAGTAAATGGGAATTTAGCATACATGAATTAATAGGCTATTACCATACCTAAACCTATTATAACAGTTAACTTATTTTGGACTCTATACATCCAGTTTTTGCTGGGACGGTGTGCATTCACTGCTTAATTAAACTGAAGTTGTTTTTTCTTTTGTAATTTAACCTTTTCTTTATTGTGGCTAAGGAATTGTAATTCGATGCTTAACGTCTCAAAATATATGTGAACCCATGATTTACATTTGAAGTGCACTAAAAACATACAAGTTGTGTGATATCAGGATCTACTGCTCTCTTAACAGTAAGTGTTAATACAAATAGTTAATATCTCTGCTGAAATGATTTTTCTATGAAGCAACAAATAAAAATAAGGTAATAGTGATACAACTTAAAAACTCATTTTCAAATTCAGTCAAAATAATCATGTGTATATTAAACTCGGTTCCTTACTGATTTTCTAACCAGAAATACATGGATTACAATAAAATACAAGTTAATCCAACCTCACAATTATCACTAAGTACAAATACACTGTTGGCCACAAAAGGGGTTCATGGCTGATTGATTTTCACTATGAAGGATTTTACAACAGCTTGCTGTTTTGATATTGTAAATACATAGGCCAAATGAAAGAGAGAATTGTACAAAATGAGACCAATGCTATTTGTATGCATAGTTAAATTGCCATATTACAAACCTGAAAATGGTGATGAACAAATTTGAAAAAAGTTATCCAGATAACATAACTCCAACACCAATTACAGACGACACCCTTCATGTTTCTGTTTTGAATTTACATTTTTTGTACTGATGTTTTTTAAATGATTTAAAAGATTGAGACCATTGGGCTCTAACCTTAGTTTTTATTGGTCGAACAGGGAATAGGCAGAACCAACTGAAGAATCATGCAAATGGAGACCTGTACAAGTCTTCAGTACAACGTCGAAGGCTGTCCATTTGTCCATTACTGTGGTAAGCTCTACAAGTTGACATGAGTTTGTTTTATACTGTCTTTGATATACTACTATTCAGTGTTCATTGTATCAGTAAATGAGAATTTAGCATACATGAATTAATAGGCTATTACCATACCTAAACCTACTATAACAGTTAACTTATTTTGGACTCTATACATCCAGTTTTTGCTAGGATGGTTAAGAAATATTTTAGCTACGAAACCCCCAACATAGGTGTGTCCATCATAATTACAGTGGTTTTCCAAAAAGTTTATCTTTTATCCACAAGAAACTCTAAAAAGTGTGCATTGGTCTCAAAGCATTCAAGTTTATATACATGTTTCATGTCAAAATCCAATTTTGCATCTAAATTTCCTTCAAAAATTGAATGTAAAATAACCATTGTTAGCTAGAAACGAGCTAAATTTATGTATGCTTTTGTATATGACAATTAAACTCTTTATATGCTTCATAAATATAATCAGAGCTTTCAAATACTTTCAACTATTTTTTCTGGAAAGAACTTAAGTTATTTAGAATTTGGTTTATATAAAAAAATGATATTTCAAACATATGTTTGAGCTGTAAGACTAAGTTAAAGTATGAAGTAAAGGGTTAGGAAATGACTTATTTTCTCCTTTTCAATTAATTTCACATATAGTTTTTCTTCTTGCAATGGTAATTGAATATATGGATTTGTTGTACAATTACCATTGATCCAAAAGTTTATGATGTTATTCCTTTGTATTTTCTTTCACTTATATGATATAGGCAAGTACAAAGCTTGGATTTAGGTTTATATAGAAGAATGGGTTAAGGAATTAAAAGATGAATGAAAGTGGAAGAACAATTTTTTTTTAAGTTTACTTTTAAAATCTGATAAACTTATTTCCAGCCAAGGTGAACACGTTAGGTGGCTTCATTTGTATTTAGAAGCAATGACCAAGCGTCTATTACCTGCGGATAAGACTTAAAATACCTTCCAACTGATTTGTTGCCCAAAACGGCTACCCTCCCTTTGACCTGCTACACACTAGCCGTTAACCCCACTGTTTCAGCCACAATTACAGACCTATGACTCCTTCAACATCTTCCACATAATAGTATGTCAGTTGCAAAATATCTAATCTACATGATCGTATAAGTATGCACTTCCCACTATTCACTCACCCCACTTTTCACCTTTACTACTACGTACTATTCCACTTTCATTTCATTAGCAATATTTTGGCATATCAGTTCCACTTCCCCACCCTCTCCACACCTTTTATCCACCTAACTCATTTTTTCCACATCTTTATGGACCAGCAACAAAGGGAAAGAAGACGTGTCACTCAACGTACAAGGCGTCAACAAGCTAGACAGTCCGCCGTCGCAAGTAGAAGGACATCCGTTGCTTCAAACCAACAGCTGGCAAATTAGACAGGTACTTTTCTCCTCCCTGTCACGCTTACAACTCTTTCACATTTTAACATCTACACTTCATTATAACCAAGTACAGTACACATATATGCACCATTTCTGCAATTAAGGCTGTTAACCACTTTTATAAAAGGGGCTTTGCACAAAAGGTCCCTATTTCTGATAGTGTTACAAGAAAAGTCCCTGTAGAAATAAGTATGTAAATTTAGTCCCTATTTTTATAATCAGAAAACGCAAGTTAGCTTGCGCTTTTAAAATTTCAAAATTTTCAAAATCAGAAAGTGCAAACCAGCTTGCGTTTTCCTGATAGAAAGCGCAAATTACCTTGCGCTTTATAAAAATATCAAAAATTTTAAAATTTTCAAAAAAATTTCAAAATTAGAAAGCGCAAGTTACCTTACGCTTTTCAAAAATTTCAAAATTAGAAAGCGCAAACTAGCTTGCACTTTCCTGATAGAAAGTGCAAGTTAACTTGCGTTTTTTCAAAATTTTCAAATTTTAGAAAATTTCGAAAATTTCAAAAAATATTTCAAAATTAGAAAAGTGCAAGTTATCTTGCATTTTCTGTCAGAAAAGTGCAAGACGCTTTGCGTTTTTTTTATTTTTGAAAAATAGGGACCAAATTTACAAATTTATTTCTGCAGGGACTTTTTGTACAACAACATCAAAAACAGGGATCTTTGACTCTTATCTTGTTTATAAAATTACCCTTTCGACAAACATTTGTTTCTAACTCCCCAACATCAGTTTGCAACCTCAAATTTAAATCTACTATTTACCCTGACTTAGATTCATATACCATGCTTTCAGGTGGCAACCATTTTGTTTTACTACGTTCTTATACGTATCCACACTTATAAATTAAGCCCTAGGCCAGCGATGAATATCACTAGGACAGAGTTTTCAAATAAAAAAAATAAAAAAATAGGTAACCACCTTCAGTTGATAACTTATTCCTCTAAACAGAACATGTTTTTCGACATGCAATACTTCCAATTAAACTGCCAGACGTACATTAACTTGCTGATTTTTTACTTTCACACTTTCATACATCATTCCTTCTTCATGTTTACTGTTACCTATGTTAATACTATACTACTGCAATTTCCAGCCTGCAGCAATTTTACCCCTTTTTAAAACAAAAAAATTATACACTTACCAACAGTCCACTGTTGAAATTGTCATGAATTACTTAGACTTCCCTTTCTGCCATGATTGCAGTTTTTCTTCCTATATATGCGTACACTGTACAATTTTTTTTTAAACTGCCGTGAAGACTTCGATTCTTTTATTTTTGAAAAATGATATTCATTATGTTTGAGAATTGCTATTACATATACTATATTCAAAAAAATTCTGAAAGCTTAGAGTTTGCTTTGATTATTTTATAATTAGTTGAGTTTTCAAAGTTTGTGTTTAAATAAAAAATTGTTATGGAAATTTAGTTATGTAAACAGTTAATTTTTTATACAATTTTTTTTATACAGATTTACATTCACTTTATTGGAACAGAATCATTTCAACTTTGATTTTTTAACCTTAATTAATATTTATAGGTTTGTAAATCAACAGCAGTGGGTTTCCAAATCAAAAAAATTATAACCAGCTGATAACTTATTCCTCTAAACAGAACATGTTTTTCGACATGTAATACTTCCAATTAAACTACCAAACGTACATTAAGTTGCTGATTTTTTACTTTCACACTTTCATACACCAGTCCTTCTTCATGTTTACTTTCACCTATGTTAATACTACACTACTGCAATTTCCAGCCTGCAGCAAATTTTCCCCTTTTTAATACAAAAAATTTATACATTTATCAACAGTCCACTGTGGAAAGTGTCATGAATTACTTAGACTTCCCTTTCCGCCATGATTGCAGTTTTTATTCCTGTATATGCGTACACTGTTAATATGCAAGAATTATAGGCGGTGCGTCTTCACGGCAGTTAAAAAAAATACACAAACTCCACAATGGGTCATTGTCATTTTTTGCGATTATAACTTCATACTGAAATTGAAGAATCATAATCATATACACATCAACTACAAAATAGTGCCCAACTCTACTAATCACTACAGTCAGACATCGATTCTTTTATTTTTGAAAAATGATATTCATTATGTTTGAGAATTACTATTACATATATTATACTCAAAAAAATTCTGAAAACTTACAGTTTGCTTTGATTATTTCATAGTTAGTTGAGTTTTCAAACTTTGTGTTTAAATGCAAAATTGTTACGGAAATTTAGTTATGTAAACAGTTCATTTTTTGTACAATTTTTTTTATACAGATTTACAGTCACTTTATTGGAAAAGAATCATTTCAACTTTTATTTTTTTATCTTAATTAATATTTATAGGTTTCTAAATCCACAGCAGTGGGTTTCCAAATCAAAAAAATTATACCCAATTTGGTAACAGCATGCACTTGATAAATTCTTCCTCTAATCAGAACACTGTTTACTGCATACAGTACTTCCACCAAACTGTCAGACATACACTAATTTGCACATTTTTAACTTTAAACTTTTTACACGTCATTCCTTATTTACTTTTACATTTTAATATATGTTAACCCCACACTACTGCAAATTCTATCCTCACGAAATTTTCTCCGTTTTTAGTAAAAAGTAAATATACAATTAAGTACAAACATTCGTGTTTTTTTACTAATTCATCTAGTTTACTTTTTATTTCTGCTCAACCTACTGCTGTTAACCAAGTTTCTGTATGTATGCAGTACCTACATTTTTTTACCTTCACATATGTTCATTCCTATTACAAGACACCTGATGGTAATATTCAGTTCTTCCTCTTATACACTTCATTCATCACTTACTTTTTCTATCCAGCATGTTATTACCTTACTGCTTGAATTTATTTGTTAAGCAAATTTATATTCAATTCCCATCCCTTTTTAGGTAATAGTTTTTTAGTATTTTGAAACGTCAAATAACTCTAAATTGTAAATTCATTAACCATTCAAACATAACAGTTGATACTGCTTCTACTGCACCAACAGCTATATCTCCTCCCCAACAACTTCCGCATCAATCTGCTCTTCCTACCTGTTATAACCGTGGTCGAAATTTTACTGCTCCCCAACCTTTCCTCCGCCATATCCTACCTCAACCAACTTAGTGCCGACACTGTAGTGCAAAATTATTTCCCCGTGAAACAAGTGGGAATTGTTGCTCAAGTGGTAAAGTTACCACTTCCTACCCTCCGCCACCTCCGAAACTTTTAGCTTTATTCACTGATGACAGTGACAGAGGTTTACATTTCCGAACTAACATTAGATCTTACAACAATGCTTTCGCATTCACCTCTATGGGGGCTAACATCGATCAACACTTGGCCTCCGGTCGGAACGGAATATACCCTTACCGTGCACAAGGCTCCATCTATCACAGCATCGAAAGTGTTCTGCCTTTGCCGGGTAATAGACCTAGATACCTCCAACTGTACATCTACGATACTGATCATGAGATTGAAAATCGGCAACAGGATAGTGCAATATTAAGACCAGACATCCTGCAAACATTGCAACAAATCTTAGATTTTTACAACCCTTATGTACATGTGCTACGACAGTTGGGGCAGCGTACTGATATAGAAAATTGCAGGCTGATAATAAAAGAACTTATAGTTAATCGTCATTTTCACCAACTACCTACTGCGTCACAAGTGGCGGGTATCATTGTCGATGACGATTGCTCAAACAATTCAAACGACAGAGAGATTATAGTTCAAACAAGATCAGGAACCTTGCAACGAGTTGCCGATACAGCTGGATTTTATGATCCACTGCAATATCCGCTTCTCCTCCCACACAGTGAACAAGGATGGGATCTGAACGTCTACAATACCGGTCATAACCAAATCAGTTGTAGAGCCTACTACTCTCACATGTTACAGGTTTGTACTCCCCTATGCTGAACGAAATATACAACTTTTGTACGCATACCTCAAATACATTAACTCTCACATATATCCCCCATGCTTAGCACTTTGTACACATCGTAGGTACGACCTACGGAGCAGCCTCTTCTGCTACTTGGTGGTCGCCTACTCCAACAATTTGTGGTTGATACTTTTGTCAAAATTGAAACTATGCGACTACGCTATCTTCGAGACCACCAAGGTACTTTTTGAGCCGACTTATATCAGGGTTTACAAGACGTTCTAGCCAGTGGGGAGACAACTGCCGGTTCATACTTTCCATCCCATCCATTTTCCCCCATTCACAATATACATTACACACTTAAATTTTTGACACAACTCTGCTATTTGTAGGAAATGTTGGGGTTCGAAAAGTACTACCATCCTCCCATACTGGTAGCCCACGAGACATGCATCAACGGTATCAGGACGCAATGGCAATTGTACGAAGGTATGGAAAGCCTGACTTATTTATTACTGTAACCTGTAATCCTAATTGGATTGAGATTACACAAGAGCTATTTCCCTTTCAACAGCCATATGATCATCCTGATTTGACAACTCGAGTTTTCCGTCCAAAATTAGAACAACTTAAAGCTGATTTATTTGATAAACATGTCCTAGGTAAAGTCATTGCACATGTTCATGTGATAGAGTTTCAGAAAAGGGGATTACCACATGCTCATATCTTACTTATTCTGATAGACAGTGATAAACTAAATACCGCCGACGATTATGATACTATGGTTAGGGCAGAAATTCCAAACATTGAATTAGAACCAGATTTGTACATGTTAGTTATTAACACATGATTCATCATCCATGCGGCAATTTCAACCCCACTGCCGTATGCATGCGAGATGGGATATGTAAGAAGGGATTTCCTAAACCCTTCACCGCATCAACTTTACAAGGAGCTGATTCGTATCCCATCTACAAACGTCGTGACAGTGGAATACAGGGTCACACAAGTAATACTGCAGTTGACAATCGTTGGGTCGTTCCTTATAACCCTTATTTGCTTCTAAAATATGACTGTCATATAAACGTTGAAATTTGTTCCAGTATTAAATCTGTCAAATATCTATATAAATACGTTTACAAAGGATCAGATCGCGTATCCATAAGCATGTCTTCTTCATCATCCGCCATTGATGAAATTTCTCAATTCC
This sequence comes from Allium fistulosum, assembly GCA_030737815.1. Lineage (NCBI taxonomy): Eukaryota > Viridiplantae > Streptophyta > Magnoliopsida > Asparagales > Amaryllidaceae > Allium > Allium fistulosum. Next base: position 617,761,265 of record CM060902.1, read on the forward strand.
TTAATGCCAGATGGATCTGCGCACCAGAGTCCCTATGGCGGATATTTAAGTTCCAACTTAGTAGCATGTCTCCGTCAGTAATAGGACTACAAATACATCTACCTAACAAGCAACATATTCAATTTAACTCAGACGAAAGCTTACAATCTATTGTAGCTGATGAACACAGAACAAAAACTATGCTTACCGAATTTTTTTACCAAAACTTAACAGACGAGGACGCACGCCAGTACCTTTACCACGAATTCTCCAAAAAGTATTGGTGTAACAATGAACAAAAACAATGGGTACGTAGACAAATACAATGTAAAGTAATTGGTCGGCTATACACCGTACCACCAACCGAAGGTGATCACTACTACTTACGACTATTACTGAATCATATTCCAGGACCACTTTCTTTCGAACACTTACGCACGGTCAATGAAACTGTTTACAGTACCTTCAAAGAGGCAGCCGAACACCAAGGATTGCTGGAAAACGATAACAGTATTAAGGATTGTTTAACTGATGCTTCGAACACCCATATGCCTCTTGCTTTAAGGCGATTATTTGTTACCATTTTAGTCTACTGCGAACCCTGTGCTGTACGTGACCTATGGGATGAATTTTGGCCGTTTCTAACTGAAGATTACCTATCCACTTCTTCTGCCTCACTTTCTGCTACATATTTAGTTGGTCGATGTCTTTTTGATCTTAACAACCTTCTAAAACAGTATAATAGAACCATATTTAATTATGATTTACCCCATAACTCCCTGCATTCAACTGACGAATACAACAATTCGATGCTTCTTTTGGAAGAACAGTCAATAGAAATAACATCGTCTGATTTACAAGTAATAAATAAGTTAACCACTGAACAAAAACAAGCTTTTGACGCAATCATGGTTACGGTGGATTAGAAAAGCAGCTCAATTTATTTCATTGACGACCCTGGAGGCATGAAAAACTTTTCTATACAAAGCAATTTTAGCTCATCTACAAAACCGAAGTCTTATCGCAATTGCTACAGCTACTTCTGGAATCACTTCTATTGCGTTACCCGGTGGTAGAACAGCACACTCACGATTTAAAATTCCTATTAACTTACACTCTTCGTCCACCTGTCATATTGCCAAACAGTCTGATACTGCAAAACTTCTATCCGCGGCAACCGTTCTACTATGGGACGAAGCAACCATGGCTCACCGTCACGCGTTCGAAGCTTTAGACAGAACATTACGAGACTTGACCAATGCCGATGCTCCATTTGGAGGTAAAATTATGATATTAGGCGGTGATTTTCGTCAAGTTTTACCGGTTGTTCCAGTGGGTACTAGAGCTCAAACATCTGATGCATGTATAGCTCGTTCATATTTATGGTCAACTGTTAAAGTATTTCAACTAACAAAAAATATGAGGGCACGAGCTGACCAAAGTTACGCTGACTTTGTTCTGCGCATAGGAAATGGTACTGAACCCACCGTACATGACGACATGATCAAACTACCATCACATATTATCGTGCGATGGGACGGTCCAACTTCGTTACACTGTTTGATTAACAAAATCTTCCCCGCATTAATTGATAATTTTAGCAATACAAAGTACATGCTGAGTAGAGCGATATTATCACCAACAAATGAAACTGCGGATGAAGTTAATAATTTGATAATAAATCAATTTCTTGGAGAACAACACATTTACTACTCTTTTGACAAAATAGAAGACGACCCGTCAAACTTATATCAAAATGAGTTCCTGAACTCGCTTAACCCAGGTGGTATGCCACCTCATAAGTTGACTCTTAAGCAAGGATGTCCAATAATGTTACTACAAAACCTTGATCCCCGAATTGGACTATGTAATGGAATGAGACTAATTTTCCATGTCTTCCATCGAAACCTTATAGACGCTGAAATTTCTTTCGGTCAATTTTGGGGTACACAGGTATTTATTCCCCGTATACCGTTAAAGCCTTTTGAAAACATAAAGCTACCATTCAACCTTACCCGTAAACAATTCCCAGTTAGGCTTGCCTTTGCATTAACAATAAACAAATCCCAGGGGCAAACCATCCCACTTGTTGGAATTTATCTTCCCAACCATGTTTTCAGTCATGGCCAACTTTACGTCGCTTTATCCCGTGGGATTTCAGGTAGCACAACAAAAAATTTGGTTCGAAACGGAGACCTTCGACGGAGTACTGCAACACATACTCGAAATGTTGTTTACCACGATGTCCTGCAAACGTGCTCTCAAATTATGAATGTCCCCTGAGGACATCTTACCGACTCCACTTTTCAACCACCCGTCCATACACTCCTAACTTCACCCTCCCCACCTCTTCCAACCCCGCTGCTGCACTTACTACGTCCTAACTTACAATCCATCTGTTTTTATTTTCCAAACAATAACCTCCACTGTTTACCATGCATTTACATTCCAACTGCAAATAATACACAAACATTGTAATAAAACTGCACATCATTCTTCTCATCATACCCCCTCATACCATTTGTTCGTCGTATAAATACTGTTCTCAGCCTTTGCATTTAACATATGACTTTCCAACCGTTGCACTGTTCTGCTTTTCTACCTACTACCAAATTTCGTTTGCTCTTTCCTGCATAACAACTGCTGCTGATTTACTTGGCAACTGCAATTTGGGTTGAATCTTCGAGCTCGAGCGAGGGGGGTAAGTGCTCAACCCAATATATTACCGGGAGTACAGAGATACAGACTTCACCAATCAATCCTGCTACACCAACGCTGTTTTCCACCATAAAATTTCACTCACTCCTCCCAATTGAGCCGAATTACACAAAATGTAAGTGGTCAAACTGTAAGCTTACAAATTTTACACATTATACACATCATTCATCTAACACAATGTTCTGTTTTTATTTCCTCTACAAGCATGATTTAATTGGTCTTCTACAAGGACAAAGCATAAAGATGGTACAAATGTCTTTCCCGCCCCTGAAAACTAATTGGTATGCATCCACTTATCTACCGTATCGTCCTCCATTTCGCTGATAATTTGCTAATCTCATTTCACTAAAATTGTCTACAACAATTAAACACAGTAATAGCAAGCCTTATTTCATTTCTGAATTTATCACTTTCTTTATTTCAGTGCAACATTAAATTTTGATCAATCGCTATTTCATATGCTGCAATTGCTGTCAAATTTTTTTTCCTTCTAACACAGTTTTCTGTCTTTTGTTTCTTCTGCAGGGATGACTTACTTTATCTTCTACACGGACAACGGATAAAGCTGAACAAAATGTCTTCTACGCCCCTGAAAAGATCATGGTATGGATCCATTTAACTACCCCACCTGCACCCAATAGACTGATACTTTATTTGCATTATTTACCCACTATTCTGCACACTAAGTTAAGACAGTAAAACCAACACTTAACACTGATACTTTATTTGCATTATTTACCCACTATTCTGCACACTAAGTTAAGACAGTAAAACCAACACTTTTTCAATTTCTGAGGTTACCACTTTATTTACTTGCTTGGAACAATAAATTTTGGTTAATCACTATTTCATAAAGTGTTCTTCCTTTCAAAATTTCGCGTCCCAAACTGGCACATACGTCCTTCCGAATGAACAGTTAAAACATATTGCTTTTTCCCCCTCTCATGCCGCCTTCAATTTAATTCCACTTACCTCCTCATCTACTTCATGAATATGATTTTCCTACTCACACTGTACACGCTACACTCACTCCACCTGTATGCGTAAATTTTATGTACAACCAGGACAACTACTAAGCCACATACCCAAGTGTAAGATATTACCCATATTTTTCATTATTTTACATGCACATGTTCTTTAAGTTGTGTTCTTTATAAAGTTATTTTTTGTAAACTAACACTAAATCATATTTTGTTCACCTAAAATAGTAACTTAATATGTTGAGGATGCAGAGCATCTATTATATGAGTTTCAAGATGAAAAACACAGTTTTGACATTTTGAATTCTTAGAACTTTATCCTCGGCTTTGATACCAAACTGTTATTTTTATAAGTTTGCAGTTGAACTTTATGTCTCTATGCTTGATGTGCTTAATTTGACATCGTCAGGCTCTCATTGCACACATATGTTATCGTAATATAGGTACCTTTAGATCATATACCTATGATAAATTAATGTGTATACATCAGTTTTCTGCACAAAGACGTTTCTACCCATTAAGTAATAGGTTCGTCAACTGTTCATTATTTTTTCAGAGCAAAGATTCTAATTTTGAGCTTCCAATTTGTAAATGGAAAATCTCATTTGCCAAAATGAGAGCCAATATTGTTGCGCTTTCTATATTGATTGATTAAATAGTGGTTGCGTACCCTATTTCAAATTGTTCTCCATTTTGCCAATACGAAGTTTTGTATAATTAAAAGTATAGGAGATGCTACAAGGAGTGTTAACACTACATATGCTATTTCAGTTGGACGATGATACTGTAAAGGACCTATTGGACAAAGTTTTTAACAACTATCGCCCTTGAAGTGCCCATTTGTGCTGGGATCTAATATCAAGTAAGCCATTTGTAAAATGTTCAATTCCCTACTTATATATTGTTAAGATGAATCAAAACATATTACTGTTTTTATGCTTTAGATTTCCAAATAGCTCTGATAACTAACAACAGTCAACTTGAACTGTTTTTGGCCTCATGCATTTATTCCCACTTTTATCATTAACTGCAATTGTACTATATGTTCGTCAAACATAGGTAACTACCAAAAAATAGTATACTCACATGCAAATGGACAGAGTGGGCATGACTGTCCACTGAAGTTGTTCCGCCTGTGCAAGTTATGGAACTTATTTGTCTTTTCAGGTTCAATTTTTATCTACTCCCAGCGACAAACTCCTCAACAATATAATCATTAATCACCTTACCTATATTCTTTCAGACACTCATGTGAAAGACCCGTAAGGTGCCCAGCTGAATGGAGAACGTATGAAAAGGTGGTAACGTTGGATGATCTGATCATTCCATTCAACATTTACCCGTTTCGATTATATTCCAGCTATTCAGCCCGATGAAAGCAGATTACCGTTGCCAAGACTGAAGTTGAATTATAGACTACGTCATTTGTACTCAGCAGTTATTTACATGTAAACCTTTTTAATATTTTAACATACCCATATCATTACCACACTCTGTGCTCTGTTTCGAATTACTGACTGTTTAATGTTTCACCTATTACATTAATATATTGCACAGTTCTGTTTGCTTTTTCATTACCATACTGTTGCATCGTGTTTTCAATTTCCCATTCTCAACTTACTATTTTCTGCAAAATATTCGTAATAACCTACATTCATGTCATATACATGCATATTAAAATAGTTAACAACAACCGCATTCAAACAAAAAAGCTACAGTACTCAATTACTAAGCATTTGTATATATATAGATACACTGTAGAATACATATCATATGTTTCCCATATTTCTATTACGTGGGAAACTGTCCTCCAACAACAGTACAGAAAAAAAAAGAATATTACGGAATCAATGGACAGAAGATGGACAACTTAATTTCACTGCAAACATGTTTAATTCCGTACATTGATATGTTTTATCCATAAGTTTTAAGTTCTGCGGTACCAAGGTAATGCACTTTACATTCACAATGTCCTATTGTACTACTTCTGCAATTTTCTGACAGCCATCCAATGTTAACTATTTAACATGCTTTCAATAAAGTTTCCTTCCACTGTACGTGGTATCCATTCACAGGACATGGTTCGATGCACAGTTTGTACACACAGTCAAACATAATAAAAAACTATTTTACAAAGATTTTTTTTCCACACACTTATAAATTACACTGCACTACGCACACTATGCTACAGATTGCTTTATTAAAGATGGACAGCTTTACTCTTCCTGCATGCAAGTACTTATACAGCACCTTGATGTGTTTTTCACGCAAGTATTTACACATCACCTTGCATGCAAGTACTGCCACGCACACACATACATGTAACGTCCTGTTCTACAGCAATTTTTCCCCTATCATACATCGTTTTCCATTTTCTACCCACTTACGTGTTTTCCTCACATCCATTTCACCATAATCCCAACCCCATTTGCCGAATAATACTAATTCAACTTTTCCAGCAACTACCTCATTCCCTCACATGTTCTCCTCTTCCACTTACCGCCTCACATCCCCACCAACTTATAAACTCCTCAACTCCCTACACTTTTACTGTTTGCTTAATACAATCTGCTCCTTCAATGACAAAGGTAACATCGTCCGCCTTTTTCAAATACAGCTGTTCACTGTTATGGCACTCCTTTTTTTCGTATTTTGTTTCCTTCTAACTCACTACCGACTTCCTTCAATGCAGACCAAATGTTCAACATCCACTCAAGAGAGTGCAGTAAACCTTTCTACAGAAAGGATTAAATGCAAATGCACCCATTCAACAAAGCTTCTTCAAACTCTTCCTACTGAAATAACTGCTTCTTCTGCTTCCTTCCCACCGCCTCCTGCTCAACAGCACGATTCTGACAATGGTACCAACGCAAAACGACTACAACATCTTCAACCGTATGTACCAACAAAAAAGAGTTCGCAGAAACAAATGGACTTGAAGGAAGCGTCTGCATCTTCAGATCAACTACAAATCCCTACCGACCATCATCCCCATGCACCTTACCCGACAGACGGTAATTGGGATGATTTCTTCACTCCCGATGTAACGTCCCAGATTTTCGCGTTCGAAAATCGACATCCATACTTTACATCGTACTCGAATGTCGTAGATTCGAGCGTTCAAATCCGAGTCGCCGGAGCTTATAACACAGTTAAGTAAATATCACAGCGGAATAAAAAGAATATAGATATACAACATCTGATACAATATCCAGATACAATGATGATACAATGAATATCTATATACATCAGAGATATGATACAACAAATAGCAGCGGAAAAGAAAACGATAGATAACATCAGCAGCGGATAATCTCCATCTTCAAAGCACCAATCCAGATATAGCTCGAACTCCCAATAATGATGCACAAAGATAAGCAAGTGCAGTCCGATCCAAAGACTGAACTAGCTCCAGATAATCTACTAAACCTGAATATCTGAAAAACCCAACTCTAGACTGCTCGTGTAGGAAATTATGAGCACCCAGAGTTTAGGAAAGGAACAATAAACTCCGGATCAGTCATGGGACTGGTGTGAGCAACAAAACAGTTTATCTTTAAAAGAAATAGCAAGAGAATTTAAAGTCAATTCGAAATGCTTTTGGAAAATGAAACTACCATAAGACCTCCCGCCACACACACAATGCAAACGCGGAATTGGAGGAGATTTCTTCTTATGATAGTCAAAGATGCTTACTACGCAAAAATCAAATCATTTGATATTATTATTAGTGCATAGTGCAGAAAACAATTTCGAAAGTAGAATATAAATCTTAGCCAGCATAGACATTTCGCACTTATGCCTACTATAGCTACCATGTTCAATAGCAGGTTACCACCACATTCCATGGCAGGTAATACAACTAAAACCGTACAGGGCTCGTATTGTTTTGTTTGGATTTCCAACAAATGGTCAGGCTAAGGAACTTCCTATTCCACGAAAGAAATGCCTCTGGCGGGACGTTCCGAGAACCAACTGTTCTCTGCCAAACAAGGCCGGCAACCCCTTTTCCCAAGGGATAAAAGAAACCTCAGATATGCCACCCCCGGTCCTTTGGGACCTTTATCCGAGCGCTCGATAACCAACATCACACATCATAAAGAAAGTGTATCCACATGAGTAAGTATCTGGGCTCCATACCATGATACTACCCTTTTCCAGAAGGAATGGTCATACCCTAGGGGAGCTACCCCTGAAAACCTTGCCGCACAATTCCTGTTTCGACCATTACCGGGTTGTGAGGCTCGACGAAGTCTCGTCCACAAAGCTACGCTTTTTCAAAAAGCCACGCTTTGGGTCAACAGATGATCAACCTATGATCACAAAGATAAATGATCAAACAAAAGATCATATCACAAATGATCAAACATTGATCATCACACAGCAACACTCAGCATGCCACATTACCAAATTGGGATATATCGCTGATAAATTTCAACTACATAACCTCTGAGCTCGTACGTCTCAGAGAAGGGTATTAAGCTAAGAGAATAAATTCTCCGCCACCAACAGAAATGTATTTGAAAGAAATCGGCTTTATGTAACAACCCGAGATTTTATAACAATTAACTATCGTCAATGTGACGCTTAAATTGTTTGCTTAATTCAGCTGAAGTTTTGATCGAGTTGAAAATTCTTTTGTAATTCGTTAAAAGAATTTTGCGGGCTTTATAAATAAAATAACAACATACTTAACCCATACCTTCTCCATACCAGCCCATACCTATACCACGTTTTTCTCTGATAAAACACGTACCCGCCCCTCTCCTCATTCATTCGAACCCCAAAAGTAATCAATCGAACGAGAAAAAAAAATGGCGGCCACGAGTTTCGTTCTTCCTCGTCGTCTCCAAATTAGGGCCTCGTGGTTATCTTCAAAGCCGCCAACTTCAAGCGCGCGTTTCCAAACGATTTTCTTGCTTCGTCAGTTGCTCGTCTTTGAGATGCTTCGGCCGATTGATTGCTTTCGCCTCTGCTTCGAATCTGAATGGTTCGATAGCTCTACGAAGTAAGGTGAGTGAACTATCACTCACATCTAGTTTATTCTCGCTACTGTGCTTGGGTTGTTCGACTTCGTTTTTGTGTTGATGAGTTTTATCTGTTTTTGTTTTGTTGTTCGATGTTGATAATTGAGGTTGCTACGTGAACTTTTACTGCGACTTTGGTGTATGTCACTTTCGCTATCGACATGAATTTGGTTGACTGTTCCTCGTCTTCTTCTTTGTTTGCTTTGGCCCCAAACATTGGTTTGCATCTTTACACATTGTAGCCTTGGTCCAAGGGCTTCTCTTGTGACACATCTGACTTCGGTCGTTTTGATTTTTGTTTGATATCGATATTTTCTGACTTGTGACAGTGGATTTAAGTTGCATTTTTATGGTGACCGTGGCTTTGAATTCTTGGCAACTTCGTTTGATTTCTAGTTTCTGATATTCACGGCATTGTTTTATTCCGTGACCACCATGACTCGATGACTTCAGTCACGTGGTTGCGTGAATAAGATTCCATGACTTTGATAAGTAGCTCACTGCTTCAACTTGATTTTGTGAAAACTATTTTTAGGAAAAAGTTTGGCTTCGGCCTTGACTATGTCAAACTCGATTTGGAAATGTCTGCATTTGAACTTGATGATTTTGCTGTGATAATTTTAGGCTGCTCGACTTTAGCCATCCTTCGGCCACTTGATTTCGTTAAAACTTGTACCTTGGTTATTGGGTTTCTTTGACATTTTTGGAACTAAGTGGGTCAGTGGCAAACTTTTGTTGATGCTTGAATTAGTTGCTCTGGCTTACTCGTTTAGCTTGACGTTATAAAATAAGAGTTAAAACACTTGTACATTGCATTGTCATTAACGTACCTGTAGTGTTCACTGTTTTAACTTAAGCCTGCACATTTAGGACACGTTGATGGTGAGGCTATGTACTGATTTCTTGTATTCTGTTGATCTATGATCTTTTGGAATTCATACGATTATTTTGATCGGCCACAGTGCTGCAGTCTTCCACTTGAATTACATGCTGCCTTAACTGTGTTCACTATAGTCACAATGCTGCTTTGTGCACTTGATTTAAACTAAGTTGAATCGTAGCTTCACTGTGTTCGAGTTGTATACCTACTAGTCGAGTTATGTTCCTTCCACTGTGCATATATGAGATTGTCCATCCATGTAGTAAGACCTGTAACATGCTTTGTCCATGTATTTTGATGGTACTGTCCAATTTCATTTAATGTTCACTGGTACATTGGGTTGTGTCATTTGAAGCTTGAACCTCTGGTTCATTGTTGTCTGATTTTGGGTTGTTCGAGTTAACCGCACATTAGGTTGCCCTTGTTCTCGAGTATGATACGTGCACTTGTCCCGTTTGCTTCACAGTGTGTTCACTGCTACATACCATTGTCTTTTCATCACTGCACTATCCAATTGCATATGAACTTAGATTCTTGGTGTACTTGTTCTATTTCGAGTCTGACATTTTTGAAGTGCCCATCTGTAGCTTGTAGTTCTTGTGTCACATTGATTGGGTGCTCTGTACATGTTACTTGGCATGGTGGCAGACCACATAATCATTTGACTTCATTCTGATGTCTTCATGCATTTTGGGCCTACTTCTTTGATGTCGAGGCTGTACTATCTCTTGTTCCATTTTGTGGTAGCTGCTTCACTAGTTTTACCTGTAGGCTTCTTGTGTGTATATATATATGCACAGGTTCTATATTTCTTTGGCATTGAACCAGATCCTTTGGGTCTGGTCTGTGCTGATGCTTGACTACTCGTACATTTATATTGAGCCACTGTCTCACTGTTTTATGTACTTTGTTCATGCTGTTCTTTGATTAGAACTACCACTTGAGGTTGTTGTTTGGGTTTCATCTCTGGTGCATGTATGCCTCCCTGTCATACTTATTGTCATTGTAGCTGCACCTGTTTGTATGTGTTGGCGAGGCGGTACACGCGCGCGTGTACTGCAGCCACACCTTTTAACGTGGCGAGGCCGTACACGCGTGCGTGTACGGCAGCCAATCGAGTTTTTGATGGTTTTAAAGTGACAATTTCAATTGTTTTAAATTGATTTAGTCGATTTGATAAATTGTTTAATTATCTCTGTTGATGATTTAAATCTGCTGATTTATTGTTTAACACTATTTAGTGTTATATATGCCGTTATCCAATTCTCGTATCGAGAGTTGGATATACGAGATTTCTGTGACTGTCGTCTATTTGACTATCTGATTATTAATTGCTACTATGCACTAATAACTGAGTTTGAATTAGACTGACCTGGGTATTATTTTCTTTTGAATGTAATACTCGGGTCAGACCCGAGTTATTTCAGGTTGTAGATTTTCTTCTTTGAGTTGCTGTTCAGGATATGAAGACTTTTCACATCTTCTGAAGTTGTCAGTGTCATTTTGTAGTAGTCGCGTCATTGTATAGAACGATATGTATTCATGTATATTAGTCGATAATGTACTTGTATATATAACTTCTAGAGTCGACAGTTGTAGTTGTATCATATGTATCGTGTCAACTATATTGTAACTGACATCGGTTATATATATGAGATTTTTGTTATTCAGTGTTCCGCATTTATATTATCTGTGTTATTGTTATATCTAATGTCCTAAACTATTATGAACTATCGTAGTTTGTTTTATACTGATAATTGGATATGTCGATGGGAGTAAATAAATAAGAGATGAAAAATAAAAAGTATATACCACTCCTATCGAGATAACCAATATTAGTGTAAGGCCAATTACGGATGGTCGCTCCTATCCAGCCTCATTCTTCGTAATAATAGACAGTATTCCTTTTAATACTCTTTGTTATTATGAGCATAGAGGTGGGGCGCCACAGTTGGTATCAGAGCTTGGGGTTTATGGACATAATATAAAACTTAACTCGGAAGGAACATATGTTACAACTATTGGTCGATGTTTTATCTGTGATTTGAGTCAAAACTAAAGTTTTGAAATTTTGAGGAAATTTTTAAATATCTTTATTTAAAAACAAGAGTGGAATCGTGTTTTGTTGTTTTGATTGATTTGTGTTCTGATTATCAGAGTGCGCAGCGGAAACAGTGAAACTGTCTTCGCTGAGTACAACTGATAATCTTTTTGATTTAAAAATCAAAATACGAAATTGATATGAATTTCATTTGTTGTTTACATAGCTGTAATTATTTTGTTTCTTTGAGAATTTCGAATCCGAATTGAGGATTCGAAGAAAATGCAGATATGTGATTTTTGTTGAAATTTCCGCTGGCTTTCTTTTGTACTAATCATCTATTGATTAGATTTTTGCTGTTTTGAATTATCTTCATTGAAGATACATTCGAATGATTTCTTTGTTCATTCTGTAGTACGTGCAAAAATTTGAATTGCATGTTATTGCATTTATTTTACGTTGAACCGATGCTTGGTTATGAAACGTATTTTGTTGCCGTTGTTTTTATAACGGAATTTCTACACCAATGCTATATTTTGAAGCACGGTGTTTTGTGGCATTTTGATGAATGAAAGTTCTCTGATATTACATTTTGATGTAAATGGTTTTGATGTGATTTTGACGTTTTAAAACTACTGTCGTTTTGGCTTCAGTAACCGTCAAATTTTTAAAAGTGGATTTTCTAGCGGATATTCCGCAATGCTGATTTTGTGACCCGTTTTTACGGTATTTTGAGAAGTAAAATTTCCTTATCGAAATTGTTACTAATATTGCTGCTTTAATCACGTGATTGGAAAATCGTTTTGAAATGAAAATTGTTTTATAAAATTTTAGCAGTTTGCGTTTTCAAAAGAATGAGAAAGCGACTTAAACGATTCAGCAAAATCGAGGATTATGACCCCTTTCTTTTACTGTTTCGCTTAACTCCGGACTTGTTCAGTTGAGAATGCGAATTGTTATTTTTACAAAATAAATAAAATTATTTTCAGAAATTTTAACAGTTTGCGCTTTCAAAAGAATGAGGAAGCGATTTAAACGTTTCAGCAAAATCGAGGACTATGACCCCTTTCTTTTACTGATTCGCTTAATTCCGGACTTGTCCGTTTGAGAATGTGAAATGTAATTTTACAAAATACACAATTTTGCACTTTCAAGGAAACGATGAAGAGAATCAAACGATTTAGTAAAACACGTGGTATGGGACATGTGCGTTTGCTATTTCGGTTAATTCCGGACTCGTTAATTGAAATATTTGATGATTTCGTGTGCTTTCGAGCCACTATGAAGACCTTCGGGTCATTTGTTGGGCTTTCGGGCCACTCTGCGGACCTTCGGGTCATTTGTTGGGCTTTCGGGCCACTCTGCAGACCTTCGGGTCAAATACCAGTACTAGACCTTCGGGTCACTCTGCGGACCTCCGGGTCAATCTGATGGGCGCCAAAATTATGTTGAGTACTTGGTAGGCTTCGGCCACTCTGAGATGCACGTGCGGCGAATTAAAAACTCGCCATCTGATGGGATCGATCCAAGCTTTTATGTTGATTTTCTAGTCTTCTTAATTTATTTCTAGATATTTGTTGTTTCCAATTATCTGCAGGTAATTGGATATTTGTTGATATGAGTTCTGATTATCGTTTTTGATAATCAGATATTTGTTGTTTCTAATTATCGCTTGTGATAATTAGATATTTGTTGATATGAGCTCTGATTATCGTTTTTGATAATCAGATATTTGTTGTTTCTAATTATCGCTTGTGATAATTAGATATTTGTTGATATGAGTTCTGATTATCGTTTTCGATAATCGGATATTTGTTGCCTTTAATTATCACTTTAGATAATTAAATATTTGTTGATTTTAGATTTAATTATCGCTGTTAGATAATTAAATATTTGTTGATTTGAGATTTAATTATCGCTGTTAGATAATTAAATATTTGTTGATTTGAGATTTAATTATCGCTTTAGATAATTAAATATTTGCTGATTTGAGATTTAATTATCGCTTTTGATAATTAAATATTTGCTGATTTGAGATTTAATTATCGCTTTTGATAATTAAATAATTGCTGATTTGAGATTTAATTATCGCTTTTGATAATTAAATATTTGCTGATTTGAGATTTAATTATCGCTTTTGATAATTAAATAATTGCTGATTTGAGATTTAATTATCGCTTTAGATAATTAAATATTTGCTGATTTGAGATTTAATTATCGCTTTTGATAATTAAATATTTGCTGATTTGAGATTTAATTATCGCTTTTGATAATTAAATAATTGCTGATTTGAGATTTAATTATCGCTTTTGATAATTAAATATTTGCTGATTTGAGATTTAATTATCGCTTTTGATAATTAAATAATTGCTGATTTGAGATTTAATTATCGCTTTTGATAATTAAATATTTGCTGATTTGAGATTTAATTATCGCTTTAGATAATTAAATATTTGTTGATATGAGATTTAATTATCGCTTTTGATAATTAAATATTTGCTTATTTGAGATTTAATTATCGCTTTTTGATAATTAAATATTTGTTGAATTTGAAATTTGATTATCGTTTGTGGTAATCGAATATTTGTTGATTTGAGAAATTTGATTATCGTTATGGATAATTGAATATTTGTTTTCTGATTATCGTTTGAGATAATCAGATATTTGATTTGTCTTCTGACTATCGTTTGAGATAAGTAAATATTTGCGATTTTCGAGATTTGAGCTTCGTCTTTTTCTTTGACGATTCAGGTGAGTAATTTGATTTACTCACATTCAATTCGTGCTCTGTATGGGATTTCTGCTCTGTTTTTCCTTCTCTTTTAGTTGCTGGAACTCGATTGTTCTTGCTTTTGTTAGTCGTCTGATTTTGATTCCTGATTCCCACGATGTTGATTCTTTTGATTTGAAGCAGTCGAACCTTTTGATTTCTTATCTAATACCTCCCCGCTGACACTTGCTTTGCTTATACATTCGACATTGCCATGCTCTTTTGGTTGTTACCTTTTATCCATTTATTCCCTATGATTGCGTGGACGCAATTTTTATAAGGAGGGGAGTCTGTAACAACCCGAGATTTTATAACAATTAACTATCGTCAATGTGACGCTTAAATTGTTTGCTTAATTCAGCTGAAGTTTTGATCGAGTTGAAAATTCTTTTGTAATTCGTTAAAAGAATTTTGCGGGCTTTATAAATAAAATAACAACATACTTAACCCATACCTTCTCCATACCAGCCCATACCTATACCACGTTTTTCTCTGATAAAACACGTACCCGCCCCTCTCCTCATTCATTCGAACCCCAAAAGTAATCAATCGAACGAGAAAAAAAAATGGCGGCCACGAGTTTCGTTCTTCCTCGTCGTCTCCAAATTAGGGCCTCGTGGTTATCTTCAAAGCCGCCAACTTCAAGCGCGCGTTTCCAAACGATTTTCTTGCTTCGTCAGTTGCTCGTCTTTGAGATGCTTCGGCCGATTGATTGCGTTCGCCTCTGCTTCGAATCTGAATGGTTCGATAGCTCTACGAAGTAAGGTGAGTGAACTATCACTCACATCTAGTTTATTCTCGCTACTGTGCTTGGGTTGTTCGACTTCGTTTTTGTGTTGATGAGTTTTATCTGTTTTTGTTTTGTTGTTCGATGTTGATAATTGAGGTTGCTACGTGAACTTTTACTGCGACTTTGGTGTATGTCACTTTCGCTATCGACATGAATTTGGTTGACTGTTCCTCGTCTTCTTCTTTGTTTGCTTTGGCCCCAAACATTGGTTTGCATCTTTACACATTGTAGCCTTGGTCCAAGGGCTTCTCTTGTGACACATCTGACTTCGGTCGTTTTGATTTTTGTTTGATATCGATATTTTCTGACTTGTGACAGTCGATTTAAGTTGCATTTTTATGGTGACCGTGGCTTTGAATTCTTGGCAACTTCGTTTGATTTCTAGTTTCTGATATTCACGGCATTGCTTTATTCCGTGACCACCATGACTCGATGACTTCAGTCACGTGGTTGCGTGAATAAGATTCCATGACTTTGATAAGTAGCTCACTGCTTCAACTTGATTTTGTGAAAACTATTTTTAGGAAAAAGTTTGGCTTCGGCCTTGACTATATCAAACTCGATTTGGAAATGTCTGCATTTGAACTTGATGATTTTGCTGTGATAATTTTAGGTTGCTCGACTTTAGCCATCCTTCGGCCACTTGATTTCGTTAAAACTTGTACCTTGGTTATTGGGTTTCTTTGACATTTTTGGAACTAAGTGGGTCAGTGGCAAACTTTTGTTGATGCTTGAATTAGTTGCTCTGGCTTACTCGTTTAGCTTGACGTTATAAAATAAGAGTTAAAACACTTGTACATTGCATTGTCATTAACGTACCTGTAGTGTTCACTGTTTTAACTTAAGCCTGCACATTTAGGACATGTTGATGGTGAGGCTATGTACTGATTTCTTGTATTCTGTTGATCTATGATCTTTTGGAATTCGTACGATTATTTTGATCGGCCACAGTGCTGCAGTCTTCCACTTGAATTACATGCTGCCTTAACTGTGTTCACTATAGTCACAATGCTGCTTTGTGCACTTGATTTAAACTAAGTTGAATCGTAGCTTCACTGTGTTCGAGTTGTATACCTACTAGTCGAGTTATGTTCCTTCCACTGTGCATATATGAGATTGTCCATCCATGTAGTAAGACCTGTAACATGCTTTGTCCATGTATTTTGATGGTACTGTCCAATTTCATTTAATGTTCACTGGTACATTGGGTTGTGTCATTTGAAGCTTGAACCTCTGGTTCATTGTTGTCTGATTTTGGGTTGTTCGAGTTAACCGCACATTAGGTTGCCCTTGTTCTCGAGTATGATACGTGCACTTGTCCCGTTTGCTTCACAGTGTGTTCACTGCTACATACCACTGTCTTTTCATCACTGCACTATCCAATTGCATATGAACTTAGATTCTTGGTGTACTTGTTCTATTTCGAGTCTGACATTTTTGAAGTGCCCATCTGTAGCTTGTAGTTCTTGTGTCACATTGATTGGGTGCTCTGTACATGTTACTTGGCATGGTGGCAGACCACATAATCATTTGACTTCATTCTGATGTCTTCATGCATTTTGGGCCTACTTCTTTGATGTCGAGGCTGTACTATCTCTTGTTCCATTTTGTGGTAGCTGCTTCACTAGTTTTACCTGTAGGCTTCTTGTGTGTATATATATATGCACAGGTTCTATATTTCTTTGGCATTGAACCAGATCCTTTGGGTCTGGTCTGTGCTGATGCTTGACTACTCGTACATTTATATTGAGCCACTGTCTCACTGTTTTATGTACTTTGTTCATGCTGTTCTTTGATTAGAACTACCACTTGAGGTTGTTGTTTGGGTTTCATCTCTGGTGCATGCATGCCTCCCTGTCATACTTATTGTCATTGTAGCTGCACCTGTTTGTATGTGTTGGCGAGGCGGTACACGCGCGCGTGTACTGCAGCCACACCTTTTAACGTGGCGAGGCCGTACACGCGTGCGTGTACGGCAGCCAATCGAGTTTTTGATGGTTTTAAAGTGACAATTTCAATTGTTTTAAATTGATTTAGTCGATTTGATAAATTGTTTAATTATCTCTGTTGATGATTTAAATCTGCTGATTTATTGTTTAACACTATTTAGTGTTATATATGCCGTTATCCAATTCTCGTATCGAGAGTTGGATATACGAGATTTCTGTGACTGTCGTCTATTTGACTATCTGATTATTAATTGCTACTATGCACTAATAACTGAGTTTGAATTAGACTGACCTGGGTATTATTTTCTTTTGAATGTAATACTCGGGTCAGACCCGAGTTATTTCAGGTTGTAGATTTTCTTCTTTGAGTTGCTGTTCAGGATATGAAGACTTTTCACATCTTCTGAAGTTGTCAGTGTCATTTTGTAGTAGTCGCGTCATTGTATAGAACGATATGTATTCATGTATATTAGTCGATAATGTACTTGTATATATAACTTCTAGAGTCGACAGTTGTAGTTGTATCATATGTATCGTGTCAACTATATTGTAACTGACATCGGTTATATATATGAGATTTTTGTTATTCAGTGTTCCGCATTTATATTATCTGTGTTATTGTTATATCTAATGTCCTAAACTATTATGAACTATCGTAGTTTGTTTTATACTGATAATTGGATATGTCGATGGGAGTAAATAAATAAGAGATGAAAAATAAAAAGTATATACCACTCCTATCGAGATAACCAATACTAGTGTAAGGCCAATTACGGATGGTCGCTCCTATCCAGCCTCATTCTTCGTAATAATAGACAGTATTCCTTTTAATACTCTTTGTTATTATGAGCATAGAGGTGGGGCGCCACACTTTATATCTCAAAGTGTAATGTCAGACATGTATCCATACAAGTCTGTTCCGGGATCGAACAGAACCGAAGGCACTTCTCACGAAGCCTTTACAAATCCGGATAATTTCCAATCACGTCCGGACTTCCCGTCACAAAAAGAGTGATATAAATCTCTATACCGGAGCAACTCAGTGCAGAGACATTCGACAGGTTGTCCTTTCATTTTCGAAAATATCCGGTCTTCATCACCGGTCTTCAAATGCCATCCATATACGACGTATCACTATTCGGAATGGGTTATATGACCCAAAGGTCTTTTCCCGGCTAACCCGAATAGTGAGCGCAATATTTAAAAACATATGGATATTGGGATTTCAATTAAGTCACAACTTAAAGCCCAAAAACTTTTCATTTGAATGGTTAAAACAAATTACCATTTCCAATCTTTTAAACAAAAAGATTCAATTTACAAAGTTCACCCAGTTTCAACCAAAATCCATTCAAATATTTCAAAACAATTTCTATTTCAATTGGATTAACTCGTTAAATCTTTAAAACAAAGATTCAACTTATAGCTTTCAAAACAATTTCATTTCGAATGGTTTAAACAAATCTTCATTTTAAATCTGTTAAAAATACACAGATTCAATTCATAGCTTTCAAAAAGAATTCATTCATAATCTTTCAAACATTTCAATTTCATTTTAAATTTGAAACCTTTCAACACAAATTGGAAGTTCACTTCTTATATGAAAGCTGTTATTATTTGAAAACAAATAGTTTTCGTTTCAGAAAAATCCAATTATATTTGCACGAGTTAAAGCCTTTGAATTTTATTCACATTCCAAAATCAATACTTTTAAAACGGTTTAACCCGTATATAACGGGTATAACATCTTTAATCCCTAGTTTCAAATCATAGAATTCAATTTCAAATCTTGAATTTAAGTTTAAATCAAATTATTTAAATTTCCACTTGATTAAGTTATTCAAAATAACTTTTATCCTTGAAACTCCATTTCAAAAGCTTTTCACTTTAAACCGAAATTTCTAATTTCAAAATCAATTGAAATTAAAATTTTAATTTCAAAAACATCAGATTTAAATTATCTGTGACTTAACCGATTTCCACGTGAAATCCATATTTGTGTGTGTAAAAGTGTGGTCCAGGGTTTAACACACAATGGTGCAACATCATACAGTCATCATAGATCAGAATACATAAATATAATTTGATAAGCAGTATATGCTTATCGTTCATTCACAAATCATAGATATATATCACAAATGAGTAAATTACAGATCACAACATAAATCAGGATGTTTCTCAAAGCATCATCTATCAAGGATATCAAACAATCA
This sequence comes from Allium fistulosum, assembly GCA_030737815.1. Lineage (NCBI taxonomy): Eukaryota > Viridiplantae > Streptophyta > Magnoliopsida > Asparagales > Amaryllidaceae > Allium > Allium fistulosum. The sequence continues at coordinate 617,780,612 of CM060902.1, forward strand.
AATCATCTAATAAAATCCAAACATCCATAGATAAAATCAATTAATTACCTGATTTAATTAAATCAGATTATTCACTAATCCTGGTTAATTAATCATTAATAAATTACAAATCGTTTCGATTTATTTATTTCTTTAGTCATTTATTAATTAATCATTAATAACAAATTAATTAACCTTTAATTAATAATAAATCAACCGTAATGTATAATTGAATCAATCTTTAATCACTAAATAATCAACCTTTAATTATTTAATTATCCTTTAATTATTTCTTGATTAATCAAACTTAAATTCATTAATTAATTTACCTAAATTAAGTTTTCAATATTAACATAAAATAATCTTAGCTTAACACACTTAAGTTAACTAAATACATAACTTATTAAATCAATGTTAAAGAATTCACTTACACTTGAATTTCACTTTAAGAAAAGTCTTAGACTAATTTATTTAAATTTTAAAACTGGGTTTTTAAAACTTATAAAAGGAAACCAGGGCTTAGCTCCTACTTCGGGTCCTACCCGAGCTCCACTCGAATCCTGCTTCGAGACAACCCGCCTTCCTACTCGACTCTGCCTCCAACCTTTCTTCTACATTTAACTAAGTTATTTTCCTAAGTTTTAAATAATCCGCACGATGAAACTCTCGCGAACTCGAGTCCAAACACGAGCTAATCGACTGTCTACTCGAGAACCCCTTCGAGTATCTCAATTCGAAAACCCAGACAAGCACGTCATCGTCATTGCCGTGCACGTGCACGCACATCGCCGCTGCTCCGGCGAGCTCCACCAACGTCGGCAAGTCGCGAATCCTTCCAATACTCGATTTCGAAATTCGATTCAACCTTACAAACTCTGGATCGAAAATTAGCACTCCGTTCGAAACTAAGACCTAAACACCTCCACAAAACCACCTCGCCAGCATTCCTCAGATCACCGGAGACCACGCGCTCCTGACCAGAACTTCGCCACGACCCCACGCGCCTATCCCCCTTGGTCCGATCGACCACGATTCGTCATCGGCGACGAATTTCCAGATTTAAACGTATCGACCAAACTGGGTTGTTAAACCCTACTTTGGGTTCGATCAACTAATTCTTGCATACGAAAATTTTCTCGACAATTTTCCCATTATCTCTGAAGCTCAAACAGGCTTCAATCCAAATTTTTAAGGTTTACAATTTGATCGTTCATCAGACATTGAGGAAAATGCAATTTTAGTTTAAATACAAACTGCTCCTAAACCACTTAAGTAAAAATCATTATATTGCTTTTAAAAATCATATCTTTGTGTGATTATTCAAGTTATAAAATCAAACCATAAATTTAAGACACTCGAAATTTGCATAAGATTTTTATCTTTACTGTAAACTTTGGTTACAGGAGTAAACCCTTCGTGATCTAGCTTGAAACAAATTTTAAGCTGTGGTTTGAGTTTAAACAACTTGTTTTATCCAACAATCCTTAGCTAAAATGTTTTGGTGAAGTTTATTTGATTTCTCTTCACTTTACTCTGAAAGCGAAAAACAGGAAGAACAGGCTATCAAACTTACACAGTACATCATCTAGCTATTCAGGTTCAATAATTTTGAAATATACAACAACTTGAAGTATCCATTCCAAACATCAAGCATAAAAATAGTTTCAAATATACTTATGGTTTTTAAAAGAAAGTTACTCACAATCATCAAGATATCAAAACAGTTAAGCTTCGAAAAAAAGTACGAGTTGCTCACCTGGCATTGAGAACGACAGAGGACAAGAGGAATAGAGGAAGAACAGAGCCTTTATTGTTGAACCAGTTTTGAAATTTTAGATCTCTAAGGCTTCAGGTTTGTTTGAGTTGCTTGTTTTGTTTACGAATGACATTCACTTCATTTTTTTCCTTAACTTGTTTGCAACTGCAGATTTGATTTTCTTTTTTAAACCTGTTTTGTCTTCGACTTGAATGATATTTTGAGTTTTCAAGATTTTAGTTTTAAAAGCTTTTGTTTACTCAAATACTTAAACTTTTTAAGTTAAATGTTACTCACCGTTTTAGAGGAGATGGACAGCAACCGGGTTTGGAAAAAAAAACAACAGCTTTGAACTTCCTTTTTTAAAACTGGAGAATATTTTTGCTGTGATCTTCTAATTGAAATCATCTTGCTTGACTCTCTGGTTTTGATGAATTCATATTGTTTTGTTTGCCTCAGTTTTACTTTACTTTGAAGGAACGAAAATGAACTGGTGAGGATGATATATATAAAAGTGAAGTTGATTATTTGTTTATACAAAGCAGGTACAAGATTTTCCTTATTTTCCTTTTTAAATCTTTGGCCAGAGATTTTGATATGGAGGCTGAGGTAACTCGTTTGGGGCTGCATTTATGAGCTTGTACACATACACATCTTTGCATTTATTAGCCTTGTACCATGTATATATCTCACATACTTCAGCTGTACAAGCTTAAACTTGATTTCGGCTGTGAGCATTGTTTTGGTAGCTGCATTAATTAACATGTACCAGCTTACATTTTCTTTTATTTGTTTCCATCTTATCTCGGCTGTACAAAGCATGGAGATAGTTTGCCATCTTGTTTTCAAAAGCTTATGCATTTTTTTCCTTGTTTGTTTGTTACTTTATTTCCATGAGTAACTACTTGTTTCATTTTCATTCACACATATTTATTGTATTTGTTTTATTACTTTGCAATGTAAATGAAATTCTATTTTGTACTAATTCATATTGATTTATAAATATGATATTGAGATTTATTTATTTACCTTATATTTTATAAAACTATATATATATATATATATACATATATTTTCTAGATGAATCGGGGAAACTCGCTTCACCTTATCGATTTATTCTACTATTTTCATTCAAAATTCAATGAATTATTAATTTAAATTAAATTAAATTTCGGGGTCGTTACACCCGAAGTGGTATGCTACACATACTAACCTACACTTCAACACATCTGCATATTTGTGCATACATATATCAGTCGTCTAACTTTCAACCCCTTTAACTTTCTCCTGCAGATCGAAGAGTGTGATCGAGCCGTTGAGCGCTATCTTGCAGAACGTTCGCAGAACTGATTACTCTATGTATAACTACAACAGTTAATCAATTCCATGTTATGCTGCATATTTTCTCTATCTGTACTTTGCCAATAAAATAGCTTTTACAACTGCTTTGCCTTATGCAGTATACTTATATACATAATTTGATTTCCATCTACACGTTTCTCTACCTATACGACTCCTTATTTTCTGTTGTACATACACTAACAAGTAATCTGATACTACAACAACAAATGTTTTTTCCCTACAACACATCACCATCAACTGCATCTAAATAACACATTCTCAAACACAAAAAATATGCTGACCTGATCTCCTCCTACTACGTCAACCAACTAACATTTCGTCTACTAATTTCAACCCCACTGCATTCTAGCATACCAGATTACTACACTTTTGCTGCTACAACGCAACTTCTAACTTCACACATATATAATTCCCCCTATATACTAAAGATCAATGCATGTACAATATAATTCCTTATGAAATCATTTCTTGAAATGCTTGGCTTTTTGGATGATGCTAAATTTTGAATGGCGGAGCCATAACTATTGTATATATCTTATAACTCTCCTTTTATATACAAAATTCCAACATTAATGTAAAAAAAAGAATTGTGCATGTACACACATAAAAATGCAACATCACATACAATGTCATTTCGTAAGGTGACAAAAAAACTAACAAACAATGTTTCATAATACCACTTCCTCCTGCACACGTGCACGTGCATCGCACGTGCCAAATAACTCCTACAATGGTGCTTCATCATTATCGGGTTTACCTATCGTCTTTCTTACAACACCTTATTTCTGTTTATCTGTCATATCATCTTCCTCTTTTTTCCCGTAATTAACGAAAAAATTACTATAATCTCTCACAGTATCATAATTGTAACAAAGACAAAATACGTCACTTCCTTCTTCGCACACGTCCAACGGACGTGCCACCATACTTGTATATATATATATATATATCAATCTGGAGAGAACACTAACTCTTTTGTCTCTCCCACTGAATGAGTGTTTTACCCTTAATTGTTTGAGATGCAATTCGCCAACACCATATGATTAAAAATTATACGATTAAAGAATCATTTCATAAAGATATGGCTTAGCCCATAATTCTAAGTAAATTTTTTAGATACTTTTGTATTTTCTATAGCTAATGCATCGCTATGGCTGTGAAAACAAATACCATTATTATAATAGATTTATTTTATAACGAATATTCATAATATTCACATTAAAATAAAACCACATTTATTTTCAATCAATACCAAAAACCATTATTATATCATAAATAGTACTTGGTATATATATGAAGTCGATCTTTCGTAAATTGATGCATCCATTAATAAGTGTCATATGCTACGACTCCCGCTATTTTCATCATTGCTATAACAGTGCATGAAATGCAAAGCTCCAGTTCACCACTTATTATGAGCTATATATTTCATTTCCTATAACTAGTTTACAGTCGAGGGTTTCAGCTCAAATATCCAAAACTTAAAAAATAACTCTTATAGAAAACAATTTTATATATACAAAATACATTTGGAATAAAATCAGATTTCTTATTGCATATTGAGTATTTACTAGTATTTTATATAATTTCTAATTTCAATGTTTCTTTATGAAGCAGAGGTGACTATTCACTCTCTTCATCCCAACCATGCCTATATTACAGCCACTCAATCGAAAATTCGTTTTTCTTTATGTAACGACCCGAATTTTTCAATGGTTAATTTTGAATATTTAAATGGTTTAAATATTGAATTTGGAATTATAATTGAGTTAATAAGATTTTAAAACTAAAATTTCAAGTGATTTCGTTAATTTTCAAAATCGTCGATTTAATCGACGAGTGGAAAAAGCAATCCAGGGCACAGTCTCGGAATTCGACAAAACTAGTTCCATTGGATCCATAATAGTGTATTATTATTCGATTTCAAATTTCGTAGCGTTTAGAGTTATCGTTTGATAGTACGAGGTAGAATCGCGTTGAAATTTATATCGAAATTCAATATAATAATTGGGTCTAAAAGGTTATCTTCTCCATACGATCGAATTAGGATTTGAAACCTTTTCCATTGCGTTCGGAATAGGGATATAACATTATAAACGCCTAGGGGAACGCCTCGATAGGGGTTTGGAATTTTGAGTTGTGTAATCGGGATGGTTTTAAAGTTTAAATAAAATAATTATATGTTGACCCGACCTTTGGTTCACATCATAACTTTTCCCTTCCTATCAAAAAAAGCACTATAGCCCTTCTTTACACGCCAACATCGCTACTTGTCTCTCTCCATCAAATTTAAAAACAGGACCAAGCTCTACTTTTTAAAATCCATCGTTCAAGAAATTAAATGGCCGAAAAAGGGAAAAATTAAAATCAATTCAAAATTTTAATCACGAGCCACCTCCTTCTTTTTTTAAAATTCGCAATGCTTTCTTTCGTTCACATGAAATCACGATAGAAAAAAAGAAGTCGATAGCATATGCGATGAAATCGCGAGCAAGCAAGGAGGCGATCCTCGACCACCACGAGCAGCTAGGGTTAGGCGATCGATTGCATTCTAGTAGGAGTCATGAGGCGTTCACGATGGCTTGGTCGAGCTCGTGATTGAGTTCGTTCACGCGTGGGTGGTAGGCTCGTACGTAGAAGGCATGGCGGCGGCAAATCGAAGCTAGGGTTTCTTTGGTGTGGAATTTAGAGTGCGCGCGTATGGAAAGGAGGGCGACATTAGAGGCGGTGGATTGGAGATCTCGAGCAGGTGTGGATATTGGCGTGGAATCAAAAGGGGGTTGCGATGTAGGGTTCGAGCCTAGAACGTGTGCGTGATTTTTCTACCCGGGGATTTAGGTAACGTGAGTAATTTAAAATGATTTCTATGATTAAGAATAAGCATGTCATTAGTTTATAGTATTATTAATTTAAAAATCGAAAACTTAATAATTCAATAACTTATCCATACGAGGTCAAATTGGAACGCAAAATTTTACATTATGCTCGTGATGGCAAATACTTTGAGATAAAATTGGTTTGGAATTATTCGGAGTCAGCTAGGATTTTAGAGAATTTAAAATCTGGATGTTCGGCAAATTAAAAGCAAGGTGAGTAAAATCTCACTCATTTGGATAGCTAGTACAATTTTTAAATGTTGAATTTAAATTATTGGTTGGTTGGATGAATTTGTAAATTTTTATCTGTTGGATGTTAAATATATTGTAACGACCCGTATTTTTACGGATCGACATGTTCGTCAAAATCTGGAACTTTAGCACTTTCATGTCATTTCAGATTTTTAGGTAGATTTGTCTAAGTCCTAGGTCGTGGACGACCTAAGAGCTAAGTCGTGACCGACCTATAGGATGGTAGTGAGTTAAGAGCTATGTTGTAGACGACTTAGGCATGTGGTGCGACCTAAGTATGTTGGGTTTAGGTCGCAGACGACCTTAGATAGGAGACTTAAGAGTCTCGGGCGAGTTAAGGGTTTTTGAGCGACCTAAGGGATAGGTCGGTAACGACCTAAGGAGGACCAGCAGTTAGATTGCGTAGTGGTTTAGGTCGCGAGTTAGTTTGGGTCAGCCTATAGAATGTTTGCGACCTAAGGGAAGCGCGAGCTAAGGAACTTACGACCTAGTGGTTAGCGAGTTAGCGACCTAGTATATAGTTAGGTCGGCAACGACCTAAGGAAGCTGGGGCTGTAGTGAGCGACCTAAGAGTTGAGTGGTAGGTCGTAACACCATTAGGTCGCGTGGGTGCTAAGTTGTTAGGTCGCAGGGTTTTGTAAGTCTTAGTCGTAGCTTAGTAAGTTGTTAGGTCGCGGGTTGGCTTAAGTGTTAGGTAGCGTGGGAGTCGAAGGTATTAAGTCGTAACCTCGTTATGTCGTAGGTCGGCAAGGCAGTTAAGTGTTAGGTCGGCAACGACCTAAGTTAGGTCGTGGATTTCTATGGTTGTTAAGTCGCGATGTGTTAGGTCGCTGAGGAGTTGAGTCGTAGCCTATGTGTTAAGTCGCGCGTTGCGTTAGGTCGTAGGTCGCTGGGTGTTTGGATGCGCAGAAGGGTTAGGTCGGAGAGGCTTAGGTCGTAAGCCGGAAGCGACTTAGGGAGATAGCCAGATTTCGACTTAAGGAATTTCAGCTATAAATAGGAGGGGTTGTTCTCACTTTTTGGGATCCGGATTTTGAAGCGACGAAGTGCTGCCATTTTGAGAGCTCGACTTCTACACTTCTTCACTTCTTTTCTCCACTCTAATCTAGTGCTTCCTTCCATCCAAATCAAAGATCAAGATTGAAGATTCAAGAGCTAAAGTTGAAGATCTTCATCTTTTCAAGAGAGATTTCATCATTTGAAGCGGATTCGTGATAGATCAAGCTTGATCCTTCGCTGTCCAGATCTGAAGCGTATTGATTTGAGGTTGTTTAGGTGATTTGGTGAGTGGTGATTATCTCTCACACGGATCCAAAGGAGTATATCGGATTGTTGGCTCGATTTGGTGTTAAATTAGAGATTTCCATGCATTTTCTTCATCCTATGTGTAGATCCATATAGATCCATTGTTCATGATGATGTTACATCCATTTTATCATATGTTAACCTATGCAAGTTCATTCATCAAGTTTGTAGAGATATAATCCATGTTTTCATGCTTATTTGACTTTCAACTCTTTAATTACGAAAATGCCATTATTGTTATAATTGTCTACTTAGATCATTTTAGAATGCTTGATTGCTTGGATTGATGTTTGATTTGATTGATTGTTATGAACTAGATGATTGATGATTAGATTTAGATCGAAGGTGATTCAAAAGCTAAGGGAAAGGCTCTTGAATTGGAAAAGCTGCTCGTGGCATATGTAGCGGGATGATGAAGCTCTTATGCATAGATTTGATGATGTGATGTTGAGATGAGGCTTTGCGAGGATGTAATGAAGCGAGGCAATCATGTGATGAAGACTTGGTCTAATCCAGACGGGATCATTCCAAGCATGTTGATAACTCGGTGATATGATTCGAGTTGAGGATAATGAATGGATATAAGAATAGTCGTCGAGGAGGATGACTAGGAGGCTTGGATAGCATCGTTGTTGAAGGTTCTAGCATGCTCTAAGCAAGAGTACGTTTGGGCAGATTCGATAGTCCCAACGGCTAACTGTTGATGGTCGAGTACTCTGGGCAGATTCGATAGTCCTAGGCACGGGCTGCGACGACGTGCGGGAGTTATGTCTAGAACCGGGGTTTCCATTAGCCCTTGACGGACGGCTGAAAGAATGTGCCGGTCATTCAATTAACGGTGATATCGAAGCAATGATAACAGTGATAGCCAGAGTCATGGATGTTTGGTTGTATCGTCATTCAGACTCAAGAGCGGTATTTTCCGGGTGCTTATCTGATTTAGGCCTTGGTATTTGGAAAACATCACCCTTGACTCGAGTGATAGTAGCTTTACTTTAAATTGTATGCTCTGCTATGTTTGCTTCTGCTTAGTGTGTGTCTGGGGGCTATCACTGTAGAATGAGGTTGGAGTGGGAGGGTTGTATTCCTATTCCTTTTCCTTTATGCTCTTTTGGTATGTTGTTAGTTAATTTACTGCTCACTAAGACTGTTGTCTGACTCAAGGTTTTATGTTTTAATTCTTATTGCCTTGGGCTGTTCATCCATTTTGGGACGAGCAGACTAGGTAGCAGGTGACAGGTGCTGTTCTCTTCTCACGATGCTGATATCGAAGACGAGCTGGAGGGTTGCATATTATCTTCTTATTATATGTACTGGATATTCCGCTGTTTTGTATTCTCTGAGAGATATGTAGTGAGGCTAGATGTATTGACTATGTGGATGCTTGTATTCAACTATTATGGAGTTTTATATGATGTCATTTTGTTCTGTAAAGCTTCACTATACATATGTTCTATTGTATTTTGTCCATGCGCTGTGAGTAATACGATAGATTCTGTTGTTTTAAATCTTACCTTGACAATCGTCCATGGTCGCCTAGCACACTTTACAGCGCTCTATCTTTAGATTCGGTGCAGGGGTCATGGGCGGTCGTCACATTTGGTATCAGAGCATTGGTTAATCGATTTTACCCAACGCTCGCCGTCGTAACTACGTATGAGAGACGTAATTGTATTTTGATGGATGAATACTATATATAATATAGTAGTTTAGTTGAGTTTGAGTCCTTTATGCAGTTGTTTCTCTAGATGTTCTAATCATTACTTTTTATAGATATTGAGAATGAGTCGAAGAGGGAGACCAGCTGCTAGGGAAGGCCGTGCTACTGAAGAGACTGCTGATTATGCAGCCATGTTCGAAGCTATGATGACTTCGATCATGAGGAGGATACCAGTTCCGGGGGCGGCAGTTGATGTTGGAGTTCAAGTTCAGACTCCGAAACCAGTGGATTTTGCTAACTTGTGCAAGGACTATACTGCTCTTGGAGGGAAGGTTTTCTTGGGAACAGAATCAACTATCGAAGTCCAGAGATGGATAGATGCTTGTAGAAGGATCTTTGGTGATTTGGGAATTGATGATGCAACTAAGAGGAAGTTGGCATCAAGGCAGCTTCAAGGGAGAGCCTCTGATTGGTGGAACTCTATTACCATCAATACTGCGGAGGAAGAGATTACTTGGGAGCAATTCCAAGTCAGATTTGAAGCTAAGTTCATTTCTACAGCTCAGAAGTCTGTTCTGTTCAAGAGGTTTGTGGAGCTCAAGCAAGGTGGAAGATCAGTTCTTGAGTATGTTTCTGAGTTTGAAGCTTTGTCCAAGTATGCCCGGTCATATATTGAGTCTGCTTACCAGAAGAATGAGAAGTTTGTGACCGGCTTGGATAGTTATCTTGGGAGACAGTTGGTGGATCATTTGGACGATTCATTTGAGAAGCTTGTGGAGAAAGCTCTTAGGCATGAGAGTCTGTTTCCTAAGGAAGGACCTGTTGTTGCTGTTACCAAGGGAGAATCTAAACCACAGCAGGGTGGAAACCAGAAGAGGAAGCAGCAGCAGCAGAAGGGTAAGGATGGCCAGAAGAAGCCGAAAGGCGAGGTGACTTGCTACAATTGTCAGCAGAAGGGCCATTTCTCTAAGGATTGTAAGAATCCGAAGGCACCGATGAAGTGTCACAACTGTGACAAGCCGGGGCATTTCAGGAAGAATTGTCCAGAACCGAGGAAGGACAGGCAGATTGTGCAAGCCTATGCTTTAGGAGCTGTTCCGTCGTCTTCGAAAGCTCCTAATGCGGAAGAGAAGGGAAAGAGTGTGGTTGTTCAAGGTACTCTTTTCCTATGTGGTGTTCCAGTTAGAGTTCTGTTTGATACTGGAGCGTCGCATTCATTTGTTTGTAGTGAACTCGTAGGCCGGTTAGGTTTGGCACCGGATATTGTTGATAGGCCATTGGTTGTGACTAATCCAGTTGGGGGTTCGTCTTGTTTGTGTATGTTATGCCGTGGTCTAGTTGTATCAAGTCATGGTTGCTCTTTTGTTTGTGATTGCTTTGTTCTGAACTTTGCGGGGTTCGGAATTATTTTGGGTATGGACTGGCTTAGGGAGTATGCGGCTAAGGTTGATTGCGAAAGGTTGGAAGTGACAGTCGAGAATGTGGAGGGGCGAAAGATTGTGATACGATGTAAGCATGAAGAAGGCGTCTTCATGAGCTTCATGTATTCGCTAGTTGTTCCACGGGATGGACTGTCATCAGTGCCGATCGCTAATGGATTCGAGGATGTCTTTGACGAAGTCAAAGGGTTGCCGCCGCATAGAGAGATCGAGTTTCGTATAGATCTAGTTGAAGGAGCCAGACCTGTTGTGATGCCTCTTAGGCGGATGGCGCCTAGGGAACAGCAAGAGTTGAGGGTGCAAGTTGATGATCTTTTGCAGAAAGGATTCATTCGGCGTAGTGTGTCCGAGTGGGGTGCACTAGTTGTGTTTGCAACCAAGGCAGATGGGTTGTTGAGATTGTGCGTCGATTATCGTGAGCTGAATAAGGTAACTAAGAAGAACAAGTATCCATTGCCGAGGATAGACGACTTGTTTGATCAGCTTCACGAAGCTAAGGTGTTTTCTCAGATGGATTTGGCAACGGGATTTCACCAGTTGAGAGTAGCTAAGGATAGTGTGCCGAAGTATGCTTTTAGGACACCATCCGGTTTCTTTGAGTGGCTGGTAATGCCGTTTGGATTGACTAATGCGCCAGCATATTTTGTGGATCTTATGAATAGAGTGTTCAGAGATCAGTTGAACAAGTTCGTACTTGTGTTCGTGGATGATATTCTGATTTATTCCAGAACGGAAGAAGAGCACAAGACGCACTTGCGTATTGTTTTGGAAATCTTACGGAAACATCAGCTGAAGGCTAAGTTTTCGAAGTGTCACTTCTGGAAGAGTGAAGTGAGGTTCTTAGGCCATGTTATTTCTGGAAATGGAATAGCGGTTGATCCCGCTAAGGTGGCAGCAATCCAGGATTGGGTTAGACCTAAGAATGCATCAGATGTGAGAAGTTTTCTTGGATTAGCAGGATATTATCGACGGTTTATCAAAGACTTCTCCAAGGTAGCTGCACCGTTAACAGGATTGACGAAGAAGAACCAAGTGTTCAGTTGGGATGCTAAGTGCGAGCAAGCTTTCAGAATCCTGAAAGAGCGATTGACGAGTGCTCCTGTTTTGACTATTCCAAGTGGGAATGATGAGATGGTGGTTTACACCGACGCATGTGGTACTGGACTTGGAGCAGTGTTGATGCAGAGGGATAAAGTTGTTGCATATGCCAGTCGACAACTGAAGCCGCATGAAAGGAATTACCCGACTCATGATTTGGAGTTGACAGCGATTGTATTTGCTCTGAAGATGTGGAGGCATTATCTATTGGGAGTTCGATTCGAATTGTTTACGGATCATAAGTCATTGAAGGATCTTTTCTCCCAAAAGGATTTGAATCTTCGGCAGCAACGTTGGCTAGAGTTTTTAGCATCATATGATTTCGGTATAGCTTATACTCCGGGAAAAGGTAACGCAGTGGCAGATGCGTTAAGTCGAAGACATGCAGGATTGGGAGCCATGTTTTCAGAATGGAAGAGTCTCGAGTATTTAGCCGGATTTGACTTCAGGCCTAGATGCGAATTGGAACCTGAGATGTTGGCAAACTTATCGATAAGACCGACTCTTGTGGAGAGAATTGGCGAGAGTCAGAAGCGAGATGATAAGCTTGTCAAGATTATCCGTGGATTGGAATCTGGATTGGAACCAGAAAGGGATAAAGGATTCGAGGTCGATAGAGAAGGTTGGCTTCGGAAGCAAGGACGACTAGTTGTTCCCGATATAGATGAATTGAGGAGTGAAGTTCTGAAGGAAAGTCATCACTCGAAGTTGACAATTCATCCAGGTGGAAATAAGATGTATCGGGATATGAAGAGAACCTACTACTGGGAAGGTATGAAGAAGGATGTTGGAAATTTTATTTCCAAGTGTATGAACTGCCAGTTGGTAAAAGCCGAGCAGAAGAAGCCAAGTGGATTGCTTCAGCCATTAGAAGTTCCTACATGGAAGTGGGAACAAGTGTCGATGGATTTTATCGATGGATTGCCTAGAACAAGAACGGGAAATGAAGGGATTTGGGTCATTGTAGATCGCCTGACCAAGAGTGCAAGATTCATTCCTGTTCGATCGACTAGGACTGCATCAAAGTTGGCTGAGTTGTATGTTAAATGGATAGTTCGATTCCATGGTATTTCGAAGAGTATAGTAAGCGATCGAGACCCATTGTTCACTAGTAGATTTTGGAAGAGCTTCCAGGAAGTTTTGGGAACCGAGTTGTGTTTGAGTACAGCTTATCATCCCCAAACAGATGGTCAGACCGAGAGAGTCAACCGAGTTTTGGAAGATCTTCTAAGAGCATGTGTTTTGGACTTCGGAGGATCATGGGAAGATCACCTTCATTTGGTGGAGTTTGCGTACAACAACAGTTACCAGTCAAGCATTGGTATGGCACCGTATGAAGCATTGTATGGAAGACCGTGTAACTCTCCAACATGTTGGTTGGAAACTGGAGAAAAGCTGATGCTTGGGCCAGAGATGATTCGTCAGACTTCAGATTGTATAGAAATCATTCGGCAACGAATGAAGGCAGCCCAAGACCGTCAGAAGAGTTATGCCGATAAGCGTCGTAAGGATTTGGAATTCGACGTAGGAGATATGGTTTTTATGAAGATTTCTCCACTGAAGAATGTTATTCGATTCGGGAAGAAGGGAAAATTGACTCCGAGATTTGTTGGACCATTCCCGATTACCGAGCGAATTGGAAAGCTCGCTTATAAATTGGAATTACCTGAGAAGATGTCGAGTGTGCACAATGTTTTTCACGTATCATATCTACGGAAGTATGTGCACGACTCGAATACCGTGGTTTCCGCTGATAGCTGTGAAGATTTCGAAGTTGATCCAGTTGATAGAAGACCTCGTAAGCCGCTTCGGGTTGTTGAAACCGACACGAAACAGCTTAGAAGAAAGGTAGTTAAGTTGCTCAAGATACAATGGAGTGATGATGATAACGACTGTACGTGGGAGGTGGAAGAGAGGATGAAGGCAGCTCATCCTGAACTCTTCAAGGTATGGCCCTAAGATGTCGTCTCATCTCGCGATATTGTAACTTGTTCTAAGTCTTAGAATTCTGTACGCTAAGCTAGAATTGGATGCATGGTTTGTGGATTGCTATGGATGGTAGGCGTACAGAATAGTTTTTGATTGCTTGGAATTTCGGGGGCGAAATTTCTAAGGGGGAGAGAATGTAACGACCCGTATTTTTACGGATCGACATGTTCGTTAAAATCTGGAACTTTAGCACTTTCATGTCATTTCAGATTTTTAGGCAGATTTGTCTAAGTCCTAGGTCGTGGACGACCTAAGAGCTAAGTCGTGACCGACCTATAGGATGGTAGTGAGTTAAGAGCTATGTTGTAGACGACTTAGGCATGTGGTGCGACCTAAGTATGTTGGGTTTAGGTCGCAGACGACCTTAGATAGGAGACTTAAGAGTCTCGGGCGAGTTAAGGGTTTTTGAGCGACCTAAGGGATAGGTCGGTAACGACCTAAGGAGGAACAGCAGTTAGATTGCGTAGTGGTTTAGGTCGCGAGTTAGTTTGGGTCATCCTATAGAATGTTTGCGACCTAAGGGAAGCGCGAGCTAAGGAACTTACGACCTAGTGGTTAGCGAGTTAGCGACCTAGTATATAGTTAGGTCGGCAACGACCTAAGGAAGCTGGGGCTGTAGTGAGCAACCTAAGAGTTGAGTGGTAGGTCGTAACACCATTAGGTCGCGTGGGTGCTAAGTTGTTAGGTCGCAGGGTTTTGTAAGTCTTAGGTCGTAGCTTAGTAAGTTGTTAGGTCGCGGGTTGGCTTAAGTGTTAGGTCGCGTGGGAGTCGAAGGTATTAAGTCATAACCTCGTTATGTCGTAGGTCGGCAAGGCAGTTAAGTGTTAGGTCGGCAACGACCTAAGTTAGGTCGTGGATTTCTATGGTTGTTAAGTCGCGATGTGTTAGGTCGCTGAGGAGTTGAGTCGTAGCCTATGTGTTAAGTCGCGCGTTGCGTTAGGTCGTAGGTCGCTGGGTGTTTGGATGCGCAGAAGGGTTAGGTCGGAGAGGCTTAGGTCGTAAGCCGGAAGCGACTTAGGGAGATAGCCAGATTTCGACTTAAGGAATTTCAGCTATAAATAGGAGGGGTTGTTCTCACTTTTTGGGATCCGGATTTTGAAGCGACGAAGTGCTGCCATTTTGAGAGCTCGACTTCTACACTTCTTCACTTCTTTTCTCCACTCTAATCTAGTGCTTCCTTCCATCCAAATCAAAGATCAAGATTGAAGATTCAAGAGCTAAAGTTGAAGATCTTCATCTTTTCAAGAGAGATTTCATCGTTTGAAGCGGATTCGTGATAGATCAAGCTTGATCCTTCGCTGTCCAGATCTGAAGCGTATTGATTTGAGGTTGTTTAGGTGATTTGGTGAGTGGTGATTATCTCTCACACGGATCCAAAGGAGTATATCGGATTGTTGGCTCGATTTGGTGTTAAATTAGAGATTTCCATGCATTTTCTTCATCCTATGTGTAGATCCATATAGATCCATTGTTCATGATGATGTTACATCCATTTTATCATATGTTAACCTATGCAAGTTCATTCATCAAGTTTGTAGAGATATAATCCATGTTTTCATGCTTATTTGACTTTCAACTCTTTAATTACGAAAATGCCATTATTGTTATAATTGTCTACTTAGATCATTTTAGAATGCTTGATTGCTTGGATTGATGTTTGATTTGATTGATTGTTATGAACTAGATGATTGATGATTAGATTTAGATCGAAGGTGATTCAAAAGCTAAGGGAAAGGCTCTTGAATTGGAAAAGCTGCTCGTGGCATATGTAGCGGGATGATGAAGCTCTTATGCATAGATTTGATGATGTGATGTTGAGATGAGGCTTTGCGAGGATGTAATGAAGCGAGGCAATCATGTGATGAAGACTTGGTCTAATCCAGACGGGATCATTCCAAGCATGTTGATAACTCGGTGATATGATTCGAGTTGAGGATAATGAATGGATATAAGAATAGTCGTCGAGGAGGATGACTAGGAGGCTTGGATAGCATCGTTGTTGAAGGTTCTAGCATGCTCTAAGCAAGAGTACGTTTGGGCAGATTCGATAGTCCCAACGGCTAACTGTTGATGGTCGAGTACTCTGGGCAGATTCGATAGTCCTAGGCACGGGCTGCGACGACGTGCGGGAGTTATGTCTAGAACCGGGGTTTCCATTAGCCCTTGACGGACGGCTGAAAGAATGTGCCGGTCATTCAATTAACGGTGATATCGAAGCAATGATAACAGTGATAGCCAGAGTCATGGATGTTTGGTTGTATCGTCATTCAGACTCAAGAGCGGTATTTTCTGGGTGCTTATCTGATTTAGGCCTTGGTATTTGGAAAACATCGCCCTTGACTCGAGTGATAGTAGCTTTACTTTAAATTGTATGCTCTGCTATGTTTGCTTCTGCTTAGTGTGTGTCTGGGGGCTATCACTGTAGAATGAGGTTGGAGTGGGAGGGTTGTATTCCTATTCCTTTTCCTTTATGCTCTTTTGGTATGTTGTTAGTTAATTTACTGCTCACTAAGACTGTTGTCTGACTCAAGGCTTTATGTTTTAATTCTTATTGCCTTGGGCTGTTCGTCCATTTTGGGACGAGCAGACTAGGTAGCAGGTGACAGGTGCTGTTCTCTTCTCACGATGCTGATATCGAAGACGAGCTGGAGGGTTGCATATTATCTTCTTATTATATGTACTGGATATTCCGCTGTTTTGTATTCTCTGAGAGATATGTAGTGAGGCTAGATGTATTGACTATGTGGATGCTTGTATTCAACTATTATGGAGTTTTATATGATGTCATTTTGTTCTGTAAAGCTTCACTATACATATGTTCTATTGTATTTTGTCCATGCGCTGTGAGTAATACGATAGATTCTGTTGTTTTAAATCTTACCTTGACAATCGTCCATGGTCGCCTAGCACACTTTATAGCGCTCTATCTTTAGATTCGGTGCAGGGGTCATGGGCGGTCGTCACATATATATAGTAATATATATTTAGTATTGGAGTGATATTCCTGCACATTATAGCGGATGAGACCCTATGCGCCCCGCATAATAGCGGATGATCCTATATACCGCGATATCCCCCTCGAAGTTTGATTAGTATTTCTTTATGTTGTGTTAACATCTGTGGATGCAGGGAAACAGGTTGGAGGGATCCAACTGGATTCCTCAAATATATTGTTATTTTTCATATATAGTGATATATGATTTGTGTAGAACAATCTATTATAGATTATTGTAGTGATTGGAATTATTGGATGCTATTGTAGCACTGGCCTAAATTTTGATAATTTATATACTATAAATATGTTTTTAAAATTTAAGGAATTAAAAGGAATTTGATATAAATATATATATATATTGGAATTGGGGTTATTTTAGAGAATTGAATTAGAAAAATATATTTGAGTTTTGGGGTTAATAAATGGAATTTTTTTTAAAATGAATTATATAAGAGAATTTATAAATGATATTTTGGAAATATGAAAAGGAGTTAAAGTCAATATTAAAAATAGATTGATAGTATAAATGGAATTTATAAGAAATGAATTTATATAATGGAATTTTATATATAGGATTTGTTTTATAAATAGTAAAAACCAAAAGGGTTTTGAAATTTATAAACGATGTTTATAAATAAAGGAATTTGATACCAGATGATAATTGGGAACATAAATTCATAGAGGAGATTTATATTAGGATATGGAAACAGGGTTAAAAAAAGTAGATTCTATTTTTGGAATGAGAATGGTTAGGGAATCGAAAATAAATCGATGTGCTGTGAAATCGAGAGGAAGTTATAAATTTAATTGGTTATTGGGATTTTAAAATATATTTTTATTTTTAAGAAGTTAAGTTCATTTCAAAAGGAAAACTTTCTTATTTAAACTATGAAATTTTAAACTAGTTAGTATTGGAATACTTCGAAAAATGGATTTTCAAATATTTAATATTTATTGAAATAAAAATTGTAATTTTTATAATCAGCTTTGTAAATTGATTTGTTTCATTTAAATGAGTTATTGATGGTTTATTTAAAATGTTTGATATTTTCAAAAAAATAACTTAAACATATTTTAAAAATAAAAATAAAATACTATTCTTTAAAAATGCTCATGATGTATATATATAGTTTGAAATGACTGAAAATTTATTTATAAAATTCTCTCGAGATGTGTAAACAAGTTTTCATTTAAGGATGAGATGTTATAAGAGAAATCTTATAAATGGAATGTTAGAGACTTAAGAAAATTCCCAATGTCTAGATGCGATAACTTCGTGAAGATTTTGAATTCATTTAAAGGAGTTATAAATGGTGGGTTGGGATTATAAACAAGTATAATCGGTTTGGAAATTGTGGGAAGGATTTATTTAAAATTTCGAAGACTTATGAGAAAAATTATGAAATATTTCCCAGTTTAACATTAAGATGGTTTTGGAAATTATACGTATAAATATTTTCCTAAGTATTGAAATGAAGGTTTTGGAAAAATATTTTTTAGTGGGAAATGGTTTGGGATAGAAATATTTTCTAAGTGTTATAAAAATGGAAGTTGGAAATATTTCTAAGTACTGAAAATGGTGAAACATCCTGTTATGGATACAAGTGATGAATTGTTTTCAAATATAGAAATATTGAAAAAGACATAATATATATCTTGGTGAAGATGTTTTGGAATAAATATTTTGGAGATCTATAAAATTGGGCCTTGTGATTGCTTATGGATGTTTTATTGATAGTTAAATAACCAACTATCAATATTGGCCAATTTCGTTACTCGTTTCGAAGAGACCGAGATTAGATTTAATTATCCGAAAACCACTTTGATCTGGTTTGAACGTAACGAATGAATACCATGAAGATGATGAAGACGATGACTCGATTTTTCTAGACCCAGGACAACTTGTATGGATGAATGCTACCAGAACATCGTCATTGGAGGATGATGAGGATTCTAAGTAAATATGTTCTTGAAAGGTAACGCTTAGCCTCAAACCTCATCAACCGGGAATGACTAAAGCAGGGGAGATGCAATAAGGCTAAGTGGGTCGCACCCAATTAGGGTATGTTATCACTCTTCTAGATGTCCTTGGAAACCTTTATATTATGGATATGATTGTGCATGGAAGGAGCGCTCGATGGTAAGGGTGGGAATGCCCGGGATGATAACATATTCGGTCTATCCAGGTTAGGGGTAGGCCGGTCTTGTGTAGCAAAGGATCCCGATGAGGTCCTCTGTACATTGTTCTAGAGGTGTACTGTGATGGACGATACCCTAGTGGCCCAGTCATTCGTTGGAATCCATTCTCCAATACGAGCTTACAGTTTTTGTTTGTAGAGCCTAATATGATGGAATTTAATTAATGTAACAATTTCAGCTATTTGAATAAGTATTTTGTATTTAGACACTATTATAATATTACTGGATTTTCTATAAACTGTTTTGGTTATCGTAAGGTAAAAACTCGTCCGTGTTTATTTGCGGTAAGGTCTTACAAGATACCTTTCTTTTCAAAGGATTTCGATAACTCTAATAATTGAAATTGAGTGTGTTTTCTCACACTGGTTTTCCAGACTGACTCGGGTGTTATTTTATTATAATGTTGGGGTCATACCGAGTATTACAGATTCATGATAGAATGCTATGGAGCTTAGAAGACGAGCTGGATGACAGAGACGTATCTTCGTACTTGGCTTATATTCTGCTGTGTAAGGACAAGTTATATAACCATCTAGTTTGATGTATTGAATGTTATACTTTGATAATTGTAAGTATAAAACAGTTACAAAATCTTTTGTATATAAAAATCTGTTATTATATATTATATTTTGTTCCACTGCGATTGTGAGATTATGTGATATTGTTGTTCTATTTTCTTCTACCTTTTTTCTTCTTCTTTACCCTGGTTATTCGCTCTTTTGTACAATTTGGGTTGAACATGAGTGAATTTTCATTAATTCATAAGGTACGAAACTACGGGTCGCTACACTTGGTATCAGAGTTGAAGGTTAAGCGAGAACCTTGGCTCTGGTGAGGATTACTCTTTAGAGATAGAGTCAGTAGTACTCTAGAATGAGTTGAGTGTAATAATAGATATGAGCACGTATTTGTTAGTGAATATAAAATGTTTTATATTGTGTTAACTTATTGGTTGAGTGGTATATAAATTCTGATCAAACAGTGGGACGCCACTAACTCGATAGGAGTTTCTAAACACTTAAACACGGTAAATCGACACAGTATGGTTTTGGAGCGGGTAAATGAAATAATTTTATCCAAACTATATTTGGATATAAAAGAGAATAATTTTTGAGAATTATCATAGTGATGTGCTTGGTTGTTATTATATAACCAAAATAAGATTATAAAAATTGAAATTGGTTTATAAAAACCAAAATTGTATAAGGGTGAATTATACAAATGAGTTAAAAACTACAAATGGGTTCAACCAGAATTTGGAAAATTTAATCCCGGAGATTTTTAGAAGTATTTTCCAAAGTGTTTGAAGATAAATAATAGTATTATTATTTTGGAAATATTTTTGGAGGAAAAATAGTTTTAAATGGATTTTGGAAGGGATATAGCACTGAACTCACTTCAACCATTGGAAAATAATTCTGGTGATGACTGCAGCATCATCAGTATTCATTTTTGAGTTTCTAAGTGACGAATTGCTACCATAGTAAGTTGATATAGATATTTTTCGGTGAAGACAAGTGTTGTTTTGAAAATTTCGAGGGAATTGTTTTGGATAAAATCAAGTTGATTTTGAAATTCGAAGGAAGTGGTTATATGTATATATTGATTTCAAAACGATTTGAAATAAAAACCGGGTGTTTGAATTCTGGAATCCTTATTTAAATAATTTAAAAATCATCGGAAAATAAGTTATAAACTTATAAATTGAGAATGATTCTAAATAGGGAAGGAAAAATTCGGAATATGAGTTTTGGAAATAAATTTTAACTTGAGTAAATTTAAAATGGATAAAAATTAAAATTAAGCAAAGCAAATTGAAATAAATAAAATGAATTGAATTTGACTCATAAAAGTTAAATAGATTGAATTGGTAAAAGAAAATTTGAATTTAACTTAAGCAAAGTAAATGAAATCAATAAATGAAATGATCATAATAAATGGGATTTTAACTTAAGCGAGTTAAATTAAATTGAACAAATTGAAATTTAACTTAACCTAAGTTAAATAAAAATTGGGTTGAATTTGGATTGAATTGAAATAAAATTTAATTGAGTTATAGATGATTTTGAATGGAATAAATAAACTTCAATAGCTAATAAAAATTAAAATGAATTGAATAAAGTTATACTTGGGCTATAAATAAGTGTATAATCTCGAGTTAAAAATAAAATGTGAATATATTCGAGTATAAATTGATGGAAAGGTGAAAAAAATAATAATAAGTTGTGTAACTCAAAATTGAAAAGTGGAATAGAAAAACCAAAATAAAATGGTCCGGTATTTTGGTGAAGAAATAAAGATCCAAACTTGAATTTTAAGATGAGTTTGAACTCGAGTAAATTTGTTGAAGTGATTTTTAAAATAAAAATCAGATATTGAGTTATAAATTGGAAGTGAACTAATTAGATGGATTAATTAGTAAATTGAATATGGGAATGGAATTTAACTTGGTTGAATAAATTTGGATTATGAATTAAAAATGAATATTGGAAATTACACTTGAGTTATAAATAAAATTCGACTTAAATTGTAAGCGAATTAAATATAACTGGAAGTAACATCGATTGAAATGGAAATGGTTTGAAAAAGTGATGACTTTGAGTTACAAATAAATTCAATTTGAGTATAAATAAATTGAATATTGCCTTGAATATTATTTTAATAAATTCGAGAATGAATTCGAATATGGGAATTAAAATTGAAACGGATGAAGTGAATGAACTAATTGAATTAATTTCTAGATTGAAATGGAATTAATAGAATGAGAGTTAATCCAAAATGGAAATAATTGGTTGCAAAAGAAATGAACTTAAGTTACATAGTTGGAATAGTTAAAAATAAAGGGATTAACTTAAGTTTATATTTTGGATGAAAGCTTGGGTTGAATAAATTTATGAAATGGTTATTTAATATAATAACATGGAATGATTTCGAGGCTAAATAAAATGGATTTGAATATAGTGCAACAGAATAGATAGTGAAAGAGTTTGAAATGAAATAGAATTGAATATAAATTGAGTTGGAATCAATTTAAAATAGCTATAAACTAAAGTGGATATTTTATTAAATAAATATCCCCGAATTTGCATAGAAAGATTTGTCGTTTGACGTAAATGGAAGTAAATTAAATTCTGCAAACGAATTGAAAGTGAATAAATTGATTTTAATCAATTTGGAATAGATATAAGTTTGATTGGTTTAAAAATGACTTGAAGGCAAGAGAATTTAGTTGAAAATCATTCGAATTGAATGAAAAAGTGTAACAACCCGCATATTTTACGATTATATATTTAAATATTTTATTTAAATATAGCATCGTTAATCGGATTAAAGTCCGAAAAAGCTACTTTTTGTAAACAGTCGAATTGGGACTCGAGACCACTTCCATTGAGTCCAAAATGGCGTTTACAACTTTTTTGAGTATAAACATCGATATGTTTGGAGATGGGTGAATTTTGCTATTTTTCTATTGAGCTTTAGGTTGGGTTTCAGCCCCTTAACCCCACTGAGTACCCTATACTCCACTCAAGCTCCTTTATTTATTCTCATTCTCCTTATACTATCTTGCTAAAACATAAATGGAGGAAGAGAAAGGAAATTAAAATTCAAAACCCTAGTTTCCTTAGCAAATTCAACTTTTTTTGCTCCAAATTCAAAGAGAAACTAAGGTAAGCATCTCCATCTTCTTCTCTAACTCATTCTCTCTTTAATTTCAGAGATTTCCTAAACCTAACTTAGGAAATGTTCTTCTTTTAAGCTTAGATTCAAGCTTCTAGAGTTGAGATTGAAGAGTGGTTGATACTCCTTTGTTTTCAAGCTTCTTCTTCCTTGTTTGTGTGAAAAAGTGAGATTTTTATCTCACATCTATGACTATATCTATTTTTGTTGTTAGGTATGAATTCCTAACATCTATTCATGATCATTTTCTTTTGATTTGAATTGATATGGTTGATTTACCAATTTTGAGTTTGAAGTCCATTTTTTGTGAAAATCCTACAATAGATGTTTGGATATGTTGTTTGGGGTGTATCGAAGAGCTTATAAGGCCGGGTTGTCGTAAGGCATAAATCCTTAGTCGTCGTTGCTTGCTTGATCGTTCCCGAATCGACTTGGCCATTATGGCCTAGGCAAATTGTTGCCTGTACCAGGTGTTCAGACGTTTGGATACCAATGCCAGACGTCTGGTTTTGCCTCCTGGAGAAAAATAATACACGGCAGAAAAATAAAAAGGGCAGTGACTAATTTCAGACTTCTGAATTATCATTTCAGACGTCTGAAAAGTAGTCAGACGTCTGATTTATTATTTCAGACGTCTGGTTGGTTTTCTGGAATATTTCCAGAAACCAAAACCAGACGTCTGGATTTACCCCCAGACGTTTGAAAAGATTTCAGACGTCTGATTTTAGGCTTCAGACGTCTGGATGGTTTTCTGGAATATTTCTAGAAACCAAATCCAGACGTTTGGAACAACCTCTCAAACGTCTGGAAATTCCCAGTTTTGCCTATTTGCCTAATTTTGAGTAAAATTCTAATGTTAATCGATTTTTGTCGATCCGATTAGTTGTTATCACTTTTATCGACTTTGATGACTTCTTTCTTTGGATTTTTAGGAATATCCATTTGATGGATTTGATATCGATTTTTATGGTTTTGATTCACGTCATCGAATGTGAATTATTGGTTGATCGATTGTTTCTACAATCGTTTTCTGTGACTTGTCACTTCTAAATACAAAGGTTTCTATACTAGTAGTAAATATTCAAAATCTTTTACTAAAATGATTTCAACTCTATTTTTAATACAAAGCTCGTTTATAAAACCGTTTTCTAATCTATTAGTATATACAAACCTTTACCTCATTCGTATGAGAAAATCTAATTAAACGGCTTAGCAAAAAAAGTGGTATGAAACACTTGCGTTTACTTCGTCGGTTAATTTATGGACTTGTTCGATTGAAAATCTTGTGACAATTTTCGAGTGGAAATCTACAATTTGTTCGTAAATATTTAAGTTAAGCTAGTGGTTATGGGACATGAAGCTAAACTCATATATTTACTGGCTTAGTGTAATTCACACTTTTTATTGATCAATGATGATCATTTTGTGATTTAGACTAGCGGTGTGTGATGTCTATTTGTCTGCGAGGGAGACTAAACCCCGTTTTTGTGGAACTTCGGTTCAATTTGGCGTGGTAGCGACCCGTGGTCTTCGGACCGTTTGTGGAGTTTTGGCTCAATATTTATGGTTAGCGACCATGGAATAGCGTTCCGTTTATGATACACGTGTTGGTGAGTTTTCATGCTCCCGTTTGTGATAGGCCTTCCCCCTTTTTTTGTGATTTCTGGATTTCTAATTGATGATTTCTAGAATTTGTGTTTCGCCAACTTTTGCGATTGGCATTAATACGTTTGTCAATATTTATAGTTTGGTGAATAAAATAAAGAATACGATATTCATTTTCTTTGATCTTTGAGAAGATTCTTGTGATATTTAATGATTAAGGGTTGTTTTTCAAATATTCATATTTGTTCTTGTATGACAATTATTGTTATCATACATTCTTATTATATCTCTGCTTATATCTCATTACTTTATCTGATATTTATAGCTAGACTGATCCGTTTATTATTTTCTTATTAAATAATACTCGGGTCAGACCGAGATGTTACAGGTGCTTCAGCTTGACTTCTTATCTGGATCATCTTCTGACTTTTGTCTTACTACATTACATTTGTAGTTTCTGTTGTTATACATTCTAGATATAGACTCTATGATGTAAAATTATTCTTTTGTCATGCACTTGTATCTATTATTTCGTTATATTGTGGATCTTATTTGACCACTACTCTGATGTACACTTTTATGCGTTATATTCATATTTGTTTCCGCCTTTGAGATATGAACATCTATGACTGGTTTATGTTATGTTTATTTCTATATTTGTTTCCAAAGGTCCACTTAGCCACTGTGTGGTAGCTTTGAGTTTGTATCGGTATGTCGGATTTTCTCTTATGCATGTTACGCTATCTGACATATCGGCGCTCGCCCAAAGCAATTACACAGATGGTCGCTCCTCAACAACCTTATTCTTCGCGCTTGTCGACGACATTACCCCATAGTGTCCTTAGCTGGCGTGAGTATAGAGGTGGGGTGTCACAACATGGTATCCGAGCCAAACTTCGAAACAATGTTGAATAATCTAGCAAGGATCATTGTCCTAAGTCTTTCTTAGGAATCGTGCCATAGGATTTAATTCGAGTCTTCGTACCGTTCTATCCTATTTATTTTTATGATACCATGTTTTATCAATCAAGTTTGTTTGATATTCATTTTGTGAATAACCTTTTTCCTCTTCTTTCTTTCTTTCTTAGAGAAGAGAAATGGTTAGACCAGGCCGTCCCAGCGCCGGTCAATCTAGTGCTACTCCCTAGGATGGAGTATTTATGTCTGCTCAGCAACTTCTAGATCTTGTGAAAAATACTCAAGCTGTCGGACCTATTCCAGAGCCTATTCACCCTAAATCTGGGTTTGCACGCTTGTGCAGTGATTACACCAATTTGGGTGGAAAGCCATTTAAAGGTTCCGAGAGCATTATAGAAGTCCAGGCTTGGCTTTGAACATGCGACCGCATCTTTTCTCGCATGAATCTTATTGATCTTCATCGAGTCCAAGTGGCCTCTAGCATGCTCCAAGAAAGAGAATTAGACTGGTACGAGCTTCTGATCTCCGAAATTATCGAAGCGGACCTTACTTGGGAGAAATTCCGGGAAAGGTTCGAGTTGAAATTCGTTCCGAAAGCTGAAAAGCCCGATGTTTCATAGACCTTGTTCAAGGCGAATCTTCCGTGACTGACTACGTCGCATCTTTTGAATCTCTCTCCAAATATGGGGTCGAATATATTAACCCCGTTGAAGAAAAATAAGAGATTTGTGTATGGCTTGAACAAGAGTCTCAAAAGGCCATTACTTCTGAAATTAGAAGTTTCTTTTGACCAACTTGTTGATATTTCTCTTCGACTCGAAGAGGCTGATAAAGATAGTGATGCTGAGGTCAAACAAAACATCAACAAGAAGAGACCTTTCAAATTCAAGCCTAATCCCAACAAAAAGGGGAAGCAAACGACTTCGGTAGCAAATACCCATAACACTCGTCGTGGAGAATGTTACAATTGTGGTTCTAAGGACCATTATGCAAACAAGTGCTCGAAGCCTCTTTTCTGCAGATATTGCAAGAGTTCGGGCCATACTTTATCTTTGTGTCCCAAATTTCAAGGCAAGAAGATGGCAAGCTAAATGTTGTACAAGCCCCTTCTAGCACCTCTCGTGGTCAAGGTATTTCTCATTCTATCCTTGATGGTATTATTATATTCCGTGATCTTCCTATTCGAGTTCTTTTTGATACGGGTGCATCTCACTCCTTTATATCAAAAGAACTTATAGATGCTTTGTTTTTGAATGTTATTGGCTTGATGACTTCTTTGAGAATTGCGAATCCGGTTGGTGGATCCGCACCACTCAGTTTACTATGTAAAGATGTCGAAATTATTTTATGTGATTATGCTTTCCGAGCCGATTTTCATGTTATGCGTTACCTTGGTTTTGGAATGATTTTGGGAATGGATTGGCTTAACCGTTATGAAGCCCATATTCTATGTCTAGAACGGACTATTCATCTTCGACATCCTTAATCTGTTAAACAGATTTCCATTATTCTTAAAGATTCGGATTCCATCTTGATAGCATCTTTATATTCTTTAAATCCTCATGATGATGATATGATGATGAGGAAGATGTCATTTCTCGTATTCACGTTGTTCGTGAACTTTCTGACATTTTTGAGCCCATTCTAGGATTACCACCTAAGCGAGCAATTGAGTTCAGAATTAATCTAATCCCTGGAGCTAAACCTATTACTCGTCCTCCTTATCGTATGTCCAATAAGGAAAATGAGGAGACGCGTAAACAATTATCCGAATTGGAAGCGAAGCAATTTATTCAATCTAGTTCCTCTCCATGGGGAGCTTCAGCTATTTTTATGAAGAAATCTGATGGTACACTCAGGCTTTGTGTTGACTACCGCAAGCTTAATAATCTCACCATCAAGAATAAATATCCCTTACCTCAGATTGATGATTTATTTGATCAACTTAGTGGTGCTAAAGTCTTTTCACAGTTAGACAACAATCGATTTTCATCAACTCCGTATTGCAAAGTATAGCATTCCTTTGACATCGTTCCGAACTCGTTATGGATCTTATGAATGGCTTGTTATGCCATTTGGTTTGACGAATGCTACAGCTTATTTCGTTGACCTTATGAATCGAGTTTTCAAAGACTTTCTCGATCAATTTGTTCTCATCTTTATAGATGATATTCTTATTTATTCTAAAACCGAGGAAGAGCATGAAAATCATCTTCGGATTGTATTGGAAACTCTTAAGAGCAACCAATTGAAAGCAAAATTTTCTAAATGTCACTTTTGGCAATCTCGTGTAAAATTTTTGGGGCATATTATTTGTGAATCCGGAATTTCCGTGGATCCTTCAAAGATTGAAGCGATTCAAAATTGGAAGAGACCGGAGAGTGTGATGGAAATTCGTAGCTTTCTCGGATTGGCGGGCTATTACCGTCGGTTCATAAAAGACTTTTCTAAAATTTCCGTACCTCTTACTAATTTGACAAAGAAGGGAGTTAAATACATTTGGTCTAACAAATGTGAAGCTGCTTTTTAGAAACTTAAAGAAATCCTTTCCGATGCTCCTATTCTTGTGATTCCCGATGGGAACCAAGATTTTATTGTTTATACCGATGCTAGTCGTGTTGGTTTGGGAGCCGTTCTCATGCAAAGGGAACGTGTTATCGCTTATGCTTCTAGGCAATTAAAGCCTGCCGAGGCTAGATACGCCACTCATGATTTTAGAGCTCGCGACTATTGTTTTCGCCCTTAGAATTTGGCGTCATTATCTTTTGGGAAAGAAATTTTTTCTCTACACCGATCATAAATCTTTAAAGTATTTATTTTCTCAAAAGGAACTTAATTTGCATCAACAATGTTGGCTCGAGTTCCTTGCATCTTATGATCTTGAATTCTTTATACTCCCGGAAAAGGAAATCTTGTTGCCGATGCCCTTAGTCGTAAGCAACAAGCGGTTGTTTCCATGATGATATCCGAGTGGAATGATCTTGAGACTTTATCCACTTGTGAAATTCGAGATCGTGAATCCGATTTATGTTCATCTCTTGTTTTATGTCGCCTTGAGGCTCATCCTTCTCTTTTAGACCGCATTCTTGAAGCTCAAAAGCATGATCCCGAATTGGTTCTTCTTAGCCAAAGTTGTAGGGATAAAATTGATGTTGAAGGTTTGAAAGACTTTGATATTGATGTACGTGGCGGTATTCGAAAATTTGGTAGACTTATTGTGCCAAATATTATTGAACTTCGTAAAGACATTTTAGAAGATTTTCATCGTTCTAAATTTACCATTCATCCCGGTAGTAGTAAAATATACACAGATATGAAGTGACTTTATTATTGTGATGGAATGAAATCCGATATTGCTAACTTTGTTAAGCGTTGCATGACTTGCCAACTTGTAAAGGCCGAGCATCAAAGGCCCGGTGGGTTATTGCAACCTTTGGAAATTCCAATATGGAAGTGGGATCAAATTTCCATGGACTTTATTAACGGTCTTCCCCGTTCCCATTCGGGCCATGATAGCTTATGGGTGATAGTTGATAGACTTACAAAATCAGCCCATTTTATTCCCGTTCGGTCCAATTGGACCGTACCTATTTTGGCTAAACTCTTTGTCAAGGAAATTGTTAAATTGCATGAAGTTCCTACTTCTATTGTTAGCGATCATGATCCATTGTTTACTAGTGGATTTTGGAAAGGTCTTCAAAAAGCTTTGGGAACAAAGCTTAATTTTAGCACCGCTTATCATCCCCAGTCCGATGGACAAACCGAGCGGGTGAATCAAACTCTTGAAGATCTTCTTCGTGCATGTGTTATTGATTTTGGTGGAAGTTGGGAAGATCATATTTCTCTTGTCGAATTTTCCTATAATAATAGCTTCCAATCTAGTATTGGTATGGCACCTTTCGAGGCATTATACGGAAGGCCTTGTCGATCTCCTTCGTGTTGGCTTGAAGCCGGCGAGAAGCTGGTTTTAGGTCCAGATTTTATTCGTGATGCCACAGAAAAGATTGATCTTATTCGTCATAGGATGAAAGAAGCTCAAAGTAGACAAAAATCCTATGCCGATAATCGAAGAAGAAAATTAGAATTTTCTGTGGGAGATTTTGTGTTCATTCATGTTTCACCTATGAAGGGTGTTGTGCGTTTCAGTCGATCGAGAAAACTAGCACCTCGATATATTAGCCCATTTCCCATCACCGAACGCATTGGTTCCGTGGCTTATCGCCTTTCATTACCGGCTCAGTTTTCTGCTATTCATGACATGTTTCACGTCTCTCAACTACGGAAATGCCTTCGAGATTCCGATTCTGTTAGTGAGCCCGGTGTTATTGAAGAAATTGAAGTTTCGCCTAATTTGACTTATGAGCAACATCCTATTCGTATCATTGCTTCGGAAGTTAAATGCCTTCGAAATAAAGATGTTCCTCTTGTGAAAGTTCAATGGTCCTCAATCCTAAGGATTGCTCTTGGGAATCGAGAGAATTCATCGAGCGAACACATCTGGACTTATTCTTTCGTGCTCACTAAGGTAAACTTCTCATTTTCTAAATTTCTTCTTTTTGTGTTGTTATGCTTTTGTATGGTTGTTACTTTTTATTTCTTTTCTTAAATATTATGAGGACGCAATTTCTTTAAGGAGGGGAGTCTGCAACAACCCGCATATTTTACGATTATATATTTAAATATTTTATTTAAATATAGCATCGTTAATCGGATTAAAGTCCGAAAAAGCTACTTTTTGTAAACAGTCGAATTGGGACTCAAGACCACTTCCATTGAGTCCAAAATGGCGTTTACAACTTTTTTGAGTATAAACATCGATATGTTTGGAGATGGGAGAATTTTGCTATTTTTCTATTGAGCTTTGGGTTGGGTTTCAGCCCCTTAACCCCACTGAGTACCCTATACTCCACTCAAGCTCCTTCATTTATTCTCATTCTCCTTATACTCTCTTGCTAAAACATAAATGGAGGAAGTGAAAGGAAATTAAAATTCAAAACCCTAGTTTCCTTAGCAAATTCAACTTTTTTTGCTCCAAATTCAAAGAGAAACTAAGGTAAGCATCTCCATCTTCTTCTCCAACTCGTTCTCTCTTTAATTTCAGAGATTTCCTAAACCTAACTTAGGAAATGTTCTTCTTTTAAGCTTAGATTCAAGCTTCTAGAGTTTAGATTGAAGAGTGGTTGATCCTCCTTTGTTTTCAAGCTTCTTCTTCCTTATTTGTGTGTAAAAAGTGAGATTTTTATCTCACATCTATGACTATATCTATTTTTGTTGTTAGGTATGAATTCCTAACATCTATTCATGATCATTTGCTTTTGATTTGAATTGATATGGTTGATTTACCAATTTTGAGTTTGAAGTCCATTTTTTGTGAAAATCCTACAATAGATGTTTGGATATGTTGTTTGGGGTGTATCGAAGAGCTTATAAGGCCGGGTTGTCGTAAGGCATAAATCCTTAGTCGTCGTTGCTTGCTTGATCGTTCCCGAATCGACTTGGCCATTATGGCCTAGGCAAATTGTTGCCTGTACCAGGTGTTCAGACGTTTGGATACCAATGCTAGACGTCTGGTTTTGCCTCCTGGAGAAAAATAATACACGACAGAAAAATAAAAAGGGCAGTGACTAATTTCAGAAGTCTGAATTATCATTCCAGACATCTGAAAAGTAGTCAGACGTCTGATTTATGATTTCAGACGTCTGGTTGGTTTTCTAGAATATTTCCAGAAACCAAAACCAAACGTCTGGATTTACCCCCAGACGTCTGAAAGGATTTCAGACGTCTGATTTTAGGCTTCAGACGTTTGGATGGTTTTCTGGAATATTTCCAAAAACCAAATCCAGACGTCTGGAACAACCTCTCAGACGTTTGGAAATTCCCAGTTTTGCCTATTTGCCTAATTTTGAGTAAAATTCTAATGTTAATCGATTTTTGTCGATCCGATTAGTTGTTATCACTTTTATCGACTTTGATGACTTCTTTCTTTAGATTTTTGGGAATATCCATTTGATGGATTTGATATCGATTTTTATGGTTTTGATTCACGTCGTCGAATGTGAATTATTGGTTGATCAATTATTTCTACAATCGTTTTCTATGACTTGTCACTTCTAAATACAAAGGTTTCTATACTAGTTGTAAATATTCAAAATGTTTTACTAAAATGATTTCAACTCTATTTTTAATACAAAGCTCGTTTATAAAACCGTTTTCTAATCTATTAGTATATACAAACCTTTACCTCATTCGTATGAGAAAATCTAATTAAACGGCTTAGCAAAACAAGGGGTATGAAACGCTTGCGTTTACTTCGTCGGTTAATTTATGGACTTGTTCGATTGAAAATCTTGTGACAATTTTCGAGTGGAAATCTACAATTTGTTCGTAAATATTTAAGTTAAGCTAGTGGTTATGGGACATGAAGCTAAACTCATATATTTACCGGCTTAGTGTAATTCACACTTTTTATTGATCAATGATGATCATTTTGTGATTTAGACTAGCGATGTGCGATGTCTATTTGTTTGTGAGGGAGACTAAACCCCGTTTCTGTGGAACTTCGGTTCAATTTGGCGGGGTAGCGACCCGTGGTCTTCGGACCGTTTGTGGAGCTTCGGCTCAATATTTATGGTTAGCGACCATGGAATAACGTTCCGTTTATGATACACGTGTTGGTGAGTTTTCATGCTCCCGTTTGTGATAGGCCTTCCCCCCTTTTTTGTGATTTCTGGATTTCTAATTGATGATTTCTAGAATTTGTGTTTCACCAACTTTTGCGATTGGCATTAATACGTTTGTCAATATTTGTAGTTTGGTGAATAAAATAAAGAATACGATATTCATTTTCTTTGATCTTTGAGAAGATTCTTGTGATATTGAATGATTAAGGGTTGATTTTCAAATATTCATATTTGTTCTTGTATGACAATTATTGTGATCATATATTCTTATTATATCTCTGCTTATATCTCATTACTTTATTTAATATTTATAGCTAGACTGATCCGTTTATTATTTTCTTATTAAAAAATACTCGGGTCAGACCGAGATGTTACAAGTGCTTCAGCTTGACTTCTTATCTGGATCATCTTATGACTTTTGTATTACTACATTACATTTGTAGTTTCTGTTGTTATACATTCTAGATATAGACTCTATGATGGATAATTATTCTTTTGTCATGCACTTGTATCTATTCTTTCGTTATATTGTGGATCTTATTTGACCACTACTCTGATGTACACTTATATGTGTTATATTCATATATGTTTCCGCCTTTGAGATATGAACATCTATGACTGGTTTATGTTATGTTTATTTCTATATTTGTTTCCGAAGGTCCACTTAGCCACTGTGTGGTAGCTTTGAGTTTGTATCGGTATGTCGGATTTCCTCTTATGCATGTTACGCTATCTGACATATCGGCGCTCGCCCAAAGCAATTACACAGATGGTCGCTCCTCAACAACCTTATTCTTCGCGCTTGTCGACGGCATTACCCCATAGTGTCCTTAGCTGGCGTGAGTATAGAGGTGGGGTGTCACAACATGGTATCCGAGCCAAACTTCGAAACAATGTTGAATAATCTAGCAAGGATCATTGTCCTAAGTCTTTCTTAGGAATCGTGCCATAGGATTTAATTCGAGTCTTCGTACCGTTCTATCCTATTTATTTTTATGATACCATGTTTTATCAATCAAGTTTGTTTGATATTCATTTTGTGAATAACCTTTTTCCTCTTCTTTCTTTCTTTCTTAGAGAAGAGAAATGGTTAGACCAGGCCGTCCCAGCGCCGGTCAATCTAGTGCTACTCCCCAGGATGGAGTATTTATGTCTGCTCAGCAACTTCTAGATCTTGTGAGAAATACTCAAGCTGCCGGACCTATTCCAGAGCCTATTCACCCGAAATCTGGGTTTGCACGCTTGTGCAGTGATTACACCAATTTGGGTGGAAAGCCATTTAAAGGTTCCGAGAGCATTATAGAAGTCCAGGCTTGGCTTTGAACATGCGACCGCATCTTTTCTCGCATGAATCTTATTGATCTTCATCGAGTCCAAGTGGCCTCTAGCATTCTCCAAGAAAGAGAATTAGACTGGTACGAGCTTCTGATCTCCGAAATTATCGAAGCAGACCTTACTTGGGAGAAATTCCGGGAAAGGTTCGAGTTCAAATTCGTTCCGAAAGCTGAAAAAGTATCTTTAGCCCGACGTTTCATAGACCTTGTTCAAGGCGAATCTTCCGTGACTGACTACGTCGCATCTTTTGAATCTCTCTCCAAATATGGGGTCGAATATATTAACCCCGTTGAAGAAAAATCAGAGATTTGTGTATGGCTTGAACAAGAGTCTCAAAAGGCCATTACTTCTGAAATTAGAAGTTTCTTTTGACCAACTTGTTGATATTTCTCTTCGACTCGAAGAGGCTGATAAAGATAGTGATGCTGAGGTCAAACAAAACATCAACAAGAAGAGACCTTTCAAATTCAAGCCTAATCCCAACAAAAAGGGGAAGCAAACGACTTCGGTAGCAAATACCCATAACACTCGTCGTGGAGAATGTTACAATTGTGGTTCTAAGGACCATTATGCAAACAAGTGCTCGAAGCCTCTTTTCTGCAGATATTGCAAGAGTTCGGGCCATACTTTATCTTTGTGTCCCAAACTTCAAGGCAAGAAGGATGGCAAGCTAAATGTTGTACAAGCCCCTTCTAGCACCTCTCGTGGTCAAGGTATTTCTCATTCTATCCTTGATGGTATTATTATATTCCGTGATCTTCCTATTCGAGTTCTTTTTGATACGGGTGCATCTCACTCCTTTATATCAAAAGAACTTATAGATGCTTTGTTTTTGAATGTTATTGGCTTGATGACTTCTTTGAGAATTGCGAATCCGGTTGGTGGATCCGCAACACTCAGTTTACTATGTAAAGATGTCGAAATTATTTATGTGATTATGCTTTCCGAGCCGATTTTCATGTTATGCGTTACCTTGGTTTCGGAATGATTTTGGGAATGGATTGGCTTAACCGTTATGAAGCCCATATTCTATGTCTAGAACGGACTATTCATCTTCGACATCCTTAATCTGTTAAACAGATTTCCATTATTCTTAATGATTCGGATTCCATCTTGATAGCATCTTTATATTCTTTAAATCCTCATGATGACGATATGATGATGAGGAAGATGTCATTTCTCGTATTCACGTTGTTCGTGAACTTTCTGACATTTTTGAGCCTATTCTAGGATTACCACCTAAGCGAGCAATTGAGTTCAAATTAATCTAATCCCTGGAGCTCAACCTATTACTCGTCCTCCTTATCGTATGTCCAATAAGGAAAATGAGGAGACGCGTAAACAATTATCCAAATTGGAAGAGAAGCAATTTATTCAATCTAGTTCCTCTCCATGGGGAGCTTCAGCTATTTTTATGAAGAAATCTGATGGTACACTCAGGCTTTGTGTTGACTACCGCAAGCTTAATAATCTCACCATCAAGAATAAATATCCCTTACCTCGGATTGATGATTTATTTGATCAACTTAGTGGTGCTAAAGTCTTTTCACAGTTAGACTTAACAACCGATTTTCATCAACTCCGTATTGCAGAGTATAGCATTCCTTTGACATCGTTCCGAACTCGTTATGGATCTTATGAATGGCTTGTTATGCCATTTGGTTTGACGAATGCTCCAACTTATTTCGTTGACCTTATGAATCGAGTTTTCAAAGACTTTCTCGATCAATTTGTTCTCATCTTTATAGATGATATTCTTATTTATTCTAAAACCGAGGAAGAGCATGAAAATCATCTTCGGATTGTATTGGACACTCTTAAGAGCAACCAATTGAAAGCAAAATTTTCTAAATGTCACTTTTGGCAATCTCGTGTAAAATTTTTAGGGCATATTATTTGTGAATCCGGAATTTCCGTGGATCCTTTAAAGATTGAAGCGATTCAAAATTGGAAGAGACCGGAGAGTGTGATGGAAATTCGTAGCTTTCTCGGATTGGCGGGCTATTACCGTCGGTTCATAAAAGACTTTTCTAAAATTTCCGTACCTCTTACTAATTTGACAAAGAAGGGAGTTAAATACATTTGGTCTAACAAATGTGAAGCTGCTTTTTAGAAACTTAAAGAAATCCTTTCCGATGCTCCTATTCTTGTGATTCCCGATGGGAACCAAGATTTTATTGTTTATACCGATGCTAGTCGTGTTGGTTTGGGAGCCGTTCTCATGCAAAGGGAACGTGTTATCGCTTATGCTTCTAGGCAATTAAAGCCTGCCGAGGCTAGATACGCCACTCATGATTTTAGAGCTCGCGGCTATTGTTTTCGCCCTTAGAATTTGGCGTCATTATCTTTTGGGAGAGAAATTTTTTCTCTACACCGATCATAAATCTTTAAAGTATTTATTTTCTCAAAAGGAACTTAATTTGCATCAACAATGTTGGCTCGAGTTCCTTGCATCTTATGATCTTGAATTCTTTATACTCCCAGAAAAGGAAATCTTGTTGCCGATGCCCTTAGTCGTAAGCAACAAGTGGTTGTTTCCATGATGATATCCGAGTGGAATGATCTTGAGACTTTATCCACTTGTGAGATTCGAGATCGTGAATCCGATTTATGTTCATCTCTTGTTTTATGTCGCCTTGAGGCTCATCCTTCTCTTTTAGACCGCATTCTTGAAGCTCAAAAGCATGATCCCGAATTAGTTCTTCTTAGCCAAAGTTGTAGGGATAAAATTGATGTTGAAGGTTTGAAAGACTTTGATATTGATGTACGTGGCGGTATTCGAAAATTTGGTAGACTTATTGTGCCAAATATTATTGAACTTTGTAAAGACATTTTAGAAGATTTTCATCGTTCTAAATTTACCATTCATCCCGGTAGTAGTAAAATATACACGGATATGAAGTGACTTTATTATTGGGATGGAATGAAATCCGATATTGCTAACTTTGTTAAGCGTTGCATGACTTGCCAACTTGTAAAGGCCGACCATCAAAGGCCCGGTGGGTTATTGCAACCTTTGGAAATTCCAATATGGAAGTGGGATCAAATTTCCATGGACTTTATTAACGGTCTTCCCCGTTCCCATTCGGGCCATGATAGCTTATGGGTGATAGTTGATAGACTTACAAAATCAGCCCATTTTATTCCCGTTCGGTCCAATTGGACCGTACCTATTTTGGCTAAACTCTTTGTCAAGGAAATTGTTAAATTGCATGAAGTTCCTACTTCTATTGTTAGCGATCATGATCCATTGTTTACTAGTGGATTTTGGAAAGGTCTTCAAAAAGCTTTGGGGACAAAGCTTAATTTTAGCACCACTTATCATCCCCAGTCCGATGGACAAACCGAGCGGGTGAATCAAACTCTTGAAGATCTTCTTCGTGCATGTGTTATTGATTTTGGTGGAAGTTGGGAAGATCATATTTCTCTTGTCGAATTTTCCTATAATAATAGCTTCCAATCTAGTATTGGTATGGCACCTTTCGAGGCATTATACGGAAGGCCTTGTCGATCTCCTTCGTGTTGGCTTGAAGCCGGCGAGAAGCTGGTTTTAGGTCCAGATTTTATTCGTGATGCCACAGAAAAGATTGATCTTATTCGTCATAGGATGAAAGAAGCTCAAAGTAGACAAAAATCCTATGCCGATAATCGAAGAAGAAAATTAGAATTTTCTGTGGGAGATTTTGTGTTCATTCATGTTTCACCTATGAAGGGTGTTGTGCGTTTCAGTCGATCGAGAAAACTAGCACCTCGATATATTAGCCCATTTCCCATCACCGAACGCATTGGTTCCGTGGCTTATCGCCTTTCATTACCGGCTCAGTTTTCTGCTATTCATGACATGTTTCACGTCTCTCAACTACGGAAATGCCTTCGAGATTCCGATTCTGTTCGTGAGCCCGGTGTTATTGAAGAAATTGAAGTTTCGCCTAATTTGACTTATGAGCAACATCCTATTCGTATCATTGCTTCGGAAGTTAAATGCCTTCGAAATAAAGATGTTCCTTTTGTGAAAGTTCAATGGTCCTCAATCCTAAGGATTGCTCTTGAGAATCCAGAGAATTCATCGAGCGAACACATCTGGACTTATTCTTTCGTGCTCACTAAGATAAACTTCTCATTTTCAAAATTTCTTCTTTTTGTGTTGTTATGCTTTTGT
This sequence comes from Allium fistulosum, assembly GCA_030737815.1. Classification (NCBI taxonomy): domain Eukaryota; kingdom Viridiplantae; phylum Streptophyta; class Magnoliopsida; order Asparagales; family Amaryllidaceae; genus Allium; species Allium fistulosum. The sequence continues at coordinate 617,817,897 of CM060902.1, forward strand.
ATGGTTGTTACTTTTTATTTCTTTTCTTAAATATTATGAGGACGCAATTTCTTTAAGGAGGGGAGTCTGCAACAACCCGCATATTTTACGATTATATATTTAAATATTTTATTTAAATATAGCATCGTTAATCGGATTAAAGTCCGAAAAAGCTACTTTTTGTAAACAGTCGAATTGGGACTCAAGACCACTTCCATTGAGTCCAAAATGGCGTTTACAACTTTTTTGAGTATAAACATCGATATGTTTGGAGATGGGAGAATTTTGCTATTTTTCTATTGAGCTTTGGGTTGGGTTTCAGCCCCTTAACCCCACTGAGTACCCTATACTCCACTCAAGCTCCTTCATTTATTCTCATTCTCCTTTCTCTTGCTAAAACATAAATGGAGGAAGTGAAAGGAAATTAAAATTCAAAACCCTAGTTTCCTTAGCAAATTCAACTTTTTTTGCTCCAAATTCAAAGAGAAACTAAGGTAAGCATCTCCATCTTCTTCTCCAACTCGTTCTCTCTTTAATTTCAGAGATTTCCTAAACCTAACTTAGGAAATGTTCTTCTTTTAAGCTTAGATTCAAGCTTCTAGAGTTTAGATTGAAGAGTGGTTGATCCTCCTTTGTTTTCAAGCTTCTTCTTCCTTATTTGTGTGTAAAAAGTGAGATTTTTATCTCACATCTATGACTATATCTATTTTTGTTGTTAGGTATGAATTCCTAACATTTATTCATGATCATTTGCTTTTGATTTGAATTGATATGGTTGATTTACCAATTTTGAGTTTGAAGTCCATTTTTTGTGAAAATCCTACAATAGATGTTTGGATATGTTGTTTGGGGTGTATCGAAGAGCTTATAAGGCCGGGTTGTCGTAAGGCATAAATCCTTAGTCGTCGTTGCTTGCTTGATCGTTCCCGAATCGACTTGGCCATTATGGCCTAGGCAAATTGTTGCCTGTACCAGGTGTTCAGACGTTTGGATACCAATGCCAGACGTCTGGTTTTGCCTCCTGGAGAAAAATAATACACGACAGAAAAATAAAAAGGGCAGTACTAATTTCAGAAGTCTAAATTATCATTCCAGACGTTTGAAAAGTAGTCAGACGTCTGATTTATGATTTCAGATGTCTGGTTGGTTTTCTAGAATATTTCCAGAAACCAAAACCAGACGTCTGGATTTACCCCCAGACGTCTGAAAGGATTTCAGACGTCTGATTTTAGGCTTCAGACGTCTGGATGGTTTTCTGGAATATTTCCAAAAACCAAATCCAGACGTCTGGAACAACCTCTCAGACGTTTGGAAATTCCCAGTTTTGCCTATTTGCCTAATTTTGAGTAAAATTCTAATGTTAATCGATTTTTGTCGATCCGATTAGTTGTTATCACTTTTATCGACTTTGATGACTTCTTTCTTTAGATTTTTGGGAATATCCATTTGATGGATTTGATATCGATTTTTATGGTTTTGATTCACGTCGTCGAATGTGAATTATTGGTTGATCAATTGTTTCTACAATCGTTTTCTATGACTTGTCACTTCTAAATACAAAGGTTTCTATACTAGTAGTAAATATTCAAAATGTTTTACTAAAATGATTTCAACTCTATTTTTAATACAAAGCTCGTTTATAAAACCGTTTTCTAATCTATTAGTATATACAAACCTTTACCTCATTCGTATGAGAAAATCTAATTAAACGGCTTAGCAAAACAAGGGGTATGAAACGCTTGCGTTTACTTCGTCGGTTAATTTATGGACTTGTTCGATTGAAAATCTTGTGACAATTTTCGAGTGGAAATCTACAATTTGTTCGTAAATATTTAAGTTAAGCTAGTGGTTATGGGACATGAAGCTAAACTCATATATTTACCGGCTTAGTGTAATTCACACTTTTTATTGATCAATGATGATCATTTTGTGATTTAGACTAGTGATGTGCGATGTCTATTTGTTTGTGAGGGAGACTAAACCCCGTTTCTGTGGAACTTCGGTTCAATTTGGCGGGGTAGTGACCCGTGGTCTTCGGACCGTTTGTGGAGCTTTGGCTCAATATTTATGGTTAGCGACCATGGAATAGCGTTCCGTTTATGATACACGTGTTGGTGAGTTTTCATGCTCCCGTTTATGATAGGCCTTCCCCCCTTTTTTGTGATTTCTGGATTTCTAATTGATGATTTCTAGAATTTGTGTTTCACCAACTTTTGCGATTGGGATTAATACGTTTGTCAATATTTGTAGTTTGGTGAATAAAATAAAGAATACGATATTCATTTTCTTTGATCTTTGAGAAGATTCTTGTGATATTGAATGATTAAGGGTTGATTTTCAAATATTCATATTTGTTCTTGTATGACAATTATTGTGATCATATATTCTTATTATATCTCTGCTTATATCTCATTACTTTATTTAATATTTATAGCTAGACTGATCCGTTTATTATTTTCTTATTAAAAAATACTCGGGTCAGACCGAGATGTTACAAGTGCTTCAGCTTGACTTCTTATCTGGATCATCTTATGACTTTTGTCTTACTACATTACATTTGTAGTTTCTGTTGTTATACATTCTAGATATAGACTCTATGATGGATAATTATTCTTTTGTCATGCACTTGTATCTATTCTTTCGTTATATTGTGGATCTTATTTGACCACTACTCTGATGTACACTTATATGTGTTATATTCATATATGTTTCCGCCTTTGAGATATGAACATCTATGACTGGTTTATGTTATGTTTATTTCTATATTTGTTTCCGAAGGTCCACTTAGCCACTGTGTGGTAGCTTTGAGTTTGTATCGGTATGTCAGATTTCCTCTTATGCATGTTACGCTATCTGACATATCGGCGCTCGCCCAAAGCAATTACATGGATGGTCGCTCCTCAATAGCATTATTCTTCGCGCTTGTCGACGACATTACCCCGTAGTGTCCTTGGATGGCGTGAGTATAGAGGTGGGGCGTCACAAAAAGTATATGGATTGGTTGAAATTAATTAATTATTAATGGAACCTTAAAATTTCTTATAAATGTTGCTTAGCATGCATTGCTTATGAAACTTATGTGTTTTAACCATTTAAATAAGTGAAATGTTATTTAATTTCATGTTTTGGTACTTACGTGTTTAAATTGAGTAAGTACAGGTACCTGGAGCTATTTTGCTTGACTTTGATTGTGCGAATTGCAAAATAAAATAAGCCACTTGCTTAAAAATGCTAAAATAAGGTACGTTTTCGGATTAAATACTGCGAAAATATAAAATATTGATATATATTTTGTTTTTCGACCGTGTGGGTCGATGTATATATATTTATCTCTCTTGTCATATTGAAAAAGGTCCTCCGTACAAGGGAGACTCTGCCAATTTTTTTCGGAAATTTAGGGTGTTAGAAAAATTTTGAAATTTTTTGGGAAAACTTTTGTTAGCGACAATTCATTTTCGAATTTTAGTTAGAATAAAGAATTTTGAAAATAGAATTTATAACTAAATGTTTGGGTGGAACTAAAAGATTAGAAAAGTGAATATCAAGTTTTAACTAAGTAGGGTTTCAATAAGTAACGGGTTTGGGGCATTTTCCTGCCTTAGCAATTTCGGGGACGAAATTATTTTAAGGTGGAAGGAATGTAACGACCCGGATTTTTCGATGGTTAATTTTGAATATTTAAATGGTTTAAATATTGAATTTGGAATTATAATTGAGTTAATAAGATCTTAAAACTAGAATTTCAAGTGATTTCGTTAATTTTCGAAATCGTCGATTTAATCGACGAGTGGAAATAGCGATCCAGGGTACAGTCTCGGAATTCGACGAAACCAATTCCATTGGATCCGTAATAGTGTATTATTATCGGATTTCAAATTTCGTATCATTTGGAGTTAACGTTTGATCGTACGAGGTAGAAACACGTTGAAATTTGTATCGAAATTCAATATAATAATTGGGTCCAGAAAGCTATCTTCTCCATACAATCGAATTAGAATTTGAAACCTTTTCCATTGCGTTCGAAATAGGGGTATAACATTGTAAATGCCTAGTGGCACGCCTCGATAGGGGTTTGGGATTTTAAGTTGGGTAATCGAGACAGTTTTAAAGTTTAAATAAAATAATTATATGTTGACCCGACCTTTGGTTCACATTAGAACTTTTCCCTTCCTATCAAAAAAAGCATTGTAGCCTTTCTTTACACGCCAACATCGCTTCTTGTCTCCCTCCATCAAATTTAAAAACAAGACCGAGCTCTCCTTTTTAAAATCCATCGTTCAAGAAATTAAATGGCCGAAAAAAGGGAAAAACCAAGATCAATTCAAAAATTTAATCGCGAGCCGCCTCCTTCTTTTTTCTTAAATTCGCAATGCTTTCTTTCATTCACACGAAATCGCAACAGAAAAAAAAGGCGATAGCATACGTGATGAAATCGCGAGCAAGCAAGGAGGCGATCCTCGACTACCACGAGCAGCTAGGTTTAGACGATCGATTGTGTTCTAGTAGAAGTCAGAAGGCGTTCGCAATGGCTTGGTCGAGCTCGTGATTGAGTTTGTTCACACGTGGGTGGTAGGCTCGTACGTAGAGGGCTTGGCGGAGGCAAATCGAAGCTAGGGTTTCTCCATCGTGGAATTTAGAGTGCGCGCGTATGGAAAGGAGGGCGACATTAGAGGTGGTGGATTGGAGCTCTCGAGCAGGTGTGGATGTTGGCATGGAGTCAAAAGGGGGTTGCGATGTAGGGTTCGAGCCTAGAACGTGTGCGTGATTTTTCTACCTAGGGATTTAGGTAACGTGAGTAATTTAAAATAATTTCTATGATTAAGAATAAGCATGTGATTAGTTTATAGTATTATTAATTTAAAAATCGAAAACTTAATAATTCAATAACTTATCCATATGAGGTCAAATTGGAACGCAAATTTTTACATTATGCTCATGATGGCAAATATTTCAAAATAAAATTGGTTTGGAATTATTCGGAGTTAGTTGGGATTTCAAAGAATTTGAAATCTGGATGTTCGTCAAATTAAAAGCAAGGTGAGTAAAATCTCACTCATTTGGATAGCTAGTATAATTTTTAAATGTTGAATTTAAATTATTGGTTGTTTGGATGTTGTAAACTTTTATCTGTTAGATGTTAAATATATATAGTAATATATATATCTAGTATTGGAGTGATATTTCTGCACATTATAGCGGATGAGACCCTATGCGCCCCACATAATAGCGGATGACCCTATATACCATGATATCCCCCTCGAAGTGGGATTGGTATTTATTTATATTATATTAACATCTGTGGATGCAGTGAAATAGGTTGGAGGGATCCAACTGGATTCCAAAGTATATTGTTATTTTTCATATATAGTGATATATGATTTGTGTAGAATAATATATTATAGATTATTGTAGTGATTGGAATTATTGGATGCTATTATAACACCGACCTAAATTTTGATAATTTAAATACTATAAATATGTTTTTAAAATTTAAGGAATTAAAGGGAATTTGATATAAAAATATATATATATATATATATATTGGAATTGGCGTTATTTTAGAGAATTGAATTAGAAAAATATATTTGAGTTTTAGGGTTAATAATGGAATTTTTTAAAAATGAATTATATGAGAGAATTTATAAGTGATATTCTGGAAACATCAAAAGGAGTTAAAGTCAATATTAAAAATAGATTGACAGTATAAATGGAATTTATAAGAAATGAATTTATATAATGGAATTTTATAAATAGGATTTGTTTTATAAACAGGTAAAAACCAAAGGGGTTATGAAATTTATAAACGATGTTTATAATTAAAGGAATTTGATATCAGATGATAATTGGGAATATAAATTCACAGGGAGAATTTATATTAGGATATGGAAATAGGGTTGAAAAAAAATAGTAGATTCTATTTTTGAAATGAGAATGGTTAGGGAATCGAAAATAAATTGACGTGTTGTGAAATCGAGAGGAAATTATAAATTTATTTGGTTATTGGGATTTTAAAATATATTTTTATTTTTAAGAAGTTAAGTTCGTTTCAAAAGGAAAACTTTCTTATTTAAACTATGAAATTTTAAACTAGTTAGTATTGGAATACTTTGAAAATTGGATTTTCAAATATTTAATATTTATTGAAATAAAATTTTTAATTTTTATAATCAGCTTTGTAAATTGATTTGTTTCATTTAAATGAGTTATTGATGGTTTATTTAAAATGTTTGATATTTTAAAAAATAACTTAAACATATTTTAAAAATAAAAATAAAATACTATTCTTTAAAAATGCTCATTATGTATATATATATATATAGTTTGAAATGACTGAAAATTTATTTACAAAATTCTCTCGAGATGTGTAAACAGGTTTTCATTTAAGGTTGAGGTTTTATAAGAGAAATCTTATAACTGGAATGTTAGAGACTTAAGAGAATTTCTGATGTCTAGATGCTGTAACTTCGGGAAGATTTTGAATTCATTTAAAGGAGTTATAAATGGTGGGTTGGGATTATAAACAAGTATAATCGGTTTGGAAATCGTAGGAAGGATTTATTTTGAAATTCCGGAGACTTATGAGAAAAATTATGAAATATTTCCAAGTTTAACATTAAGATGGTTTTGGAAATTATACGTATAAATATTTTCCTAAGTATTGAAAGAAGGTTTTGGGAAAATATTTTTTAGTGGGAAATGGTTTGGGATAGAAATATTTTCTAAGTGTTATAAAAATGGAAGTTGGAAATATTTTTAAGTATTGAAAATGGTGAAACATACTGTTATGGATACAAGTGATGAATTGTTTTCAAATATAGAAATATTGAAAAAAAGATAATATATATCTTGGTGAAGATGTTTTGAAATAAATATTTTGGAGATCTATAAAATTGGGCATAGTGACTGCTTATGGATGTTTAGAGTTCATCCTATTATGGATACAAGCGATAAATAATATCAAAACTCAATAAAAGCTAGTATAATATATGGAACAGAAGGTATGGAGAATAATATCCAAGCTTTCCCTGCATCCACAGAGTTCATAACATCGAATATATGCTATTATATGATAGTCATCATGGGTGTACTATACATTATAGCACTAAATATGTCTAGATATCGGCATCGGTAATATCTAAATCGTGTGACATCCCTAAGGTGATAAAAACAGTCAAAAAAATATGACATCCATCATCCATCCTCACATTCATTCACTTGGTGCGTTGGATATATGATACTCGTATGGCCGCCCTGGCCAAGGACTACACAACATCCCAACCTCTTGGTACTCAATCCATGCCATTCAAAAGGCCAAGAACTGGACTACCTGACCTGGTAGTCTAGGATAAATGGATCGGGTCATAGTGTGATCCAAGTGAGTGTCCCCACACCCCTGCATACAAGTACACTACAAAACCTACGAATATTAATGATCTATTTGCACACGCCATCCATAGCAGAGCTCGTTCCAGAACTTCCTCACAACTTTCGTCTGAACCCGTCGCGATTGGGAACTATTCTAGACAGCCAATATCAGTCATAGAATGCCATCGTGCATCTCACAACCTTCCTCCGACAGTTCCACCAATTTGACTCGTTGTCGTCTACTCTGCATCCCAAAGTATAGCCATCCATTGACAAAGCCATCACTTCCTATCATGGAATCATCATCGTGGAATCACGAAATCATCGCATCGAAGTGCTACATCCTCGCTTCGCCGCCCAAATATGAAAGTGATTATAGGATCGTGTAATATGGAATAGTATAAAAGCAGTGCGGAATAATAGAACAATTAGCAGATAATAGAAAATAATAAACGAGCACACCAGGAATTTTTATACTGGTTCGAACTTCCTGTTCTACGTCCAGTCCCAGACTCCTTCTAGAATTTTACTAAAACAACAACCCTCACTTAACCCGAAGGAACAGGTCTATACAACCCCTGAGCAGCTGAACAGGGACCTGAGCAACAAAACAAGATTTCACGCCTCAGCAGCAGAAGAGGACTTCACTTTGCCCGAGCAGCAGAACGAGACTTTTACAAAACAATATTTCTTGACACTATGTGTTCTTGAGTAACACGAATTTGTCAATTATAGTACACCCTTCCTATAATCTTCTCCTTTATGATATATATGTGAATGCGTGAAGAATAAGGAAGTAAGAAAGTGAATTTGAATGATGTTGAAAGCACAAGTGTATTAGAATCAAGAATTTTGAGAGTAGAATAATAATCAATTGAATTGTCCTTGGAAAACTTGATTCTAATGTGTTTATATAGATAATAAATAGTTGCAATTGTTCGTGAAGAGTTATCATCAAGAGTTATGATCATATTTGTTGGATTAAATATTGCAACTCTTCACGAATAGAAATGCCTTTTCAGAAAACTAGCCGTTGTAAATATTCAGACTTCTGAAATTAAAAATTCAGACTTCTGAAATGCAACAAAATCAAACCAGAAAGCAAATAGGCAAAAAATTGCCAGATTCAGACGTCTGAACTATCCAATTCAGACGTCTGAATATTGTATTCTACAACATTCATATTTCCAGATTCAGACGTCTGGATTGGATCATTCAGATGTTTGAATGTAATATAAAAATGACATTTTCCTTTAAATAAAATATATGCATATGAAATGATAATGAGATGCAGCATATATCATATAGGAGAGATTTAACATATTTTAACTTCTATACAAGGACTCGAAGCAACCTTATATATAAAATTATACATAGTCGAATCTTGTCATAGATTAATCCCTGCAAAAACAAGTTAGTATATAAATGATTGTATAGTTGTCATAGTCAAAATATCGTATTTACGAAATAACGTAAACACGAAGTTTCAACATTCTCCCCCTTTTTGACGATGACAACTATATAAAATTATAGCATACAATATGATCATATAGGAGTAGGAAATATAAATACCCCCCCTTAATATAAACTCCCCATGTCGATAAGAAATATTTCAAAAATATATATCTCCCCCTTTGACATCGACAAAATGGAGAGTTAAAATATCATGCATATCATAGATGAAACAAAATATAAACAAGAATAGAAAATGGTATGAATACAAGTTTCGGAAAAATTAACTATAAATCTTTAAAAGAGACGATTCCGAGTTCTCGTCTTAATTTGATAAACACATTTTCAAGAAGTGGTTTTGTGAAGATATCAGCCAATTGATTTTCGGACGAGACAAAATCTAAATTTATCAAACCTTTTTCAATACAATCACTAAGAAAATGATGACGTATATCAATATGTTTTGTTCGTGAATGATTGACAGGATTTTTTGATAAATTAATAGCACTTGAATTATCACAATATATCGTTGAATTTGAAAGATTTATATCAAAATCTCTAAGTGTCTGTTGCATGTAAATTACTTGAGCACAAGCTAATGCAGCAGAAATATATTCTGCTTCACAAGTAGAGAGTGAAACACAGTTCTATTTCTTACTAAACCAAGATACTAACGATTTTCCAATAAAATGGCACGTACCGTTAGTACTTTTTCTATCTGTTCGAGATCCACCAAAATCAGCATCACTATATGATACTAACTCGAACGGACACTCTTTTGGATAGAATAAACCAAAGTCCTTGGTATTACTAAGATAACGTAATATACGTTTGACTGCTCTTAAGTGATATTCATTTGGATTAGCTTGAAATCGAGCACACAAACAGACACTCATCATAATATCTGGACGACTAGCTGTTAAATATAGTAATGATCCAATCATACTTCGATATAATTTTTGGTCAACACTCTTGCCATTTTCATCTCTATCAAGATGGGTAGTTGTACTCATAGGAGTTAGTTTCGCAGAAGTATTTTCCATTCCGAAGCGTTTGATTAAATTATTACAATATTTTTCTTGATTAATAAATATGCCATTTGGTAATTGTTTAATTTGTAAACCAAGAAAGTATGATAGTTCGCCCATATGGAGAGAGAGAAGATGAACCTACCTTGATTTTATTCGAATTTCTGGAAATTTTCTCTAATTGATTTAGGGAGATTTAACTAAGTTATTAAAGTGAAAACTTAGAGTTTGCTTTCTTTTGATTTCTGAGTTTACAGTAAAAACGTATAGACTAAACAAATGAGAAGAAAACCCTTCTTTGTTATCTTTTGAAAATGGGCTTAACCCAGTAAGACTTTAATTACCCTTATTTTTAAACTAAAAGAACTATAATTCCTTTTTAAAAAACAAAGCTAATTTCCTTTTTATTTAACCAAACCTTTCTTAAATTTTCAGAAGCTTTAAACACTATCTAACTATAAACTTAAGAATAAAACCAACTTTACTAATTTTCTCAATTTAACTCTAATTAAATTCTTATCTATCTTATTTGAGATAAAATTCAAATAATGATCTAAAAAGAGAAATTTACACTTTAAAATATTTTTTATAACTTTACAATGGTTTCATCCTACAATTCATATTTTAATAAAATTATAAATCATTTAAGAAGATAAAATATTATTTCTCTAGTTCTTCATTTATTTAAATAAATTATTTTAAAACAAATAATCTCCTTTAATTACACAAATCCCATTATTTGCCTTATTTTCGTTAATTAAAATTCTAAATTCCCTTAACCATTCCAAAAATTATTATTTTGAAATTCGAATCAAGGTAATTGTTAAATCGAGTTGTTACATTAAGTCTTAGTGGACTTAATATGGTATCCTTAATCACATAATTACTTTAAAAATACTTATTTTTAACTTCAAAAATTACTTATAAAGTTTATTAAATTCCCAGAAAATTCATTGACATATTTCCATGCTTAATTATATCAAAACTTAATTAACTCAGCCATATTCTTTTATTTTCCTTGATATACAATACCTTTAGTAATCCATAACTAATTAATTTAATATAGGAAAATCTCCAACTTAAAACCCATTTCTAAATATATACTTAGAGCATCATATTAAATTTTCACATCTTTTAATAATTAATAAAGTAGGGAATCATAGCTAAATGCCTCAAGTAAATCTATCTTATCCCATTCGATAAATCATTTCATATAATTTATAACTCTTAACACTTATGAACTCTATCATATCAATCATAACCATATTCAAACTATATGAAAAAGGTAAAATGGGCATTAAGTTACTCACCTAAACTCCATGGTTAGTTTTGATCGTCAAAAGCTTTATTTCTTCCCTAGCTTTTAGATCTTCTTCTTCCTCATTTTTTCTCTATGTGTAATGATCCGCCTTTTCAACCATCGAAAGTTGGCACTTAATACATCATAGAATTCAAATGTCAAACATCTAATCGCCGGAAAGATAGATTGTTAGGGTAAAATAAAAGAACAACATGGGAAATAAAATCTCACAGCGGAAACGACAACATATAATATAACAAAGAAAGTATAAACTACCATTCCAAGATACAAGGTACATCCGAGTTAAAACAAACCTCACTAGTGGGAAAATTATAATTTCCTGACCTTACAGTTGCTGATAGGTATACAATATAATATAACGAAATAGAAAATACTACAGTAGCTGAACATCTAGCTCTTCTACAAGAGCTCCATAACGCCAATGCCAACCTGAAAAATATACGGCCTGACTCGAGCATTATAATAAAATAACGACTGGGCCAGTCTGGAAAACTGGCATGAGAAAACTCGGGAGATATGGTAAACTAAAATAATTTGTGGGACCATGCCGCAAAACATGGAACGGGGTTTCACCATACAAGAACATCATCCATACATAAGAGAATGGCAAACAACAGAAACAAATCCAAACATAAAGGATGGACACAAGTAACGATAAATCCCATACTTGAAGAATGTACAAAATCCAAACTTAAAGAGTGGACAAAAATAATTAAACACGGAGAAGGGCACATGGTACTTCTTTATGCAATTAAGAAAAGGTTAACTCCAAGGTTAGAATTGAAACAAGGAGAATTAATTTATCTAACATGAATAGGAGGCGCCCCCTACATCGAAAGTATACCTCTAGATAAAACATACTTGAGAGCCCATGCCAAACACACATCACTCTCGGGAACATCCAAGCCGGACCCTGGTAAACCCCGGGCATCCGAATATACTCACATCACTGCATGCATGCTACCAACAAATCTCTAGAATAAATCTGAATATACTCTAATAGGTGTGACCCAACTGGTTTAGCTCGCTCTTTGGTTTTAGTTATCCATGGTGTTGGATGCCAATGCTCAAAATGAGCGACAAACCATCTTAGATTGATGAAGCACAATGAAGGATATCAAAATCGATAGTTAAGAAATCAACTATCAAAAATAAACTAGTACTACACCAGGGAAAACAATGAAGCCGGACAGGATAGGGCATTGTTGCTATCTATCTTAACTCAATAGAATTCTTAACTTTAAGAATAGCAAAGTTTAAATGCCCCAAACGAGCAACCAAATTGTCTTGAATCGGCGAAACACAAAGGAGGATATCAGAATCAATAGTCAAGAAATCAACTATCAAAAGTAAACAAATGATTGTATATGAGAATTAAATCTCTTACACATATGTCATCCAACCTTTTTGTTTGCATTTTCTAACCACCATTAGTAGATTTTCCTTATTTTAGGATAATGACTATTTTGACTTTCGAACAGTTCAGTATGTTCAATAGGTATATATTCACATATAATTTCTTATATGTCATACAGGAGTAATGTGTTTATAACTAAAGATCATTGATAAGAGACCATATACAACCATAGGTAGAGGTAAATAAAATTTCAAAGAGTTGGTGCCAAGAATGTTTCTATCAAATCATGTCAACTTAGTTAATTTAATAAGCATCACCATTACATACTTAAGGTGCTCAAGATATCAAATCAGAAGCATTTAACACCACCCACTAATATTTTGGACACATTTCTAATTGCATTGTTACTCAAAACATTACCTCTAAACTTGAAAGTCATTTTCTCAGTAAGACTTCCTCTATAAAGTATGTCATTCTAGTGTAATTTTTTTTCCTCTAGTCTTTTACATATAGCATGAAAACATAGTTTATTGATTAAGGTGGGAAAATAACCTAAATGGACGGTGAATTTTTTGTTTCAAAAGCATATTAGTTAACTTAACAAAAGAAAGCCATTGTATTCGATAATATGGAGAAGAAAACGAGTACATAATTATGCAAATATGGTTGTATAGTCAAGAAAAAATAAAGAGAAACTTAGCAACATTGAATCATCATTTGAAAAATATACACCGATACATATACTCATACACATATACATACACAAAAATGTATATATCTATGTATGCATAACAATGACATGGAAGACTACTAGCACCAAATGTAGTATTTCTAGAAAATGATAATAATGGCATGTAATTATTATGGTTTACCTTCTAATAATATTTTTGAAACGATGGATTTTTGAAAGTATTAAACATAAAACTAAATCAAAAGGAGCTCCAAATTAGAAAATGAATAATAATTAGGCAATTTATAAAAATGAATAGTATTTGTTATCTCTTCCTTCTTAAAATATCATGAGATATTTACTCATGCCACAGGAAGAAATTTCCCTTGAATTAGCCAGATAGTATCAATTTAGTAAGTTGAAAATCCTTTCCTCCATGCACAACATTGAAGGAAAGAATAGTAAACTTGATTTTTAATCGTAAGACGAAAGTACCATATGTCATGTAAAAACATATTTGTAGAAGCAGAAAAACCAACAACACATGAAAACACTTTCTGAAATGAGTCCAAACATTTTTTGTACTAAAGGAAGCCCAAATGTAGCTTGATTTAAAATATACACCATGTAGTTGTTATCAACTTGTAAATTAATGCACTTAGTTACCTTATAAAGAATTTCCATATTTATCTTTATAAAATTATTTTTGCGTAAAGCTCAGTTATTAAGTACAAGCACACAAAAACACACACAAATCTCTCTGTATGTATTTGTATGTATGTATACCTATGTATATGCACACATAAGTAATAAAAAGGAATAATACCCATTATCTCTTTCGTCTTAAAATATCATGTGCTTGTACAGGAGAATTTTACTTATATCACTATGTGGTGAAAAAATAATAATTAGACAACATCAATTTAAGAAGTTGAAAATCCATTACTTTATGCATAACTTAAAAATATAGTAAAACTGAATTTGAAAGTAAGATAAATATATCCTATGTTGTATGAAAATAAAAGATTTGCAAAAGCTCGCAATACTGGAAACACCTACAACTGCTTTTTGATATGAGTCAAAAAAGATTTGATGTGTAAGAAGAATCCCAAATGTGGCTTGACTTAAAATATATGAACCTTTTAGTTACAATCAGTTTATAAATTAATGCCTCTAATTAACCTCTAAAGGATGTTCAGATCCATCTTTATAAAAGTATGTGTATGCATTCATATTGCCAAATATATGAATTTGAGTAATCTACCATTCTTTTATTAACAGTTGATCAACCATATTGATTTGTCTTATAGTTCGTATCAATGATTACACATTGTAATTTATATTTGGTATATCTCAATATGCAAAAAACAAAATTTATATGTTTCTGTAGCGCGATAATACAATTATCAAATAGTTTAAGCATATAAATAGATTAAATTAGACATGATGTAAACAACACCAAACACCTATGTTTGTCCATTATGGATGAAAAAACTGTAATTTCCTTCAAAATAATCCAACCATTGTTTTTAAATCTACACGAAATGGTTTTATTAATAACCTTTGAAATATATTTGAATTACAATATTTACTAACCTTCTATTCATCTACTTTTCATTCAATCTTGACATTTGGGTTTTATGACTCATTATGAAGCTATGTTGATGATTGTAGCGGTACATAAAAGTCGTATGGTAAGATGTTGATTCACAACTTAATGCCAAATTAAATTTCAAGAATACATAATAAAGTTGTAGTAGGTGAATACCTCATTGGTAGCATTTTTGATAAATGGTTATCTTTGCTAGTAGCTTTCCATCGGTCCCAACAACATTGATAACATCCAAATTGAAAGCATAAAATACATCAGAGTTCTTTTATGCAGAATAAGAAAGAGTGGGTCAAGTCAATCTCTAACCCTACCAGATTCTTTCTTTCCCGGAAGAACTATCTTTCTTTTCAACTGAGCTGCATTTCCAATCCGTTTCATCAGTCTTGTACCCAAGTGTATATCCCTTGTTTGCATAACACTATATTGAAACCAAAGAATAAGCTTACCTCTCTAAGTCGATCTATTATTCTCTTTTGCTCCAAACCTTCCTAGTCAAGCTTCCACCACCCCTAAATGAGAGCACATCCGTAACTCAACGAAACGACTTACGGTTGAAACTAAGGCCAAATATCGACAACACTACACCACAAAAGGCTTTTAACAGCGTTTGATAAACGCTGTAATACGATACAACAGCGTTAGTTCAAACGCTGTATAACGACATGCTGTCTTATATACAAAACTTACAACAGCTTTTCAATAAACGCTGTTGAAACATCTCTTTGACAGCGTTTCTTACAAGCTGTCAATAATGTTTTTACAGCGTTTTCAAACGTGCTGTATTATGTTTCAACAGCGTTAATAATTTAGTTGTCGAAGATGTTTTAATTCTACTTTAACTGTTTACAACAGCTTTTTCTAAACGCTGTTATTGAATCATAAACTATTTCGACAACATGTGAAAAACGCTGTTATTGACTATTTCAAGATAATTACAGCACGAATTGAACGCTGTTGTTTCTTCATTGACAGCATTAATCAAACGCTATCTTCTATTTATATAAAAGAATAAAAAAGAAAAGAAAGGTACTCCCAAGATTATAAATCTCCACTAAAATATTGATAGTACTAGAGCTACGTTAAATATAGATACTGAACCAAATTTAATAAAATATTACACTATTACAATTATACTTGGCCTTAACCAATTTATGACATGAAAATCTACTTCTGAAACTCTACAACATCTTAGTACAGGTTCAGGTTTTCATAAAAAAAATGTAAAAACAACGGTAGCCTGTAAACAAGACAACCAACGTCAAGGTACAAGAAATTGAATTACAAGAATAGTAATAGTACATACGGTCATCCAAGTTTGAACCCGTACAGAAAGTAGTCTTTTTTTGGGCCATCACCTTCTTAAGTCAAGCGACAACAGTGAAGAAGAGGAAGCAACTACCTTTTCACGCAGGTTGAATTTCTTGGCAATTATTGGTCGAACATCTTCAACTCCTACCAAGCTTTCCAAAAATGGAAGTAATGAAAGCAGTTCTTTATCATTCCGGTCTTCAAACCAGCTCTCTATTGGGATTGCATTTTCTAACTGAAACCCAAATGCCTGCAAGTTTAAGTACAATGCTCCGAGTTAGAGACTTGTGCTGGTTCATGCTATTTAAATAGGTAACTCATCAAATCCATCACAACTTCAGAGAAAACAATATTACTGATTATATTACATAAAATCTAATAAGTAAGCTAGTACATGGGGTTAAAGAGGATAATCAATTTCCCACTATTGTAGTATGCATCCATCCCAAGGTTAATTTACCTGGCAATATGATGAACTGGACTAGAGTACTAGCTAAACTAATGTACCAGACAGATAGTGAATATGATCAGAGTAGACTAAACTATGTCCTGAAACACCTGCTGCAATAAAGCATAGAACTGAAGCATTGAGAGCAATAGGAAGAACTAATCTGAAGCAGACGATCTGAAACAAACTGAAACAGGCTAAGTTAAAACACTTGCTACCAAAAACTATTTGGTCTAAACTACTATGACCAACTGCAGTTATGGCTGAGATGAAGATTGCAGTGCAATTATATTCAAACTAAAGAAAACCATAGTGTAATGATGCAATGTTGGAACTGTAGTTGCATGTAAGTTAGGGTGAAGTTGTATGCCATGTCAGTGTAACAAATTGTGAATAGTGTTTGTATCATCTGTAGATCGTTGATTAGGCCAGAACTTTGCCTTTTCTATTTTGTTGTATCATCTGTAGATCGTGGACAGAATGTCCAACGCAACTTTCTCATGTGTGGGATTACCAACTGTGACAGCCCTATGCTTGTCCAACCAATCCGTTCCCAAAATAAGGTCAAACCCTTTAAATTGACTACTTAATTACACCTTTTAATTTAATTTAATTTAAAATAAACTTAAGAATTAATTACCAATAAAAGACATTTAAATAAAATATCTTAAACTTAATTAATTTAAAACAATTTATAACTTTTAACTAATCCCAAACTTAATTAAAACATTAATTATTTTAAAGAATTAGTTAAGAAAATGTTTAACTTGATTTATTTTAAATTTTAAATCAGCTAATACAAATACCCGAGCCAATCTCAGTAACAACCCGAGCTTAGACCCGAGAACTTTCTTCTTTTCTCAAAAACTCGAGTTTGTTTAAGGGTTGGGCTCGGACTTAATTAATTTAAACTAAACTTAAAGAATTAATTACCAATAAAATACATTTAAATAAAATATCTTAAACTGGTAATTAATTCTTAAGTTTATTTTAAATTAATTAAGTTTAAAGTGGGAGTCGAACACTTATGTTGGGATATTCTACTGTTCTGCATAATACAAATCTATATTGGACATATCTCTTTATCCTGAAACTAACGGGCATAATTCAATAGTCCTCATCTGCCCATAATTTGAATCGCAGCTATCTAATTTTTAGTGGGTTATCAGTGGGTTGGGCTCATTTAATAATAGTTTTGTTTATGAAGCATCTTTTACAATGTATTAGAATATTTGAAATGCAGAAATAAAAGGCAAGAACCTCAAAATGTTCTTGACATTTATCAAAACAAATTAACAACCATTTCTACCCTTCTTTTTACATCCAAATCTTAACAATTAATCCTTTCTTTAAATTTGATAACATATATTGACATGCATCGAAGTAGTAGTTTTCTGTTTTTATTTTATTTTTTATTTTTTAAATTTGGTAACATATACTGACATAAAATCACAGGGAAAGCATTTACCTGAGGGGAATTGTCAATGATGATAACCCGTGCCAAATCACGACCAAGAACCGACAAATCTTTCATATAATTACCATCCACGTAGACACATGATTCACGAAAAACACGATGTCGAATCAATTTCCTTTTAGGATCAAGAATATTAAGAAGCTTATCTGCATAAATACTTTGGCTTGCAGTAAATATGGTGATCTCAAAGAGGCTAGCAACCTTTTCCATGAAATCTTTTAGATAGGGACGGCATCGTACATAGATTGTGTGTTCACTGAAATTAAAGTTTACTGGAAATGTGAAATCTGCATCTTGACATGGTTCAAGAGAGGAGTGCACTAATGTCTCTGTCAGTGGAAATGCATATTAGCAAACAATAAATAATAGAATATGACTCAAAAGAAAAAAGTAATTTGAATTTTTATTAGCTAATGGCTATAGACAAAAAGATTACAGTTCATAAATGCAAATTAAAATTACTACACAGAGTGTAAAAACATAATGGTCAAATCAAGTGAAGTTCTAAAAGTTAACAAACATATTATGTAACCACGACTATAGAACACCATATTTGGGGGCCTGCTACAGCATTTATAGAGCCCAGCTAAGGGCTTTAAATTTTCTAACAAAAGCAAAATGTTGGTTAAAGCCAACGAGGGGATATTAAAAAATGAATTCTAGAGGTGGTATTGGATCACATGAACCTTCCTTATTTTCTAAAGGTTGAGGATGAAATATTGTTTAGTGGTAATGGCAGAGAGATCGAGCTGTCAATTTTATCTATATTTAATACCAGTATGCATGCACATCCAATAGACGTGTACATAATTTTTTTTGACCATAGCTAGAAATAAGTTTAAAAATGGATTATTATTGCATACCTTTATGTTTAATTTTTTGAATTTAATTGAATTCAATGTAGATACATAAATTGTTTGTGATAGCAGCTTGCTCAAATGCAATGTATAAATATATAAATAATTTGTAAACATAGTTAATTTTTTTAAATATGTTTAATTTTATAAATGTATAATTTACAAAACTTGCTTTGCATTTTGTAAAAGTAAGTCAATTTTTGTAAAATTAGTTAATTTTTATATAAAAGTTTTATAGAATAGATTAATTTTCATAAATTTAGTTAATTTTTATAAAAATATAACTTAGTTAAAAATATTGTTAAAATTAATTAGTTATTATAAATTTATTTAATTTTTATAAAATTTTGATAGTATATAGAAATTTATTTAATTTTTATGAAACTTTAACTTAGTTAATTTTTTATAAAACATAGTTACTTTTTATAAATTATTTATGTTTTATAAAACTTAGTTACCTTTTAGAAAATTATTTAATTATTAAACTTGGTTAACTTAGTTAAATTGTTATAAAACTTAATTGTTTCTTATAATTTAATTTTTTTTTGTATAACTTAATTAACTTGTTATATTTTATGATCCAAATTATGAGACTTCTCTGATTGATTAGATTACAAATGCAAACAAGTTTGAAAAGCTGTTAAGCTATTGAGGTTGGCTATTATACCATGTTATCTATGTATGGTCTGCCTAAGTCGTTGGTCTGCCTAAAGCTACAGTGCCAACCTGAATCAACCAACAAGTCGTTGGTCTGCCTAAAACGAGCATATCTAGCCTTTCCAGCTTGATATCTATGTATGGAAGCCCTCAACTATTGTAATCAAGCAAAAACTGAAATGAATATAGATAGTTTCTAAGTTGCAAATGAAGAATGTCAAGGATAACATCACACCATCTCACCAAATTCACAGTATGATCACTTGGTATTTCATCAAAATCAGACATTCTAATGTCAGGGATATCATCACACCCTCTAATTCAGTTTTCACATTGAATAGTGCAACCTAGTTGCCAATTCTATTCCCTATAATATTTTTAGCTGGAATAGCATATTTAGAAAATTCGTCAAAAACATAACAATGAATTACATTGATGTTGTATGTCAACGTTACCAAAATCTGAGTAGAAATTTGGCTTGTGATGCAAGAATAATGCATCAATCACAGTGAAGGTAGAGTAAAGCAAAAGCATATCTGTCAAGCTTATGCAAGTAGGATGTGAGGCAGTGGTGCAGAGTGGTGAAAGTGATATAATGGAGAAGCAGCATTTGAATACCAAGTGGTACATTTGCAGTCAAAAGCCTAAAATGTAAATTAATCAGTCAGTCACCAACCTGATTGAATTCAGAATCTATGTCCTTTTCAATTTTATTCTAAAAAATACTCTTTATAGCCTGCTCTTTTATTCTTGCATTGGGTTGCAAATTCAAAAATGTTTTGCAGAGCACGATTCTGATAAAATGAAATGTTGAAATAATAGTTCAGAAACATACCTCCTACGACCTAGAGACTTGGAATCTTGACGCAGTAGGGAACAAGGAGTCAGCACATTCGAACCTTTGAAGCACAATTAAAACAAAGTAAGAATATTGGAACTAAAATTTTCAACATGTCCTATATAAAATGAAATTTACTCTATTGCATAGGATTGTATATCAGTGTCGTTGACAGCCTTCATTTTTCTCCGGTAGTCATTTGAAAAAGAACTGTCTACTAAGTGATATTGATATTCTTATAAGTGGTGATCGGGTCAAGAAGTAAATCATAGTCAACTTATTGTTATTCTTATAAATCTTAGTTTATTATTATTATTATTATTATAGAGGATTAAGTTATATTTTATATTTTTATAAATTAAACTTGTTAATTTTTATAAAACTCAGTTAACTTAGTTCTAGTTCTAGTTGTTTGACAATCACTTTGCAGAACTTACATATTAACATGGTTAAAATAAAAAAACATTGTGCCCCTTCGCTAACTTCTTCTCTACAATCAGATATTTCAATGAAATAACATACAAGCTGCAATAAATGCAAAACTTAGGTTAATTGATACTTTAATGGTATTCCTATAACATATTCACAGAATATCGGACCGAATCCTGACTAAAATATGCCATAAAATTTGAAAGGTGAAACTGTTGCAAAGCATACCAAAAGAAAGCTCAAGTGTCATTTTGTTTGTCAGCCATGCTAAAAAAATAAAAACTAAGCCATATTCATTATCTAGTTTTCACTAAAATAATGTTTTTGAAGAGCTCAAAACATAGAAAATGTTTATTCAAAATTTGAGGAAGATGATATCGGTAGACAAGAGAAATTATGACATAAACCATGCTGTTGAATTTTATCATAATTAATCTATGAAATTTTGACCAATATATTAATCACGAATTCACAAGTTCATTAAATTCACTAAATCCGAGTTGAATTTTTTTATAATACTTAGTTAGTTTTTATAAACTTATTTAATATTTATATAACTTAGTTAACTTATAATTATTATTTACTTTTTTTAATACTTAGTTAATTTTTATAAACTTATTAGATTTATAAATCTTAGTTAACTACATTATTATTATTATAGAAGATTTAGTTATATTTTTATACTGCTTGGTTAATTTTTATAAACTTATTGAATTTTTATAAAACTTAGTTGATTTTTATAAACTTGGTTAATTAATATTATTATTTTAGACTCGTTTAATTTTTATAATATAATTTAATTTTCATAAAACAAAATTAACTCGGTTAAATTTTATAATATTAGGTAGTGGTTTTATTTTTTATATTTTATTATGTTAGCTGTAATTTGATGTATATATTATTAAAATGGACCGGTTATATATACATGTATATGTGTAGTTTAATAAGCAAACAAATAATAAAAATATGAGAGAAATAGTAATTGAGTAATGTTTAGTGCATGCAACGTTGTGTTTCAATTATCAGGCCATAATATTAAATATAAAGTGCCACTATATTTGGCTACAGGATTCAACGATTAATAGAAGAAAAAAAGCATAAAATGATCTCAAAAATAACATACATAACTTGTTACCTGTCCTTGGCGATGATGGTGAGCACAACCTCTCAACATTTTCACGATAACATCCAAGGCAAGCTGAAAAGGCATCTTTGGAGACAGTTTCTAGGACAGAAAGGAATTAGATGTGAATGAAATTTTACATATACACACACAAGTGAATTACTTTTGCTATGGAATGCAGAACGCCTGTTTGAATTTGGAACAATGTCCATAGGTGCTGAAGTAGATGACTCATTCCCTTTCTAAAAGAGGTTCAGTTTAGTTATACCAACATGCTCATTCAAATTAGATGACGATGTGCAATGAACTGTAGTTGGTTTCCAATAGAAGTTGCATTGTTGATACTCATAGGAATAGGTGCAACAAGTTCACGGTATGATTTACTAAAAAGGTTAATTTGCTCGATTTACGATCATTTCAGTTCACTTTTTCAAACCTTTGTCACAGTGGTAGAAAAAGCATATTTTGTTTCGATTATACTTCAGCAAACAAGCCTTAATGATGAATTTTTCCTTCAGTTGATATTCTAACTAATTAGGGATGTCCACTAGCCTTAAAACTAGATAAACAAAGTTATAAGGAACTTTTGAGATATTAACTACTTACTATATGAATTAACTGCTAATATCAAATTTTGATAACAGTTACAAACAATGTGACCAACCATCAATTTGAAAAGTATAACCATCATCAGTAAAAGCTAAAAGGTTGCCATTTTGAGCTTTGAAATGATTACCATTTTAGTTTTGTAATGGTTATCATGCATATTGTTACCATGATTTGAAAGTTGAATATATCAACTGTAACAGCCCTAAGTATACATACTTCAAAAATACTTGAATCAGTTATGCTCCACATCAATTTGCATATAAAATAAAAACATAAAGGTGCCAAAATTACTAACGTGTGTAAGAATTAAACATGAGTTCGTAAAGCATTTTTTTAAAGAAAAAGTCTAAGAGTAATAAATTCATGCATGCATGTATGTATAAAACCCTCTGTTAGCAAAATCTCCTAAGCTTGAAAAAACTGGTGCTTCTCAATCAAACTTGGCAAGTAAAAAAGGCAAATAAGCTATAATTACCTCTAGAATAGTGTCAGCACCAAATTCGTTCCTCCACCTGAGCATTTCGGCCCACATGATTATTGCTTTCTCAATATCAAATTTTCTTGCTTTCAAAAATCTGTATAAAATAAATAAAAGAATGAAGACATCAGAGAAAGTGCTTCAGCACAAAAACTAATTAGGAACGACTGGGTTTTTACTATATGAAATGCATGGATCTACATGGTATTTTGAAAGGTTTTACATGTAGAATTAGAATTAAGGTAAAATAAATATTAGTTAACATGATTGAGCTACTTGCGTAGCCTTTAAGCAACATTTGGACATCTCCATGTGACTTAGTATAAACTTAAGATGATTATTCACGTCGTCATTATGTAAACAATTGGAGGTTGTATTTGAACTACTTCAGCAAATGCTGAAATAGTGAACTTTTACTTTATGATGTTCAATTCACTAAGTATGTAGATCTATGACTACTTCAAATTAAATTTCAAATAGAGAAAATTTTACTGTAACTTTTTAAATTGTTGAATCAAGAAACAATACAGATATTGTTTTTTTTGAACTGTATAACATCAATTAATCAAAAGTAAAAACAAGAAAGGTTATGTAAAGTAGACAATTGGAAATATTTCATGAATCAGATTTCAAAGAGATCCAGAATCTACATCCTGTCTGCTAAATTAATATGTGATTTATCCAAATACTTCCCAAAAAGTAAATGATATGCAATGTCAAAGGCGAAAACATACCGTGAACAAGAGAAAAGAAACGGCAACTTGAAAAGCTTGTTGAACTAAAACACCTTTGGCCTCCCTAGTTGGAACACTACATCGTGCTGCAATCCAAAAAGAAATAAAAATGGAATGAGTGACAATAATAGGATAAATGTGAAATTAATCTAGAAAAATAAAAGCTGGACCAAGATACTACATAATAAATAGACAGCCTATTCAAATATTTAGCAGAGCGGAGAATGTAAATTCAAATGTACAGTTTAAGAATACAGAAGCATATCCTAGCAATCTCTAAATCAGTGGTTACCTGTTGTACGTGCAGAAAAAATTGACAAAGCATTTTTTAAAATCATAAGTGCAACTGGTGGGGTTTAAATTCCATTTCCACCATCAGCACCACCTAGCTTCTGCCAATCAACACTCCCCTCTGCAAAACTTGGAACTGCAAGTCTACCTCAATAACTTCTGCATCACCTTCCCCCCAAAATCTATCTCCTACATTTACTGCCAATAATCAAAAGTTCACAACCACTTCAATCACACTGCCGTATACCAGAGCAACACCACCACCATCATTCAACACAACATCTTCACTTCTGATACCAAACTCAACCATTAAGCAAATCCTCCACCATTACCACTGCAATTATCTGTGACCCCGACCGTCAACAGCAGTAGTCCCGTTAACCAATGACAAACCAACTAAAGCGATTCCATCATCTCTCCCTTAGCACCACTTACCACTGCTTGCTCGCCTACGTACCACTATCCCAGATTCATCAATTTCCTACGAATATCGAGCGAACTCCTCCAATCACCCACCGCAACTTGCCACCTAACAGACCCCAAACTATCATCATCAACTTCACAAATTGCCTCACCGAAATCCCCTTATTCGAACCCACCAACCTTCAGCAATCTCCACCAATTCAACTTATTCAACTTGATCAACTTCGCCAACAAAACCAATCTTTATTTCCACCTCTTCGAGCACCGCTCAGCCAACCGCAACCTCATCAAGTTCCAAAGACCGATTCTCGCAGTTGCAATTTTCAGCAGTGAGGTTCTTAGGTGCGATTTCATTGAATTGAGACGCGAACGTGGATTGTGTGATTGTGATTTTAGTACCATCGCCTGGTTTGACTTTGATCCTGAATTGAGAAGTAAACGTGGATTGTGTGAGTTATTTTTGGCTAGAAGAGGGAAGCAATTAAGATTTGGAGGCGTAGGTGATTTAGGTTTCTTATTTTGGCTAGAAGGGGGAAATTAATTTACGCGGTAATGAAATTTTTAGAGGGAACGACATTTCACAAATTGCTGAATAAAAATCTCAGCGTTTTACTGTGTTGTTTTTAGTTTTTCCTACCTATAAAAGGTTCAACAACAGCAATCAACTTTTAAACGCTGTTCCCCATTGCTGTTAAAAGCAATTTTTCTTGTAGTGCATGTAACTGAGAAAGATGGGATTCGGTCAACAAACAAAGGAAATTAAAACACTGTTTTCACTCTATCAACAATTACGAAAACCAGATCAAACTACCAAGCCCTTCACTTCACTATTCAAGCTCTTTTTCATGGATTGAGTTTATACAGAATGCTTTCATATTTAAGACCAACATTACCAATTTATTTGAAGCTACTACCACAATAGAATAACTGCTCTGGCTTGCTTGTTTCGATTACCAGTTATAGGGTTTTTAAACCGATAAAGGAGAGATCTGATTGGGCTTGTTAGCGATGGGAGACTAGTCACCATAAGACTTGTTGGCTTGTTCCTTTAGAAGGTAGCTAAGACATGTGGCATATAGATATAGCTGGCAGACGGACTATTATGCCTATTCAACATATTCTGCTTGTGATACAATTCCATTGCCTGCTCCTATTCATGTTCATGCTTACTTGTATGCCGAAACGGTCAATAAATAGAGACTCCTATCCTAGGTCCAAAACGTGGGATGCTTGCTCCTACAAAAGCTCATACGATGTGCCTCCTACTCCTCTCCCGATACGTTATTTCCTTACCATTTCCTTGACCTTGTTTCAGGAAGCACTTCGACCACTCCAGTAAATATAAAGATTCTTTTACAATGACAAAGAGCCAATGAAAAGAGGTCAAGTCAATAGGACCTAATTGAACAATCACCTCACTCGATCAAGAAGTTTAGAAAGTCGACCAACTCTTTTACCTTCATTTGACCTACTCTTAAGATAAGACTGTTCCCCTTTAGCTTCTTCACTCAATTCGAATTGTTCACTCTTAGTTGACCGTTCCGTTAGGGCTATGGTCCTTAAACCTAGACCATTAAGAAAAAGGAAGGAAGACAAAATGAAGAAGAACTAGCCTTGGGTGGGACTCCCTCTCTCTCTTGAGTTTGAAAGAGAGAGGTTGGACTAGGTTTAAAAGGGATGCCACCCGATTTAATATAAAAAGTGGAAAAATGACATCTGCCTTGAGTGTGCCAACCACTATATCACTAGCTATGAAAAGGTTAAACCTAGCTTCAGATTTCACAATTATGAAATTTTTGGTAATGATGTTGTAATCAGGTTAGGGAAGTTGCCTTGGCCTATCGTGACATTCAAGATAAGTTAGGGGTGACAATATCCACCCAATTGTCTATTATATCCACACAGTTTTCAAATTCATTTACAAAGGGGGCATGGTAGATTTTTATCCTGTCTCTATGAAATATTGCATGATGGCAAGTGACTTGTCTTATATAGACAGGAATCTGGGATAAGAAGTAATCTTTCCCCAATTAAAGAGATATTGTGGTATGTGCGTAATAAGAGGGGTAGGGAAGTAGTCATCCATAAAAATGAAAAAGGGGGAACCTATCTAGTATAATTATTGCACAAGAATAATGATACATAAGGCACCTAGTTCTAAATACCGATGTTATATAGAAGAAGTTCACATAAAGGCCAAAACACAATTCTAAACCTTTTGGTGATAATAGTTTTTTTATAAAAATTTATTTTATTATTCTAAAAATAATCAATAGTTATTAAATTATATAATTATCCGGTTATAATAGCAATCATAAGTGAATTCAAAGAGAGAGATAGAAGATGGTCAGGTTTAACAATTAAACTTTTGGATATAATAATCAATCAAAAAGAAGATAAATATAACTAAACGAACGATCCAAACTATTGAACCACAAATTTAGATGTAACAATGAGAAAATAATATCATTCAACTTTGTAAAATTAGTAAAAAAAAGTTACCTTGATTATGTAAAATGGGTTATTTGAAGTTCCAAAGTCAGTTTTAGAATGATTATTAAAGAATTAAGAGTGATTCAAGGAAATGGAGAGATGATACTCGAAATGGAAAAAAATGGATGACCGCAAATAAGGATGTTAATTTCAGATTTACCAAGTGAATTAAAAAATTGTAGATTTGACAGTAATTCCATTTTTTGTGCATGTAGTTTTAATTGAAATGCTAAAAACAAAAGTGTCTTTTGAATGTACAAATACATGTGGTGAAGCCAAATTAATTTTTTTTTGAGAAATTAAAGGGGGCTTCAAAGCTAAGGATGCCCTACTCAGTGTTAATAGTATATTAAGCTTATTTCATTTGAAAGCTACAATTTAAACAAGTTTCTTGCATTTAAAAACCCGAACTTTAACTTTACTCACTTTTATAGTTTTACCCATTTTCTTTAATAGTCATTAAGTGACTTTATAATTATTTAATGGCTATTATCACTACTTACCATCATGTACACTAGTTACTAGACTTTTAACTTCATATCTCAAATTACTACAATTCTCAAATGCTTACTACTTCATTAAAAAAAATTACATTTTAACATTATTAGTTTATATAAACTTCATGCACCCATTCATTAATGATAACATACATCATACCATATGTAACTAAGCAACCATGTATACTTCATGCTTAGTAACTCCAACATATGTCAACATTTCATCATTAATCAACCATGTGGTGTTTTTCTCTTCTTAGAAAACACCAATCAAGATCAAATCGAACCCAACATAAATCTTTTATTAAACATTTCATAGCAAAATAAAAATACATCTTTATATAACTACTGGCCATAGGTTTGGTATCTCATTAGTAGACCCAATGAAACAAGAAACCCATCTCTTAGTCCTGTTTCTTTACATGGTCAAAAATTCAAATCATCTCCAAATGCTTCAATATTAATAGAGAACTAGAGGAAGGCAAGAAAAGAATTTAGGTGATTTAGGGAATTAATTTCATGAGTTTTGGTCGGAGATCTGTTAGAAAGAGAAGAATATATTTATAAAATTAACAGAGAAGGGAACAGTGGAGTGAAATTTTCTTTTATTATCACTTCAATTAAAATTGCATATAAACCGAAGAAAATGACCACATATTTATAATAGACTACACACCCTTACAAATAGACATAATTCTTTAAATAGACATCATTTGGTTTCACTGAATATGACTCTTAAATATATTTTAAAAGGAAATAATTCATCACTTTAATATATTCTCTTTATAAAGGAAATGATTCTTCAAATGTACTTGTTACGAATAGAAGTGGCCTTACATGAAAACACATGACTCTTCGGTAAACCCATTAATTAAATTGGTTTAATATTCAACACCCTCTTAAACCAATTTTGTTACTTCAAATGAAATACATAGCTTTTTTAGAACATCAAACTTCAACGGATTCATGAAAATATCTATGATTTGTTCTTATGACTACACATACTCAACCTTCACTTCTCTATTGGATATACTTTCTCGAATAAAATAATACTTGGCATCGATATGCTTACTCCTATCATGAGAGACTGGATTAATCACCAATGCAACAACAAATTTATTAACATAAATCTCTGTTAAATTAGTTTGTGGTAAGTTAAGCCCTTTCAAAAAACTTCACAACCAAATAGCATGACAAACACAAGAAGTGGCTGCAACGTATTCCGCTTCACATATAGAAAGAGTTACAATGGGTTGTTTCTTATAATTCCATGTAAATGCTGAATTTCCTATAAATAACAAATGTTGTAGTACTTTTTTGTTCATCGATCACTAGCTTAGTCGCTATCGCAATATCCAACAAAGTTTAAAGTCATGAAAAGAGAAAAATATTAAGTCCTATAATCAATTGTACCTTTGGTGCACTGAAGTATTATTTAGCCAATTTTTGATGTGTTGAAGTGGGAGCTTCCAAGCAACGGCCAATTAGCTCAACGCCGAACAAAATATAAGATCTTGTAATGTTAAATACCTCATGCTTCCTGTAACATCCCCCACTTGGAGGCCCAAAACTAACGGCTACGGATGCTGCAGTCAACCATAGTCATTAATCCCCAGTGACCAAATACAGTAATGTTAGATACATTGATATAATAGAAACACATGGATATGCAAAAAATTTAAAATCAACAATCAAATTTCTCATTCCTTTCAAAGCATTTCAAATTCATCACATAATCCCAATATGAAAACCACGTTTAGAGAAAATATATTTATTACAACATACGCCAAGAGCGATATATGAAGATGCCCTCTTGGATGATCAGAGTATATAACTAGGCAATTAAACATCTTTTCCTTTACAACCAAAACACAGCGGAATCAAAATAGAAAAGAACTCTAAATAACTATCAT
Source organism: Allium fistulosum (assembly GCA_030737815.1). Classification (NCBI taxonomy): domain Eukaryota; kingdom Viridiplantae; phylum Streptophyta; class Magnoliopsida; order Asparagales; family Amaryllidaceae; genus Allium; species Allium fistulosum. The sequence goes on from CM060902.1 coordinate 617,847,256, forward strand.
GCCTTCTGCACGTCTCCAGAAGCTTATTCGTCTAAAGAGGTACCTGAAACCTCAACTCTCAAACTACTCAAAATCAATTGAGTACCCGAGAGTTTAAGGGGAAAACATAAACTTCAAGTCAGACACAAAGCCTGGTATGAATAATAATCTACCATCTCAAACCATTTAGATATCTAATGAGACCATGTTGCTTACCGGAACAGGTTTTCCCCTTACTAGTATCCCAAAACTTTATAAAACCATATACTGTGATCCTGCATCCACAATGGTTAAAACATAGTAGTTCAAAATAATATTATGATATGAAAAACAAGTAAATCAATTCTTGATTATCCATCCCCATTCATTTTGACTATCTGTCTCAGTTATAGTTTCTAGGGTTACCATTAACCTATTAGTTTTCATGGACTGACTAATAACCTGTTTAATGTTTATGGACTCCCTATCCAGTTTCATAGTTTTCATGGGATCACTAAGAACCTATTAGCCTCTCCAATAACATCATTGTTTGATGGGTTCTCCCCGAACCTATTGGTAACTCCAATAACTTCCCTCTTATCCTAGTTTTCATGGGTTGGGTAGGAACCTATTGACATCTGTCAATAACTTAATCTGGATATAGTTTTCATGGGTTCACTACAAACCTATTGGCCCCGCTAACAACTCAATATAATCAAAATTTTCATGGGTTTACTATGAACCTATTGGCATCTGCGAATAACTTTTCCTAAACATAGTTTTCATGGGTTTACTATAAACCTGTCTCCTTGACAACTTCTTTAATCAATATTTTTGCATCCTATATTCTGGTCTTCCTGACCTCCTGGATGCAATTCTAATCATACAGGAATTAACTTAATTTATTTTCACTACTGGGTCAACCTAACTACCCTTCTCTAAAATACAGTCATGGGTCCATTACAATGTGAATATATATATATATATATATATATGAAGAAGCAAATATAATAACATAATAATACCAAAACATGCGGTTAATATCCTTGAAATCACTTTATATACAATATGGTTAATCCCTTTAACCTATTAATCAAGGAAAACTTCTTTAAAAACTCCATACTTAAAATCATTTCAAAACTCTTTATTTATGCCATGGTTTTCCTTTAAAATGAGATTGGGTTATTTGTTTTGAAAACTAAAGCTTTTGAAACCTTACAACTTCACTTTCGAAACCCCTGGATAACCTCCTTCGAAAACTTTGATAATTTCTTTTCAAAACACTAAAAATATATCTTTTTAAGCTCTTTGATTCATCTCTTTCAAAACCAAAAATGTACCTTTCGAAAGTACTAAAGCTATTAATCGTTAGAAACATAACTGCGAAACCAATGAAAGTAACTCTTTCAAAACCATTGTGTTTTGCTTTAAAAACATCTGTTGGGTCAAAGTGAATATGTACGAAAGTATCTCTTTTGAAACCTTTTACCTTCATAAAAATTTATTTGGGGAAAAATTTGATGGTGTCAAAACCATCCATTCAAAAGCTCAAAACCTTTCGACAAAACTTTGAAGGATAGCATCAAAACCCTCTTTCGAAGCTATTGCCTTCGAAACCCTTGAACCTTTTCGAAAGTGTTTAGGAAGTGGATTAGTATAAGTTTAAACAAAAGCTAACCTTCGATAACATTGATGACTTCAATACATTCGAAAAACCAAAAGAACGGCAGTAGGGTTTCGACTAGGGCGGAACCATCATTTTCGAAAGCATTGTTGTATAGACAAAGGGACTCATTCTAATGCATCATACTTAAAAATGAAAGATGGCAACCCTCAACGAAAGCTATTTAGAAAACCCCTTTCGAAAGCATACGTTTCGACTACATTGAAAGCTTTCGGTAAAACAAAGCTGGCGCTTAACAATTGAAAACAAAACAAAAGTCTCGACCCTATCGGAAGCTAAGGTTTCAACACTATGCCTTCCGCCTTCCTCCAATCCACTATGTACCATCATTGTGATACCTTATGTATTGGTTTTGATTTGGTGGGTTTCGACATGGTTAGTTTCGGCTAAGTCGAAGCGAGGGCATAAGGTCGAAAGAGCTTCTAAAAGAGGAACCCACTTTTCTGTGTAAAAATTGATTTAATGCCAATTAAAGCAAATACTTTTTAACTAACCTGCCTACTTGTAAACATGTGATTGGTTGCCTCAACTTTTCAAATTCTTTACAAAAATAACTGCCGCATAATTTCAGATCTAAACCAAGATTAATTTAACAAATAAGCCCTTCTATTAAACAAAACAATTAAATCATTTAGGTCCTCCTTTCAAAATAATTTAATTATCATAGTAAATCACTTAGGAAAAATCCCCAAAAATCCTAGAAATTCACTTTTAATATATTTTCTAACATATCTAAATTTTAGACCCAAATTCTCAATATAATTTCCAAAATAAATTTCTAAACTGCATTAATCATATTTTCCCTTGAAAATTCATAATAAATTCTCCATAAATGAAAAATTATGAAAATTAAAACCCAACTCCAAAATCATGTTTTACATGACATAAAATTTTCTCATGGCATTCGAAATCAATTATAACCGGTTTTGTAACGACCCACTATTTTGGACCATTCAAATCCACTATTTCGGACTTGAATAATTCAAAATAATAGATGGTTAATATAAATTGGCAAAACTTAGCATATACAATAAATAAATAATCACAGATCACAGACACAGAGTAATATAACAATAATGCAGCGGAAACAAAAGAATAGTAGTTCATGAAGCTACTATATATACATAACAGAGTTAAACAAGATACAACAGAGGTCTCGAATACCTAGATATCTCAATACGATAGTCAAATACAAGATCTGAATACATCACTGGAATCAACTGAATAACTGAAAGCTGGATAGATAGCTGGATCTCCAAGCGAAGCTCCAACTCCAAAGGTGAGTCTCGAATACTGTATCACTCAGTCTGACCCGAGCGTAAAGAAAAACAAAACACTCGAGTCAGGATTAACATTCTTATATCAATAAATCCAACTCAAGTGAAATATCAACTGAAATACAAGTAACTCAAAGGGTGTTTGGGATAACCATCCTCTAAGGATCCGTTAAACTATCTACTATGTAATAGTGTACGCTAAGTAGATAATATCTAATCAGTAAAGTACGATATCAAAATAGCGTTAAGTCATGGCCCATTCCACCCTTAACACATTTTTATTCCCAAGAGCATATACAAGACCGTAGTTTCCCCAAAACCGGAAGTCACCAGAGTGCAATCCATATACTAAAGGTACAAACCAAAATCGTAGTGGTCGCGAATAGGATAATCAGTATGACAAGGTACATGAGGCAATACCAACTAGGATACTAGTAGTTGCCTGATCCGGACTGATGTTGGGCATAGCAGCTACTACCCCAACACCGCGAAACAACACTCCCATAATCGAGGGGTGCACCCAAATCGAATCACAAAAGTAATAGATATGGTATCGAAGAAGTGTGTCCGCTAGAGATGGCGATCCTCAATGGCCCGGCGCGGCTCCTGTTTTAGTCATGTCAGGGGTCATCCAAAATCGTTCTCTTTCTTCAGTCAACACGTTCACCAAAACCATCCACTTCGTTCTGGATCAACACTCCGCGTATATTAGTTATTAAAGTGGTTTTCGGTATCGACAGAGAGTATGTCCATATCCGACCCCGGCCTCTTTAATAACTACGCATTAATTACACCGATGGTCATTTAATAAAATTTCAAAATAGTTATATTTCAAAACCGACATATCATTGCCATTTCAAAACCATATAAATACGATATCACTTTTCCTTCTAATAAATCCATTTTCAAAATCATAGTACTTTTCCAAAGTTATAACGCTTTCGAAATCATAATCTTTTAAAAATCAAAACACTTTGGAAATCACAGCTTTGAAATCATAGCACTTTGGAAATCATAACACTTTTCTTTTAAACAGTTTAGATATTAAAATTAGTATATATAATAAAATAGTTTATAAATAAAATAATTTATATTAAAAATGATTTATATTAAAATAGTTTATATTAAAATAATTTATAAAGTAAAATATCAATAGTTTAAATATAATTTAAAATTACTTTATAAAATAAAGTAGTTTTCTCAAATTTCACAAATCGATTCAAATTAACTCGAATTCCAAAATTTTAATTTAAATCAAATCTCAAATCATCAATTTCAATTCGATTCAGTTTCTAAATAACCATTTCAATCTATCGATTTCAAATACATATTTAAACCATAAAATAAACCATTAAATTTCAATATATTTCAAAGCTTTAAATATTCACATTTCCAAAACTAAATTTGATAATTACATTTATATCTCAATTTAATTTCATTACATTTTGTTTCCGAGATATTTCTTTAATCATTTCAATACATCTAAATATGACTTCAATTTAAAATTTTAAATAAACAAAATATCCCATTTAAATTAATATAAGTTTGAAATATTCATTTAAGTCACTTTTAATCAAATTCAAGTTATAAAACATATCTTAAAATTCCAAATTTAATAGATTTCAAATCAACTTATTTAAGTATAATTCTTAAATAATTAAGAATTCCAAATCAATTCAAATTTATCTTTCAACCTAAACATTATAAATTCTATATTTAAAATATAAATTTTCCATAAATACTTAAACATATTTCATATTTATTCAAATCAACTTTATTAAATCAACTTTAATAAATATTTAAAATCATTATTTATTAAAACCATATATTCCTTTCAAAACTGTAGAAATGTTTTTTCAAAAACATTTATATATAGACCAACGGTGTCTGTATATAATTTTCTATCCTATGGTCAAGTGATACGGATATTTATCATTTCAATCCGCAATTTAAAATATATTCGGGTATATATCTTTTCAACCCGAAATCCCAAATTCAATTTAATTTGAAAATCGCTTTGGTTTATCATTTCAACCCATAACGATTTTCTCCTATTCTAAAGTCCGTTCGGGTATGTATCATTTCAACCCATAGTGATTCTATACTAACAGGGAACTTGAAGAGTGATAACAGATATGATAATAATATAACGACGGTAACAGGCATATATCATCAGTATAAATAACAGATAAGGGTGTCAGATGTCACAGGTGAACATATACAGATGATGACATATATATATCAATATAAATAACAGATAATGATGTCAGGTGTCACAGGTGAACAAATACAGATGATGGCATAGATATAGCAATATAAATAACTAACAGCAGCATATTTCAATTGTCGTTTCAATTGAAATCAAATTTAATAAATATAAGAACATTAATCGTGAGTGATTGCTCACCTTTCGAGGCTAGAGATGCACAAGAAGATGACACGGATACGCACACTGATACGGACATAGAGTTTGAGTTACGAATCCAAGCAAAACAAATCGGCACGAATTCAACGATCAAAGCTGATAACAGAAATCGATGAAATCAAATCAAAACATTCAACATAGCAACAAATAAAACATGTCCTGCGTCAAAGTTTAACAATATAATTCTATGTGCTACCGAGATCGAAATGGTCTGAAATTTGGTATGAATAAAGATCAAAACTTGTATTTTAAACTGCAAAAGATTCACTTGTTTTGGATAAGAGACGAGGAAAGTTACGACGTCACGAACATAGACTCAGGCCATGTGTGCAGCAGTGTAAAATAATTTCAAGTACAAAAGAACAGCTGTCTGGGTCTAACTTCCAGATCCTCGACCACTAATCAAACGATGTCGGATTTTTCTGAAATTCGACAGGCATAAACTAGGTAACTTCGACTACTTTTTAAAAATAAAATCAACTCATTCCGACGTAAGACAGAAGAGATACGATGCGTCAAACATGAACTCAGGTCGTGTTTGCAGCAGTATAAAATAATTTCTAAGTACAAAAGAACAGCTGCATGTGTCTAACTTCCAGATCCTCGACCACTAATCAAACGATGTCGGATTTTACTAAAATTTGACAAGCATAAACTAGGTAATTTCGACTCTTTTTTAAAAATAAAATCAACATGTATTGAAAATATTTTGCTTTGCAGACTAACATATATATATATGCAGACCCAATAACACTAAATGTACTATGCAAGCTAATATGTATATATGAAAGCTACACTACTAACCCAAACTATATGCACAATGTATATGTACGCAATCTAGAAAAATCAAAATTTATATATTACACCCCTTTTTTTTCTTTCTTTTTTTTTCTTTTTTTTACACAAATACATAATATGGTAAAGTATACCTTTATATAAACAATATACAAGGTAACAATCTATACACAACTTTCGAAAAACAACATACATTTATAACTGACTTTATAAATTAACATATACAAAAGTTATACAATATAACTAACCCTTATATGAGTAATAAACATATATATTCATATAATCCTTACATGCGCAACTGTACAAACCTATTTTACTTTAAATTTTATCCCACCTGTACATGTGAACCAACATACCTTAATCCTACATGTACAAACTAAACTCATATGCATTTGAACAGTAGTTTAAACTCAAAAGCTTGTAAGAACACATAAGACTGGGTAGCACATGGAATGAACAAAATAACTTTATATTTAGCTTGTGAATACAGCAACATACCCATATATATTTATATGCAGACGATGAGCTCGGCTGAGGCACGAGAGGGAGGAAGAGCGAAGACCGGCTGGAGGCTTCACCTGGTCTCGGGCAGAAGGCGTAGGACGATGATGGTTCGGCGTGACCAAGACCGGTGTCGGCACAAGGAGGGAAGTTCCGCCACGGCAAAAGGAGGGTGGTGGAATTCTAGTATGCCATGTGTCGGCTGCTTGGAGGAAGAGATCGGGCGGTGGTGAGGAGACGCGGTTGCTACTGCGTGAGGGCGGAGGGGTGTGCTGATCTGGGGTGTGGTTGCGTGGAATGCGGAGGGATTGGAGGTGCGGTTGCAGGCGAAGGTCAGGCGTGCGGTCGGTGATGGGTTTCATTTTCGTGAAATAAGGGTGAGGTGAGGGCGGAGATTCTCCAGAGGGTTTTCTATGGGGATCGACCAAGGTGATGGGGCAGAGGTATGGGCTGACATGGTACCTCTGGCTCACGTGATGAACGGAGTGGCGGGAGGTGGTTTCGAGCAAAACAATGGTGAAGAGATGGGTTGCATCGGACCAATGTCACAGGCAAGGAGAAGATGTAAATGTTTTTCTACTTTTAAAAAAAAGAAAAGTGAAGACAATGGAACGGTTTTGAAGATGAAACAGTGGAAAGGAAAATAAAAGAGTTAAAATAAATATACATCAGCTCAGATTAAAAGAAAGGTCACGGATCATTTTGAACGAACGGAAACAAAATCAAAGCTGGGGAAAAGCAAAAGTCATCAATCAAACAGCTGGATGAAGTTATTACTAGCTGATGGCTCTTCAATTTTCACGTGGGTATTGAAAAGACGCACCGAAACCAATAGGCTCAAAATACGAAACTGATACGGAAATCGTTTCCACAGATTTCGTCGTCAAATATTTTTCGAAACTTATAAACGAATATACAGTAGTGATCAACACGACAAGACGATCAAAACGGTACACAGATATTAATGGTACGATTAAATTATAAAAATTCGAAATTTTACTACCGGGGGAAAATGCAAGAAAAACGCAAGAAAATAAGACCGACGGAGCCAAAGATGTCCGAATTTGGAAAAACGACAAACTGACATCTTACTCAGGAGATGGTTTAGAATTTTTCTATGTAAAAATATTTTAGTTTTGAAAACATTTTATTTTCATCGTTTTTTAACTGATTAAATTGAAGTAAATTTACGCGCGAAATAAACTTTCATATTTTCAGACGAAAATTTACCAGTTGCTATGTTTAACTAGACGCATTCCAAATATCAAGTTTATATTTCAAAATTTTATCGTTTAAAATCTCGCAAAATTTCAATCAATAACGTTATTAAAACTAGTTAAATTTACGGGTCGTTACACTCTCCCCCACTCATAACTTTTCGTCCCCGAAAAGGAACGAGGTAGGAGAATAGAAACAATCAGAAAGAAAACAGATTTGAAATACAGATAACAATTAATTTAAACCATATAAATTCAAATTTAAATTAATTGATATTCAATAATTGATGTAACCCATTTGATTTCACCAAAATCAATCTCAACTATTTCTAAATTCATTATCTTATTATCCAATTATCTTCAATTTACAATTTCTAAATCCATAACTTTGAATAGTCTTTTATTATAATCATATTTTTTCAGCAATTTAAATTCTTCTTTATTCCAAATTATTGTTAAATTTATTCTATTTAATATATCTTATCACATATATTAACCCATATAAATTAATTTAAACCATAAAAGTTTCGATTTAAATTAATTTATATTCAATAGTTGGTTTAAATTCTAAGGTATTTCCATAAGTTGATCTAATTTCCATTTATGAATTTCTTCAAAAAAAAATTATTTGCCTCATCTGTTATTCAATTAACTTATTATTCTATTTATTTCAATTAACATTTTATAATTAAAATTTAAGTGTATAACATTTATTATAACCCCTCAAATTTTATTTATAAATTCAATTTATATTATAAATTATTCAATTACATATTCAACTTCTGAATGATTTAGGTAAGTTGTATTAGAATGCAGTTGAACAATATACAATAAAAATTTCCCAATTCAATTATTCAAGTTTAAATATTTATTCCAAATTTTGGTTTTATTTATAATTAAAATCATCCTTTAACAAAATTTAAGAATTAGATTTCCGATTAACTTTAAACAATTTAGAGATATATGTAATATATTTATATCAAATCAAATTAAAATTTAAAAATAAGATACCTATATATATATAAATCAAATTATACTGAAGAAATTCAAATCAAAATATTTTTCAAAATAAAACCGTAGCAAAGCTAAAGAATGGTTTCTCCACTTCGAAACTCGAAAATGAATGTCGATGATGCGGCTGCCATCACCGAAATTATTTTCCAGCGACAAAGAGAAGAGCACTGATTTCAACATTTTAAAAATTCTTTGAAAACGATTTCTATTCGAAAATACTTTCAATACTATATACTTTAAAATTTTAAAAACCAAAGTTCGAAATCACCGGAAACAAATAAATTCTCAAATTTCTGAATTAGATTCATTTCAAATTTCAATCAATTTATAACCAAGTTTATAAATTCATTTATTTATATTATGCAATAGTCAATGGTTTACAAAACAATAAATGAAAATCAAATATTATCATTTCAACAAACAATTTAATTAACTTATTAAATTCCAGAAAATTTTACTTATATTTTACAATATAATCAACAAATTCATTTCATTTACCAAATTTGAAAATAATATTGTGTCAGTTTGCTCTGTTCAAGTGTTTTGGAAATCCTATCGATTGCGTTGATCAGACGAATCGATCGGAAACCCAAATCAACATCAACAACTCAAACAACACGCTATATAAAACATTTTAAATACAATTTTGCAAATACACTTCTTCGCTTGACGATACAGAAATGGATTTCAAATCAAGGATGTAGATTCAAATTTGATGTACTCAAATCAAAAGAATTCTGATTCGAAGATAAGTCCGAAACGAATATAAGATGATTAAAATAACAAAATAGGAAGATGGATAAGTTTATATAAATCGTGGGCAATCTTAACCGGATCAACCGTGACTTCAAGAATAAGATCAATGTAGAATTTCGAGGTAAATCGACATTCGATCCCAAGAAATAGAATTCAAGTATAGCAGAAGAAAGATAGCATCGTAAACCAAGGATACAGAAATCTCTGGTAAATCGATGTCTATTGTAAAGGAGTTTCACCCTTTTTATAAATCAATTTAAAGATTGGCGAGACCGCCAACTCATTATAAAGATCATTCGAAGTGGAGTTATGGGATACTCCAGATTTAAAAGAAGACGAATAGTGGGGAACACGAATGAATTTCGAAACCGAGGGAACGTTCCAAAATTCAAAGGAATCGAGTGAAAAGGAAGAGATTGAAACTCGAATGAGAGTGATTCTGTAAATATATTTACCCTATATGTTAAGTTTTGCCTAGAGCTACCAAAGCTCTGATACCACTTGTAACGACCCACTATTTTGGACCATTCAAATCCACTATTTCGGACTTGAATAATTCAAAATAATAGATTGTTAATATAAATTGGCAAAACTTAGCATATACAATAAATAAATAATCACAGATCACAGACACAGAGTAATATAACAATAATGCAGCGGAAACAAAAGAATAGTAGTTCATGAAGCTACTATATATACATAACAGAGTTAAACAAGATACAACAGAGGTCTCGAATACCTAGATATCTCAATACGATAGTCAAATACAAGATCTGAATACATCACTGGAATCAACTGAATAACTGAAAGCTGGATAGATAGCTGGATCTCCAAGCGAAGCTCCAACTCCAAAGGTGAGTCTCGAATACTGTATCACTCAGTCTGACCCGAGCGTAAAGAAAAACAAAACACTCGAGTCAGGATTAACATTCTTATATCAATAAATCCAACTCAAGTGAAATATCAACTGAAATACAAGTAACTCAAAGGGTGTTTGGAATAACCATCCTCTAAGGATCCGTTAAACTATCTACTATGTAATAGTGTACGCTAAGTAGATAATGTCTAATCAGTAAAGTACGATATCAAAATAGCGTTAAGTCATGGCCCATTCCACCCTTAACACATTTTTATTCCCAAGAGCATATACAAGACCGTAGTTTCCCCAAAACCGGAAGTCACCAGAGGGCAATCCATATACTAAAGGTACAAACCAAAATCGTAGTGGTCGCGAATAGGATAATCAGTATGACAAGGTAAATGAGGCAATACCAACTAGGATACTAGTAGTTGCCTGATCCGGACTGATGTTGGGCATAGCAGCTACTACCCCAACACCGCGAAACAACACTCCCATAATCGAGGGGTGCACCCAAATCGAATCACAAAAGTAATAGATATGGTATCGAAGAAGTGTGTCCGCTAGAGATGGCGATCCTCAATGGCCCGGCGCGGCTCCTGTTTTAGTCATGTCAGGGGTCATCCAAAATCGTTCTCTTTCTTCAGTCAACACGTTCACCAAAACCATCCACTTCGTTCTGGATCAACACTCCGCGTATATTAGTTATTAAAGTGGTTTTCGGTATCGACAGAGAGTATGTCCATATCCGACCCCGGCCTCTTTAATAACTACGCATTAATTACACCGATGGTCATTTAATAAAATTTCAAAATAGTTATATTTCAAAACCGACATATCATTGCCATTTCAAAACCATATAAATACGATATCACTTTTCCTTCTAATAAATCCATTTTCAAAATCATAGTACTTTTCCAAAGTTATAACGCTTTCGAAATCATAATCTTTTAAAAATCAAAACACTTTGGAAATCACAGCTTTGAAATCATAGCACTTTGGAAATCATAACACTTTTCTTTTAAACAGTTTAGATATTAAAATTAGTATATATAATAAAATAGTTTATAAATAAAATAATTTATATTAAAAATGATTTATATTAAAATAGTTTATATTAAAATAATTTATAAAGTAAAATATCAATAGTTTAAATATAATTTAAAATTACTTTATAAAATAAAGTAGTTTTCTCAAATTTCACAAATCGATTCAAATTAACTCGAATTCCAAAATTTTAATTTAAATCAAATCTCAAATCATCAATTTCAATTCGATTCAGTTTCTAAATAACCATTTCAATCTATCGATTTCAAATACATATTTAAACCATAAAATAAACCATTAAATTTCAATATATTTCAAAGCTTTAAATATTCACATTTCCAAAACTAAATTTGATAATTACATTTATATCTCAATTTAATTTCATTACATTTTGTTTCCGAGATATTTCTTTAATCATTTCAATACATCTAAATATGACTTCAATTTAAAATTTTAAATAAACAAAATATCCCATTTAAATTAATATAAGTTTGAAATATTCATTTAAGTCACTTTTAATCAAATTCAAGTTATAAAACATATCTTAAAATTCCAAATTTAATAGATTTCAAATCAACTTATTTAAGTATAATTCTTAAATAATTAAGAATTCCAAATCAATTCAAATTTATCTTTCAACCTAAACATTATAAATTCTATATTTAAAATATAAATTTTCCATAAATACTTAAACATATTTCATATTTATTCAAATCAACTTTATTAAATCAACTTTAATAACTCTTTAAAATCATTATTTATTAAAACCATATATTCCTTTCAAAACTGTAGAAATGTTTTTTCAAAAACATTTATATATAGACCAACGGTGTCTGTATATAATTTTCTATCCTATGGTCAAGTGATACGGATATTTATCATTTCAATCCGCAATTTAAAATATATTCGGGTATATATCTTTTCAACCTGAAATCCCAAATTCAATTTAATTTGAAAATCGCTTGGGTTTATCATTTCAACCCATAACGATTTTCTCCTATTCTAAAGTCCGTTCGGGTATGTATCATTTCAACCCATAGTGATTCTATACTAACAGGGAACTTGAAGAGTGATAACAGATATGATAATAATATAACGACGGTAACAGGCATATATCATCAGTATAAATAACAGATAAGGGTGTCAGATGTCACAGGTGAACAGATACAGATGATGACATATATATATCAATATAAATAACAGATAATGATGTCAGGTGTCACAGGTGAACAAATACAGATGATGGCATAGATATAGCAATATAAATAACTAACAGCAGCATATTTCAATTGTCGTTTCAATTGAAATCAAATTTAATAAATATAAGAACATTAATCGTGAGTGATTGCTCACCTTTCGAGGCTAGAGATGCACAAGAAGATGACACGGATACGCACACTGATACGGACATAGAGATTGAGTTACGAATCCAAGCAAAACAAATCGGAACGAATTCAACGATCAAAGCTGATAACAGAAATCGATGAAATCAAAACATTCAACATAGCAACAAATAAAACATGTCCTGCGTCAAAGTTTAACAATATAATTCTATGTGCTACCGAGATCGAAATGGTCTGAAATTTGGTATGAATAAAGATCAAAACTTGTATTTTAAACTGCAAAAGATTCACTTGTTTTGGACAAGAGACGAGGAAAGTTACGACGTCACGAACATAGACTCAGGCCATGTGTGCAGCAGTGTAAAATTATTTCAAGTACAAAAGAACAGCTGCCTGGGTCTAACTTCCAGATCCTCGACCACTAATCAAACGATGTCGGATTTTTTTGAAATTTCACAGGCATAAACTAGGTAACTTCGACTCCTTTTTAAAAATAAAATCAACCCATTCCGACGTAAGACAGAAGAGATACGATGCGTCAAACATGAACTCAGGTCGTGTTTGCAGCAGTGTAAAATAATTTCTAAGTACAAAAGAACAGCTGCATGTGTCTAACTTCCAGATCCTCGACCACTAATCAAACGATGTCGGATTTTACTGAAATTTAACAGGCATAAACTAGGTAATTTCGACTCTTTTTTAAAAATAAAATCAACATGTATTGAAAATATTTTGCTTTGCAGACTAACATATATATATGCAGACCCAATAACACTAAATGTACTATGCAAGCTAATATGTATATATGAAAGCTACACTACTAACCCAAACTATATGCACAATGTATATGTACGCAATCTAGAAAAATCAAAATTTATATATTACACCCCTTTTTTTTCTTTCTTTTTTTTTTCTTTTTTTTTACACAAATACATAATATGGTAAAGTATACCTTTATATAAACAATATACAAGGTAATAATCTATACACAACTTTCGAAAAACAACATACATTTATAACTGACTTTATAAATTAACATATACAAAAGTTATACAATATAACTAACCCTTATATGAGTAATAAACATATATATTCATATAATCCTTTCATGCGCAACTGTACAAACCTATTTTACTTTAAATTTTATCCCACTTGTACATGTGAACCAACATACCTTAATCCTACATGTACAAACTAAACTCATATGCATTTGAACAGTAGTTTAAACTCAAAAGCTTGTAAGAACACATAAGACTGGGTAGCACATGGAATGAACAAAATAACTTTATATTTAGCTTGTGAATACAGCAACATACCCATATATATTTATATGCAGACGATGAGCTCGGCTGAGGCACGAGAGGGAGGAAGAGCGAAGACCGGCTGGAGGCTTCACCTGGTCTCGGGCAGAAGGCGTAGGACGGTGATGGTTCGGCGTGACCAAGACCAGTGTCGGCACAAGGAGGGAAGTTCCGCCACGGCAAAAGGAGGGTGGTGGAATTCTAGTGTGCCATGTGTCGGCTGCTTGGAGGAAGAGATCGGGCGGTGGTGAGGAGACGCGGTTGCTACTGCGTGAGGGCGGAGGGGTGTGCTGATCTGGGGTGTGGTTGCGTGGAATGCGGAGGGATTGGAGGTGCGGTTGCAGGCGAAGGTCAGGCGTGCGGTCGGTGATGGGTTTCATTTTCGTGAAATAAGGGTGAGGTGAGGGCGGAGATGCTCCAGAGGGTTTTCTATGGGGATCGGCCAAGGTGATGGGGCAGAGGTATGGGCTGACGTGGTACCTCTGGCTCACGTGATGAACGGAGTGGCGGGAGGTGGTTTCGAGCAAAACAATGGTGAAGAGATGGGTTGCATCGGACCAATGTCACAGGCAAGGAGAAGATGTAAATGTTTTTCTACTTTTAAAAAAAAGAAAAGTGAAGACAATGGAACGGTTTTGAAGATGAAACAGTGGAAAGGAAAATAAAAGAGTTAAAATAAATATACATCAGCTCAGATTAAAAGAAAGGTCACGGATCATTTTGAACGAACGGAAACAAAATCAAAGCTGGGGAAAAGCAAAAGTCATCAATCAAACAGCTGGATGAAGTTATTACTAGCTGATGGCTCTTCAATTTTCACGTGGGTATTGAAAAGACGCACCGAAACCAATAGGCTCAAAATACGAAACTGATACGGAAATCGTTTCCGTAGATTTCGTCGTCAAATATTTTCCGAAACTTATAAACGAATATACAGTAGTGATCAGCACGACAAGACGATCAAAACGGTACACAGATATTAATGGTACGATTAAATTATAAAAATTCGAAATTTTACTACTGGCGGAAAATGCAAGAAAAACGCAAGAAAATAAGACCGACGGAGCCAAAGATGTCCGAAATTTGGAAAAATGACAAACTGACATCTTACTCAGGAGATGGTTTAGAATTTTTCTATGTAAAAATATTTTAGTTTTGAAAACATTTTATTTTCATCGTTTTTTAACTGATTAAATTGAAGTAAATTTACGCGCGAAATAAACTTTCATATTTTCAGAGGAAAATTTACCAGTTGCTATGTTTAACTAGACGCATTCCAAATATCAAGTTTATATTTCAAAATTTTATCGTTTAAAATCTCGCAAAATTTCAATCAATAACGTTATTAAAACCAGTTAAATTTACGGGTCGTTACAGGTTTTACCCTTAAAACCATGTAAAATCATATTTAAACAATCTTGTTTAAATATAAGATGTTATGATCCAAGCATATCATCATCCAAATCATCATAAAAAATGGATTAAATATTAAACCTGAAAACCAATGATCATAAAACAAAATAGAGATGATATAGATTATTATTCACCTTGATCATGATAAAGACTTTGAGATTTGTGGTAGATTAATTTCCCTTAGCTTTAATCCTTAGCTTTAGATTGAATTTCTCCCATTTTCTTCCTTTGTAATGGCCGGCTATTCCTTTTAGGTTTTATGTTTGATTTTTGTGAAATGAAAGTAAACGTGAAAATGAATGGATATGTGGATATAAGGTGCGGCTATTTTCCTAATAAGCCCTTGTGTAATTTAATTAACTTACAAACCATTCTTAAGCCCATTAAAAAAATTAATCACGGCCCTTAATTTTATTTTCAAATCTCAATCTCCTTATCATTCTAATTCTCACTTTATTCTATTTAATTTATCTAATTAAATCTCCTGAATAATATTGTCAAAAATTAGGGATGTTACACTTCCGACAAGATTCTTAAAGAATGTAGGGTTTATAGTTTCACCATGTTGATGCAAGGATAATTTGACTTCACATTCCATAGGGTTGATAACCGGTTTGCAACTTTCCATTTCAAATTTCCTAAGAAGTTCTCTTGCCTATCCTTCTTAATATATAAATATACCATCGTTCCTTGTTTCACTTCAATACCAAGATAGTAAAATATTAAACTAGTGTTCATTTTCTCAAACTCTTTTGTCATAGCTTTTTTGAAATCTTCAATCATTTTTAGATTACACTCTGAGAAAATCATGCCATCCACATATAAGAAAACAAGTAGCATATCACCATTTTCATTCAATTTTGCATATATAGCATGTTCATAAAGACACTTCATAAATCCATTTGATTATAAATACTTATCAATTCTACTAATCCAAGAATGATGGGCTTTCTATGAGCGCATATAGCCTTTTTCAATTTCAGTACTTTATTTTCATGACCTTTTGCCACATACCCCAATTGTTGATCAATATAGACTTCTTCCACTAATAATCCATTCAAGAATGAAGATTTTAGGGTCGTATAGTGAATCTTCTAATGGTTCTAAGTAGCCATGGAAATAATCAGTCTTATTATCTCTTAACATGCAATGGGTGCAAATAGTTCATCATAATCAATTCCAGCCTTCTGCCTATACCCTTTGGCGACCAATCTAGCATTGTATTTTCTATATCTCCTTTAGTATTCCTTTTTATTTTATATACCCACTTAACAATAGTTGGTTTCTTGCCTTTTGGTAGTGATACTAACTCCCAAGTGTCATTCTTCTAAATTGCCTTAATTTCTTCATACATTGCAACTCTCCAGTTTTCAACATAAGCGACATCATCGTATTTCACAGATATATTTTTTGCAAATAAGCAATGGTATGTAAAATCATTGAAATTTGAAACTGTGTCCACAGTGAGATATAAATAAAAAATATTTCTTAATCTATGAGGCCCTTCGCTGAAACTTGCTTCATCAACTTGTACATATTAGGGTTAAGGTGTGGGTGGTGGGATAGTAAGTTGTGTTGTTTCTTCTTCTCCATCATCAAAGAACATACTATAATGATAGTTTTCCTATTTCATTCCATTCCCATATGCCTTCATCAAACTCAACATCTCGATTTATAACAATTTTCCACTACTTTGATTCTGTAGTTTATAACCTTTAAAGCTTTGATCATAGCAGATAAAGAGATTCCTTGCACTTTTACCATTAAGTTTAGTTGTTTACTCATCGGGAATGCATGTGCAGACTATGCTTCCAAAAGCTATTAAGTATGAAACACTTGGTTTGTAACCACTCCAAGATTCTTGAGGAGTTTTTACATAAACACTTTTGGTGTAACACTGATTCATTAAGTAGACTACACCAGAAACGACTTTAACCCAATATTCCCTCGACATGTTTTTCACCTTTTAACATAATTCTTTCCATGTTAAGGACGGTATGATTGTTCCTTTTAGCATTCCATTTTATTGAGATGAATATGGAGTTGTCATGTGACAATGAATGCCATTTTTGTCATAAAAGACTTTGAACTGTGTTGATGTGAACTCACCGCCTCTATGAATCTAAGAGTTCCTTAACAAACACTTTCCTTCTCTACCAGTTTCTTATGCTTTTGAAAAGTTCAAACACTTATGATTCTCTTTCAAAAAATATGCCTAAGTTTTTCGACTATAACCATCAATGAAAAGCACAAAATAATTGTTCTTTCTAGGTGATGATGGTTTGATGGATCCACATATGTTTGAATGGATTGACTTAATGGGTGTTGGGCTCTTGTCAAAGACTCATTCGGGAAACTCTATCTTGCTTGTTTTCAAAGAAGACACCCATCTCAAAGTCAATTTGGATGGTTAATGAAAGGCAACATTTTTACCATCCCTTCCTTACTCAATAATTTTAAGCCATCAAAATTCAAGTGTCCAAGCCTCGTATGCCATAGCTAAGATGAATCTTTTAAACAAGACTTCAAGCACATAGGGATGTGGCATTGGATATTCAGCAAAAACATTCTATTCTCTGTCATAGGTACTTTGGCATGCAATCTTCCATTTTCATCTTTCATGGTCAAACTTCTATTTTTCAAGTGCGTCTCATAATTTTTCTTCAAAATCTGCTCCAAATTCTCATGGCAAGCATGAAGAAGATATTAGAGATATGTAACAACCCACCGTGGAATAGACCTAAATTTTGACCAAGAAAAGGCCCATCGAAACTTAGATCCATTCTAAGGTAAGCTGTTGTTAGAACTAAGAAAATAACAGTATAGAGCCATAAATAAACTTTCAGAACTCACAGCAGATGGAACAAAATATAATAGCAAATTGTACGCATTTATTTCAAAATTATAAAAATATCATAATATAAAATTCCATAAAAACCGTAACATAATACCCGCTACGACAATTGTCTAAATACATGGGTACACATAAAAGTAAGTAATAATAACAAATACTACCACAAGCTAAGCTTCTCCATCTATTTGCATCATCATCACCATTACTCTATCCTTAACCTATATTGTAATGAGGAGAGTGTCAGAACAACAAGTGTCTGGTGAAATAAAACCTTGAGTGTTACCTTTTTATTACTTGGGCAGTATATTTCAAAATAAGAATATGTCTACGAACATAAAATCATTAAAATCATTTAATACTTCTTTATAAGGAAGGGAGGCAGGTCCAACCACTTAATACCTTCCATTCCAGAAGTAAATCCCATATCACAATCATACATCATAAATAGCTAATAATGTGAGAGACGGTACCCAAGCCACTTAATACTTCCCAATGGAAAATAGGTAGACCCCGTCATTTAAGGCCTAATTCCAGGAGCATGCTCCTCAATGATACTATCTAGTTGACATCTTATGGAATCTCATAAGCCTCTTAATGCTTCCAAGTGGAAAATACGCTAACCTCGTTATTTAAGGTCTAATTCCAAAAGCAAACCCCTGTAGAGATACCACCTAGCATAACCCCTTGGCCATTTAATACTTCATCTGGGAAAAAGGAAGGTACAACCACTTAATACCTCAAACCTCGAAGCAGGCCCTTCGTCTTATGGCCCATGCCCATAATGACGTCTCACATTAGTCCACTATTCGTAGGAACTGGTAGCCAGATTAGTTGGGCAGATTTCCATAACAGAATTTGGAACTAACCTCACGTCATTACAAATATTTATCATAAGGATATCTCACATCAATAAAAGTGTACACAACTGCTGGTAGCCTCAAAGTGAAGAGCAGACTTCAGTCATGTAACTCTATTGACCTCGCATCCTTATGACTTAGCCATAAATCAATTACTCTCCATACAGACGCACTCATCTCACTGTTTCATAAATGAGGCCTTATAAGGAATATTCCTTATTACGCCTTAAATAATTAGGCTATATAAGACTTTCCTCTTGTTTTTGCCTCAAAGTCAATTACCTTCCTAATTGGGGAAAAATAAATGTAAATAAATGCCTAATTAACTATGCCATATACGCAATAATTATACGTTAATTATGTAAATAGAAATAAATAAATATTCATGCTTAATAAGTTCTAAACAGATGGATTTTACGCCCTAAGCTAGCGTTAAATGTCAATTCCCTAGCCAATTATTATAAGTCTTCAATTTTCCAAGATTTCCTGGAATTCTAATGTCCAAAACAGGAAATAAATATTTATAACCAAAACTGCAATAACAGACTTGTAAATAAAATAGAAACTCAATTTATTACACCAATTCAATGGAATATCTTAAACAATAAGAATTGCAATCTAAATTTCATATTCTATTTAGCTTCTCTTTTACAAAGAAATAAATAAGAATAAGTGGTGTAAACTATGTATAGAATTCATACTCTAAACCCCTTATTTTTTGAAGAATCACAATTTAACCCAAAGAAGAAGGAGAAGTGGAATAAACTTTGAAATTATCAAATATTGCATAAACGAAACAAATTCCATCTAATTGATGTAAATAATTGATAATCTCAACATAGAATTGACATTTTTTAATAAAAAGAAATTCTGGGGGATTTTATTTATATTTTCGAAATCCCAAAATCCCTAAGGCATATTCAAATCCAAAAAAAATATACTAAATAATTGCTAAAAAGAAATACTAAGGTTTCCACTCACAGAATAGCCTTAGCTTTGCCTTCCTTGGATTTGCATGCCTTACAATCTCTTCCAAAATCTCTCTATTTTAATATGTACACACATAATAGGAAAGAGGTATATATATTCATTTGATTCAGAATAATTAGAGAAGATTATGATAAGATTAGATTGGAGGAAGAAGAAACAAATAGGAAGTAGGTTGAATCCTTACCCGAATTCTCTACGGAGTTTCTGAATCTTATTAAAGAGATAGCAATGGTAGAGTTTTGTCATATTCCCCAAAATAATATGAATAAAATTGGAGAGGATTGGGTCCTATTTATAGGAGTTGCAATGAACCAGAACCGTAGGATGGAAGTAGGTAGGAAACGGGTAAATCTGGAGCGAACAACCGAATAGAACATAGCATAAAACCCTAGCCGCCACTGGCAACTTTCGTTGCCAAGAGGTCGACCTCCCTTGGGTGACCGGTCGACCACTACGGTCAACCAGTTGACCTATTCAGGTCGACCGCTCTTTTATTCAGGAGCGTTTATTTTTGTTCGCGTTGTCGTATTATTTTACTTCCTATTTAACTTTTTATCATTAAGCGTTAATTAAATGTTTACCTAGCCCCCAAGCTAATTTTTAAATTTTAAACAGAAATTTTTATTTTTCATTTGAACTTGAATTCAAAATAAATTAATTTAAATCTGAGAACTTCAAATGCTTATAACTTCTTTGTTTGAGCTCCATTTTCAGCATATTATATATGGAAACAGATCGGAATTTCACCACGAACGCAACGGAATAACTTTCGTTGTCCAATTCCAACTTTTATAAACCTCATATTCAACCTTCATATTTAATTCAATTTAATCCATCTAATTCTGGTTCATTTTACGGGGTGTTTCATTCTTCCCCCCTTAAAAAGGATTTCGTCCCGAAATCTTCCAAGGGGCGAACAGCGTAACATGCAATAATATCCATGTTATGCAACCAATTTATATACACAACCATCTACTCAATCAATAGTGCAATGTGATTATGTACCGAAGACATACTAAAATGAGCTCAATCCTAGTTAATCCTAGCATGAATGTGTAATCGTCTCATGAAAGTATGTATGCAAATACCCTAAACATGCACAACAATTTCTACATAAGTGTAAAGTGGTTGTGAAAAAGTGTAGCAACCATCTCCTACCATCCAATTTAGCAACCACAATGCAACCAAAATCCTAAATTTGGAAAGAAAATTTTCCAAAGAAAGGTTTTCGACGAAGAGTCCTCATGCCTCCCATCGGATTTTCTCACTACGGTACTCGAACCAATCTAATTCTTTATTATGAAGCCTCCGAGTTCCATGCTCTACGATGCATGCAGTGGCATGAGACGTTATTGGCTTCGTCTTAAAAGCCCCTAATTGATTAGGCTCTACAACAATTTTTATTCTACAAAGGTATTTCCTCAAATGCAAAAACATCATTGACTCCTGCCAACATAAAAGTTTTCTTGTTTTTCCCATATTGGGAAAAAGCCCAATAAATCTGGTGCATACTTTCCATCTATCCAAATCATATGCTGCCTAATCAATTCTGACTTTTTAAAGTCTCGCAATACAAGTCTGGTCCGAGTAGAATTTGTTGGTGGTTAACCACCTACAATTTGACGATTTGCATAGCCAAAAAAAATGCTTCAAGGGTGCCATACTAATCGTCCATTGATGACTACAATCCTACTGAATTCTACTAAGGGTAAGCATTACTGTTAAGGTCCTCCAAAGTCGAAGATGCAATCTCTCAACAAATCCTCCAAGTTTCCATCCATTCCTTCAGTTCGTCCATCGATCTTTAGTCGGTAAGCGATGCTCCGATTCAACGAAGTTCTTAAATCTAGTTCCTAAAGCTACTAGCAAACCCCTCCAAATTTGCTAGTAATCTAAGGGTCCCTATCACTAACTGTACAACGCAACTCCATAAAACTACATTGGAATGCTGCGGTTCCACTGCTTCTAATGGAAAATTTCTATTACCTTCTTCTTAATCCTTGATCAATAGGAAATTCCATTCATATTCCTATACATTTTCTCTTTTTCTTACATGGTGGCATTTTGTGAGCTAAATCTCTTATGGTCCCCAAAATATGAAGTTTTGAGATTGAAACATTTACTCACTTCAGGCTATTAACCTAATTTCCTCATTAACTTCCAGTTTTACTTATGGTCTATTACTAGTTAAGTGTTCCCATAAAATTTCCTTACTTAGTTTGCTTCCCGGCATATACCAAGTGGTTTAAATCCCACTCATAAAGGCTACACAGGAATAAAATGGGAATATATCTTATACCACATCATCCACTTTTCCAATAACTAAGGAAGAAAACTAGCGACTATAATCCAAGAAATCCAAAAGAAAATTTTACTGGAAGTTGCCATTTATTACCAGTTAATATAAATGGTGTTGAGGTCTTAACACTCCTTTCTAAATTAAGATGGGCTATCTTTAATATTTCATTCCATTGCTACCCATTTTCTTAATTCCCCATTTTTTCTACCTTCCATAAATGTGGTCCATTTATTGCTTCAATAAATATCCATAGCAACTGATTATTATTGTCAAATGGGTTATCTTCAATCTTTTTAACCTTCTTCAGGTTTCCAAAATCATTCATTACTCAAATTTCTTTCTTCCATAAATGCAATATCAAGTTTCCTTAATCAATCCCCCTTTAGGTTACTTTTCCTCTCATTAATTGCAAATTTATTGCCTGTTAAATTTGAATTTAACATCCATAAATCCTAATTCGTCAATTACTAACTAATACACATATAGTGGTAGTCTTGCTATCTATATATAATCTAGTCGTTTAGTGTAGCTATGCGATATCTATATTTAACTATTAATTCTATAACTAGAATACTTATTTCTATATTTTAATTCATCAAAGCTATCCTTTCAAAAAAGATTACTGTCATAAATTAACCACAATTAAGAATTTTCGCTTTGTTTGACATTACAAGGAACCATTTCTTTCCTTATTATTGAAATAGACAGTGTAAACTATGGAAAGGAATATACATCTCTTACACATCTCTTTCCTTTTTAGTGTATTCCTTGTTACTTAAAACAATGCACTTTTACATGTAATTTGGAATTGGATAATTTATGGAAATTATGCGGAAATTGCTCCAAAATTAAAATATGGAAATTCATATTCTATGGGCAACCTAATTCACAACCCAATTATAGATCTGGAATATCTTTACACTTTACCAACTTCTTCAAATTTCCAGATCAGGTTGTACATTCTATTTCTATTTTACTCATATCCTAAAAACCTTAGACTATCCCACCTAGGTCATGATCCGTACCTACTCCATAATTTTTTATAAAATCATAACTTTCGCACATAAAATATCTTCATACAAATACACTCATTTAAAAATAATCATTTATTACTTCATTTCTTACAATACTCAAAACATGAAGTATCAAATTCAATATCTCCATCTTTGAAAATGTAGACTTCAATAAAAACCATTATAAAGGATTCAAAATTCCTTTGTTCCGAAATAGGAATAAAATAATCTTCCTTTTTTTAAAAAAACTTTCTTTATCAAAACTTTTTCTTAGAAGTTAGACTTTCTAATTTATGGCATTCAAAATTCTCTTGGTTTTGTCAAAAAGGAACTTATGAAAAACTTTCCTTTTCAATAACTTACTGAAATAAGTATTTACTCCTTTTTGAAAATAGGAATTTAAATTCAAGGCTTAATTATCTTTCCAAAATAATATGTTAAACCATTTTTATTTCAAAGGGTTTTCTAGCTACAAGAATTATCATTTACAAAATAGTAAATTTTTCACAAGCATCATTTCAAAATAACAGCTATTTCCTTTTAAAGCATACAATAATATTTATTACCTTATTACTCAAAATATACTTCTACTTGATGAAATATATCTCGTAACTTTGCTCAAAAACTCTTAAAATCTATTGTATGAAAAATCCAATATTATTATTATTATCCAAAAAACTTTTGTATTCAAATAAGAAAAACACATAAAATTCTCATCTTTACATAAACGCTTTTCCTTATACAAAAACATCTAACTTACTTATCAATCATCATTTAAATCCAGTCAAAGATTCCTTTATAACTTTATATGATAGAAAAATAGATGGAGTAGACAAATATAACTTCTATCTTACCCTATTACTCCTTTCAATATCTCATATACCAGAATTCACAATTTTATTATTACCAAAATCCCAGCCATCATTCTCTTCATGACCTTATATGGGAATGCTCTCCTTTATACTATCAGACATTCCTTTCTTTCAATTTCTCTATCCCAAAATAGGTGTTATTTCTATTTATAAACCACTAAAAAGAGTTCTAAAGAAAGAACTTTTAGGTTTATAAACAAGGAAAAATAGAAGAATTAAAGAACCAAAAATTGAAATCTTTTTAATCAAATTAAAAAAGTTAATAGGTGAAAGCATTTCAAGGCATTAATTTACAATTAAAACCATCCACCATTTTTCCTTAAAGAAATTCACCACTTTTAAAAATTGCATTACCTTTTCAAACTTTTCCAAAACTAATGGCGGTATATTTCCAAAGTTATCTATAACCATAATTATATTTCTAAAAATTTCCAACTTATATAGCCTATAAGAAGTTATAGAGGAAAGAACTTTCAAATTTATTGCATAGAAAATATAACATAGAAAAATGGAAGAAAATAGAAGCAAGGAAATTGAAAGCTTTTTTAATCAATCAAATTTTAAATTGAGAAGTTAATAAAGGAATTTTTTTTTCACCTTCTCAAGTCATCAAAATTTTAAAATTAAAATCACCTACCAAAAATGTTTTACCACCCTTTTTATAACATCTTTTCAAACTTTTTACAAAATAAACGGTGGTATAATTTAAAGTCATCTAAAATCAGTTTTTATCAAAATAATTTAAATTATAAGATTTTTTTTTCAAAATCTTTTGAAAGGAATTACAAAATTTTCGAGGGGTTTTCAAAGAAAACATTTTATCAAATTATGTCATAAAAGGTAGGATTAAAATTTGTTCTTTCTTTTAAACCTTTGTACTCTACCCTTTAAAAATATAATTTCCTCCTTGTGGTGATAAATGTATTCTTCTTACGAAAGTTTGCTCCTTTCCTTACTTCCGTATTTTATTAATACATAACACCTTTATTTGTTACCTCCGTAAATGTTAATTTGTCCGTATTAATAACCAGCCTAACAAATATTTCCTTAAGGTCATTTATTTCTTATCAACCTTTCCATCTACGATCACCCCTATCATTAAATATGTCTATAGGGTCCACAATGATAAGGAAGACTAGGCCCTATCAAGGAGTCAATTGCTATACAGCTTCTAGGGTGCTTCCGTAAGTTGAGGTCATGCTCTCCCTAGTTTGCTCCTAAAGCTATGATCCCCGCACCATGGGTAATCGGAGTAGGAGTAGAAATTACCTCTATTTATTCTTCCAACTAATAGTCGTCCCGCCCATCCTTTCGGAATATGGTGGCAACTACTTCTATAGTCAGAATTTATAGAGTTAAGCGTAAATCCAAAAATAAGTATATATATATAGTATGAGTTTTAGAAAAATCTTTTGGAAAACCTTTCCAAAAATTACAAGTACGCCACTCATATGCACAGTATACTTTCCTTGTTGATCAGGTAACCTAGAGCTTTGATACCAAATGTAACAACCCACCACGGAATAGACCTAAATTTTGACCCAAAAAAGGCCTATCGAAACTTAGATCCATCCTAAGGTAAGCTGTTGGTAGAACTAAGAAAATAATAGTATAGAGCCATAACTAAACTTTCAGATTTCACAGTGGATGGAATAAAATATAATAGCAAAGTGTGCCTATTTATTTCAAAATCATAAAAATGTCATAACACATAATTCCATAAAAACCATAACACAATACCCGTTACGACAATTGTCTAAATACATGGGTACACATAAAAGCAAGTAATAATAAAAAATACTGCCACAAGCCAAGCTTCTCCATCTCTAAGCATCGCCATCACCATTACTCCGTCCTTAACCTGTGTTGTAATGAGGAGGGAGTCAGAACAACAAGTGTTTGGTGAATAAAAACCTCGAGTCTTACTTTTTTAGTACTTGGGCAGTATATTTCAAAATAAGAATATGTCTATGAACATAAAATCATTAAAATCATTTAATACTTCTTGATAAGGAAATGAGGTGGATCCAACCACTTAAAATCTTCCATTCTAGAAGTAGATCCCATATCCCAATCATACGTCATAAATAGCTATTAATGTGAGAAACGGTACCCATGCCATTTAATACTTCCCAGTGGAAAATAGATAGTCCCCGTCATTTAAGGCCTAATTCCAGAAGCGTGCTCCTCAATGGGACTATCTAGCTGACACCATATGGAATCTTATAGGCCACTTAATATTTCCATGTGGAAAATAGGTAGACACTATCATTTAAGGCCTAATTCCAGAAGCGGACCCCTATAGAGATACCACCTAGCATAGCCCCTTGTCCATTTAATACTTAATATGGGAAAAAAGGCGGGTCCAACCACTTAATACCTCAAACCCCGAAGCAGGCCCTTTGCCTTATGGCCCATACCCATAATGACGTCTCACATTAGTCCACTATTCGTAGGAACTGGTAGCCAGATTAGCTAGGTAGATTTCCCTTATAGAATTTGGAACTAACCTCGCGTCATTACAAATATTTATCTTAAGGATATCTCACATCAACAAAAGTGTACACAACTGCTGGTAGCCTCAAAGTGAAGGGCAGACTTCCGCCATATAACTCTATTAACCTCGCATCCCTATGACTTAGCCATAAATCAATCACTCTCCATATATATATGTACTCGTCTCACCGTTTCATAAATGAGGCCTTATAAGAAATCTTCCTTATCAAGCCTTAAAATAATAATTAGGCTATATAAGAATTTCCTCTTATTTTCACCTCAAAATCAATTACCTTCCTAACCGGGGAAAAATATATGTAAATAAATGCCTAATTAACTACGCCATATATGCAATAATTATACATTAATTACGTAAATAGAAATAAATAAATATTCATGCTTAATAAGTTCTAAACGAATGGATTTTACACCCTAAGCTAGCGTTAAATGTCAATTCCCTTATCAATTATTATTATTACAAGTCCTTTTTCTTCAATTTCCCAAGATTTCATGGATTTCTAATGTCCAAAATATGGAATAAATATTCATAACCAAAACTGCAACAACAGACTTGTCAATAAAATAGAAACTCAATTTATTAAACCAATTCAATGGAATATCTTAAACAATAAGAATTGCAATCTAAATTCCATATTATATTCAACTTCTGTTTTAAATAGAAATAGATACGAATAAGTGGTGTAAATTACGAATAGAATTCGTAATCTAAACCCCTTATTTTATTGAAGAACCACAATTTAACCTAGAGATGAAGGAGAAGTGGAATATCTATGAAATTATCAAAAATTGCATAATAGAAACAAATTCCATCAAATTAATGTAAATAATTGAGATCTCAACATAGAATTGACATTTCGAGATAAAAAGGAATTTTGGAGGATTTTAACTATTATATTTTCGAAATCCCAAAATCTCTAAGACATATTCAAATCCAAAAGAAACACACTAAACAATTGCTGGAAAAAAACACTAAGGTTTACACTCACAGAATAGCCTTAGTTTCGCCTTGCCTGGATTTGCATTTCTTACAATCTCTTCCAGAATCTCTCTTCTAATATACACACACACCATAGGGAAGAGGTATATTTATTCATTAGATTCAGAATAATTGGAGAAGAATAGGATAAAAATAGATTGGAGGAAGAAGAAACAAATTGGAAATAGGTTGAATCCTTACTTGAATTCTCTACGGAGTTTCTAAAACTTATTAGAGTGATAGTAATGGCAGAGTTTCATCATATTCCCCAACATAATATGAATATTTGTGAAGAGGATAGGGTCCTATTTATAGGAGTTGAAACGCACCAGAACCGTAGGATGGAAGTAGGTAAGAAACGTGTAAATCTGGAGCGCACAACTGAATAGAACATAGCATAAAACCCTAGCTGCCACTGGCAACTTTCGTTGCCAAGCGGTCAACTGCCCTTGGGCAACCGGCTGACTTATTCAGGTCAACCGCTCTTTTATCCAGGGGTGTTTATTTTTGTTTCTGTTGCCGTATTAATTTATTCCATAATTAACTTTTTATCATTAAGTGTTAATTAAACGTTTACTTAGCCCCAAGCTAATTTTTGAAATTTAAATCCTAAATTTGATTTCTCATTTGAATTTGAATTCAAACTAAATTAATTAAAATCTGAGAAATTCAAATGCTCATAACTTCTTTGTTTGAGCTCCGTTTTTAGCAAGTTATATATGAAAACAGATCAGCATTTCACCACGAACGCAACAGAATAACTTTCATGGTCAAATTCCAACTTTTATAAAATTCAAATATTCAACCTTATCATATTTAATTCAATTTAATCCATTTAATTATGCTTCGTTTTACGAGCTGTTACAGATAAACTGATGGCTTCTATCTTTTAAACTAAAATAGTGCCTTTCCCTTTTACTTTGACTATAGAAGAGTCACCAGATGTGGTATCACCGTCAATAGTCTCATCAAGTTCCATGAATAGATTTTTCTTTCCACAAATATGACTATTTGGGCGAGAATCAAGATACCAATGGTTATTTTCCTCCTCTTGGTTGCTTTTGCATGTGAGAAGTACAACGGGTTCTTCGTCTTCTTTATTGATCTCCATAAGATTATTTCTTTCCTCTATACTACTTCTATACTCCCACAAAAAATGACCAAAGTGATAAAAATTATAACATTCAGTTTTTGATTTATTATTTCGTGGATGGCTTGTTTGATAACTTTCTCTTTCATCCCTTCCATAACATCTTCCTTAATTGAAGTTATAACTTAATTCACTGTTATTTAGAGTGTGTTTTCACATTGTCCTCCTCTTCCATAACCTCTTCCTCAATTTTATCCTTGACCACCGCCTCCTTCGCATCCTCGGCCTCTTTGAAATGTGCTATGAATTGTTTCCTTTTCTTTCAAAAATAACTTTTCTTTTTGTTCTTGTTCTACCAATTCTTGAATCTATTTCTTCAATCTTTCTACATGCGCTTGTAATGATCCAACAAGTTCATCTACAGTCATGCTACCCAAATCCTTTGATTCTTCAATGGAAACTACAACATAACTGAATGTTGGATCTAGTGATATATAATTTTTTCCAACAACCCCGATCATCTTTTATATCTTTTCCATGTCTCTTTATTTGGTTACTAAAAGCCAGAACTCCTAAAATTAAAATTTAAAATAGATTCAAAATCTTTCATGTATAGAGATTCAAACTTGCCTCTTAATGTTTGGAGACGCACCTTCTTTACTTTGTCATCTCCTTTTAAAGGGCATTGAAAAATTTCTCATGCATGTTTTGTGGTGGTTGCATTTTCAAGCTTTTTGAACATTTTATTATCTAAACTTTGATGGAAGAGTATGAGCACTTTTTGATCTTACTTCTTAGTGACTGCACCATCTCCTTTGATACCTTTCTCCATAGGATCCCATACTTCGTAGGCTCCAAGCAAAGACTTCATTCTTACATACCACCATTATCTTGATGAGTGTTATAACTTGAAATGTCATTCCATTCAACATATTTCTTCAATCTTTGATCTCCAAACATAGGTGGCTGTGATACCACTTTGTTAGAAAGAGAAGAATTATACTTATAAAATTAATGGAAAAAGGGAGAGTGGAGGAAAATATTATATATTACCACTTCAATTCAACCTGCATACAAACACAAGAAAATGACCATATGTTTATAATGGACTACACACCCTTACAAATGGATACAAATATTTAAACATACATCTTTTTGTTTCAACGGATATGACTCTTAAATATGTTTTAAAAGGAAATAACTCTTCACTCTAATCTATTTACATTCTAAAGAAAATGACTCTTCAAATATACTTGTTACTAATAGGAGCAACCTTTGAAAAAAACACATGAATCTTCGCTGAACTCATTAACTATATTTGTTTAATATTAAACTAGATCTAGGCTAGAAGATTTAGATTTTTTTGGAAGAGCGAGTAAGAGAGAAGAAGGTAATGCGATGAATGAAATAAGAAAGGGTGCAGAGGTTTATAGGCAAGTCTAATGGGCCTTGGGTCCAATGCTATCCTCTTTTAATAATAAACTCATCTCCTCCATAACTAAAAAGCCATAACTCTAAACACCTCAATGTTTATAGTCAAAAGAATTAAAAACAACATTCCAAACACAATGAAAGTGGTCTCAAACTCCAATTTCATCGTATGCAAAAGTTAACTTTCCCGAGCACTCAAGGATTGAGGCCTAACTCTTGACTGAAAATCCATATGTAAATATATTGATGCTTATACTTAAAAGAATTAGAAATAGCATTCCAGATACAATGAAGAAGGTCCCATGGCCTAATTCACTTATATACAAAAGTTTGCTTTTTGGGTCACTTATTTATCAACTCCTAATATATAATCCAAAAACCGCTGTCCTAAAATATTGATTTATATATTCAAATAGGTTGAAAAAGCAATCCCACAAATAATGGAAGTAGTCTTGGACCCTGATCCCTTGTGCATGTGGAACAATCGAAAGATGCATACTCATTTTTGGATGTCAAGCAACGAAATAATGATCTACAGCAGTACTTGACTTAATTTAATGCCACAAAACTAGCATCCAAAATGCAAGTGAAGGGCTGGTTTTGATGGTGTAATGTAGTGGGGTACTCTCAGATACAAAGTTTGCATGGAAACTAGCCAAGAGATGGCGATCACTCTCCATGAGTATTACTATAGAGCAACAAAATATATGAGGTTTGAGGAAGCCACGTCAGAAATACAATTTAGTCGAACTACTTGAGTTGGAGAATCTTCCAGTAGTGTTAATGCCATGGCGAAGGAAGGCAGAAACAATTTTGTTGATAAAAAGAAGGATAACAGTCAAGGTATATCAGGTAGAAAGAAAGTGTTAATGCCTAGACCAAGAGTTGATGCTTACATGAATTTGAATGATACCGTTCCTAGGAAGAAATGAAGTACAAACGACCTCAACCTAGAAAGGAAATGGAAGCTGGTCTGAATTCTGGAAAATATTTCCATTTCCATGAGTCGCATGGACACAACACCAATGAATGTCACCACTTGTGTGACTTTATTAAGGAGTATATTAGGAAGAAAGAATTGCAAAGATACATCATGGAACCAAATGGTGCCTCGATCCCCATGCATCAACCATAGAAATAACCACCACACGGTGATGGATGAGATGGAACCGGTGGTACCACTAGAAACAATAAAAGGATAGTGCCCAACATGATAATGGGAGGAACACACATAGTTGAAAAGGAGTTAGGTTGAGATGGAGAGGAATGCTAAATCATTAAAGAACAACAAGGAGTTTATATATGCTATGGATGAGGAGCATGAAACGAAGGCCCCTCGTTATAATGACACTAATATTATGTTCAATAACTAGGGCTTGCATGGAAAGTAGTACCCCTACACTGATTTAATGGTAATCTCAACAATGCTTGGCCTAAGGTAGGTGCACTAGGTTTTGATAGATGGCGGCAGCTTGATTAATATTCTATTTAAGGACACATTTAATAGAATAGTACTATCCATGAAGGACGTTACTCCATGCAACAAGAAGTTACACGAATTCAACGGAGAAGGAAAAATGCCCCTGAAAATGTTTGATCTATTTGTCGAGCTTGGTGACAATCCTAGATCATCCATATAAAAGCAAACCTTAATTTTGGTGGATGGTTTCTTAGCATACAATGATTTCCTAGAACTACATGCTCTTTCTGACTTTTGGGCCATGCTGGCCCAATGGTGCTTGAAAATGAAGTTCCCGTCCGCTAACATAATCAGGATCATTGAAGGAGATCAAGATGTCGTAAGGGAATCCTATGTAGCAGAGATTTGTGAAAACAGGTGAGTTAAGAGAGGGAAGAATGTGGAGAGAACTCTCCACATTAAAAGCTCGAATGTAAAGCAATTACGGAAAGGACCCCAACTCAGGTACACAAGCTATCCTTTTAACGAATTGGACCCGACCTATGCAGTTAATGCCCCGCTATTACCCCGCTATAACCCTGCTATATCTCATAGCCGATTTCTACCACTATGATATTTCCATATAGCCCCAAATATAGCCTTTCCGCTTTAAGCCCCGCTATTTCCGCTATATCCCGCTATTTCCGCTATATCCCGTTATTTCCGCTATATTCCACTATTTCCGCTATATCTTCTTTAAAAGAAATGAATTGAAAAATGATATTTATACATTATAAAAATTATGAAATTAATTTATTTAATTGAATTTTTAATATAGTTTCAAAAATGAAAATACTCTAATATTCTACTAAATTCAATTATGTTATATAACTATTTTACGTTTATTTACAGTATATTCGCACATGTTTTTATTTAAAATTATTTATGTATTAATTATAATTCAATTGAATGTTAATTTTTCACTTAATTACCATTTACATATTTGTAAAAACATTAAGTACAAGTTTTATATGCTATTTTAGAGTCATCCGCTATATCTCGCTATATCCTCGCTGTATCCCCGCTATGAATTTTTGCACCTCCGCCGCATTGAGTCTGCCGAGCGCTTTAACTGCACAGGACCCGACAGATGGAGAGGAGGGGGCAAAAACTAGGCCTATGGAGGCCATGGAATTCGTAATGGTTGATGAGGATGAATCGATGAAGGTGATGAAAATAGGATCCCTGTAGGATATGGGTGTGAAGGCATAATTAGTGGAGTTCTTGAGGAATAACCAAGATGTGTTTGCATGGTCTCATGTCAACATGTGTGGGATTTCTTTCGACATTGCATATACGTTAAACATTGATCCGAGAGTACCCCCGTTAAGTAAAAAAAGTAGTATGGGCTAGGACTGGTCAGCGGCCCTGAATGAAGAAGTAAATACCTTATTGTCAAATGGTTTTATTAGGTAATCTCATTACTAGAAGCGAATAACTATCCCATTTATGGTCAAGAAGCTGAATGGGAAATTAAGGACTTGCATTGAATTTTCAAACTTGAATGATGCTTGCCCCTATGATGATTTCCAGCTTTTGAGGATCGAACAATTGGTAGATGGAATAACAAGGCATGAACTACTATCATTTATGCATGCCTATTTTTTATATAGCCAAATAGCAATGTATTTCCCCAACCAAGATCATATTAGCTTCATTATTAATCTAGGATTGTATTTCTATAAGGTTATGCCTTCTGGCCTAAAGAATGTAGGAGCCACATTTCAACGCTCAGTTAACAAAATTTTCGCTAACCAAATCAGACGAACCATGGAAGTGTATGTGGATGATATCCTTACTAAATCAAGGAAAGCAAAGGGCCATATTGATCGCTTGGATGAACTGTTTTAGGTACTACAAAAATATGGAATGAAGCTCAATCCCTAAAAATTTCATTCAGGGTCTCCTCTAGCAAGTTCCTTGGGTTCCTCATGCATGCTAAGGAATAGAAGAAAAACTAGAACAAATACATGCATTAAAAGATAACAAAATTCCAGAAACTCGGAGGAAGATCCAAAGTCTGAATGGAAAAGTGCTTGTACTAAGTCATTTCATCTCAAATGTAATAGATAAATGTGTTCCCTTCATTGAAGCACTCAAGAAAGAGAAATGGAAATCTAAGTGGATCGATGAGTGCTTAGCCACATTTGTGAACCCTCTGGAGCATTCATAGAAACCACTTGTTTTGTCTATGCCCACCGAAGGGGAGGATTTATACCTATATCTTGTTGTGCTGGCTTATGCTTTGGGTGCGACTTTTGTAGAATAAGGAGCTTGGGTATAGAGACATGTATACTACATTACCAAACATTTCATCGGATCTGAATCTATGTACCCGAAGTTGGCAATTTTAGCTTACTACATATTGATTGCATCTAGGAAGTTATGGTATTATTTTAAGAGACACCCTATCGAAGTGCCGACTGACCAGTCTATATTGGGCAAGTCCTTTATTGCCCAAACACTTTGGGTTGGTTACTAAAAATGAATTATTGAGTTGAGCAAATACAAAATTGTATACCACTCCTAAACGATGATTAAGCGACAAGCCTTAGTAGACTTGATGACATAGTTACCATTAGTTACGATGAGTTCCAGCTATTAAATGGAGATTGTTTATGGATGGAGCTTCTAATGAGCACGATAAGGTGTTGGGGTAATCTTGATTATACCAACGTGTCCAAAGTTGCGCTATGCGTCGAGGTTAGGATCTTGGAGCAACCAATAATAAAGTTGAGTATGAGGCATTGATTGCTAGAATAAAGATAGTGAAGGAGTTAGGGATCGGGTCATTATGCATCCACAATGATTCTTAACTGGTTGTAAATCAAGTCCATGGTGAGTTTCAGGTCAAAGGAGAATGGTTGGCATCTTATCTAAGAAAGGCGAAGGCTTTGCATGAGCTGGAATACTATGTGGTAAGACATATCCCATGGTAGGAAAACTAGGATGTTGATGACTTAGCAAAACTAGCAAGCTCGAGGAATGGACCACTTCTTAGGTCGATCTTAATGACCGCACTTCCAAACTCAAGCCATCAAATATTTTACTTTTGACGTGTGTGAGTATCTTTATCAAGTAATTTCCTTGATTGTACTTTCGGTCAAATAATTGGTTTTAATTTTTTAATTAATTACTTTCATTAGCTAGGATTCAAATTTCAACTCTTTGTCATTTTAATATAATTTATATTTTTGTTGTTACCACTGCTATAACTTTTTTGTTGCCGTTGGTTGGGTTTGTAGCTTATATATACATGCTCATGTGTGTAATGCATTCATGTTGTTATTAGAAAAATCATTCATGGAGAAAATGGGACTCACAAGAGAAGATTTTAATGCTATGACATGGATCAGCAGCTGGGCAGTTAATGGTAATAAAAATTCTGACTATACCAAAGCCGCGGCTGATCATAAAGAAGGACATATTGACCTCTTGTATATATACTAACCTACTTATTAAATATTTAATACATACCAGAGTTTATTTTTTCATTGGCCTTTATAATGCACTGAGACGTCACATCTAGATTCAAAGAAAGAAGTTGAGAAAGTTATAAAAGACGCGCAACTCGGTGAAAGGGCTTCTTTTGATTTCATTATCAAAGAAATTATTGATATTGGGTAGATATTATAGCTAAAGGATGAGGGATTGGATGCACAAATGGTTAGGGTACTGATAACTTGGACCTTTGACAAGTACTATTTTAGTGAATTCACCGGCTATCTAGACAAGTTCTCATTATGCTCACCTAATTCAGTTCGTTGCATTCATTAGTCAATGATTTAACAACATATGACCTCAAAGAATGAAGTATAATTATCATTTGCAAATTTTACTATTACTACTAATAACTTTTTCATGTTGTTGTTTTTTTAACTTTCTACCATTACAAATTGCCTTGTACAATCAATAACCACACTATATCAAAATCAACTTAGTTTATAATAATAATAAATATAAATGAACTAATATTATAAAAATTAACTTCGTTAATTAATTGTTATAACAATTAAATAAGTTTATAGAAAGTAACCAAGTTTATCATAATAATAAAAATAATAATAATTTAACAAAAGTTTATGAAAATTAACTAAGTTTATAATAATAATAATACTAACAACAACAACAATCAAAGTAGCAATAATAATAATAAATAAACTAAGTTTATAAAAATTAATTAAGTTTCACTACAATTAACTAAGTTTATAATAATAATAACAATAATAATAAATAATAAAATATTAACCAAGTTAGTTAAGTTTTCATAAAAACTAACAAATTTTAAATTAAATTATAATATATTAACTAAGTTAGCTAATTTCTATAAAAACTAACTAAATTTAAATAATAATAATGTTTGTGACCATATTGGTCACAAGCACTCAAGGATAGATTTATGTAGAGAAGTAAATGAAGAAAGTAAAATTAAAATAGAGGAATAGAATAAATTAACAAGCAAATCTAAGCAATAATCAAGAACATAGGAATTTATAGTGGTTCGGCGTTGTATGCCTACGTCCACTTTGAAGATTATCTTTATTGATTCACTAACAATTTTATTACAACAACAAACAGCAAGAAGTAAGAAAAGATTTGATTACAATAATGGCTGATGTAACCAACAGTGTAAATATCCTCAGAATGACCCCTTAGGCTAGTATTTATAGGTGAATGTGACCACCAATCTCTCTAAAACTTCGGCTACAGGACCTTCTAATCCACATGGGCCCACCATAGGGGTCGCTAGGCCCAAATCCCAATGAAGAGGGATCGGTGCCAATCCCTTCATTGGTCAATTCTTGGGCAGCGATCCCTATGGTGGCTTCTTCATGCTTAGATATGTTGGCGCTTCAAATATCAAGTCATTTGGACTAGTGGAGCTCATGCTTTTGATTGACCTTTGGATCAACTTCCCTTTGCAAGCTATTTTCTGCCGAACCCTTCAAGTAGCCATATGCCGATCCCTCTTGCCTTGACCTTGCCGACCCATCTTGCCTTGACCATGCCGACCCATCTACTTTCACCTATGCCGATCCCTCCTTTGCTTCGACCATGCCGACCCCTTGCCTATCCAATCATGCCGATCCATTGTATAACAAACCATGTCGATCTCTCGTATAACCCACCATGCCGATCCCTAGGGTTCTACCAAGCCATGTCGATCCCTTGTTTGTCCAAGCTAATATCCATATTTCATGCATCCTGCATCATTTATCTACCAATTATGTTCATTTCTGGCTTCATATAACCATCTTTACTTTACTTTTGGGTCCTATAGCCATTGCTCCACGGTTATTGTTCTTGATAACAGTCGAATATATCTCGTGCAATTGGTTCAATAGAGCCGGGTCAGGATACCGGGTGACAAATAATAATAATAATAATAATCAAAATAAATTAACTAAGTTTATGAAAATAATAATACTAATAATAAATTATAAAAAATTAACCAATTTAATTAAGTTCTATAAAAGCAACTAATTTTTTGATATGAAAGAGTGGACCTTTTGTAAAGAGATCACTCGTAATTTTATTACGTAAGTAAACCAAGAGCCATTCAAATACTTGTTGGGCAATATTCAGTACAAGTAAGTATGATCATCACTTAGATGATCAGTAAGTGAGGCATGCACATATAATCAAATGAAAAAACATTCTATAGAAAAAAAAATTAAATTGCCGAAGGAAAAATGGATTGCAAAAGTAATTGTAAAGCAGGGCAGAGTAGCAGGCTAAATGTTAGCTCGAATGTCACTGGAGGTAGGAGCAGGTGACTTCGGTAGAAATGAAAGTTGTGTGCATTGTTAAACAACAGTTGTACAGAAGCTATGGTAAAAAGCAAGGCAATACTGCAACAAAAATAGGGGAGCAATGTTGAAAGATTTGCTGTTGAATTCATCAGCAGATTTATGGCTTGAACATGTGGGTGCTTTGTTGTCGCTGTTGTGTTTACAGGCACAATGTTGAAGGCATAAAGAACATGTAAAGTTGTATAATGGTTGCACAGGCGCATAGAAGAATGATGAACTGAAGGGATTGCTGAGTGCTAAACGAAGTATAGGTGAAGAAACATGCTAATGCATGGAATATGAAGTGTTCCCTGTAGTGCAATGATGTATACTGCATGTTGGAGCATAGATGCTGATGAGGATAACTGAGCTCTCCCTGTGGATATGTGAGACTGATAACGCTAAAGCAACGAAGCATTGCCATAACAAAGGTTAAGGCCTAAAGCATAAGTGTTGCTACATGAAAGGAAATTTCTGATATGTTGAGTTTTCAATGCGTTGCTGAAGTGGAGGTAGTTGTTGCCTGTGAGAGTGATTCAGCCTTTAAGTGATTTAGTTTCTCGAGATGTGATCAAACATAAGTAGCAGATAGCTTGAGTGGATTGCAAGGTCTTCCTTAACCTCATCTAATTGCCTTCCTGATAGGTTGGCTACTGCGAGCACCTGTCCAAAGTGAATTTTGCCAGCAATAAAACACAGATATCTTAGGAATTTTTTTAAGAGTTGTTAAATATCCTTTGGTTGCGTTCATACCAGAGGCCCCAACATGTGGTAGAATGTGAAGTGTCTAGAATTTTTCAAGTAGATTTATATATTTGAATCTAAATTATGTCCAATATTCATGTGGAGAAGGTATAGTACTATTTGTATCAAGCCAAAAATATATAAGATTTTACGAATTATATACTGAGAGAATTGATAATCATAAAAAAGGTCTACGTTAGTTCCAAGGGCTATTTTGCAAAAATAGCAAGGGTTATGATTTAGATTGTTTATTAGTTTAAAGTATAGGTTGCTAATAGTGTTTAATTTGTCGTGCAAAGCTATCCACATATGAGTTTTAATTCTAGGAGGTGATTTCATCTTCCAAATAGGATTAAAATAATTGAATATGGAGGAACCAGGATAAATTAAGAATTTGTACATAGATTTTGATGTCTTCATTTTTATCCTAGTTCCATGTTATTTGATCTGATTGTTGACACAAATTAATTCTATCAATAATGTTAATAAGATTCGCATATTGATTTAATACATTCCCAACTAAGTTTTGATTAAAGGAAACATTCCATTTAAATATCTCGTGCGATCTATAAACTTTGATGATAATATTATTTTTATTATTTGAGGCGGAGTAAAGATCAGGGAGTACATGTTTTAGAGCAATACGAGAAGCCCATTGATTGTTCCAAAATGATGTTTTATTCCTGGATCAAACATTAAGGTTGAGACCAATTTTAAAAATATGATAAAGCTTGGATATGTCTTTCCAAAAAAATGATAATAGCACGTTGTTGGGTTTATATTGATTTTTGGTTCTATTATAGTAAAAGTTCATAATTATTTCCTTCCAAATTGTATTGTTGTCTTCTACAAATTTCTAAATCCACTTTCATAACAAAGAAGTATTTGTTTTAAGTTTATGATACCTAACCCACCTTGTGATTTAGGTTTGCATACAAGATCCAAGTTAATTAGATAGTTTAAATTAGAACATTCTATATTTTCTTTCTATAGAAATTTTCGTCTAATGTTATCAATTTTTTAAAAACCCATGATGGAAATTGATAGTAGAAAAGCCAATAAATTGGTATTGCAGATAGTACCAAGTTAACAGATAGTACCGAGTTAACGAGGACTACTCTTCGTGCCCTTGAGAAGTACTTGGCTTTCCAAGAAGGTAATCTCCTATTAACTTTATCGATGACGATGTCCCAATCTTCTTTTTTGGTTTCATCGATCCATTAAGAATTCCTAAACAATTTATTAGGAAATTCATGATTTTGTAGTTAAGCGTTTGAGCTACCTCAGTTATCGCGTTTGATACGTCATTAATGATCAAAACTGAGCTCCTATGGAAGTTAATTTTGAGTCCCGAAAGTAATTCAAAGTTATAAAGAATCAATTTAAAGGATGCGATATGACGTGGAAGATGGGAATAAAAAAGGAAGGTGTACTAATATACTGAAGGATAGAGACCCCATCTTTAGTAATATCTCCCCCGATTTTAGGAAGAATGTTATTGTCTAAAGCTAATTTAATTATTTTGTTAAATACATCAACTAAATTTATATAATGATAACAACTAATGTTTACGAAAATTAACTAATTTTATATAATAATACTACTAATAATAATAACAACAGCAATCAGAAATAATGATAATAATAAATTAACTATAAGTTTTATAAAAAATTAACTAACTTTATAATAATAATAAATTATAAAATGTTACGCAAGTTAACTAAATTTTATAAAAATTAACTAAATTTATAAAATAATAATAATAATAAATTAATGAAGATTATAAAAATTAACTTCGTTTATTAAGTTATATAAAAATTAAATAAGTTTATAAAAATTAACTAACTTGATAATAATAATAATTTAACTAATGTTTATGAAAATTAGCTAAGTTCATAAAAACAATACTAATAACAATAAAAACAACAATCACAATAAATGAACTAAGTTTTATAAAAATTAACTAAGTTTAAAATAATAATAATACTAACACTTATAATAAATTAAAAAATATTAACCAAATTAACTAAGTTTTATAAAAATTAACAAATTTGTATAATAATAATAACTAAAGTTTTTGCAAAGTAACCAATTTTATAATAATAATAACAACAACAACAATCATAAATAATAATAATAATAATAATAAGTTAACTAAGTTTATCATAATAATACTAATAAATTATAAAATATTAACCAAGTTAACTAAGTTTTATAAAAATTAACTAAATTTATATATAATAATAATACTAATAAATTAACTAAGGTTATAAAAATTAACTTCGTTTATTAAGTTATATACAAATTAAATAAGCTTATAAAAATTAACTAAGTTGATAATAATAATAATAATAACAATAATAATAATAATAATTTTGACTAATGTTTATGAAAATTAACTAAGTTTATAATAATAATACTAACAACAATGACTACAACAATCATAATAACAATAATTACAATAAATAAACTAAGTTTTATAAAAATTAACTAAGTTTAAAATAATACTACTACTACTAATACTTATAATAAATTATAAAATATTAACCAAATTAACTAAGCTTTATTAAATTAACTAAATTTATATAATAATAAAAATAATAAATTAACTAAGTTTACAAAATTAACTTTGTTAATTTTTGTGAGGAATGAGTGTTTAATGATAATAAAATTAACAAAATTAACGGTCTGTTTGAGTTAAAGTCTTGTCCTGGCGGATGATAATGCACAATACCGTTCTAGTTCATTGCTTTTATTAGGAAACTAGCTATTGTTTAGAATTTTTGTTCTTTACCTATAAAATTAATGTTGTTTACAAGTCAGTCTTTCTTCTATGGGTTTAGTTGTATTAATTCATAAATATATATGTAACAACCCGCCCCGAAACAGGTGTAAATTCCGACCCAGAAAAGGCCCATCGAAACTTAGATCCGTTCCAAAGCTGGCTATTGGCTAGTAAAAAGAACAATACAGAGCTATTTATCTACTCATTCAGAACTCATGGCGGGAGGATAAAATATAATAACATAAACAATACCCGTTTTATTTAAAATCTCAAATGTCAATAAACCATAACACAATGTCAATAATAATCGCTATATAACCGAGATTTATCATGTTCAAAAATACATTGACTTTTAAATTTTCAATTTTGGAATTATTTATTTGCTTCAATTTTAATTCTATTTAAATTAATTTAAACCCGAAATTTCAAATGTCTATAACTTTCTCATTTGAGCTCCGTTTCCAACATATTATATATAGAAATTGATCAAAAAATGGCCACGAATGCATGCTCAAATTCTGACTTCTACAAAAGTTCCATTTTTAACCCTATCTTATTTAAATTAATTTATCTAATCTATTTATTTATGGTTAATTTTACGGGCTGTTACTATATGCCTCATATTACAATATGCCTCGAATGCTCGCTTGAGTTAAGTGTAGGTAGTTGATGGCTCTTCACTCGCTTTGGATTCTTTTCATCCTCATGTTTCTTTGGAAATGTTAGCGAACTCACTAATATTACTAAAAGGTATGTTTTAATGGTTAACAAGTGTGTATGCTATGTGACGTACACATTTATAAGGTATCTATAAGTAAATATTAAGATATTTTACCCATGTAGGTGTTTGTGATTGATATATTATGATTTTGATCATGTTTCGATCTTGTATATCTATTTCTTGTGATTGGGATTTTTCCTAGTGTTAGCCATGCAAAGGAGACTAACAAAAATTTCAGAAATTTAGACACTTAGAATATTTTCGATAAGAAATCTTTAGCCAACATTTTTTTCTAATGTATATAATTCATTTTCCAATTTTATTCGTATTCAGATTTATATTCATTTCTAATGTAGATATTCGTTTCATTTGCAAGTGAGAGAATGAAAGATTTAGTGTATTCTTCCTTTTGATGCAAACAACTAGCTAGTTGTTTTTGGTGTAACATTAGCTACTACTTTGTAGTTTGTGCTTACATATGTAATAGAATATTATGTGGTTAAAATTGTAGTATATTAAATGTATGAATATTTGGTAATGTTTAATACAATATGTTATATCTTTATGTTTAATATTTTCTATGATTTTTCATTATTTAGATGGATTTATGTTTAGAAATATTCTTAATGTAGCATTTTAATTTGTATTGACTATTCAGATTCATAGGGATGCAGCAGAATTTAAAAATGCAAAAAAAAACCATAGCACTTATTAAACGCTATAGAAAGCTTACAAAAAAACATTATCGAAAGTAGAAAAATTATAGCGGTTTTTGTGTTATAAATAGTTCAGTGTCTATTATAACGTGTCGATATACTGCATTTATTAAACCGCTATAAAAACTTACAATGGCAGAAAAAAGAGCTATAAAAGATGATTGTTTTATAGCGGTTTATTTTGTGCTAGAAATAAACCATTGTTTTTCATAACGTGTCGATATACAACATTTTCTGAATTGCTATAGTAGTCTTTTATAACGGTTTTCAACCGCTATTATGGCCTTTTTTCTTGTAGTGCGCGAATAACTCAAAACTATATGGGCTAGCCAACTATGAGAATTAAGGCATTCGGCTTTGATGCACCCTGAATCGATCACACAACAAACTTGGATGATCTTAAATTAGCAACAGGGGACCGATTTACCAATGGTTAAGATATGATCGTCGAAAAAGGTAGTTCAATGTCGATAGCCAATCCCAAAAGCCACCTTGTTCAGATATAGTAACCGTTTCCACTTTGATAGTGCAGACGAACTCACTCAAATCAAAGAAGAGGGACCAAGTACGCTATATATGTTAAATGAATCCACCCTAGAGACCTACAACGGATGATGTTTTCACATTGCCTCACAGAATGAATTCCTCTACCTATTAAAGGGAACTTTTTCATATTTTAGAACCGAATCTCCTTTTGGATACTTAAATGGAGACATGTTCTAAAAACTAGGGAATCAAATTCTCTTTTCAACACTTAGAAGGGGATGTATGTAACGCCCCACCCCGAGACCCACATTAACAAAGAGTATTACTGGGTAATACTGTCTACTAATGCGGAGAATAGG
This sequence comes from Allium fistulosum, assembly GCA_030737815.1. Lineage (NCBI taxonomy): Eukaryota > Viridiplantae > Streptophyta > Magnoliopsida > Asparagales > Amaryllidaceae > Allium > Allium fistulosum. The sequence continues at coordinate 617,890,807 of CM060902.1, forward strand.
GTTGGTTAGGAGCGACCATCTATAGCTTTGTCTTAAACATCTATTAAATACGTCGATTAATGCTCTAATTTTTTTTCTATCTCAAGTGGATCGACATATTCAATAAATGCTTAATACAAAACTATAGTGGCTAATGGATCTATCAAAACAAAATACAACAACAAAATGCATAACACATCACGAAACAGCAGACAATAGATATATACATATACACTGATACATCCCGGTACAATACAAAATGATACATCATAAGTGGTACGAAGACCACGCTATATACAACGAGTCAAAACAATATACACATATTAGAGTTAAACAAAAAGGCTATAAGCTACACAAAAAGGAATAAGCTGATATCCAAGTGGAAGCATCAAAGCAAAGTCCAAAAGGAGGCATCTAACCTGAAACAACTCGGTTTGACCCGAATATAAAATACACGGATCAGTCTAGCTAAACCAATCAATTTAGTAAGAATAAATGATAATATGATGCATAAGGTAAAGGGTATGGTATCTTTTACATTTTAAATCCATTGTTTATTTAAAATAAACAAATTTAAATCTCCAATTTAATTTATTTCTCAATATTAAACTATAACCTCCGTTATAATTTAATATACAGGTAATCACCAAAACAGGGTTGTTACATATTCCCCCTTATAAAAATTGCATCCTTGCAATTTCTAGAGAAGAGCTGTATCCAACAACACGAACCATTTCATCAAACAAAGGAAGATAGATAAGCCAGAGTTTAAATTTCTCACCCTCAACACAAGAAAACAGAAAACTCCGATAAGATAGCTCAATAAATTCTATGGTTTCCCAAGTATAAGCGTTAGGATTAACGGACCATTGAATTTTATGAGCAGAACATCGTCATTTTGAAGGCGTCTCACCTTCGAAGGAAAAACACAAACAGAAGGTTACGCAATAGACAAATCGGGTGAGATCGATTCCTCAAAATCTTCATGAATAGAGTCGGGATATAGTCACAACTTTATCCCGGACTCTAACTCACAAGATGGCAATCGATACGATTTTTCGTATAACACTACGAAGGGAGTCATACCGATATTAGATAGACGACTATTATGAAAAGAAAACCTAATAAGAGGTAGGTGGTTTCTCCAAATACCACCTAACTCGTATGACTGCATAAATGCAAGTCGAAAAATAATTGCACAAAGGCAAGTTAAAACAAGGAATGGATTTTTATACTCTCTTTTACTAATCAAATATCCTTAGAGTTCACAAACCCATTATCTTCAAAATAATTAAATTCTTAATTTTCAACATTTGAAAATTTCTAAAGCTTCTTACTTAGATTTTTAAATTAAACTCATTACTCTTTATTTAGAGTAAATAAATTTTTTGAGTTGTCCATCCTCTAATTTTTCCATAAATTTTAATTGGTAACATATATTTTCACATTTGTTTCTTAAATTTTCTAAGTGTTAGAAACTTCCGGAAAAATCGGCGGAGTCTCCTTTGTACGGAGGGCCGTATACAATATTACAAAAATGATTTATATAATATACATCGACCATTAGGTCGGAAACACAATATATATCATCACTTAACACTTTAAAATTTTAATCTGAAAACATACCTACCTTTTTAGCATTTTAAAGCGAGTTTGCACAATCTTATATATAATATTTTTACTCAAAATATATTCCAACTATCCTCTTTCACCTGTACTTAACTGAAATAGATGATATTAGTTCATGTTCATAAATAAGTACTACACTTAACTATTAAGGGAAATATATCAATTTCATTTCAAATCTGTTGTAAAGAAAACAAGTTTTGACATAGCAAACAATAAAATCTAATTTTTTTTATAAATTGAAAGTTGTTCTACTAAGTCTAAGCTTTCCAACAATACAAAGATCATCAAAATCGAATTTACGGTTTGAAAGTTATGTTTAATTTACTTTCAGCTTAAATCTTAGAGAATTTTGTAAAAGGGCAGAATTGTCTATCCACTTTCAAACCCATTTTAAACTAAATAAAAAGCAAAATCTTCCAAAGTGGTAAAAATAAAATTTATAGCTTACTAAAATATCTTTCATTAACAAAAAGATTGAACTCATTTGGAGTTATAAATCTCAAGTTATCGCTGTTTGTGTACAGCACTTTCCAAAAAAAAATTCAGCTTTTAAATCAATTTGAAATTTTCCCAAACCATTTTTATTTCAAACTACATTTTCAAAAAAGCTTTTTGCTAAATCATTTACTAAATGATTTTCTTTTTCCCCGAAAATCTAAGACATACAAAATTATGATCAACTTTATGTAATCATCATAAAAAAACATTTCATTAAGTGGAAATATTTTCATTACTTTCCAAAATCTAACTTTAAACAATTAACTATGAAAACTCATTTTGTAAGAGATAAGAAATCTCTTCCATTTTCAAGAGATGCTTATTGATTATCCCTCAAAATAATTTTTTTCTCACAATTTAAAATGATTATACTACATGAATTGTTCATTTATCAAAAACAATTCAAATTCACATTTTCACTTGTCACAAAATTAATTTTCCATCTAATTATCAACATAAAACTAATTAAGGTTGATAATTAATTCAAACTTGTTTTCAAAAGAATTTTACAAATTCACACCAACCAATTTTTAATACAACCAAAATTTAAAACAAAACTTGCGCACAACTTCATGCTAAAAGTTTAAAAATTAGCTTTTTTTAAGATAGAGTTTTATATCTATCCTCTACTATTACTCAAATAACTAAGTGCCAAAACAAATTTTATAGTCATCATTAATAACTTGTACTAAAATATTCAATTAATATTTTAATTTTCAAACCAAAGTATTCTTTTATCTTAAATACATCATTTTGTTAATTAAAGCATCAAATGATATTTTCTTCTAATTAAGACATCCCCTTAATTAGAATTATTCACTTTACTTACCCAAATTATCATATTCAGTTTCTAAAATTTCAAATAATATAAAAGTATTGCCTTGCCATTGGTTTATAGTGAATGACCCCATCGATTGGCTACAGAGTTGATCAAATGATCAAAACTGCCTCGCCACTCATCCAACACTCACTATGGTTCAATGGCTTTATTAAACATTGAGATAAAAATTAATACTCCACCATATTAATTATTTCCAAACTTTACTTATTAAAATTCAATTTACCGTGTCTGACTGTCTCATCATAATGCTTAGGAAATTTCTATCAATAACGTTGATCAGGCGCATCGACCAGATTTCTTAAAGCACTCGATGGACAATCCAACATAAAATCATTTCTAAATGATAAACATGTCTCTTATTTAATTTACAAAATACTCTTAGCTTATCCCAATAAAAGAATCCAATTATTCTTATAAGTATAACTTCAATGAGAAAGAATTATATTTTAAATTTATTGCTTTACTCATTATTAATCATGAATTCAAGGACAAACTCATCGAGATATTCCCAGAATACTCGATTCATAAGATTGACAAAATAAGTTGGAGCGTTCGTCAAATCGAATGGTATAACGAGCCACTCATACGATTTATAATGAGTGCGGAATGTGGTAAGAGAAACGCTATCCTCCACAACTCGTAGTTAATGAAAACCAGTGCAAAGTTAAATTGAGGAAAGATACCAGCACCACTCAATTGATCGAACACGTCATCAATCCTAGGCAGTGGATGCTCCTTCTAAATGGTTAACTCGTTAAGCTTGCGAAAGTGGATGCAAAGCCTAAGAGTGCCATCAGATTTCTTAACAAATATGACAGTGGCACCCCACGGTAAAGAACCGGGCTGAGAAAATTTCTTGGCTTCAAGCTCCATTAATTTCTATTGAGTTCCTCATTTCCTCTGTGGACATCCTCATGGGAGGATGACTAACAGGCTAAGAACCAAGAACGAGGTCAATACAAAACTCAATTGTTCGATTGGGTGACAAACCCGAAACGGACTCATGTACATCAACAAAATCACAACGACTGGAATTCGAGATACATCATCATTATCTTGAAACTCAAGAGCAAATAAAGATAATTCGGAATTATCATCAACATTCCGAAGGAAATGGGACAACTAATCAGCTGAATTAGGATGCCTAAAATATAGGATCCTTTCAGAACATAGGATTGGTCTTGATAACAAGCAAGCGAATCCTTCCCCAAATCACATTAAATGTAACATTCCCCCTTTTGACCGTCTCCAGTCGGTAATTAAACCAACTCGAAACGTTCAAAAAGACGAATTGTTATTTAGTTTATAACGTTTAAACAGAATCAGCCACAGAAACACAGAATAAAACAATGAATTAAAACAAATGAGAATTTATTTCATTACTATAAATCTTTTTATATACATCAGAGTTTATACAATTTTAATACAGATACAGCGGAATATCTTAAAATACATTTTTCTTCAGAAAACTAAAGTGATTCTTTACTCTCTCTCTAACTTCGCTGCTCGAAAATCTTCAAGCTGTAAAAATACTCGGTCTGACCCGAGTATTATATTCAAAAGAAAATAATACACAGGTCAGTCTAATTCAAACCAGTTTATTAGTGCATATAAGCAGTAATAATTTAAATAGACGACAGTCACAATAATTCCCGTCTATCCGACTCTTTAAACAAAGAAACCGGATAACGAAAATTTTAACACTAAACAGTGTTAAACAATAAATCAGCAGATTTAAATCATCAACAGAGATAAATAAACGATTTATCAATCGACTAAATCAATTTAAAACAATTGAAATTGTCACTTTAAAATCACCGAAGATTTGATTGGCTGCCGTACACGCACGCGTGTACGGCCTCGCCAATACGGCATAAAAATCAATGCATCACGACGCAAAGAAATATCAATTCAAAACTGTCGATTTCGTGGTGGCTGCAGTGCACACGTGTGCATTCGTACCCGTGTGCACTGCCCCGCCAAATCGTGTGCAAAACAAGATGCACAGCTAACAAATCAAAACAAGGTCAAGGCAATACAACAGAGGTGTAACCAGACTGAGCAAACAGAGGACAATGAATGCAGACTGGACAACATTGTATACCAAGGCCACATGAAACCCAACTATCGAGTTCAACTGAACCATAATAACATGAAGAACATCAATCCAACAGCAATACTGCACAATACCAAGCTACAAAATGCCAACAGTGATATGGATAGATGCAGACCACTAAATGATAAATAAGCAAGTCAGGTGCAGAACAATGGGAACACAAATGAATGCAATTAATGATCAACTGCCTCAGACAACAACTATACAACTGATGGTCAAAACTGAATGCTACAGCTCAATTGCAAGGACAGACAACTACAATAAATGAACAAAGTCTACACTGGACAACCACACAATTATACCAAATGAACATGAACCAATGCTACTGGAATAAAGAAGACCAACATATCAAAGAAAAACTACAATGCAACATCACAGTGACCAAGCCAACAAATTCAAGTGCAAATAACTAAATGCACTTGCAACTGGAATATGGAAGAATGCAAACCCAAGTCAACATGAATCACTTGAGAATCAAAGACCCCAACATGTACAAGTAAACTAAACAGGTTCAAATGATTCAAGTGAAGATGTAGTGAGGTCTGTACATGGATAAACAACATGAAGTACTGAAATTACAAATAGCAGTATAACTGGAACCAAACTCAAGATTTCAGAATGCAGTGGCCATACACCTGTATACATACAAGAATGTATGTATACAAATGATCAGCCATCAAAGTGCAGTGAACAACAAAATGCATTTTGAAATAGGCAATGGCAATCTCACCTTAAAGTATATAGGTGCAGACTAATTACATGAATGAGCAGACCCCAAATGTTGTCGATATATACAACTACAAAGTATAGATGAAATAGAATGAATCAAAACAGATAACTCACATGACAACTACCAACAACAAAGAAATCGACTACAAGATGAAGCCAAACCAATATGCAGACCAACTTGAAACAACTAAGATGAAAATATCATCATGGATACAGATTACAGTGACAGTGACAATATCAAGATGCAAACTTTCAATGAATATCAAAACCCGATGTAACAACATCATTTTCAAAAATGACCAAATCAAGATATATGAACTCGAGCCAGTCTAGCCACCACAAGCAGTGTCATTGCTAGTGCAACAGGAATAAATGTAACAACAATGGATGCAACATCAAACCAGAGAATATCTACTAAGGGATGCAGACCTAGGCTACACAGATAAATTAATGGCAGAGCTAACATGTGAGACAAGCAATGGCAAAGTAAAGAAAAAGTTAAAATAGAAAATATCACAACACCAAGTCAAGCCATAGTCCACCTATGAACAAAGCCACTACAGGAATAAAGACAGTGGCCGAAGCCAAAATTTCGAAATCAAAAATGGGTGAGGTGAAAGTAAAAATCATCAGAAGAAATCAAGGTAGTATCTGTATTTTTATTTTTATTTTTGACAAGGTCAGAGATAAATCAAAAATCAAGTCAAGATTCAAAACCGAGATCTCCCAAAACCAAGTCAATGCCAAGATGAAAACGATTCTAAGTAAATTTCTTTCTTTTCTTTTTTTTTTCAAAGACAACTGAAACATGCACAAAGCTGAAGCCAAGACAAACGAAAAAGTCGAGTCAAAATCCCTAATTAACATCGGTAAAATCAAGACAGGTCGAAAACCACTGAAACAAAGTAAGCAACAGATTTAACTAAGTCGAAGAAGATGTGAGTAATAGAAATTACTCACCTTAGATTCGAAGTCAGATGGAGTTGGCGCGAGCAAGAAGAAGACGAACGATCGATCGAAGCCGAAGCTCCAAATTCGCCAGCGAATCGAAAAAATAGCCGAAGCCCTAAGTTTTTTTCGCCATTTTTTTTTCTTCGTCTGTTTTAGGTTTACGAATGAAAAGGGGAGGGGATGTCGTTTTATCAGAGAAAAGGGGTAGAACGTGGATCGTGGGTAGGTATGGGTTAGGGTATGGTGAAAGTATGGCCGGTGTGTTATTTATTTATTCTTTTCTTTTTTTCTTTTTCTTTTTTTAAATAGTTTATATTATAGATATTTTCTTTGATTTGTTTTGTTTAATTATGTTGTTAAAATTTAAACTATGTGTGTATATTCATTCGTACAAATAAAAATTTAAATAAAAGAATTCTAATCGATTTAAAAATTCTAACTGAAATTTAACAGCCATTTTTACATTGCCAATTGACGAAGATTTTATCGTTATAAAAATTCCAACAACAACAGAAATTTAACTGTCCACTTAAATCATTTACTGATGATTATAATTTTGGGCAAAACCCCGGTTGTTACAGAAATTCAATTTGAATTCGATTTAATTTTCTATGCGTTTATACGTCGTACATTCACAAAACAATTCTGATAAATACGAAAATTGAAAATCCAGTAATAATTCAATATTACGGACCCAATGAAACTCGTTTCGTCAACTTCCGAGACTGTGCCTCGGAAGGCTAATTTTAAATTCAATTCAAACGATACAATTTCAAAATTGAACAAATCGCTTTCAAATTCAATTCTGAAGCTTCTATTACCTTCAGCATTATCAATATGAATTTTCCAAGCCTTTAAATTATTTTTAACCGGCTTAAAATCGAAGATTCAAATTTTATTCAACTTTCAATAGATTAAATTCAAAAATTTAATCGCCAATTCCTTCTGATAATTTGAAATTCAAGTCAAATCATCGTTCAAATATTTAAAATTAATTAAATATTTTCAATTCAAATTGTTCAAAATTCATGGTCGTTACAAACTCCCCTCCTTAAAAACTTTTCGTCCACGAAAAGGAAAGGTTGTCAAAATTTCATCGATATTTATACTCTAGTCAATTTTTTTCTAAGCTTAAAACTTATTACAAATAAATGAATATAGGATTCATTTCATTTGTTTAATCTCACTAGTTTTGTTTATCTTCTCTTTTATTCAATGATTTCTACAATCAAAACACAAAAGTCTTTTACTAACATTTCTCGATTTACAAAACTCAGATTCAAACTTAAAATTCTTCACGTTAGAGATTTATACAATATATCTCTTCCAAAGCTGTGGACTTTCAAAACATTTCAAAGATCTTCTTCCTTAGTTCATTAGGTAGGAATTTTGTAATTCTAATTTCAAATTATTGATTTGCTATTTACAGTTTGAAAATACTTGCTAACTCGAAATTTAACAAGTCCATCTTCGTTCTCACAGACATTAGGCATACGCTGGCCAGGCGCAGGTCTAAAAATCTCCAAGTACTAAACATACTTGCTTCAATTCCCAGTGAAAATACTTTTAAAAATTCTTTTAAAAATGGATATGGAAAGCACGTTCCCCCATGGATTACAGTTCCACCCGGCGGTTACGCTACTATCCCAGTAGAGTCGCTTGTGGCTGTAGATTTCACATCTCTTAAATTTCGCCATGGTTGTCGCCATAGATTGCAGTACACACGACGGTTACGCTACTATCCCAGTAGAATCGCTCGTGTCTGTAGGCATCACGCCCCTCAAATTTCGCCTGGCATTAGATTGCAGTTTACCCGGCGGTTACGCCACTATCCCAGTGGAATCGCTCGTAACTGTGGGCATCTCGCCCCTCAAATTACGCTAATCATCAATCAATCTAATCTCATCGCGATGATCTATCGCAAAGGATTTCCGATTCAAATAGTCACTCTGACTAAAATTCTACGTAGCTACGAATTTCAAATGGACACTCATCGGGAGTTCCAATACCTTCTCCAATAATAAATGGAAGGTACTTTTCCACATCCTCAGTTTAGAAAACATAATATCATATATGTAGTACTTTCATTTCACATTTCGTACATATAACATCTATGTAAACATACATAAGATTTCCATAACAATGTCTTTCTAAACTAACGGTTTCAAATTTACCGCATTCATATATATAAGTTCTAAAAACTTACATATCTCATATTCATAACAAAATAGAGGATTTCAAAATTTTCCTCTAAGTCGATTTGGAAATTTAAGGTTATCTCAAACCTAATTCATATTCATAATTCCATTTATTATCGACTTTCACATTCGATTTGAATTACACGTTACATCGTCAATTCTCAACACAGAATTGATGTCTATCGATATATAACCTCTGAGCTCGTACGTCTCAGAGAAGGGTGTTAAGCTAAGAGAATAAATTCTCCGCCACCAACAGATATATATTTAATAGAGATCAATTGCTATGTCATCAATTCACAATGTTAGACATACAATCCAAATCATCATCTGAAATTCAAAGCTCAACTTATATTGTCTTTGATGTCGAAGTTAAACTCAATTTTAACTCAACGATTCAATCTTTTTGAAAAATTTCAAATTGAACTAATTGTTCAAATTCTCATTTAACTTTTCAACTTCGACCTCAAAAATGAATTTCAAATCATTTATCCCTTACGGAATATATTCACAACATTTCATATTTGGAAAAACATTTCCATACTTATTTAAAAATAAGTAATTCACAAATCCATTTATTTTCAACATTTGAAAATATTCGATATACTTAAATCAAAATTAAGTATATATTTCATCTTTAAGGAAATCATTCTCTTTCACACATTTTTTTATTTGAGTCAAAACGAATGTTACGTAAAACATCGTTACGACAACTCAAAATCACTAGTATAGGGATTCGAAATTTAGATAGATGTATAAATCCCAATACTATACAAAACATTTCCTTTCGGAAATCATTTACTATAACAACAGTGTTATAGTCCATCATTTCCTTATATTCGAAAACGTCTATTTCAACAATGAATGTTGAAATCTATGGTTTCGATATTCAATGCCTTGAAAACATCTTTTAAAACAATTACTTCGTTTTAAAATATCACATTCCTAAACATGTCCATTTAATTCAATAATATATTCACGGTCCAAAATTGTGAATATACATCTTTTAACAAGCTATAAGAATTTACTTATCAAAATAAGTCAGTTTCGAATTTATAAACAACGTTTATAAATTCTATTCCTACTCATAAAGACTTCAATTCATTAAAATTGCTTTATTAACCCATTCCTTTATAACCCAATTTTATATCAGAATTTTAATTTACAAGTAAATTACTTATAAATTCTTTTATTTCGCAACTTCGATTCATTTTATAACTTCACATTATAAAACTTTTAATTCTGAAACTTTTCATCCACTTATGAAATCCATTAAATATTTCACTTTTAACACTTATACAATTTCATTTTAAAATTCCAATATAATATCAATCTTTTCAAATCTTCAATATAAACCGGTTATAATAATTCAAAAATTCCAATTTAAACTATTATATAAATTTATCACTTTTCCATTTCCCAAAATAATCTACTAGTTCTTTAATAAATCATTCATCGAATTGATTTCCAATTTAATCGCATTTGATTCATTCACATTGGATTTTTACTAACATTCATTCATATCCAATTAGTTCACATTCACTAATTTATATTCAAGTTAGTTTGCTTCAATTCAAATCAAATTTGGTTCTATTTAGATTTACTTATCTTTCAATTTGAATTCAATTACTCAGCTTCCAAATTCCATTAATACAATTTCATCAACACTTAATGAATTTCTATACGATCAACTGGCAACCAATGCACATTCAACTTAACCAAATTTATTCACTTTGCTTACATTCAATGTGGTTTAACACACTTAGTTTCAATCGGTTTACATTCTAATTCAGATTGAATTTTTATACTCACCATATTCACAAATTCACTTTTACAATTAAAGTTGAATTTCCTTTCTATAATTCAAATTCATATTCATTACATCACTTTATCAATTCATTTTGATATCAAATTCAATTTGATTCAATATTACTTAAGCCATGTTTCATTTCATCTTCACTTGCATTTATTTTCACCATACAACTTAAGTTCGGCTCAAATTTATTTGAAATACTATTTTATTTAACTTTACTAAAGTCAAATTCATATCACATTTCAAAATTCAGATTTTGTTTACTTAACAAAACTGTTTAACCATTTTAACAACAGGTTTTACTTAAATTTTCTCATTTTATAAGTTAAACAACTTATTTAAATTTAAACTTCCCAATTCATATCATATAATCACTTATCTTTCATGTTTAAATTTTCATCTCAATAATTTATCAAATCAAGTTCAATTTATTTAACTTCCCTTTAGTTAAATTTCAAATCGTATATTTATTAACACTAATTCAATTCAATTTAACTTTTCTTTTAGTTAAATTTCAAATCCATATATTTATTAATGCCAACTCACTTCAATTTAACTTTTCTTAAGTTAAAAATCTTTATTTCATATTCAATATTCACTTTACTTATATAAGATCTATTCCAAATTCATTCATCTTATATTTTCTAAAACAATTTTATACTTCTTTGGATTTGAAAAACATTCTCTTTAAAGTGTTTCTAGTAACTATTCATATTAAACATCATAAACTAAGCTTTGTGTAAACCAAAGCTCTGATACCACCTTGTAACATTCCCCCTTTTGACCGTCTCCAGTCGGTAATTAAACCAACTCGAAACGTTCAAAAAGACGAATTGTTATTTAGTTTATAACGTTTAAACAGAATCAGCCACAGAAACACAGAATAAAACAATGAATTAAAACAAATGAGAATTTATTTCATTACTATAAATCTTTTTATATACATCAGAGTTTATACAATTTTAATACAGATACAGCGGAATATCTTAAAATACAATTTTCTTCAGAAAACTAAAGTGATTCTTTACTCTCTCTCTAACTTCGCTGCTCGAAAATCTTCAAGCTGTAAATATACTCGGTCTGACCCGAGTATTATATTCAAAAGAAAATAATACACAGGTCAGTCTAATTCAAACCAGTTTATTAGTGCATATAAGCAGTAATAATTTAAATAGACGACAGTCACAATAATTCCTGTCTATCCGACTCTTTAAACAAAGAAACCGGATAACGAAAATTTTAACACTAAACAGTGTTAAACAATAAATCAGCAGATTTAAATCATCAACAGAGATAAATAAACGATTTATCAATCGACTAAATCAATTTAAAACAATTGAAATTGTCACTTTAAAATCACCGAAGATTTGATTGGCTGCCGTACACGCACGCGTGTACGACCTCGCCAATACGGCATAAAAATCAATGCATCACGACGCAAAGAAATATCAATTCAAAACTGTCGATTTCGTGGTGGCTGCAGTGCACACGTGTGCATTCGTACCCGTGTGCACTGCCCCGCCAACTCGTGTGCAAAACAAGATGCACAGCTAACAAATCAAAACAAGGTCAAGGCAATACAACAGAGGTGTAACCAGACTGAGCAAACAGAGGACAATGAATGCAGACTGGACAACATTGTATACCAAGGCCACATGAAACCCAACTATCGAGTTCAACTGAACCATAATAACATGAAGAACATCAATCCAACAGCAATACTGCACAATACCAAGCTACAAAATGCCAACAGTGATATGGATAGATGCAGACCACTAAATGATAAATAAGCAAGTCAGGTGCAGAACAATGGGAACACAAATGAATGCAATTAATGATCAACTGCCTCAGACAACAACTATACAACTGATGGTCAAAACTGAATGCTACAGCTCAATTGCAAGGACAGACAACTACAATAAATGAACAAAGTCTACACTGGACAACCACACAATTATACCAAATGAACATGAACCAATGCTACTAGAATAAAGAAGACCAACATATCAAAGAAAAACTGCAATGCAACATCACAGTGACCAAGCCAACAAATTCAAGTGCAAATAACTAAATGCACTTGCAACTGGAATATGGAAGAATGCAAACCCAAGTCAACATGAATCACTTGAGAATCAAAGACCCCAACATGTACAAGTAAACTAAACAGGTTCAAATGATTCAAGTGAAGATGCAGTGAGGTCTGTACATGGATAAACAACATGAAGTACTGAAATTACAAATAGCAGTATAACTGGAACCAAACTCAAGATTTCAGAATGCAGTGGCCATACACCTGTATACATACAAGAATGTATGTATACAAATGATCAGCCATCAAAGTGCAGTGAACAACAAAATGCATTTTGAAATAGGCAATGGCAATCTCACCTTAAAGTATATAGGTGCAGACTAATTACATGAATGAGCAGACCCCAAATGTTGTCGATATATACAACTACAAAGTATAGATGAAATAGAATGAATCAAAACAGCTAACTCACATGACAACTACCAACAACAAAGAAATCGACTACAAGATGAAGCCAAACCAATATGCAGACCAACTTGAAACAACTAAGATGAAAATATCATCATGGATACAGATTACAGTGACAGTGACAATATCAAGATGCAAACTTTCAATGAATATCAAAACCCGATGTAACAACATCATTTTCAAAAATGACCAAATCAAGATATATGAACTCGAGCCAGTCTAGCCACCACAAGCAGTGTCATTGCTAGTGCAACAGGAATAAATGTAACAACAATGGATGCAACATCAAACCAGAGAATATCTACTAAGGGATGCAGACCTAGGCTACACAGATAAATTAATGGCAGAGCTAACATGTGAGACAAGCAATGGCAAAGTAAAGAAAAAGTTAAAATAGAAAATATCACAACACCAAGTCAAGCCATAGTCCACCTATGAACAAAGCCACTACAGGAATAAAGACAGTGGCCGAAGCCAAAATTTCGAAATCAAAAATGGGTGAGGTGAAAGTAAAAATCATCAGAAGAAATCAAGGTAGTATCTGTATTTTTATTTTTATTTTTGACAAGGTCAGAGATAAATCAAAAATCAAGTCAAGATTCAAAACCGAGATCTCCCAAAACCAAGTCAATGCCAAGATGAAAACGATTCTAAGTAAATTTCTTTCTTTTTTTTTCAAAGACAACTGAAACATGCACAAAGCTGAAGCCAAGACAAACGAAAAAGTCGAGTCAAAATCCCTAATTAACATCGGTAAAATCAAGACAGGTCGAAAACCACTGAAACAAAGTAAGCAACAGATTTAACTAAGTCGAAGAAGATGTGAGTAATAGAAATTACTCACCTTAGATTCGAAGTCAGATGGAGTTGGCGCGAGCAAGAAGAAGACGAACGATCGATCGAAGCCGAAGCTCCAAATTCGCCAGCGAATCGAAAAAATAGCCGAAGCCCTAAGTTTTTGTCGCCATTTTTTTTTCTTCGTCTGTTTTAGGTTTACGAATGAAAAGGGGAGGGGATGTCGTTTTATCAGAGAAAAGGGGTAGAACGTGGATCGTGGGTAGGTATGGGTTAGGGTATGGTGAAAGTATGGCCGGTGTGTTATTTATTTATTCTTTTCTTTTTTTTTCTTTTTTTAAATAGTTTATATTATAGATATTTTCTTTGATTTGTTTTGTTTAATTATGTTGTTAAAATTTAAACTATGTGTGTATATTCATTCGTACAAATAAAAATTTAAATAAAAGAATTCTAATCGATTTAAAAATTCTAACTGAAATTTAACAGCCATTTTTACATTGCCAATTGACGAAGATTTTATCGTTATAAAAATTCCAACAACAACAGAAATTTAACTGTCCACTTAAATCATTTACTGATGATTATAATTTTGGGCAAAACCCCGGTTGTTACAGAAATTCAATTTGAATTCGATTTAATTTTCTATGCGTTTATACGTCGTACATTCACAAAACAATTCTGATAAATACGAAAATTGAAAATCCAGTAATAATTCAATATTACGGACCCAATGAAACTCGTTTCGTCAACTTCCGAGACTGTGCCTCGGAAGGCTAATTTTAAATTCAATTCAAACGATACAATTTCAAAATTGAACAAATCGCTTTCAAATTCAATTCTGAAGCTTCTATTACCTTCAGCATTATCAATATGAATTTTCCAAGCCTTTAAATTATTTTTAACCGGCTTAAAATCGAAGATTCAAATTTTATTCAACTTTCAATATATTAAATTCAAAAATTTAATCGCCAATTCCTTCTGATAATTTGAAATTCAAGTCAAATCATCGTTCAAATATTTAAAATTAATTAAATATTTTCAATTCAAATTGTTCAAAATTCAGGGTCGTTACATTAAACCCAAGGTAATGACTAACGTGCAGATTTGCACGGAAAGAGAAACTACAAAGAACAATCTCAATATTCTCACACAATAAGCTAAATATTGAGGATCCCCTCAATAGGATTCGCGATCCTCAAAGAAGTACTAAGATAAGAATTATCCAACGGTATCAACAAGCTCCTTCGGTACGAATTAGTATCAAGCACCCGTATCGAAGAGAACTAGAATATAATAATCACGATAAGAATTCTTCACAGGATAATATATCATCAATTTAATTGTAGAATACTACGAAATTAAAATACATTCCTAGACGTATTCCCAACTTATACCTACCCTAAGGGACTCAAAACGGTTAAGGACACGATGATTAAGGGAAATGTAACACTTATACTATACTTTGATGTACCGTAACATACATTCCGTTCTGTGTTTATCATATTTGTTCTGCTCTCAGCTCTGATACCAACCTGTGACACCCCACCCCGAGACCCACATTAACAAAGAGTATTACTGGGTAATACTGTCTGCTAATGTGGAGAATAGAGCTGGTTAGGAGCAACCATCTATAGATTTGTCTTAAACATCTATTAAATACGTCGATTAATGCTCCAAATTTTTTTCCTATCTCAAGTGGATCGACATATTCAATAAATGCTTAATACAAAACTATAGTGGCTAATGGATCTATCAGGACAAAATACAACAACAGAATGCACAACACATTACAGAACAACAGACAACATATATATACATATACACTGATACATCCAGGTACGATACAAAATGATACATCATAAGTGATACGAAGACCACGCTATATACAACGAGTCAAAACAATATACACATATCAGAGTCAAACAAAAAGGTTATAAGCTACACAAAAAGGGATAAGCTGATATCCAAGTAAAAGCATCAAAGCAAGTCCAAAAGTAGGTATCTAACCTGAAACAACTCGGTCTGACCCGAGTATAAAATACACGGGTTAGTCTAGCTAAAACAATCAGTTTAGTAAGGATACATGATAATATGATGCATAAGGTAAACGGTAGGGTATCTTCTCGAATGAGAAGAAACAATAGTAAGAGCATGCCACTACTTCAAATAAGGTAATTTCACTAAGTGTATGTCCTCGAAATAGGTAAACTCACCAAATAACACTAAGTATAATAAATGCCTCATATCATCGGTGAAATCCCAAAAGCCACTAAAATGGTTTCTATGAACCATATCTCCAAAATAGGAGAATCCTAAATCTCAAACTAAACTCACCATAAATGGCAATCACAAAAATATTCTCTAAATAGAGAAGTCTCAAAACACAAAATACGCCAAGAATGGCAATCTCATATATCTCCAAATAGGAGAGTATAAATCTCAAATAAACGCCAAATGTTGGCAAAACCAAATCTCTAATATAGAACTCGATAAGAAGTTCAATTTCCAAAGATGTAATCGCCATATATAATATCTCGAACGGCTCAAATGGCCAATAATGTAAAAAGGCGATACACTTGGAAAATCACAAAGAAATCATCTCAAAGATATAGCACGTGCTTATGGCCGAAGCCCGCCAAGTACCGTTCTCTCAAAATAAAGCGCCACGTCCCTTAGACAAACATCCCGAAAGACAACATCTCGAAGGACCAATAAATACGTCTCTTAGACAAACATCCCGAAGGACAAATACGTCTCAATGGATAAATACGTCTCTTAGACAAACATCTCGAAGGACAAATGACCCGAAGGTCTAGTACTGGCAAATATGTCTCTTAGATAAATCAAATGTGTCACAAACTCTTAGATAGGAACCCGAAAAATGTTAACGTGCGTCCCATACCACACGTTCGCACTTAACGGTTTATTAACCGCTGGCCAATGGCACACCAGAAAGCAGTAAAAATATTTGCCTCATCTCATCGGCAAATATGACCCGAAGGTCAAAACGATCAAACAGACAAGTCAGGAATTAACGGAAAAGATAAACGCACGTGTCCCATACCACGTGTTTTACCCAATCATTTAATTCTCCTTCTCATTTGCTCGAATAGTGCAAAAACGTGTATTTTATATAGAAAATAGTTTGTTTGTGAAAACAAGCTTTTAAAACAATTTTTCGAAATCGTTTTTGGAAAACAAACTTTAAAATTCCCTTATTATAGAGAATATATAGATTTTATAGCTTCAAAATAATTTATAAATATCATATAATATTTATTCCAAAAAGCCATATTATTTTAAAAATCATTTCAAAATTATTTAGAAAAACCCGTGCCCGAAATCAAGGAAAATCACCGAAATTTTTCAAAAACCGACATTCGAAATCATCTCAAAAAAGATTTGATTTGAATCCAAATTCACTATAATTTTGGCTCGCCTATTGCTAGGCTTCATGGCCATTAAAACAATAAAAAACTTCCCAAAATCAAGTAGCAAAGGAGGAGAAACAAGCTGGAAACAACAGGCAGAACACAAAAAAGCAAGCACAGGCTCCCCTAGGTCGACCGTATAGTCGACCTATGTGACCTTATGGTCGACCCTAGGTCGACCTACATTTCTCTGGGTCGACTTAGGTTACGTGAACTTGTGCAGGGTGTTTCCAGGCTTCAAACTGATTTTCAAGTGATGTTTTCAAGTAGCAAATAAATGAATTAAGCTATGAAAAATTGCATGCATGAACTACAACATCTAAACTACAATCCAGAACAATTCCGGCAGCATTTCAACATAGGAACAAGGAGATAATTCACTCAAAGAAGCAACTCAAACAAGAAATATACTGTAAACTTGAAAATGAATAGGAACGTTTACTATAAACAATTTTTCACAGTTTTTTCAGCAGGTAGAGCTTTGTTTAGCTAGAAGATGTGAGTTTAACACGCACCTTTGCAAATTGAAGATCAAACTTGGATAAAACCGGAGAAAGCAGAGAGCTTTTGGCCAAATCTAGCTTCAGGAACCATAATCTGACAGTATACAGGCATGCAGCAACAAAAACTCAATATACAGACAATCAACCATTCCAGAATCAGAATTTGATGGAGATAGCTTTGGTTTTAGAGTGATTACCTAAGTTTATTAGCTTCAATTTGATTAATTTCAACAAATAAGTGGAGAAATTGGGAATTTAGCTATTAGGTTAAAAGAGGAAAAGTTTCTCTCTGGTTTTCTTTTGTTTTGTTTTTACAGTAAGAAGAAAATGAATGTATTACATATGAGAAGGAAGAAACATCTCTTTACTTTTCTGGTTAAGTTTGGCAAATGGGCTTAGACCCAACAACAAAATAAATAGTTAATTCTAATTATCCCAAAATGAACTAAACACTAATATACTTATATTTACAGCATATATACACAAGATTTCAACACAGTAAAATTATACAATCATATTTTCAAGTTTAACAAACATTTTATCAACAAATCAAAAGATAATTTGGCCTTAAAATATTTTTCATTATTAAAAACTCTTATTTTTAATTAAATACCTAACTTACACTATAATTTACACAAAACTCTATTTTTGACACCAAGAATTATACAAAAATTATTTCCTTGTATAATTAAATACAATAAACCACTATAACATCATTTTTACTTCCCAAAATTATTTTTAAACAAAACTCCACCTTTTGGTTTATATAATACAACATATTCAAATACAATACTTCATAAAAATCACACTTGGCAATAATTACAAAAATTATTGCATTTCACTAAATTAAAACCATAAATGTTTATTTTTTAACATAAAAAACAAAATAAAGTTTATAAAACTTTATTTCAGCATTTTACATTTTAAATCCATTATTTATTTAAAATAAACAATTTTAAATCTCCAATTTAATTTATTTCTCAATATTAAACTATAACCTTCATTATAATTTAATATATAAGTAATCACCAAAACCAGGGTTGTTACAATGTACTTTTGAAAGCAATGGACCGAATCACCCTAGATGTATTAAAAGGGATGCATTCACAGATTTAGTAGATTGAATATCATTAGATATTAAATGGTATGTTTCTACTTAATAGCTAAAAAGGCTTATACTAAAAAGCCTATGAAAACATAAACTGTGAAATGTACTTCAATGGAAACCATTTACCCTGCCAAATTTGTGGGTGATTGATCCCTTAACAAGTATGCACAGTAATGGTAAAGCAATGGTTATCGAGATAAGCAACTTGACCAACATGTTAGACAAACACATAGTAGTTAGTAACCCTTGCCAGGTATGAAAAATATATTTACCCATTTATGAGGAGTATATGTGTGATCATGCAAGTGTTTATACATGTTATAAATAATATAAGCATAAATAAATACCGAAAGCAGCTACAAATAAAGATCAAAAAATTATCAGCTTCATCCCGCAAAAACAGAACCATCGCACGTTTCACAGGTTCAATAATCAAGACAGAATAAAATATTTTCTTATACCCATATAAAGTCAGGCCCAAGAATTTCAAGCTTGAATCCTTACATAACTAGAATAATAAGAGTTCGTAGTCAAAATATGTAAAATTCAAAGGTAGGCTCCTCTTCACTTCACTACTAACGACCCTTCTTTTTTGGAGGCTTTAAATCGGATAGCCCTGAACCTTTTTCATTTTTGTTGGCATTGGATTGAGCAGAGAGTTGCATCCTTTCATGTTGTTTATTCATTAGCCCATGGTCCTCAATGATCTCAATCTTAACCTTTGGCAGGGCTTCTAAACGCTTTTCCTTTAAATTAACTCTACGGGCATCTCTAGAATTAATGTCCTCATTAGATATGTCTTTATAGCCAGTATTCTCAGGATTAAGATCTTTGTCTAAGGCAACGCTTCTCAGGTGGGTCCTTAGTCTACATGGGCTCGGAGGGGTCAGGGGCATAATAGCCAACTCAAAAGTAGCAACAATGGCCCCTGCATGATTTACCATAGTGGTTCCACCTATAGGAAAGTAAATAGGTGAAATCAAATCTTCCTAACAGAGAGCACATCTCGAGGGCGGTAGCATACGAACTAAATAGCATAATCTTACTTTCCTTTGGAGCTTTTGAATTAGTAGGAGTGGTGACAAGAGAACTCTTTTCATTAGCCGAAGCCGATACGAGAACACTAGAGGGGTACATCGTGCATCAATGCATATACAATCGACTGAGAGGAAGTTCGGTCAAGAGGTATAGCAGAAGAAGTGTGATGACCACCCTACACCTCCAGTACTGAATATACCTATAGTATGCGCTGTGGAGGTACCCAACTGATGTAAAGCGATAGTCAAGGGTGTAAAGTAACGAAAATCCAAATAAATAACCTATAGAATATCTCACAACACATAGAAAAAATACATTCATAACATAGATGTAAAACAGGCCCAACAGTAATATAATCAAATGGACCATAAATAAGAAAATCAAAGTGCAGCAGGTTCACAAATTATACAAAACCAAAATAAAAGATTTTGTACATCCCAAATAAAAATTATAACGATCTCTAAAGTGATACTAGTACTGATATAGCTTCACAGTAATGCATAGCAAAATAAGCGATAGTAAGCTCTAAAGTATAGATATATGAAAGCGTAGACTCCTGCTCGTACTTCGTACAACTGCATGTGGTATCCAGACTTGTTATCCCTAATCTACTCATTTAAGAGTACTCGAGATAATAAGAAGCAAAGCATAAAATCTTTGGTCAGACAATGGTTGGTGTGAGCGATGCATCATCTCAAAAATATTATAAAATTCGTATATAGTAATAAGGACATAGGGAATGTAGAATCATACTTAACATGTCCATACATCCAAAGAGTTAGCATGTAACAGTCGATATATGCTAATCTACTATAATCATCATATGAGGGTAATACAATCGAAGTACAATATCTAGTGTCTAGGTATACAGTCGAATATACCTATATTGAAAATACTATAATCATCATATGAGTGTACCACAATCGAAGTACAATAGCAAACCATGGACTCGATCAAATCCTAACTTCTTTGATGCTTGAATCCATGTAACTTCGTAAAGCTAGTAACAAAACTCATAATCGCAAGGGTAATCTACCATCGTAGAGATCTGGATATGATCACAAATCCAAGTGCGCATCCCCATATACCCCTTCTTTATGAGCACACTAGAAACCTCAGAGTTGTCAATGATCCCTTTACATGCGTCTCCATAATGGAACTCAACCGTCATTCCATCCCGGCTATCCCCACAGTAGAACATAGTTGCAAATTTTACTCAAAAACCCTCATCGTTGAATTTGTCCTTTTAGATCACCGTCATAAGTCCCATCATTGAGTCATCATCATCGGAATGCCTCTAAACACCAATCGTAAGCCGTAGAGCCATCGTACCAAAGTTTCAAAGTCATCATGCCGAAGTGCCACATCATCACTTCATTAGTTGCCATATGAACCCCAAAGTCGCCTTGAGTCATCTCGGAGTCGTTCGCCTTCACCCTAAGAACAAAATCCCAAAGTCCATATTCTACTCGGGTCACTTTATGGCCAAACCCGAAGTTGCCCCTTTGAAAACCCAAAGCGACAACAACCCCGTCCAAAAACAATCCAACACTCACCACTCCATTTTCTTGCCTAGAAATTCGTCGGTCTAGTCCCGAAGTTACACCCTCCACGTCTCGAACCCAAACTCGAAGCACCCCAAACAAGGTTTCCTAACCGAACCCGAAGACAACACCACTAGAAAACATTTGATATCCAACCTTCTCCAATGCTGACCTAGAGCAACCCCCGAACAAACTATCCTCGGACCTGAAGAACACTTGTAACAACTCACCATGCACGATGTCTCGACCCATGTCTTAAAGTGGAACTGGCATCGTGAACCTCGCAAACAGCAGATTGTTTTAAAATAAATTATAAAACAGATCACAAAGTTATCTATAATATTCTACACTTTTTGAAACTCGCAGCGGAAGGAATAAAATGTAATAGTAATCAATAATACAATCCCAAAAAAATATAACAATACGTAATCAAATAAATTATTGCTACAACATCTCTCTATAGACTAGAAATGGAAGTAATATAATGTCCAGGGATAAATGAAATAAAAATAGTATATAGCTAATGAATGAATATGCATCTCCATTACATATCATGCTTCCAAGTCACCACTAGCCCTCCCTATCAACCTATCAAGTATAATTAAAAAGAAGAAAATGATAGAGGAGGAAGGGGGTCAAACATATGTCTAGTGAGTGTAATGCATCATATAAGTGTATAATATAAATAAGCTCGTATAACAACACTTATGCTAGAAAACGATACTATAACCTGTGTACCTGCACCCAACAAGTAAGCTAAATGCAATATAATACTATAGCGATATCATATGCTATGGTCCCACTACAATCTAGCTTATACCTAATCACATGCTTACGCTTTGACCCCAAAGTCTCAACCTACTATTGTCAAATCGTATATTAAGGGTATAACACCCTTAAATTAATGATAATCAATAAATAATTAATAAGGCTTCAAAATGGAATTTGAGAAAATGTCAGAATTTGGCCATGAAACTTACACCATTGTGTTTGTAGCGATTTTATAGCAACTTTCATATTAAGAGTTTTGCGATCGGAATTCAAGCGAAGAGTATCGGTATTTGAAGTTTTTGAAGCGAAAATAATTAAAAATGAAAATAAGAAATAAATAATAACAAATGTGAGACCTCATCGATCGGCCCCCTCCTTGAGCCAGTCGACCACCTATAAGGGAGCTATCGACCGGTCATATAGTGGCGGCTAGGATTTGAACATTGGTCAAACAACCTAGATTTAATTATTTTAATTTAACGGATACGATTGATTCGAGTGCCTATAAATACAGGCCTAACCCCTCACTTCTCTTCTCATATTTTCTAATCAAAACAACGAAGCTCTGCCATTTTCTCTTCTCCAATATCTTTATTAATTATAAAATATTATATTATATGTATATATAATCGGAGAAGGGCAGAAAATAAAAGAGAAGAAAAGAAGGAGCAAATCAATATTGCAAAAAAAGTAAATTTCATTATTTTAAATTTATATTCTCCTTAACCCCAAATCTCTTCTTAGATATATAATTCCAATATATGTATATACCTTGTTATACATATTCTTTTAGATTAGAATGGAAAAGGAGTCAAGTAAAAATATGAATTCGAATTTGGGAGATTTGAAAAACTACAAAGGTGAGTGAGAAATTATATAATATATTTATAACATTGAAATTTATACCATTGAATTTTGTTTAATTAGTATGCCTATGTTAGATTGTTTGAGTTGTAGGCTTAAGAACATATTTAGTTGAAACCCTGCCAACATACTCCGTAGTTTATGAAATAGGAATAGTATCTACAACTTAATTTAGAAATTTGAAATCAGTGCCTAATATTTATTATTGTATAATGTTTGTAAGTTCATTTTAGATTTATTGGGTTGTAAATTAGGTTGCCCTAATTGAATTGGAATGTGATTTTTTATGTTTTAATTTATTAGGAGCGGTGTACAATTCAGTTGTATCTATTTTCGTGTAATCTCCATGACTTATCCAATTCCATAAAATTTGTGAAAAGTACATGTTGAAATAATAAGGAATATACTAAAAATAAAAGAGATGTGTAAAGTACAAAGATTCTTCTTTGTAGTTTACATGGTCTATTTTAATAAAAGAAGATAATTCCTTGTAATTTCAAATGGAATCAGTTTAATTTTTAGGTAATTTATAGGAAGTTATATAGGTAATCCTTTTTGAGAGGATAGCTCTAACAAATTAAAATGTATAAATTTACGTTCTTCAAAGAATGTACATGTAACTGTATGTTCTAGAATTACTAAGTATGAGAATTATTGTGTTAGGAATAGGAATACGTATATTTATATATGTGTATAACCATGCCTTTCGAGTAGTACATAAATATTTATAGTGTAATTAGCAATACACTCATGTATTCGTATTAGTTACAATTAGGACGACTAATTATTAATAATGTATCAATTGTAGGACTAGGAGGTTGAAAAGGAAGGAATGGTAATTCAAAAATTTATAGGAAATAACTACAAATTTAATAGGCAATAAATTTATAGTTAATAGGGAGTTAAAGAAATTAAATAATGACTAATTACAGAATTTAATATGGCATTCATGAGGAAATTGAATAGGCATAAAACTTAATTTTGAAACAGTAAATAAATGTCATTAGAGATTGTCCAATTTTGATATAATAACCATTTATTATGGGCAATTGACATTTATTAGATATAAGAAGGAAATGAGGAATATAGGGAATGAGTACACAAAATAGGAATAATTACGCAGCGAACAAGTAAGTGTTAATACTATTAAATATATACGTAGAAGGTAATATACTTTTCATAGTAGGAAATTATATAGCCTTAATTATATGTTTAAAATGAGCATGAATTAGTGACCTAGCCTAACATTTAGGCTTAGGATGATTGGTTTGGTTTAGTGGGATGGGATGTGAGGTTGGTAGAATTACACAATAGAAGTCCGCCCTTTACTTAGAGGCTACTAGCACTTGTGTATACTTACTATCGACGTAAGACATCTCCAACCATAGGACCCGTGGGGAAGGGATATATGTTTGCATGTAAATAGGGGAAAATATACCAAGGGTTTGCTCGGATTTGAAGTAATAAATGCCTCAGTATCTTTAGGAATGTCAAGGGGTTTATTTTTGGGTTGAGTTATTAAATGTCCATTGGATCAATCTCCTTCTTATATAGAAGTCTTAAATAACCTACGACAGTACCTAATAGGGAAATGAGGTCTACTTTATTTCTATCAAGAGGTATTAAGTAACTAGGATGGGTAGTTTTCCTTGACTTACATTAGTTTAGTTCTTATCCACATATTTTCTGACTATTATGGAAACAATGGAAGACAGTGTTATTATAAATATGCATATCAAGCACCTAGAGAAAGTATATCGAGATTATAAATGCATGATAAGTTGATAAATTATGATCATACATTGAACTTCCAAATCAATAACAAAGCAAGCATCTAACATGGATTCATCAAGCCATGGGGGATGCCGAACACATAAAGCAAGGGAAATATCAAGCTTCGACATTGTTACTACAAATAAAGGTATCAAACACCAAAGAAGAACACATCAAAATTCAAGATGTTGAGTGTGAAAAAAAGAGCAATCAAGCATTCAATAAGGGTATTGAAATTCAAGCAACCTCAAGGGATCTCAAACCTCTATAATAAAAGGTGTTGAATGCTTAAGATGGGATGGTAAGTCTCTAAAGGTATCAAATTCCAAGTAGTTAGCAAGTCCAGAAGGTATTGAACATGAGCATAGAAAGAAAGTTATCTAACCTTAACAATCGAAAAGATATCACATTAAGGTATTGAATCTCTAAGGATGCCAAGCTACAAGTGTTATCGAACTTGAATTAAGGAAGATGAGGTATCGAGCTTCAATTACTATAGAAGTTGTCAAGCATGTAAGGAGGAAGAGATATCATGTCCCAAATAATTTCTAAAGATACTGAGCATATAACAAGCCCAAAGTGGTGTCGAATATCAATTGTTACCAAGATATTATGGTACAAAGGATATCAAACCTGAAGACAATAGGCGGGAGTTGTTGAACTACGACATAAAGTGCTAATAGAATAAATAATAAAGAGGGGTGCCTCATCATTAAGAGATATCGAATAGATAATCACAAAGAGGATATATCAGGACTGTATGAAACAATTAATAGATATCGAGCATTTACAACTATGACTACTGTAAAGCATCCACAAATAACAAGTGGTCTCAAGCTTTACAAGTAACAAAGGATGTCGAACTTCAAATGACATAAAGAATATAGAATGTCTACAGTTATGAAGGATGTCATATATCATTAGTACAAAGAAGGATTTTTAATATCATCAATATAAAGAGGGATGTCGAATATCATAAATATAAAGAAGGATGTCGAATATCATCAATATAAAAAGGGATGTCGAATATAATCAATATAAAGAGGGATGTCGAATGTCATCAATATGAAGAAGGATGCCGAATGTCATTGGTACAATAAAGGATGTCGAATATAGCAATTCACACAACATATCGTAGGACACGTGGTAGCCATACCGCATGTTGTCACCCCTATAAATATGGATCCTATGGCTACATGTGAGACGCGAATCTTTTTTTCCCGACTTCTTAAAATACAATGTTGTAAACCCTAAATTGATTTGGGGATTTTTTGATATAATTGTAACTATTTGCACATAGAACTTGGATAATAAACTTTGCATAGCATTACGCCTTCGACTTATGTATCTTTGACTGTTATTAGAATGAATGTTCATATAACTTATCTTTAGATCTGGGCTTGGACTTGCGCATTGACTATCGAACAAGGCCATTTAAACCCTTGCATAAATAAAAGATTACATTGCATAGTGACTATTATGCCTATTGACACATGAACGGAGTATCGTACTATATGCAAATTGCCTATTTGATCCATTAAACAAATTATGGATTATTGCACAATTGTGTGACTTTCCTATTCTACGGTTGAACATAGGATATGAACTTTTGAATAGTCCCATGGCTAAATTAAAGCCCATGGTTATTATAGGACCATTTTAAATAATACTATCTTACATAGCATCTCGAGTGTTTAATCAATTTTTGTTTAAACATTTTAGTGCTAGAAGGAGGGGTCGAACCTCCGGTCCATTATTTCCTTACTAAGAAACTAATTATATAAAGTTTTTTTGTAGGAAAATGGTAAGAGCTAATAAAAGTCAATGTTCCGAATGAAAAGGTTGTGCGATGAACAAACTTGGAGGAAAATATCACTTCAAACTTCAATTTAGACAATATGGAACCTAGGCAGCCTTCGACACCAATGAGCCAAAAATCAGCAAGGATAAGCTTCAAGATTTAATACAATGACTTACAGTAATGCAGGAACTCCTTGAGAAGGTTCTTTCTCAGAAGTCTTCTAAAACAACAAAGCTTACTGAAGGAGAAGACGTGGAATCTCCAAGGAGGAATCTAGATACTACGCTACTCAAGAGCAAGGATAAGGGTAAAAGCATTTTGGATGTGTAAAGGCTGAAAGAAACTCAAAATAAAGGGCCAAAAGTGTATTCCCTGAACTCGTAGGATAATGGAATTAAGATAAATCATCAAAGAGAAAGCCCAGAAAGGAGAATCAGAAGATCTTTCAAGCAATCGGGCAGCTCAATTTCAGGCAAAGAATACAAGCCCCCTAGAAGGGATTATCATAATTACAAAGCATAGCTAAAAGACATAGCCAATAAAATAGCTAAAGACATACTTGATCCTAAAGGAAAGAGAACCCCTGACCATAAGGTAAATAATAATCCTTGTGAAGCTCCCTTCACAGAAGAAATAATGTCTGTAAGAATTACTTCATACATAAAAATATCATCATTAAAGTATAACAGAACCATTGACCCCAATAACCATCTTTTGGCTTTTGAGAACCAAATGGATTCTCACAATGCTTCTAGAGCAGTATCCTGCAGGCTCTTTCCTACAAATTTTCAAGGAGCAGTTGTCAAACGGTATAGAAAATACCAAGTGAAAACTATTTACTCTTGGAGACAATTTTCTTACGAGTTTTTATAATTCTACATATGCAAAGATCCTAATATTGACTCTAGTGTGTTAGAAAATGTCAAACAAAGACCAAGAGAGTTGCTCAAACAATATTTGAAGAGATTCAACATTGAGGCACCAAATATGTCATCCCGGATCTTGCCATTATCTTGTATCCCACTCAACATTAAAGAGATTAAACAATGGCTTTAGATCTATGTCTAGCATCCCGGAGCTTGCCACCATTTACTCATATATCATGGATAATCGTATTAATTTGTCCTACTCTAGTTATCATCTCATTAGACAGACATGGAATCATATCTCATTTGTTCGGATTATTTATGAAAGCTCCTCCTTCTGGAATGATCGTCCTCACTCTATTAAACATGTATATAATTCCTTAGATTCTTCCACTGGAAACCATGTCTTCCCTTGGCATTCTCGAACATGGTCTTCAAAATCTACGCCTAAGGAAAATTTATTGCTTTGGAAAATTATCAACAACATGAATCATATAATGGATTATCTTTGCTTCAGAGGTCTTCCAGTTATTACCAACTGTGCTCTATGTAATATCGCTCTTGAGAATAATTCCCATCGTTTCTTTGAATGCGGCTATTCTTTTCAAGTTTGGCGTGCTATCCTTTGTTGCTATAACTTGCATTATCCTTCTATGAACTCTAAGATAAAATGGTTTAATATAACTATATGGAAATGTCGTAGATTTGAGAAGTTATTGAGAATTTTAAAAAAATTCATTGCGGTAAAATGGGAGGAAAGGAATAGGAGGTTCTTTAGACTAGATTTTCGATTTGCTGATATTATTATTCGTAGTATTTTGAAGATTTCTTTTTAGTTATCTGGTGGGTTGTTTATTTGCAGATCATTTTGGGCCTTAGTCTGCTTGAAATGATCTGTACATATCCCTTTGTTTTTTTATCCTTTTATATTTGTTTGTAATGGTTAATCTTTTTCTTTATCTTCTCTTTTATTATGATAGCATGTTATCATAATAGTTTTCTTCTTCTTTCATAATCTACCTTGTAGGGGGCCAGTTCTTCCCCGTTAACTCTGCTAAAAAGATTGAGGCACTAAATATAGAAAACATGACCGATAGAGAAAAAATAATAGCAGTGTTCACAGGATTAATTGAACATACCATTTTCTAGAAGGAACTCTACGTCCATGGTTGTAGGGATCTGCAAGATTTTCATTTTCATTCTGATAAGTTTATCTATATGGATGAAATGTACCATGCTAAGAAGAAATCCAAGCCAAATAAGGTGAACGGACCTAAAACCGATCAATGCCATTTTTTGGTCGGGTAATCCAGAATATGATTAGGTATGGATCTTTAAAGGAGTTTGTCAAGGAGGATCAATAACCCTCCAATCATGAAAGGAACAATTAAAGGCCTCCAAGCAATACTGCAAATTTCATAGAGAATGATTCATAACCGGACTTCATTCCTTCAATCAACCGCATAGATGTCATCCATGGGGGTCCCTATCTCGCTTAAAGCGGCAAAGGAGCCAAGAGTAGATACGTGAGGGAAGCAAGAGAAAGAGTTGTTTTTATTCGGGAGGAGCCACCACTCAAAAATCGTAAATATCAGCTTCAAATTCCCAACTTAACAATAACCCCTCAGGAGTTGAGGAGGGACCATTACCCGCATAATGATCCGCTGATGATAACTTCACAAATTGGGCTCTTTGTGGTAACAAAGATCTTAGTGGATACCGAAAGTGCAGTAAATGCCATCATCAAGCACGCTTTCGATCAAATGGGTATTCCAGAGGAGAAGTTGGAACAAAGTTTTGAACTAATCTTTGGATTCAACACTAAAGGGTCTACTCCAATAGGCCAGATTAAGCTCCTGGTGCAGAAGAGAATTCCTCCACATTCTAGGACTTTTGAAACCTTGTTCATAATAATGGACCAACCTTCCTACTACAATGCTTTCTTTGGAAGACCAACCCTAGATGAAGTGGATGCATTTATTTCACCGAAGTATCTAATGGTGAAAATTCCGACTAAGAATGGTTAGGGAACAATAAGGTAGGAGCAATTTAGCTCCTAGGGACTGTATTTTGCTACACTTGAGCAATTTAAAAGACATGGTTTTTCTTGTTATAATTCAGAGAGAAGTGAATTAAGCAAAACTGAAATTGAGAAACCCTTGGATGTTAGTCCTTCAAACTGACTATCCAAGGTAAATAAGAAGACTAGAATAGCTGAAAAGCCTGAAAATATACTGAGAAGATTCAACTCAACCAAGAGAAAAAGAAAATGAAAAAAGGCAAACCAAGTAGACAATGAAATAGATGGTGAAGAAATTGTTACCAAATTTGATTGTAGAAATGAGAGAAAAACAATAAAGTCTGCTAAAGATCTAGAAGAGGTAACCTTAGATTCACTTGATCTAACAAAAACAGTGAAATGGGAAAAGAGTTGGGCAATAAGATCAGAGGAGAACTTATCCAATTTCTCTAGTCAGGCAAGGATGTGTTTGTCAGGACCCACTCAGACATGGATGAAATAGACCCAATGGTCATGAGCCACGCTCTAAATATCGATCCAAATATTGTCCTCATTCGGTAAAAGAAAAGGCAATATGATAAAGTTCGTGCTAATGCATTGAAAGAAGAAATTATAATATTACTTGAGAATGAGTTTACCACGGAAGTGATTTACCCCCAAATGGCTAGCCAATCCCGTGTTAGTTACAAACTCCAATAAAAAATGGAGAATGTGTGTCGGTTATGCCGAACTAAACAAAGCATGTCCTAAGGATTGTTATCCTTTACCCCGAATAGACCAATTGGTGGATGCCACAAGTGGTCATAAGCCCATATCCTTTTTGGATGCATACTCGGGTTATAATCAAATCCCATGTTCAAAGTAGTTGAAGAGCACACGAGTTTTATAACAGATTGGGGAATTTACTGCTACAAAGTTATGCCTTTCGGACCGAAGAATGCAGGGGATACATATCAAGGGTTGGTAAACAGAATGTTTAAAGAACAAATTAGATGAAACATGGAAGTATATGTAGATGGTATACTAGTGAAATCTCAAAAGAAAACCAACCACTTAAAGGATCTCGAAGAAATGTTTGAGGTACTAAGAAAGTATAAAATAAAACTAAATCTACAAAAGTGCTCCTTCAGGATACGATCTGGGAAGTTTCTGGTGTTAATCCTATTTTGTTCGCGACTTAACAAGCTGCGACTTACGACCTAAAAGGCATGCCGACTTAACAAGAGATGACTTAAGGAAGGGGCCGACTTAACAGTTCACAAGTTAAAGAAGTCTCCGACTTAACAGTTCACAAGTTATAGAAGTCTCCGACTCAACAGGTCACGAATTAAGGCAACATACGACCTAAGCTATAGGTTTGACCTAAAAGGAGCCGACTTAAGATAATCTACCACTTAAGAGCTAAGACCGACTTAAATAGGTTACCGAGTTAAGGAAGGCTCCGAGTTAAGGAATGCTCCGACTTAAGGAATGCTCCGGGTTAAGGAATGCTCCGACCTAACAGTGTACGAGTTAAAGTGGTCTGACTCAAAAAGTCTACGACTTAAGGCTGTTGCCAACTTGATGACTAAAGGGATCTCCGACCTACCAGTTTAAGAAGCTAACGATCCACGACTTATACTAACTCGCTCGAACCAAATGCGGCCGACCTACGACTTATTTTAAGTCGCTGCCGACCTATGACTTGTAGATGAACAGCTTGTATTCATGAGTAACTAAAGACAAGAGCTCCTATCTCGTCGCCGACCTAAGACCTACGACTTACTATAAGTCGGTTACGACCTAAGGACTTGGGGAATTTTTCCTATTCAGATTCGACCCTATAAATACCCCCCAAACTCCAACGAGTAGGGGACTTTTGGGCCGATCATTTCTTCAAGCATCGAGACTCTGCTGCACTCCCAACTCATTCGACAAGTGAAGATCTTTCAACACTCAAGGCACTACAACAAGCTTCGTGAAGGACTTCATTCATCCGACATGGATTTAGCAAGATTCGTCACTGAAGTTTGAGCTAGTAGTCGAGATTGTTGTGTGATCAAATTATATTGTGTTTGACGAGTGTTTTGTATCGTTTTGTAACACAATTAAGTAATAAAGACTATAAAGTGGACGTAGGCTCAATTACGGGCCGAACCACTATAAATCTGCTGTTCCTTTACTCTTTTACTGCTATTTTCAGTCTGTATTGTGTTCCCGTACCAACGGGTGGTGCTTTCACGAATCTGTTACACACACCGGGTGTTAGCGTTCATTTTTTAGCGTTAACATTTTGGTGCATCACGGCGACGATACTTTTGACAATCTGAGCGATATCATGATAACCTCTCAGGAGCTCTTTAAAGATGATGTTTCAAAGATGATCTCTCCTGTTGTCGAGGCAACTTCTTCTTTGCGACAAACCACAACGCCTTCTACACAAGCCGTTGCTACTCCCACACCACAGAGTGGTTTGTAATCTGATGCGCGTAGTTTACACGCCACACACACTTAGGATATTTGGCACTTATATGCACTTAGCTTCTTCAATTTGAAGATTTCTAAGATTTGTCTTTCTTCTTCAATTTCAGGTTCTGCAATGGGGCGAAGTGGCTCTTACTTCGCCAAATTCCAGCGTCACGGAAGCCGCGATGCTTTTGACTTTAGGAGTTATCTCAGTGCCCCAAGGGAAACTGATGAGGAAAGGGCTGAGAGAAAAGCTTACGAAAGGCGAGCTTATGAAGAGCGTCGCCGGAGAGAAGATGAACAATACTATGGGAGTAGGGATGAGCGTCACGACTCTTCCCGCAGAAGTGACGATTCTTACAAGAGGAAATCTTACGACGACAAGGGGAAAAGCCACTCTGCCGATGATTCTAGTAAGCGGATCAGACTCGGCGAAAAGGACACGTCTACTATTTCGGAAAAGACTGCCGCTTCTATTCTTCCTGATACCTGTTCCGGTTCTCCCGCACTTAAGAAGTCCGACATCCAGGCAATTATTAATAGGCCTCAGTACCAAGCCAGGGATGGTCCTTCCACATTACAGAGCCGATTTCCAAACTGGTGTCTAAAAGGAGTTCGCTTTGACTTGGACTTAGTCCCTATTGATAAACAAGCCATGCTCAGAAATCTAGATGCTGTCAAGCTTGACATTGAAAGAATGTTTGGATGGTAGAAACTGGTCGATGAACTCCAAAGGGTCAACCGCATGAATCTTGAGGCCATGATGACCATGGAGAACGATAAAGCTGAATGGGAGAAATGTGAAGGTGCACGTTTCCTAAAAAGTGTGAAGTGTTGTGCGAAACTAATAAAAAATAACAAGTAAATATAACTGAAATTGAACTAGTCGACAATCGGTTGGCTATGAAATTTCAGGACTTGTTAGTTGAAATTTAAGTGTAATGTTACTGCAAACAAACCAGCTTTAGTTGGTCAGCTTAACTCAGCTTTGACGCTACACTTGAATTTAATGTTTCACAACATTTTGTTCACACAATTCATTTAAATTAATATTTTCTTTATCAACTAATCTGTCATTCGATGTGGGCAGTCAATGGCAGTATATTTGTCCTTGTTTTCTGTAAATGTTGTGATTAACAGGTTCTTGACTTGCAAGATAAATGTGGCACATAGAAAGTTTCAAACAGTTAAAATCAGGCAGTATGTTCCAGCATTTCAAGTCAAGAAGTTCATGTCAAAAGTATGTTCCAAGTTAAAGAATGCAAGTTTAAATATTTCACCAAGTCTTAACCCATCCACGACCTAAGGGGCAAGCTACGAGTTAAGTTAAGCCATCAATCTATTAAGTCGCACTGCATAAGGAGGTCTCAAGGCAGAATGAAAAAATGGCCAAGTCCTAGGTCGTTGCCGACCTACGACCTACTTTAGGTCATATACGACTTAGGACTTAAGTCGCTAGTTAAAGTCTCGAGATTTCTATTCAGAACGCAAAGGCCTTAAGTCGTTCGTCTTCTCCCCAATACATCAATCCGCTAACTCCTAACCCATTAACCCGCTAGCCTCTCCATCGACAAAAAATCTCATCCTCCTATGCCACTGTATCACCCTGGAATCACCATAAATCCGATGCATTGCCGCTCCGTCACAAACCACGAACCAGTCAAACTAAAGCACTGTAATCCATCACCTTGTTCTCGCAAATTGTTCAAAGCCAGGATGAACCATCTCGAATCCATCGGCAATCGATTGAAACAAGAATTGCAGAGAAACACGGCATAAGGAAAGTGGGTTGAAGATGGAGATGGGATTCATAATTTGGTGATAATCGAGGAATGGATAGCAATCGAATCCACTTACGTGATAAGGAAATAAGGATGATCTGCAACCGGTCGGTTTAAATCGTCTTTGGGAAGCTCGGAACGGCGTCAATGGCTGATTCGAATAGAAGAACAGATGAGGAGGAGGAAGAATGATTCAACTATCTATACGCTGGAAGGTGGGTCGACTTACGCGATGTACGACCTAAGACTTATGTTAAGTCGCTTCCGACCTAACCAAAAAGCAAGTTAAGAAAATCGAAGCATATGACCTACGACCTAGGCATACACTTCGAGGGGCAAATGTTAATCCTCTTTTGTTCGCGACTTAACAAGCTGCGACTTATGACCTAAAAGGCATGCCGACTTAACAAGAGACGACTTAAGGAAGGGGCCGACTTAATAGTTCACAAGTTAAAGAAGTCTCCGACTTAACAGTTCACAAGTTATAGAAGTCTCCGACTCAACAGGTCACGACTTAAGGCAACATACGACCTAAGCTACAGGTCTGACCTAAAAGGAGCCGACTTAAGATAATCTACCACTTAAGAGCTAAGACCGACTTAAATAGGTTACCGAGTTAAGGAAGGCTCCGAGTTAAGGAATGCTCCGACTTAAGGAATGCTCCGGGTTAAGGAATGCTCCGACCTAACAGTGTACGAGTTAAAGTGGTCCGACTCAAAAAGTCTACGACATAAGGCTGTTGCCAACTTGATGACTAAAGGGATCTCCGACCTACCAGTTTAAGAAGCTAACGATCCATGACTTATACTAACTCGCTCGAACCAAATGCGGCCGACCTACGACTTATTTTAAGTCGCTGCCGACCTATGACTTGCAGCTGAACAGCTTGTATTCAGGAGTAACTAAAGACAAGAGCTCCTATCTCGTCGCCGACCTAAGACCTACGACTTACTATAAGTCGGTTACGACCTAAGGACTTGGGGAATTTTTCCTATTCAGATTCGACCCTATAAATACCCCCGAAACTCCAACGAGTAGGGGACTTTTAGGCCGATCATTTCTTCAAGCATCGAGACTCTGCTGCACTTCCAACTCATTCGACAAGTGAAGATCTTCCAACACTCAAGGCACTACAACAAGCTTCGTGAAGGACTTCATTCATCCGACACGGATTTAGCAAGATTCGTCACTGAAGTTTGAGCTAGTAGTCGAGATTGTTGTGTGATCAAATTGTACTGTGTTTGACGAGTGTTTTGTACCGTTTTGTAACCCAATTCAGTAATAAAGACTTTAAAGTGGACGTAGGCTCAATTACGGGCCGAACCACTATAAATCTGCTGTTCCTTTACTCTTTTACTGCTATTTTCAGTCTGTATTGTGTTCCCGTACCAACGGGTGGTGCTTTCACGAATCTGTTACACACACCGGGTGTTAGCGTTCATTTTTTAGCGTTAACATCTGGGATACGTCATCATTTCTCGAGGAATCAAGGCCAATCCTGATCAAATCAAAACCATTAAGGATATGGAAGAACCAAAGACAAATAAAGATGTGATGATCCTAAGTGGAAGAGTGGTAGCTCTGAACAGATTTATCTCTAAAGCCATCGATAAGTGCATCCCTTTCTTTGATGTGATCGAGAAAAAGAAAAACTTTGAATGGGGAGAGGATTTCAAAAGTGCCTTTAAAATATTGAAGGATCGTCTTGAAAAACCTCCATTCCTATCTAGCCTTATATAAGTAGAAAATTTGTATCTCTATCTGGCGTTCTCCGAGCATGCGTTAAGTTCGGTCTTTGTAAGAGACGAGAACAAAACTCAACTTCTGGTATATTATACTAGTAAAAGGCTTAAAGATGCAAAGGTTAGATAACCAGTTATAGAGAAGTTGGCATATTGTTATCCAGTTATAGAGAAGTTGGCATATTGTTTAATTCTCACCACACAAAAGTTAAGAGCTTACTTTTAAGCACACCTGATCAAGGTCTTAACCAATTTTCCACTTAAACAAGTTTTCAGTAACCCTGAGGCATCAGGAAGACTAGTAAAATAGGAAATAGAGCTTAGCTGATTTTGACGAATGCACAGAGTTCATTAAAGAACAATCGAAAAGGGAGGGGGATTTAAAACCTAAATGGCAATTGTTTGTTGATGGGGCCTCGAATAAACAAGAGGCTTGCATGGGTTATGTAATCATTACCCCTGATGGGCACCAATTGCATTATGTAATGAAGTTAGGTTTTCCCACTAAAAATAATGTAGCTAAGTATGAATAAAGGGTGGAAAGACTTACTTTAGCCATTCAATTGAAGATTCCAAGGATCAAAATTTTTAGTGATTCTCAATTGATTATTAATCAGCTGAATCAGACATTCAAACAAAAAGATGCCAAATTGATCCTTTATGTTAAAAAGGTGCTAAAGATGTTAACTCAATCTGCAGAAGTTTCAATACACCAAGTACTTAGAGGGGAAAATTTCCAACCGATTCTTTGGCCAAACTGCCTAGTTCACAAGGAGCACTAAAGACCCGAATTATTCCAGTAGGCTTCTAACAAAGTCCTAGTATTGAAGAAAATGCCCTCAAGCCAAAAAATGAAGAAGTGGTATTGACTAGATCCCAAGCACTCACGTATGCGGAAAAGGGAAAAGAGATGTGGGGTGGAAGTGATGCCGCCTAGGAAGGAACCATTCATACCGAAATAAGCAACCAATATGAGAACAATTAGATGAGACCTATTGTTGAGTACCTAATAGAAGGAAAATGGCCGAAAGATAAAAAGGAAGCTAGAAGGATAAAACATCAAGCTCCGACATTTGTTATGATGGAGGAGATACTCTACAAAAAGGGATACTCCCTCCCATACATGAGATGTGTTAGTTTAGAAAATGGCACAAAGTTATTGTGAGAAGCCCATGAAAGATTCTGTGGAGACCATTCAAACAGCATAAATTTGGCCAAAAAGGTCATGAGACAAGGCTTTTACTGCCCTCATATGACCAACGATGCAATGAATTATGTAAAAAGATGTGGAAAATGTCAAAGCTTTTCAACAATTTCATGTATGCCACTAAGTGAATTGACTCCAATTTCAAGCCCACGGCCCTTCGATGTATGGGGAATCAAATTAATCGGACCGTTACCTATATCCAAAGGTGGAACCAAGTATGAGGTAATAGCCATCGATTACTTTACCAAATGGATAGAAGTAGAGCCATTACCAAATATAACATCAGGAAAAGTGCTAAAATTTATGATTTAAAAAATTAGTACCCAGTTTGGAATACCACATAAGATAATATCTACTTGCACCAAAATTTGTCACAAACACTCAACTAATATGATAGCATCGCATATTCAATCACAATTTCCAAACAAAGAATTAAATGCGGAGATCATAGATTCAATAGCAAAAAAGTAAATGAACACACAAATTTTGTAGTGGTTCGACAAACTTTGGCCTATGTCCACTCCAATAATCTGTTTATCATACTATAAGATTACAAATATAGTTTGTTTTAGCCTTAGAAAATTAATGGAGAAAGGAAAGAGAAATAATAAAGAAGAGCCAAAAAGAAGATCCTTTACAATGAGCCAATGACCCTGTATTTATAGGAGAAGACATGCAAATATCTAGCTAAAAATCCTCGGGCAGAAGACCAAAGCTAAGACAGACTAATCCAGAAAGTTTGGGGCCCACCTGGGCCTTCCCTAGGGATCGACGTTGAAAAGTGGTGGGGGCCACGTGGCTAGCTACGATCGGTTGTAGTGGTCCTTGTCCACTTCCTCTTCGTGTTTCCATAGTTGTTTGCCTGGTTCCCCCGGTGTTTGTTGAGTTATTGTAACAAGAAAACTTGTCAACACCCCAAAGTTGAAAGGTTAGTCCTTTAGTTCTCTTTTGATTTGTTGGAGGGAGCTAGGATGTGAATGCCTTCTTTAGATCACCTTTCGAATCAGTCCTTATTGTATAATTTCCTTTTTATTGACCTTTCGACTTGGTCAAAAGGCTTAAATTTTCCTCTTTTAGGTATTTCGAATTGAATGGAATAGATTGATTATCCCTCCGAAACAATCCTTTTGAAGCAGTTGTGGAACCCTAAAGGATATTCTAAGAATTCAAGGGCAAAGTTCAGTTAGGTGGGTTCCACCTTGTCAGAAGCGGGTTTTTTAGCGACTTGAGTTTAGGTCTGGGATATGAGGTGATACTAGTCAGGTTTTAAGTTTCGATCCACAAGAAGGCAGAATTTTGGTGTATGATGTCCTGGAGTTAAGGATTGGGATTTCTTGAAGTTGCTGGGGTTTCGACCAGGTCGGAAGATGTCTTTCGATGGGGTCGGTACCTGGAAAACAGTGTAAGAACTAATAAAAGCATTCAAAATAACTAAGTAATCAAGAATATTAAAGTCTTCGCTTTATTAACTCAACGAAGCCTTTATTGATCAATTTTCCCCAATTTGATTTACAAATTAGGGTTTACAACTTTGTAGAATTAAAAAAATATAAGTGTAGAATGATTGAGTTCGGATCCCTGAAACCAGACCCCTTAGGTCTTATTTATAGATGCGGGTCAGCACCTTTCGACCTAATGCTTTCGACCTGGTCGAAAGGTGGCTTCAGAATTGTCTTTGGAATGCTTTTGATACCATTAACACTTGTGCATCCCTCTGCAATGCATTCGAATGGGCTTGAAAGCTTCCGTCTTTGTCGAAAGGGATGGTTGCGCCTTTCTTCTTTATGTTGCTTTGTAGGAGCTTTCGACTCTGTCGATAGGCTGCCTCCAGGTGTTTCGAAGGTGTTAAAATGCTGATAGTTTCAACGTTGTTAGTATCTTCCAAACTTTTACATGTGACTTGTTGCGAAACCTTCCCTGGATATCAATAGCTTCGAGCGGTTCGAAAGGCTTAGCTTTCAAAAGGTTGTTCTGACCAAGGTATGTTCCTAAGTGGTTTGAATGAAGGTGAAACCCTTTGGTTTCGAAAGGTTTGGTGCACATATAAAGATTTTTCATTCCTTATCTTTGAAAGGTGTTGGTTTAACTCAATCGAAAGGTCTTCATACATGCGGAAGCACCTACTTCGAAAGGTGGTCACTGAAGCGGAAGGATGCTTTCGACCCTTTCAACCCCTTCGAAAGGTTGTGATACTTCTGGACTTTGGCTGTAGCATCCTTTCGACTCCTTCGAAAGGTCTTGTTGGAGCTTCTTTCTTTTGTTCTTATTTGTCTTTCATTCAATCTGATTTCGATAAGGTCAAAAGGATATTTGGTAGTAACTTTTGGCCCTCCTTGCAAAGGGATGCCCTTGACTTTCCAAGTCAATCATTTCGAAACCCTGAATTTTTCTCACCTTTTGGTATTCCAGCGTGAATCTGGATCGTTCATTTAAATCTAATCGAACGGCTCACCGTCTTTGCTGACTTTTCTTATAAATCACGTTCTCCTCTTCTCCTCTTTCATTTACCTGCAAATGAAACAAATTTCGAGCAAAATCAAATTTCTCAAACTTTCAAATAGTCTTTATTTTCCACAATCAAAAATCCAGATCTAAAGTAAGTTTACGTTTTTCTATTTCTTGAATCTTTCCCTTCTTCATTTTATAGTAAATTTCAATTTTCCAAACTTTCACAGTTTGGACTTTTAATTATTGTTTTGATTTACTAGAAACTGTTTGATTTCTTATTTGCTTGAAAGCATCATTTAATTTAGTTTCATTGTTTGATTTGATTTACCTTTTTTTTATTAATCCTCGTTTAATCTTACCTGACTTGGATTTCATTGCTATTGTGATTTTTTAGAGAATTCAAACTTTTATCTTGAAGATTTCAAAATTTAAGTATTTGATTCGCGTCTAAACCAATTTTTTTATTAGCTATTAAATTTTTGGGTTTAGATTGGTTTTGGGGAAGGAGTTTTCAATTTACTTCGTCCAGAAGTCATGACTTGTACGAATTAAAATTTAGCGCCGGGATTTTACCTTTCTACCACTTTGATAGGGATTAAGGAGGAATTTTACTGTTTTGCTTTTTCAGCCCCTTTCGATGAGGTCGAAAGGTAACCTAGCGCCAAATTTAATTGAGCTTATCGAAAGGTTGATGAATTAGTATAAAGTCGACCTCTCCGAAAGCAGTTTTACGTTTGAGAGTATCCCAATACCTTTCGAAGAGGTTGGCTAAATGTCCTTCTAAATAATTATCCAGTGTATCCTTTCAACAACACAAACTTTGTTTATGGGTTTTACACCCTTTAATACATACTTACTTTCATATATTGTATAAATTGAATTAGAGAAAGCATACTTTGTATAAGTTGCAAATTAAGTAAACGTTTCGACTTAGTTGAAACCTGTTGTTTCGGTTGAAATTCAGTTGTTGGTATGTTTTCGAAACCCTGCATTCTTTTCGATTCCGTCGAAAGCTTTAGTAACCAATGAGTCAAAATTTCCTATAATCATCTTTCTCTAATAATGTTGAAATGTTCCAAGTCCTTCTATTTTTTAAAATACGACTTCAATTTAAAACCTTTTGACTTAATTGGTATATAAGGTTTCGACAGCATTCATGTTCCCCTAGTAAAACTAAGATTATAGGTTTCGACAGTGTCAAAGGGTCTTTTCTCTTGTTTATTGAATATTGGTAGTGTATACTTTGTTCCAATTTGTTGTGTAGGTTTTAATTGTTCCCTTCGAATAACAAAGCTTTATTGAGCTTCCGACATTGTTGAAGAGGGTTGGTTGGACATACATTTCCTTCCTCCCTTTCGACCCTGTCGAAAGCTCGGTGAATGTTTATACTTGGCCTTTGGACATTGTTGAAGGGGGTTTGTCAAGTTTTAACTTCTATTTCCCTTTCGACTCTATCGAAAGCTCAGTAAATCTCATTTTTTAACTTTAACATTCTTTCAAGAATACGAAGTTTCATATCTTGTTTGATGTCCAAATTATTGTGATAGGTTTCTAGTAATCCTTGAAAGAATGTTAATTTCATAACAAACTGTAATTTCTAACTAGAACATTTCACCTGGCAGAATGATGAGTTCCCCAAAGAAGGTTGAAGCTAGCTCTAAGCGTTCCTTGATATCCACT
Source organism: Allium fistulosum (assembly GCA_030737815.1). Lineage (NCBI taxonomy): Eukaryota > Viridiplantae > Streptophyta > Magnoliopsida > Asparagales > Amaryllidaceae > Allium > Allium fistulosum. The sequence continues at coordinate 617,931,878 of CM060902.1, forward strand.
CAGGATGAAGTGGACGCAATCCTTAATGACATTGGGATCACCGGGGTGGAAGCCATTCCACCTACTAAAAATGATACCATCAACAGCCCTCTTGAAGGGTTCTTCGCCTACATTGCAATCCACATCTGGCACGATGGATTCCTTCCTTTTCAGAATTCTTGTTTAAGTTCTTAGCTTATTTGGAATTGCTCCGATTTAACTATCTCCCAATGTGTACACTTATCTCTTATCTTTGGAGTTGATGGCACCGGAGTTCGGCCTTCCCTCCTTAAATGCTGAAGTTCTGAATCACCTTGTCCGGTTGGTTAAGATCAGCAACTTAAACAAACAAATCTTTCGGGAAAATCCTCCTAAGAAACTAATATTCGAAAGAGTGAATAAGTTTAGTGATTGGGAGAACCAGTTCTTTTTTGTTAGATGCTTCCCCTACATTAGCGGGACCTTCTCTACTCCACGTAAGCTTAGATTTCATTATTTTCCTACCATGTAGTTACTTTTCTTTGCTGATCTATGCTTTTTGTCAGGTGCTCCGACTAAAGGACTAAATGAGGAGGATAAGAGAATGGTGGAGTCCCTAATTGCAGCTTCATGCAGGATTAGGAACCGATTGATGCTGCTGAATCCCACAAATTTACAGAAGTACTCTCTCTTGCCAACCGGTCAAAGGATTCTCGGCCAACCTCCTTTGATCCAACATACGACCCGAAGCAAACGCTTCCTTTCTTTGGGAGATCCTACATATTTCTCCCCAATGTCACCTATCTGCCCTGACTACTCTAGTAAGTTATAAACGCTGCACTTGTTATCTATTGCTGTGTTGTTTTTCAAGTTATTATGTTGACTTATAATCTGTTTGAATTATCTACAGTTGTTCCTCAGGTTGAAAAACCTATTAGTGGTCCGGCTCCTCCCTCTTCAACTTATCATGAGTCATCTTTTTCTCAACCAATTTCTAGGTCAAAGATGGCTGCAAAAAGGAAAGTAGTTAAAACGACTACGGTGGAACCGCCTCTAAAGAGAGCCAAAGTGGTTGAAGTCCCCAATACTGGAAGAAAAGGATTTTGCTAGTATCGATGAATCTCTGGAAATTCCATCCATCGAAGCTTCTCATGATTTACCTAAATAAACTCCTACTAAGGTCGATCCTCCTTCTCATATCGTTGTCTCTAGCTCCCCAAGCGTACCGAGTAAATGCAAAAGGCCTTGGTGACTTCAACCCCTACTCAAGTGCTAAATCTTCCTGGACCATCAGCTTCCACACCTCCGAGAGATTTTAAGAAGATGGTCCATTCTATCTTAAACTCTCCGTCATTCACTTTAATTCAACCGTCGTTCTCTGTTTTTGATTTGGCGGGTCACTATCGATCCCATCTTGAGCAATAGCTTTTGGTATGTTTTATGTTACTTAACTTTGTTGTTTCTATTTTTCTTTAAGCTTTTAACTTATGTTCTACTTTCCTTTCAAATTTCCAAAAGCTAGTTCTCCTTGCACGAAAATATGTCCAAATCTTCTACCGAAACATCTAAACTTCAAGAGGAAATTACTGCCTTGAACAACCAGGTTTCCTCCTTAACTGCAGAGAAGAGCGAGGCTACAACTTAATTGGAGCGATTGAGGGCTTATCTCACGCAGTTAGAATCTATTATCTTGGAGGAGAGGAAGGCTCGCCAAATTCTGGCTGATGAGAACTTAGCGTTGTTAATGACTCTAAAAGAGTCTGAAGAGGAAAAAGCACGGATGGCAGCTAAACAATCCTTGTTAAAGGAAAAAGCTGAAAAAGAACAAGGCCTCCCTAAAACTGGTTATCGGCACCATTTCTAATGCAAAGCAGCAAGTGTCACAATTCCTTGACTTGTCCCTTGAAGACATTATTATGAATTCTTTTGAGGACATTTTAATGCTTGCATATGATGATAATGCCGAGAAATGCTCAGATCTGAGCTTCACTTTGCTCGACCCTGCTCTCGTCGATAGGGTCATGGATAAAATCAAAAAGATGGAGCAGGGAACTGAAGTTGCCGAGAGTAAGGATGGCAATGAGGCAGTATAGGGTCTAAACCCGGTAGACCCGATCCTGTTTTGACCTGCTAAGACCCGCCCCATCGGGTCGTCAGGGCGGGTAGACCCATGACCCGCTCTTGGAAGCTCCGGGTCCAGAGTCATGTTAGGGCTTGGATGACCCACCCCAACTCGACAAGCACTATTGATATATCGTAAAATCACTTTACTAGTATAATGTCGATTTGTTAATCCTTTTACACATAACCACTTATATCATGGATATTATAATGTTCATTCAACAAGTTATGGGATTTTTATAATATTAAATTGTGCCACTGATAATTATATATTAACATATGTGTACGTTTTGAACTATTATTCTACACCTCATTTTTATATTTTTCATTATTATTGTAAACATATTATAATTTATATTCAATGTTATTTAGTGATAATTCCTCTTACAAATAATATATATATATATGTGTGTGTGTGTGTGTACATTAATACACAATTCTGAATGAATATATAAAGTCTCACCGGGTCTTGGGGCGGAGTGGGTCTACCTTGACCCGAACGGGTTCTAGGTTCGGGGCAAAAATCTAGACCCGCACCGGGTCTACAGGGCGGGTCTGGGTCAGACCCAGTGTTTGAAAAACCCCGAACGGGTCTGGGAACCCACCCCATCCCGCCCTATTTCCATCCCTAGCTAAGAGGGAGGAGGTCAATGCTTCTAAAATTCTTTCCTTTGAAGTATAATCTTACTCCGAAGATGAAGATGACAAAGATGAGGCCATCGAAGAGGAGGGGGTGATAATGACGAGGATAACAATGATAACGATGATGACGAGGATGTTAACATCAACGGCGGACAAGGATCAGGTGGCAATCGAGGTGGCCAAACTGAAGCTTCTAAAAATGACGGAGATGATAATATGAAGACCTCTGAAAAAGATTTGTCTCCTCATGAAGCGATTCCGCCTAAATCTCCTGCACCTTCCGGCCCTCAAGAGGAGTGTGCTTTTATTGATGCTGAAGTGCCAAAAGAAAAAGTGCAGGTTTCCTAAGCATCAATCTAGGTATCTCAGGTATGGGACTCTCTGTTTAAACATCTTTCGCTTCAAAGATAATAATAGTGTAAATCAATTATTTAGATAAGGAAGAAATCCGTCCACCCTTATAAAACCAATATTGAAAGAAAACAAGAAGAGATAAATAGTTTATATAGGGAGTTAGATAAAAAATTGAAGGAGCACAATATTCTTTCTGATAAATATCATAGACTTAATAGAAGTGCGGTAGTGTTAGCATCCTTTAAGCATCAAGAAGCCGCCCCACGGTTGAGGAGAGCGCGCATTCGATATGATGCTCTTTTGAAGGAAAATAGGGAATTGATTACCCTCTTTTGGATGTTGATCGAAGAGAGAGACCTTTTGGTTAATTTCTTATACAAGGCCTATTGTAGACACCCAACAGTTGATTGTTCATATTGGGGTTTTATTATGTTATCACAGAGAGAATGTTCCTCAGAAAATCTTGTCTCTAGAGATTACCTAAGCCAATATGTTAAATTGAGAAGATTTTATCTCGGAAAGGCATCAATTTTAAAATCTTCAAATTTAGCAAGATATTGTTTTCTTAGAGATTTACAAAAACTTTACATGGAACATCCTCGTCTCCGCTTCGATTTCCTTGGTGATGAGAAAGGAAAGCTACTTAAGGAAATCCGAACATACCATACTAAACTGATTTGCGGTCGTGATAGTCCTCTAGTCAGGGAATGAGACTATAGCAAATATCCCTTAGTTATAACTCCGGAAGGACTTGATGTTCCTTTTAACTCTACACTTATTCTTTCTACTAATTCGTTGAATAAGTTAGAAATGCAGTTTCTCATCTTTAGATGTAAAACCAATGTCTAATTGTACCTTTTAATTTCATGTTACTCGAGTTGTAATCTTTTATAGTAGTAATAAAGAGATTGTTCATTCTGGTTTTGACTTTGTTCTTTTTCCTTTTTTTATTTAAATAGGAATTACAATTATCCGTTGCGCCTCTCTCATTAGATTCAGCATCTCGCTTTATCAATCTTAAGGATAAGCTGTTAGCGGATCTTGAAAAGAGTAGACTTCTTGTAGATACTTTACTTGCTCGTTTTCATGGCAATACTGAAGCATTAAGATGGCAGAAGAGATTCTTACTTCAGAAAACAATTGTTAGAAATCTCAAGGATTAGATTGCTAATTTAGAAGCAGATGTTAATAGTAAAAATGAAGCGATTTCCGTGCTAAAGCGTCAAGTTAAGTCATATCCTTCAATTGACTTCATTCACAAATGTCGGAACTTTTCCAGTAGATAAGCGATTTGGAGATGAAATTGAAGGACAGTTAAGCTCAGTGCGAATCATTAGAATTTATTATGGGAATAATATCTCAAGTATTGATTTTCCGATTCCACATGCTACTCCATCTGTTGCTAAATCTACAAGATCTACTTTCCTTGTTGCTCAGAAATTTCCCACCATGACAAATCCTCCTCCAGGCTTAGATGAAAAAGTAGTGGGAGAGTGGTGCAGGAAAGTTAAATTTGAGATGATGAAGTATTTTGACAAACAACAAAAAGCAAGATGCTCGAATCACATAAATGAATATGCAGCTAGGATTCAAAAGCTAGAGCGCGATAAGTATCTTCTCTTAAAGCGCATTGCTGATTTGGAAAGGGAAAATAAAACCCTTAGAGGCGTAAATAGAGCTTTCAATCGCGCTTTGAAAACTACTATTGATGCAATCGATGATGCAGATAGGATAAGGAAGAAAGAGAAGAAGCTTAAAGAGGTTCTTTGCATCGCTATTCGTCACATTGTAGATCCTTGAATTGCTGAGAATTTGAACAAAGTTGCTCAAGATTTATGAAAGATTTATATATATGTAATTTATATATTTGTCCTGTACACTTGTAGTAATGTTATAGATCTTGTAAATTATGAAAATTTTGTAAATATCACCTGGATTGTGGTCCTTTCCTGTAATGTTATTTATGATACATCTGTTTGATAGCTTGTTCCATAATTCCTATATTTGCCAAATCTTTCATTCTTCTTTACTGTTCTGATTTCCCTGAAAAGTACAAAGCAAACAAAATCTCTTATTGTTAGCTTGAAATTGATATAAGAGTCTATCTATATTATTTGCGAAGACTGGTTAATCATTATGCCAATCATATGACAGTAAATGAAAAGTAATTGTATTTGATTATACGCCTTAAAACCCATCTTTGGTCATGATGAGAAATAATGAAGACTTTAACTTTAACCATATTGCTGGAATATCTTAAGTATGATGATAGAAAATCTTATCCTGAAAATTCGTAGTAGAAATCCAATGACCCATATTCGGGTATTAATGAAATTCGAAAGTTTAGAAGTCTAAAACCCAAATTCGAGTATTAATGATGATAACCAGAAATTCATAATAATGATCTTCCTGATAGAAGTTTTTAACCCAGATTCGGGAATTAGTAGCGGATAATCAGAAATCCACAATAGAAATCTCAAGCCCAGATTAGGGCATTAAAGTGAAGTTAAGCAATGTCTCGAAACCCAGATTCAGATATGATAAAGACTGTACATGATTGATAAAGACCCGAAACCTAGATTCAGGTATTAATAGATGAAGTTCAGAAATGAGATACCTGAAACCCAGATTCGGGTATTAATAAGCGGAATTCTGTTCTACTCCTTAGATTATGTCTTCTTTGACATGTATAAACCGTTTAAGCATTGTATGTAGTTGCGGTTTGATCGGCTGCTTCTCGAGCTAGGATATCTTAGCCCATTATTTGATATGCCACTTCTTGGGCTTGGACATCTTTGTCCTTTGTTTGATGAGCCGCTTCTTGGGCTTGGACGTCTTAGTCCACGTTGGGTGAGCCTCTTCTTGGGCTTGGACATCTTAGTCTCTTGTTTGGTGAGCCTCTTCTTAGGCTTGGACGTCTTAGTCTGTTATTGTCTGGTGCTCTTGGTTAGATCATTCTTAGAGGCTAAAACCAAGGACTTACCCAACCTCTCTGCAGGAGGCATCTTGACCTGACCAGAGGCATGGCTAAGGGCTTGTTGATGCTTTAACCTAGCCATAGCGTGGCACGGATAAAGGCTTACACTCCTCCCTCCAGAAGGTGCCCTGCCCTGGCCATAGCGTGGCATGGACAGGGGCTTGTCAATGCTTTATCCTGGCCATAGCATGGCGTGGATAAAGGCTTACACTCCTCCCTCCAGGAGGTGCCTGGACCTGACCAGAGGCGCGGTCAAGGGCTTGTCGATGCTTTAACCTGACCATAGCATGGCACGGTTAAAGGCTTACACTCCTCCCTCCAAGAGGTGCTCTGCCCTAACCAACTCATCGTGTACAGAGGTTTTGACCGTTTAAGGTAATTTCCAAATAAAAGGAGCATTTCACTCCCTACCATGTAGATTCTCTTTAGAAAAGTAGCTCTTTATTGATCTCATTCAGTATTTCTTTACAAACTCATTGATTTTGCCTTGATGGAAGAAGTTGATTATCATCCCTTCCAGGGCTCTGTAGTGGTTAGTTTCATGATCATTCATCATATGGTAATGGCAGTAGGATCCCCCCAAATTCCATTCATTCTTTGGTTTCTTTTTCTGCGACGGCCAATAATTGAGCTCATCCTTAGTTAACAAGTAGACATTCTCTATGAATGTCGTTAGGTTGCATTCTTTAGGAAGCCTTGACTTGAAACTTGTTTCTTGGATAGCTTTTCGGTTTCTTGTTACTTGACCTTGTAGTGTCACCTTAATCGGTTGCTTTTATTTTTGACACCCTTTGGAGTTCTCATGTTGGAAGTGTTCCAGATGCAGTTTATTGCCATTTCTGTGCAAAGGCGTTATAGTTTGCCATTATTTTTTCTTTAAAGATTGTGCCTTTGGCATAGTGTTGAATTGTCTTTCTCATTTGATTAAACAAGTTGTCATTTCCATTTTTCCTTTCTCCTAAGGAAAAAATAGGGGTTGGGCCAATATGAAAGGGATTTAAGCTCCATTTTTCTAGATCATACGATTCCGCTATTTTCTTCTTTATAATATGTAGAGCTTTCAACCTTAGCATTTGCTCTTCATATAGTTTGGTATCTTGAGTTATGCTTGGGGAGAATCCTATTAAGTGTGGTTCTGAGGATCCTTGCTCTGATCTTTTGATTATGCTAGCCATGATGAAGTAAGGTCATAAGTATTTGAGCTTGAAGTAGGATTGAGTTAGAGACAAGTGGTGTTGGATGTTTAACATAGTCGGAGGTTCGAGCCCTCCTTCTAATGCCAAAAATGTTAATAAGAAAACTTTTCAACACCCCAAAGTCGAAAGGTTAGTCCTTTAGGTCTCTTTTGATTTGTTGGAGGGAGCTAGGATGTGAATGCCTTCTTTAGATCACCTTTCGAATCAGTCCTTATTGTGTAATTTCCTTTTTATTGACCTTTCGACTTGGTAGAAAGGCTTAAATTCTCCTCTTTTAGGTCTTTTGAATTGAAGGAATAAATTGCTTATCCCTCCGAAACAATCCTTTCAAAGCAGTTGTGGAACCTTAAAGGATAGTTCTAAGGATTCAAGGGCAAAGTTCAGTTAGGTGGGTTTCAACCTTGTCGGAAGCGGGGTTTTTAGCAACTTGTGTTTAGGTCTGGGATCTGAGGTGATATTGGTCAGGTTTCGACTAGGTCAGAAGATGTCTTTTGATGGGGTCGATACTTGGAAAACAGTGTTAGAACTAATATAAGCTTTTGAAACAACTAAGTAATCATGAATATTGAAGTCTTCCCTTTATTAACTCAATGAAGCCTTTATTGATCAATTTTTCCCAATTTGATTTACAAATTAGGGTTTATAACTTTGTAGAATTAAGATAATACAAGTGTAGAATGACTGAGTTTGGATCCCTGAAACTAGACCACTTGGGTCTTATTTATAAATGCGGGTCAACACCTTTCGGCCTAATGCTTTCGACCTGGTCGAAAGGTGGCTTCAGAATTGTATTTAGAATGCTTTTGATCCCTTTAACAGTTGCGCATCCCTCTGCAATGCTTTCGAATGGGCTTGAAAACTTCCGTCTTTGTCGAAAGGGATGGTTGCGCCTTTCTTCTTTATGTTGCTTTGTAGGAGCTTTCGACTCTGTTGATAGGCTGCCTCCAGGGATTTCGAAGGTGTTGAATGTTGATGGTTTCGACATTGTTAATAGCTTCCAAACTTTTACTTGTGACTTGTTGCCGAACCTTCTCTGGATATTAATAGTTTCGACCAGTTCGAAAGGCTTGGCTTTCTAAAGGGTTGTTCTGACCAAGGTATGTTCCTGAGTGGTTTGAATGTAGGTGAAACCTTTGGTTTTGAAAGGTTTGGCAAGAATATGAAGAGTTGTCATTCCTAGTCGTCGAAAGGTGTTGCTTTAACTTATTCAAAGGTCTTCATGCATGCGGCATCCCCTGCTTCGAAAGGTGGTCACTGAAGCGGAAGGATGCTTTCAACCATTTCAACCCCTTCGAAAGGTTGTGATACTTCTAGACATTGGCTATAGCATCCCTCCGACTCCTTCGAAAGGTCTTGCTAGAGCTTCTTTCTCTTGTTCTTCTTTGTCTTTCATTCAATCTGGTTTCCTCAAAGTCGAAAGGATATTTGGTAGTAACATTTAAGGCATTCCTTCGCAAGAGGGGGGCAAACGTTACTACAAAATATCCTTTCGACCTTGTCGAAACCAGATTTAATGAAAGTGTCACGTCCCCCTACTTGGAGCCCCAAAACTAACAGCTACGGATGCTGCAGTCATCCATAGTTATTAATCCTCGGCGACCAAATACGGCAATGTTAGGTACATTGATACATAGAAACACATGAATATGGAAAAAAATTAAAACATCAAACCAGATCCACATTTCATTTCAAAATATTTAAAATTCATAACATAATCCCACAATCGTTAACCACGTTCAGAGAAAATATATTTATTAAAACATACGCCAAGAGCGACATATGAAGATGCCCCCTTGGATGTTCAGATATACATAGACAATTTAACAACTTTGCCTTTACATCAACAACACAGCGGAATCAAAATAATATAGAACTCTAGATAGCTATCATGCCTCCTGCATGTCTCTGGAAACTTTATTCGTCTAAAGAGGTACCTGAAATTCTCAACTCTCAAACTACTCAAAATCAATTAAGTACCCGAGAGTTTAAGGGGAAACATAAACTTCGAGTCAGACATAAAGCCTTATATGAATAATAATCTATCGTCTCAAACTATTTTAACAACTAGTGAGACCGCGACGCTTAGTGGGATGGGTTTTCCCTCACTAGTATCATATGATGTTAATGGTTAAAACCATATACTATGCCTTTTTAAAACCATATACTGTGCTCCTGCATCCATAATGGTTAAACAATTCAAAATAATATAATATGATGATATGCAAAAATAAGTGAATCAATTCTGGATTACCCATCTCCATTCATTTTGACTATCTGTCTCGGTTATAGTTTCTAGGATTACTATTAACCTAATAGTTTTCATGGGCTGACTAATAACCGATTAAATGTTTATGGACTCCATGTCCTATTTCATAGTTTTCATGGAATCACTAAGAACCTAATGGCCCCTGCCAATATCTTTACAGTTTTATGGGTTCTTTCTGAACCTATTGGTAACTCCAATATCTTTTCTCTTATCCTAGTTTTCATGAATTGACTAGGAACCTTTTGAAATCTATCAATATCTTAATCCGGATGTAGTTTTCATGGACAAACTACAAACCTATTGGCCTCTACCAATATCAAATCATAGTTTTCATAGGCTAATTATGAACCTGTCTTCTTGACATCTTCATTTATACATAGTTTTCATGGGCTTACTATTAACCTATTGGCCCCTGCCAATATCTTCATTTAATATTTTAGTATCCTATATTCTGGTCTTCCTGACCTCCTAGATGCAATTCTACTCATTCGGGAGTTAAATTAATTTATATTCACCACTGGGTCAACCTAGCTAGTTATTTGCCCTTCCCCAAAATATAGTTATATGTCCATTACAATGTGAATACATACATATATGAAGAAACAAACACAATAACTTGGTTAAACCCTTTAACCTTTTAATCAAAGAAAACTTCTTCAAAGACTCCTTTTCAAAACACTTTATTTATTTATGCCATGGGTTTCCTTTATAATGAGGTTGGGTTATTTGTTTTGAAAACTAAGGCTTCTGAAACCTTCAAAACTTTACTTTCAACCTCACTGGATGACCTCCTTTGAAAGCATATAAATCTCTTTTCAAAACATTAGGCCCCTGCCTTTCAAAGCACTTTAAAACCTCTCTTTCGAAACCTTTCAAACGTAATAAATTATTACTTATTAACTCTTAGAAGCATAGCTTCGAAACCATTGAAAGCACCCCTTTCGAAACCTTTGGAAGTATCCCTTCCGAAACAATTGAAAGTCCCTCTTTCGAAACCATTTGGTTTATATTTAAAAATATCATTTGGGTCAAAATGAATATAACGAAAGTATCCCTTTCGAAACCATTCTTTATCACATAAAATATTGGGGAAAACTTGATGGATTCGGCACCATCCCTTTCAAAAGCTTCAAATCATTTAAGCAAAATATCGAAGGATAGCATCGAAACCCCTTTTCGAAGCCATTGCCTCCGAAACCCTTGGACCCTTTCGAAAGCATTTAGGAAGTGGCTAAGTATAAGTTTAAAAACAAAAACAACCCTTCGAAAGCATTGATGACTTCAACACAATCGAAAGGTATAAAAACAGCATCAGAGTTTCGACTAGGCTGGAACAATCATTTTCGAAAGCATTCTTTGATAAACATGGGTCTTAGTCGAAAGCTCTACTTTTAAACAAAGAAAGGCGGCAACGAGTTCGAAAGCAACTAGGTATCGACTTGGTCGTAAGAACCCTTTAAAAACAAGGCAGGTGCATATCTTTTAAGAGTAAACAATGGTTTCATCTCTATCGAAAGCAATGCCTTCGACACCCTGCCTTCCGCACTTCACCAATCCACTTCGTACCAATCTCATTGATACCATGTGGATTGGTTTTGGCTTTGATATATTAGGTTGGTCTTGACTGAGATGAAGCGGAGGCATTGAAGTCGAAAGGCATTTCTAAAGGAGGCGGAACCAACTTTTCTGGATAAAAACTTATTAATGCCAATTAAAGCAAATACTTTCTAACTAACCTGCCACGTGTAAACATATGATTGGCTGCCTTAACTTTTCAAATTCTTTACCAAAATAACCGCCGCTTAATTTTAGATCTAAGCCTAGGTTAATTTAGCAAACAAGCCCTTCCATTAAGCAAAACCAATATTGCAAATAACTCCTTATTAAATAATTTAATTTCCATAGCAAATCACTTAGGAAAAATCCCCAATAATTACAGAAATTCACTTTCATCATGTTATCTAACATATCAAAATTTCAGACCCAATTTCTTTCTGAAATAATCAAATTAAATTAAAATCCAATTTTATCATATTTTCCTTTGAAAATTCATAATAAACTTTCCATAGCTTGAAAAAATTATCAAAATTGAAACTCAACTCCAAAATCATGTTTTACGTAACATAATTTTTTCCCATAGCATTCAAACATCAATTTCAATCGGTTTAGCCCTAAAACCGCATATATTCTCATTTAAACAATCTTGTTTAAATTAAAACAAATTATAATTCAAGCATATCATCATAAAAACAAATTTAATCTTAAATCCGAAATCATATGATCATAAAACAAAATAGAGATGGTATAAATTATTATTCACCTTGATTAAGATAAGGAGATTGAGATTTATTCCCCTTGCTTTAATTCCTTAGCTTGATTGAATTCCTCTTTCCTTTCTTTGTTAATAGCCGACTTCTCTATTCTTGTGTTTTTATTTTGTTTGCCAAATGACATGAACGGGAAAATGAAACTATTGGGAACAAGTGTATCTATATAAGGGTAAGGGTTATGTGCGGCTAATTCCCAATATACCCTTATGTAAATTAATTAACTTATAACCCATTCTTAAGCCCATTTAATTTATTAAGCAAGGCCTTAATTTTATTTTCATATCTCAATCCCTTTTCACTTAACATTTACATTAGTCTATTTAATTTATCTAATTAAATCTCCTGAATAATATTACTAAAAATTAGGGGTGTTACAGGCTCCCCTCCTTAAAGAATTTCATCCTCGAAATTCAGTAAGGACTAAATACTAAACATTGCAATTATCTATAATGACTCCTAACAACCATACTAGTCTACCTGACTAGCAATTATCTATATAAATCTAATATAGACATACCCTCAAAGCAGATCAGGATAAGTATCTCGACTCATGTTGTCACATCCTAAATTTTCGACTTTCGAAAATTCAACATCGATACTCACTTTATCGACTGTCGAGCAATCGAGTGCCGGAAACTCCAATAGTGAGGGTTTAAGAAAGAAGAAAAAGGCAGAAGAAGAAGAAAAGAGTAGAAGGAAGAAGAGAAAGAAAAAGAACAACAACACGAAAGAACAACAGAACAGAAAACAGAGATAATATCAGAATCTCACATATCGCAGCGGAACAATATATAATAATTTAACACTAGTCTTTTAAAACAAAGAGCTATATCAGTTTATATATACATCAATCATCAGAGTCAATATACAACTCAGTACAACAATGGACAGTTATATAACTCGTCCTCATACAGAATACACAGCGGAATAAAATAATATCAGATACAAATACTACGTCTCGAACTCCAGCTTATCTCCAAGCTCCAGAATATCCAGAATAACCTGATAATCTAACTCTAGACTGCCCGTGTGGAAATTGGTGGGCACCCAGAGTTTAGAAGGGAAACAATAAACTCCGAGTCAGTCATGGTGACTGGTGTGAGATCGTAAAACAGTTATTTATCTTTAAAATAAATAGCAGAGAATTTTAAAGTCAATTCGAAATGCTTTTGGAAAATGAAACTACCATAAGACCTCCCGCCACACACACAATGCAAACGCAGACTTGGAGGAGATTTCTTCTTATGATAGTCAAAGATGCTTACTACGCAAAAATCAAATTCTTTTTGATATTATTATTAGTGCATAGTGTAGAAAACATTTCGAAAGTAGAATATAAATCTTAGCCAGCATAGGTACCATTATAGTATGCTTGCTATAGCTGCCATATTAGATGGCAGGTTCTACAACTAAAACCGTACAAGTCACGTATTGTTTCTTTGGATTTCCAACAAATGGTCAGGCAAAGGAACTTCCTATCCACGATGGGTACGTCCCTGGAATAGACGACCCGAGAACCTAACCGGATCTCTGCCAACACAAGGCCGGGTTACCTCTGCAAAAATAGGTAACTACTAACACGCGTATGCCATCCCCCGATCGTCACCGATCTTCCCGAGGATCCCCGATTCGCAACAAACCACATAGAAATAATAATGCAGTAACCACAGAGGTTAAGTATCTGGGCTCCATACCATGATACCACCTTTATCCAGAAGGAATGACATACACTAAGGGGCGCTACTCCCTAGAACCTTGCTGCATTCGTCCTGTTTCGACCATTTCCGGGTGTGAGGCTCGATGAAGTCTCGTCCACAAAGCTACGCTTTCTCAAAAAGCCCTGCTTCGGGTCAAACAAAATGATCAACCTATGATCACAAAGATATAAGATCAAACAAATGATCATATCACAAATGATCAAACACTGATCATTTCACAGCAACACTCAGTATGCCACGTTACCAAATTGGGATATATCGCTGATAAATTTCAACTACATAACCTCTGAGCTCGTACGTCTCAGAGAAGGGTGTTAAGCTAAGAGAATAAATTCTCCGCCACCAACAGAAATGTATTTGAAAGAAATCAGCTTTATATCTCAAATTGTAACGTCAGACACACAATCCATACAAGTCTGTTCCGGGATCGAACAGAACCGAAGGCACTTCTCACGAAGCCCTTGCATTTCCGGATAATTTTCAATCACGTCAGGACTTCCCGTCACTAAGGGTGATAAAACCTCTAAACCGAGGATCAGTCGGTGTAGAGTAACTCGACGGTAATCCTTCCGTTTTCAAAAATATCCGGTCTTCAACACCGGTCTTCAAATGCAATTCATAACGACGTATCACATATTCGGAATGGGTTATACGACCCCATGGTCCTTTCCCGGTTAACCCGAATAGTGAGCGATTATTTAAAAATAAGTGTGGCATTCAAATTCATCCAATTCACAACAAATACCTACTCAAGGTAATTATTGATAGTCGGTTATTTAACTATCAATAAAGATGCGCAACATCATCAGATTCCAAAAAAATTTCCAAATTATTCTATCTTCCAAAATATCTTTTACTAGATATAAAATTTCCACACTTAACCATTTGAAAACAATTTCAAATATTCACTTTTCAATTTATCTTTAAAAGATAAAAACTCAAACGGTTCATTTCATATTGGAAAAGCATTTCCATACTTATTTAAAAATAAGTAATTCACAAATCATTTATTTTCAACACTTAGAAAATATTCGATATACTTAAAATCAAAATTAAGTATATATCTCATTCTTTAAGGAAATCATTCTTAAATCACATTTATTTGAGTCAAAACGAATGTTGCGTAAAACATCGTTACGACGACTCGAAATCACTAGTATAGGGATTCAGAATTAAGATAGATATATAAATCCCAATACTATATAAAATATTTCCTTTCGGAAATCATTTACTATAACAACAGTGTTATAGTCCACCATTTCCTTATTTCTCGAAAACATCTATTTCAACAATAAATGTTGAAATCTATGATTTCGATAGTTCACACGTTTTAAAACATCTTTTAAAACAATTAACTTCACTTCAAATATCACTTTTCCAAAATTATATCCATTTTACTTAAAAATATATTCACTGTCCAAAATCGTGAATATACTTCACTAACCACGTTTCAGTCTTTTCTACACATTTTATTTCAATAAAAATTCGCTATTTAAAATCGCGAATATATCTTCTTTAATGTCCTTCTATATTTAATTTATCCAATCAATTGATTTCGAATTTATAAAACAACGTTTATAAATTCTATTTCTATTTTCTAACGACTTAAATTTTATAAATCTTCTTTATTAATAATTCGATCAATATCCCATTTAAAGGCAACAACCCAAGTTACAAGTAAATTTCTTATCAGTCTTTATTCTACAACTTCATTCATTTTATAACTTCATTCATTTTATAACCTCATTCATTTTATAACCTCATTCATTTTATAACCTCATTCATTTTATAAATCTATAAACTTCAACTTTTATAAATCTATAAACTTCAAATCTTCGCAATTTATAGTTCTATCAATTTTCTATCTTGCCAGTTTATAATTCTATAAGTTTCATATCTTTACAATTTAACACTTATGAAAACTCGTTTTAAAATTTCAAAAATTTCAATTGATAAATATAGATTTTGTACATCTTTTATAATACTTTAAAAATCTCAATTTAACCCATTCTAAAATTAAATCGACTTTCATTTCAAAAGTCACACTTTGGTTATATTTCACAATTTAAAATTTTCATAATTTTAAATTTATAACATTCATTTATTTAAGATAAATAAATCCCAAAATTTAATAAATCGTATACTTTCCAAAAATCACTTCAAAATCCCTTTTAAAGTAAAAATCGTTTATTTTTAAACTTTAAAAATTGAACCCGATGATGCAACGCATCAATTAGTCAATCACAACAGTCAATATCATATCTCAACATATGATACAGAATACATCACAATATCTGTACATAAATAACTACTGTGAGGAATCCAGTTGGATCCCTCCAACCTGTTTCCCTGCATCCACAGATGTTAGCACAATACCAATTCCGCTCCAGTACGGAATTATCGCGGTATATGGGTTTTTATAAATCCGCTTACTAACGGCGCAATAGGGTCTCATCCGCTATACGAGGCGGGAAATCATCAATCCAATATATACATATGCCAATATGTATATATTGCTATATATAATAGATATATCCTACTATATCTAATACCACATCCAATAGCAATCAAGTCATCAATCAATAACTGCAAAATAAATTTTCCTTCGAGTGAGAAAATCTCACCTTAAATTTGCAATCCATTTCCAGTCCCGTTTGTTTTCTTCACTGTTTTAGACCTTGTATAAATAATTATACAATTTATCAATATTCAAATTAAATCGAACAATCCAATTTCCATTTTTATAGATTGAATTAACTAATTGTTAAATTTCCTTTTCATAATTGTTTTCAGCAACAAAAACAATTTATAGATTTCAAGAATCTAATTATTTCTAAACTTCATATCGTTTTAAAATTCCTATACTTTCAAACTCCTATATATATACATATACTTATTTCTTTTTAAATTAAAATAGATATTTCTTAACTTAAATTAGTACTTTTAAATTTTATCGAATGATTCATTTTAAACAAATTTTCTACTAACTATTCAAATTGATCGAACAATTAATTACTATTTCTATTTATCTTTATTTGAAACATATTTTCATACAAAAATATTTTATATGGATTTCAAATATCTACAAAAATATGTATCTTCCCATTTAAAAATTTCTATTTTTCAAAGTTTATCTATATACATATATATTAAAAATTATCTGTTTACTATCAACCTGTTTAAAAATAGAATTTTACTGTAATATATATCTCTCTCTTCCTCTTATAAAATTATCACAATAAATTAAATTTCTTTTTTTATAATCTATATTCCATTTTCTGTAAATCACATAGCCAGAAATTTATTTCACTGTAAATAAATCCCCGATTTCAACTTATAAAATTACTTCCATTTCTATATATATATATTGAATAAATTTAGATCAAGAACACTGTAAAACCTTACCATCTCCGCCGAACATCCCCAGATCGACCACTACGACTTTAGCCACCTTCACAGTCGAACGCACTCCCACCATTCGACTTCGAACTCCAGTTGACCCCAAGAACCACTGCCCTCAAACGAGCCATCGAATCGCGAGTCGCCGCGTCCTCGAATTCACGAAAATCCCTCGACCATCTGCATCGCGCTTCTCCACATCGATGTCGACGCCGCCGATACCCTAATTCACCTTGTCACTGCCATCGCCTACGCGCGTGTCGCCCTGCCGCGACAGCCCACGTGATCCCCATCGACACGAACGAACGCGCGCGCCTCTTCGCGAAACCCCAAAACTTTCGCTACCTGCCTGCTTGAATCTCGAGCACGATCGAACTCGAATTGAATTAAGACGAGGGCAGCCATTTTCGAACAAAAAGGGGAATTTGATTTTCTTTCGTTTGTTTGAGACTGTCGGTTTGGTTTGAGAAAGAAAAGACGAGGCTACTTCGTGATTTTGTTTCGTCTGCCATTGTTTTTCATCTCGTTCGATTTGTAATTGAACTGAAAGAGGGAGAACGAGATATTTGAAAAGAGAGGGGATGGGTTACACGATAATTTCGTGGTCTTCAGCGTGAACAACGGAGCGTGTTTAAAGGAACGAATAGAAATTGACGTGACAAATTAAAAATTTAAATTCAAATCAAATCCGTTTAAATTTTAATGCGTTTATCTATCGTGTGCACACATAACAACTCTGAAAAATACGAAAATTGAAATTCGATAATAATTCAATATTACGGACCCAATGGAACTGGTTTCGTCGAATTTCGAGACTGTCCCTCGGACGGCTATTTTTAAATATCGATACGAACGATATAAATTCCAGAACTGAACAAAACAGTCTGAAATTAAATTCTGAAGCTTCCGTTATCTTCAGTATCATCAATATAAAATTTACAAGTGTTCGAAATATTTTTCTTTAGCTTTAAATTGAAGATACAAATTTTTATTCAACTTCAATCGATTAAATTTTTATAATTTAATCGCCGATTTCAATATTTAAATTCGGGATTCGAATTAGATTATCGTTCAAATATTTAAAATAAATTAAATATTCTCAATTTAATTCGTTCAAAATCCTGGGTCGTTACAAACTTCCCCCCTTAAAAGAATTTCGTCCTCGAAATTACAAGTTAGGAAAAAAAATGTCCTTAACTCGTCTACTATTTTTCCCAATTCAATAGTTTTCTCAAATTTTCAAAACAAATCTTCCTAATAAAGATTCGTTATCATTCAACTAGCTTTCTAACTTCAATTATGAGTTTTAAACAACATTATTTACTTCAAAATTCAAATTCGAGTTTAAATTCAAATTTTAAACTTTCAAAATTTCCTCAAAATTTTCTAACACTCGAAATTTTCGAAAAATTTCGCCAGCGTCTCCTTTGCGCGGCTGATACGGTACGACTACAAAACGTCCCTACGGACTCTCAGATTTCAAAAAGAAAAAGAAAAAGCCAAGTGGCTAGAGAGAAATCATCAAAAACTCATATTAAAACTCAAATACGTACCTTTTTCGAGCAATTCAAATTCATCTTTGAAGATCAAATCCAATTTATAACACCTGTATATCTACTAGCCATTATATCTAGTTACAGCATTCAATCCAATTTGCAAATTCTATTACAAAATTTTCAATATATGCTTATATATTTACGGTTGAAGTTACATTCGTTTTTAAACAAAATGAATTCATATCCATTCTAGTTTATAACCAATTCAAATTGATACAAATTCAATTTATTTTAATTCTACTTCATTTGCAATTGATTTCATTCAATTTAATTTGCATTTCATATTTTCATTCGGTTTATTCTATTAACCAAACAACTTTCATTCATAATTGCTGTTTTAGCTTAGTTTCAATTACTAACTCATTACAAATTCCAATTCACTTACAATTTCAAATTTGTCTTCAATTTCATTTACAATTGCAAATTATTCATTCATTTTCAATTTGAATCTCATTTCTATCAAATTACCAAATATTCTATAAGTTATTAACTTATTTACATTCCATTATGAATTTTATCTTTTATTCATCTTTCATTTATAATTATTCAATTCAATTCATTTCTTACAAATTTGAAACGAATTTCAATTTTCAATCTCATTTTATTTAATTGATTCACTTGCAAATTTATTCGTTCATTCACAATTTTCATTTATTTTCATAATTCAGTACTCAATTCCAGAGTTTTTTTCAACCTTTTCAAAACCAATTTGAAAACAGTTCAAACTATTCTTTGAATTTTCTAAAACAAAACCCAAATTTTCAAAACAACCCTCCATTTAAAACCATTTGGCAGCAATTCCTCTTCTGGAAACCCGAAAATGAACACCAATGATGCCGCGGTCATCATCGAAGTTATTTTCCAGCGACCGAAAAGAGTTTAGAGCTTTTCATCTCTTCAAACCATTTTTCAAACCTTTAAAATTCATTTTTCAAATCAAAAAGGATTTAAACTTTTCAAATCTCCAAAATTTTCAGATTCTTTTCAAAACATTTCCAAATACTTCTCTGGAATTCCGTTTCAATTTACAATTCACATTTATAATTTACATTCTTAAATTTCATTAGTATGTGAATTTATTTTAACTTTGGAGTTATAATTCCAATTTCTCATTTAATTTCAATGATAATAATTTAATGTTATCATCTCTAGCAACCATGCAACCATATACTATAGTAATTCATAGAAAAATCTTTTTTTTTTTCTATACAAAAATAGTCTTGGGTAAAATTATTTCATTCACCCTATTTCAAAACAATACTGTGCCGAATTGTTCTATTCAAGTGTTTAGAGATCCGTATCAATGATCGTTAATTACTCGTATTGACCAGAATCCATATACCACTCAACAAATCAATCATCACAATATAAAACAATTTTATATTCAAATAACAAATACGCGCTCATATCTATTATTACACTCAACTCATTCTAGAGTACTACTGACTCTATCTCTAATGAGTAACACCCAACAGAGCAGGGTTGTCGCTTAACCATATGCTCTGATACCACTTTGTCACATCCTAAATTTTCCTTCGAGTGAGAAAATCTCACCTTAAATTTGCAATCCATTTCCAGTCCCGTTTGTTTTCTTCACTGTTTTAGACCTTGTATAAATAATTATACAATTTATCAATATTCAAATTAAATCGAACAATCCAATTTCCATTTTTATAGATTGAATTAACTAATTGTTAAATTTCCTTTTCATAATTGTTTTCAGCAACAAAAACAATTTATAGATTTCAAGAATCTAATTATTTCTAAACTTCATATCGTTTTAAAATTCCTATACTTTCAAACTCCTATATATATACATATACTTATTTCTTTTTAAATTAAAATAGATATTTCTTAACTTAAATTAGTACTTTTAAATTTTATCGAATGATTCATTTTAAACAAATTTTCTACTAACTATTCAAATTGATCGAACAATTAATTACTATTTCTATTTATCTTTATTTGAAACATATTTTCATACAAAAATATTTTATATGGATTTCAAATATCTACAAAAATATGTATCTTCCCATTTAAAAATTTCTATTTTTCAAAGTTTATCTATATACATATATATTAAAAATTATCTGTTTACTATCAACCTGTTTAAAAATAGAATTTTACTGTAATATATATCTCTCTCTTCCTCTTATAAAATTATCACAATAAATTAAATTTCTTTTTTTATAATCTATATTCCATTTTCTGTAAATCACATAGCCAGAAATTTATTCACTGTAAATAAATCCCCGATTTCAACTTATAAAATTACTTCCATTTCTATATATATATATTGAATAAATTTAGATCAAGAACACTGTAAAACCTTACCATCTCCGCCGAACATCCCCAGATCGACCACTACGACTTTAGCCACCTTCACAGTCGAACGCACTCCCACCATTCGACTTCAAACTCCAGTTGACCCCAAGAACCACTGCCCTCAAACGAGCCATCGAATCGCGAGTCGCCGCGTCCTCGAATTCACGAAAATCCCTCGACCATCTGCATCGCGCTCCTCCACATCGATGTCGACGCCGCCGATACCCTAATTCACCTTGTCACTGCCATCGCCTACGCGCGTGTCGCCCTGCCGCGACAGCCCACGTGATCCCCATCGACACGAACGAACGCGCGCGCCTCTTCGCGAAACCCCAAAACTTTCGCTACCTGCCTGCTTGAATCTCGAGCACGATCGAACTCGAATTGAATTAAGACGAGGGCAGCCATTTTCGAACAAAAAGGGGAATTTGATTTTCTTTCGTTTGTTTGAGACTGTCGGTTTGGTTTGAGAAAGAAAAGACGAGGCTACTTCGTGATTTTGTTTCGTCTGCCATTGTTTTTCATCTCGTTCGATTTGTAATTGAACTGAAAGAGGGAGAACGAGATATTTGAAAAGAGAGGGGATGGGTTACACGATAATTTCGTGGTCTTCAGCGTGAACAACGGAGCGTGTTTAAAGGAACGAATAGAAATTGACGTGACAAATTAAAAATTTAAATTCAAATCAAATCCGTTTAAATTTTAATGCGTTTATCTATCGTGTGCACACATAACAACTCTGAAAAATACGAAAATTGAAATTCGATAATAATTCAATATTACGGACCCAATGGAACTGGTTTCGTCGAATTTCGAGACTGTCCCTCGGACGGCTATTTTTAAATATCGATACGAACGATATAAATTCCAGAACTGAACAAAACAGTCTGAAATTAAATTCTGAAGCTTCCGTTATCTTCAGTATCATCAATATAAAATTTACAAGTGTTCGAAATATTTTTCTTTAGCTTTAAATTGAAGATACAAATTTTTATTCAACTTCAATCGATTAAATTTTTATAATTTAATCGCCGATTTCAATATTTAAATTCGGGATTCGAATTAGATTATCGTTCAAATATTTAAAATAAATTAAATATTCTCAATTTAATTCGTTCAAAATCCTGGGTCGTTACACATGTCCTTTGTCTCCCAAGTACAGTCCTACTCGTTGTCGTTGCACTGAACTTTCACCAACTTGACTGTCTTGTTCCTTATTCTTTTCTCATCTCTCGCTACAACCCGAAGTAGTTGTCTAACAAAAGTCAAATTAGGCTCTACTACCAAATCTTCCTACTCTGTCGGAGGAATAGTGGTCTCTGGATCATACACATACTTGCGTCGATGAGACACATGAAATACATTATGGACATCTATCGTACTGCTCGGCAAGACTACTCTGTATGCGAGCTTTCCAATCCTCTCTAAAATCTGGAATGGACCAACATATCTCGGTGCCATTTTCCCTGACTTCCTGAACCGTACCACACCCTTCATCGGTGATACCTTAATGAAAACCTTATCTCCAAATGAAAATTCTAGGTCTTTACGCCTCCTATTTGCGTAACTCTTCTGTCTGGACTGAGCTTCCTTCATCTTTCTCGGATCAACTGAATCTTCTCTGACGCCTTCATAACCAAATCTGGACCTAAGACCAATCTGTCTCTAGTCTCTAACCAATATGCTGGTGATTTGCATGGCCTAACATACAAAGCTTCAAAAGGCGCCATTCCTATACTAGTCTGATTACTATTATTATAGGAAAACTCAACCAAATGTAGGTGATCTTCCCAAGATCAACCAAAGTCCAATACACAAGCTCTCAATAAATCCTTGAGTACCTTATTGACTCTCCCTGTCTGCCCATCCGTCTGAGGGTGATATGTAGTACTCATCTTGAGCTTTGTGCCTAATACATCCTGTAGACTCTTCCAGAATTCACTAGTGAACAAAGCATATCTGTCACTGACTATGCTACTAGGAACTTCATGTAGTCTAACTATGTTCTTCATGAATAACTTAGCTAAAACAGGTGTCGTCTTGGTTGACTTAACTGGAATGAAATGGACACTCTTGGTCAACCTATCCACTATAACCCATATACTTTCATTTCCCTCATTTGACTTTGGCAACCCATCTATAAAATCCACGGATATCGAATCCCATTTCCAAACTGGAATCTCTAAAGGCTGAAGTAACCCACTCGGCTTCTGATGTTCGGCTTTCACTTGTTGATAGTCTACACACTGCCTAACCCACAAGCCAACATCCCTCTTCATACCTTCCCAATAGAAGCTCCTCTTCATATCTTGATACGTCTTGGTCCCTCTAAGATGAATCGTAAACTTTGATCGATGACATTCTCCAAGAACTTCTTTCTTCAAGTTTTCAACATTTGGAAGACACAACCGTCCCTTCTTCTTTAACCATGCTCTCTGGTCAAAACTAAAATCTTTCAGATCATCGATCTCAGTTCCAACCTCAAGCCTTCTGACTTTCTCAGCTAATAATGGATCCTCCTTCTGCTTAGAAGCAATTCTCTCAATCAACACTGGTCGAACTTCTAAATAGGACGACATGGCAGTACTCTAACTAGAACTAGCAGTCGATCTTAACTACACACTATAGGTAGTCAAAGCTTCTAAATTCTTCTGCCAGCATAGCTAACACCGCATTCTGATGTCTTGTGCTAAGAGAATCCGCCACTTTATTACCTTTTTCTGGTGTATACTCTATACAAAAATCATAAGCAGCTAAAAACTCTAGCCACCTTTGTTGTCTCATATTCAACTCTTTCTGAGAGAATAAGTACCTTAAAGACTAATGATCTTTGTATAGCTCAAATATCTCCTCTAAGAGATAATGCCTCCAAATTTTCAATGCGAAGATCCCCGCTACCAACTACAAATCATGAGTAGGATATCTCACTTCATGTGGTTTAAGCTGTCGTGAAGCGTAGGCAATCACTTTACCCTTCTACATCAACACAGCTCCTAATCCAGTTCCACATGCATCGGTATACAACAGCAACCCTTG
This sequence comes from Allium fistulosum, assembly GCA_030737815.1. NCBI lineage: Eukaryota > Viridiplantae > Streptophyta > Magnoliopsida > Asparagales > Amaryllidaceae > Allium > Allium fistulosum. Next base: position 617,955,756 of record CM060902.1, read on the forward strand.
GTTTCCGTCTGGAACTACTAACACAGGTGCATTGGTTAACAAATGCTTTAACTTAAGGAATGCTTCGTCACATTTGTCGGACCAAACAAACTTCACCTCCTTCCTGGTTAACTTAGTCAAAGGTGCTGCTATCTGCGAGAAATCCTTAATGAATCTCCGATAATAGCCAGCAAGTCCAAGAAAACTTCTAATCTCATTCGTCGTCTCTAGTCTCTTCCAATTATTAATAGCTTCGATCTTATCTGGATCGACTGACAATCCCTTCTCTAAAACCACATGACCAAGAAATTTAACCTCTTTCTTCCAGAAATTACATTTGGAAAACTTCGCTTTTAGCCGATGCTACATCAGCGTCTCAAGTACAACTCTAAGATGATCTTCATGCTCTCTTTCATCTTTAGAGTATACCAAAATGTCATTTATAAACACCAGCATGTATCTGCCCAAATATTCTCAAAAGACTTGGTTCATCAAATCTACAAAGAAAGCAGGTGCATTCGTTAACCCGAATGGCATTACTAACCACTCATACAAACCATACCTAGTCCGAAATGCTATCAAAGGAATACTATACTCTGCCACTCTTAACTGATGGAAACCTGTTGCCAAATTCAACTAAGAAAATACACTGGCTCCACACAATTTGTCAAATAGATCATCAATTCTCGGCAAAGGATATTTATTCTTTGTCGTTCTCTCATTCAACTTACGATAGTTGATGCACATCCTCAACGACCCATCTGGTTTCTTCAAGAATACCGCGGCCGCTCTCCAAGGCGAACTGCTTAGTCTAATAAAATTCCTTCCTTCTATATCCACTAGTTGCACCTTCAATTCCTTCATCTCGGTCCGTGTCATCCTGCTAGGTGGTCAACTTATAGATTTAGCTCCTGGTACAAGATCTATCCAAAACTCAACAGCTCATTTCGGTGGTAGTCTTATGACTAGATCAAAGACACCTGCAAAATATCTTGCCACTCGAACCTGACTTAAATCTTCTCCCACTTCCATTGCACTTAACAAAGCACAACTACTCTGATCGGAATTCTCCACTGAGAATATAATTCGTTTATGACTATTAGGGTGTTTTAGTGATATCTCCCTATCCTGGAAAAATATACTAGCCTCATACCTTCTCAACCAATTCATACCCAAAATGATTTCTAAATTTATGAAATCGAAAACATACAGACTATATGCAAATTTATGACCTAACAAGTCAAGTTCTAACTAGTCACATCTCATCCCCAGAGTTGCATACCCTCATATTGGATTCACAACCCTTAAGGAAGTAACAAGATATCTTGGTTCTAAGCATAACCTATCAACCAAACACTAAGATATAAATGAATGTGATGCACCGGTATCGAATAGCATCCTAATTGGTATATTCTGAATCCAAAACGTACCTTCCATCAAAGTCTTCCCCTTTTCAGTTGCAGTTGGCGTAGCAGATGATGGTCCAACAGCAAAAACCTTTCCCTTGTCTGCCCTAACTGGTTTTGGACACTGATTCTTATAATGCCCAACTCGGTCATAGTTGAAGAACTTCACATTCTTCTTATCTGCAGCCTTCTTCCCTTTACTTGACCGGCACTCATTTGCATAATGACCCTTCTTGTCACACTTGTAGCAAACTAAATCAGCCTTTGCCTTCTTGGCAGCATCTCCCTACAAGGCTCCCTTCTTCTTAAAGAAATTTCGCTTCTTTCCCTGAGAACCTTGGGTTTCAACTGGTTTTTCTCTAGCACAAACAACAAGCATTTCTTCATGGCAGATTGCAATCTCCACAACCACATTACAATGATCACGGATATGTGTTAGGGTCACCCTAGAAAGCTCAGGTCTCAATCCCCGAATGAACCTCTCATTTCTCCCGATGTTAGTGTCTATAGTAGCATACCCATATCGAGATAGCTCATCAAACTTAATGGCATACTCGATAACCGACATCTCTCCCTGAACTAAATCCATAAACATACTCATCAATGCAGACTTAGAAACCTCAGATAAAAACCTTTGTTCAAATCTCCTTCTGAATTCAGCCCACGTCAACTCTTCCTCCCAAACTTCGGCAGTAACACTATTTCACCAATGAAGCGCTAAACCTTGAAATTGCCTAGAAGCCAACCTTCTCTTCTACTCATCATCTAAACCCAAATTAGCAAAGATACATTCATAATGCAACAACCAAGTCTCTACTTCTATGGCATCCTCCGTTCCCATAAACGGTTTCTCACCAAGACTGGTGTAGTCTCTGCTCAGCTTAGCATAATTATTCCCAACTAGTGCCACAGGATTAGCTCCTCCAACATTTCCAGCAACTCCTGCTTGCATCATATTGATGAAGAAATAATACATCGCCCTCATATCTACTGTTGGATTTACAGCACCCACATTGGCATCGGCATTTTGGTTAGCATTAGCCTGTCGACCTTGGTTCCTCCTGGTATTAGGTCGAACATTTCCATTGGTTATGGTGCTTCCTCCACCGAGATTTCCACTTCCGTTTCCTGCTTCTATATCTTCTTTCTCATAAATCTACATACGAGCCTTAGTAAGATACAGAAGAACGGTCTAAGAGAGAGGGGAATCAGTACTTATATACATATACCTATATATCAAATACAAGTACGTTACTATAACATTATCCCAAAACTCGATTATATTTCTAATTCATTGGATTATGTTTGAAAATCTTTTAGGTTTATTTTTTTTTAAGTTTCATAAACCGGTGCTCTAATACCAACCTGTCACATCCCCCTACTTGGAGTCCCAAAATTAATGGCTACGAATGCTGTAGTCATCCATAGTTATCAATCCTTAGCGATCAAATACGGTAATGTTAGATATGTTGATACAAAGAAACACATGAATATGGAAAAAATTTAAAACATCAAACCAGATCCATATTCCATTTCAAAATATTTTAAATTCATTACATAATCCCATAATCGTTAACCACGTTCAGAGAAAATATAATTATTACAGCATACGCTAAGAGCGACATATGAGGATGCCCCCTTAGATGATCAGAGTATATATAGACAATTTAACAACTTTGCCTTTACATCAACAACACAGCGGAATCAAAATAAAAGGGAACTCCGTATAGCTATCATGCCTCCTGCACGTCTCCAGAAGCTTTATTTGTCTAAAGAGGTACTTGAAAACCTCAACTCTCAAACTACTCAAAATCAATTGAGTATCCGAGAGTTTAAGGGGAAAACATAAACTTCGAGTTAGACATAAAGCCTGGTATGAATAATAAACTACCATCTCAAACCATTTAGATATCTAGTGAGACCACGCCGCTTAGCGGGACGGGTTTTCCCCTCACTAGTATCATAAAACCTTTTTAAAACCATATACTGTGCTCCTGCATCCATAATGGTTAAAACAATTCAAAACAATATAATATGATGATATGCAAAAATAAGTGAATCAATTCTGGATTACCTATCCCCATTCATTTTGACTATCTGTCTCAGTTATAGTTTCTAGGATTACTATTAACCTAATAGTTTTCATGGGCTGACTAATAACCGATTAAATATTTATGGACTCCCTATCCTATTTCATAGTTTTCATGGGATCACTAAGAACCTAGTGGCCCCTGCCAATATCTTTACCGTTACATGGGTTCTCCCTGAACCTATTGGTAACTCCAATATCCTTTCTCTTATCCTAGTTTTCATGGGTTGACTAGGAACCTTTTGACATCTGCCAATATCTTAATCCGGATATAGTTTTAATGGGCTAACTACAAACCTATTGGCCCCTTCCAATATCAAATCATAGTTTTCATGGGCTAACTATGAACCTGTCTTCCTGACATCTTCATTTATACATAGTTTTCATGGGCTTACTATGAACCTATTGGCCCCTGCCAATATCTTTCTTTAATATTTTAGCATCCTATATTCTAGTCTTCCTAACCTCCTAGATGCAATTCTACTCATTCGGGAGTTAACTTAATTTATATTCACTACCGGGTTAACCTAGCTGGTTATTTTGCCCTTCACCAAAATATAGTTATGGGTCCATTACAATGTGAATATATATACATATAAGAAGAAGCAAACACAATAACTTGGTTAATCCCTTTAACCTTTTAATTAAAGAAAACTTCTTCAAAAACTCCTTTTCAAAACACTTTATTTATTTATGCCATGGTTTTCTTTTAAAATGAGATTGGGTTATTCATTTTGAAAACTAAGGCTTTCTAAACCTTCAAAACTTTGCTTTCGACCTCACCGATGACCTCCTTCGAAAGCATATAAATAACTTTTCAAAACATTAGGCCCCTACCTTTCGAAACACTTTAAAACCTCTCTTTCAAAACCTTTCAAATGTAATAAAGTATTACTTATTAACTCTTAGAAGCATAGCATCGAAACCATTGAAAGTACTCCTTCCGAAACCTTTGGAAGTATTCCTTCCAAAATAATTGAAAGTCCCTCTTTCGAAACCATTTGGTTTATATTTAAAAATATCATTTGGGTCAAAGTGAATATAATGAAAGTATCTCTTTCGAAACAATTTTTTATAACATAAAAGTATTGGAGTAAAGTTGATGGCGTCGGCACCATCCCTTTCGAAAGCTTCAAATCATTTAAGCAAAACACTGAAGGATAGCATCGAAATCTCCTTTCGAAGCCATTGCCTTCGAAACCCTTGGACCCTTTCAAAATCATTTAGGAAGTGGCTTAGTATAAGTTGAAAACAAAAACAAACCCTTCGAAAGCATTAATGACTTCAACACACTTGAAAAGTATAAAAGCAGCATCAGAGTTTCGACGAGGTCGGAACCATCAATTTTGAAAGCATTCTTTTATAAACAAGGGTCTTAGTCGAAAGCTCTATTTTTAAACAAAGAAAGGTGGCAACAAGTTCGAAAGCAACTGGGTATCGACTTGGTCGAAAGCACCCTTCAAAAACAAGGCAAGCGCATACTTTTAGAAGTAAATAATGGGTTCTTCTCTATCGAAAGCAATGCCTTCAACACATTGCCTTCCGCACTTCACCAATCCACTTCGTACCAATCTCATTGATACCATGTGGATTGATTTCGTCTATAATAGGTTAGGTTGGTCTCGATTGAGATGAAGCAGAGGCATTTGTGTCGAAAGGCATTTCTAAAGGAGGTGGAACCAACTTTTCTGGATAAAAACTGATTAATGCCAATTAAAGCAAATACTTTCTAATTAACCTGCCACGTGTAAACATATGATTGGTTACCTTAACTTTTCAAATTCTTTACCAAAATAATTGCCACTTAATTTCAAATCTAAACCAAGGTTAATTTAGCAAATAAGCCCTTCCATTAAGAAAAATCAATATTGTAAATAAGTCCTTCTTCTAAAATAATTTAATTTCCATGGCAAATCACTTAGGAAAAATCCCCAAAAATTACACAAATTTACTTTCATCATGTTGTCTAAAATATCAAAATTTCAGACCCAATTTCTTCCTGAAATAATCAAAATTAAATTTAAACCAAATTTTATCATATTTTCCTTTTGAAAATTCATAATAAACTTTCCATCGCATGGAAACTTATCAAAACTAAAACCCAACTCCAAAATCATGTTTTACATAACATAATTTTTTCCATGGCATTCAAATGTAACAACCCGTAAATTTAACCGGTTTTTAATAACGTTATTATTTGAAATTTTGTGAAACTTTAAACGATAAAAATTTTGAAATAAAAATTTGATATTTGGAATGCGTTTAGTTAAACATAGCAACTGGTAAATTTTCGTCCGAAAATATGAAAGTTTATTTCGCGCGTAAATTTACTTCAATTTAATCAGTTAAAAGCGATGAAAATAAAATGTTTCCGAAACCTAAATATTTTTACATAGAAAAATTCTAAACCATCTTTTGAGCAAGATGTCATTTTGTCATTTTTCCAAATTCGGACATCTTTGGCTCCGTCGATCTTATTTTTCAGCGTTTTTCTAGCATTTTCCGCTATTAGAAAATTCGAAATTTTATAATTCAAATCGTACCACTGATATCTTTATACCGTTTTGATCGTCTCGTCGTGATGATCTCAACAGTATATTCATTTGCGTGTTTTGAAGATCGGTACTCGACAAAAATCGATAAAACGATTTATCGTACCGGTACCCAATTTTAACTTTTTGGGTTTTTTGTGCCTTTTTTTTAACCGTACAAACCCATTAGTCACTAGCATTTATTATCTGCCAAACCAATGGCCAGCTGTTTTCAATGCATTTATGGTTCGTTTTGGAAATATAAATTTTTTGTGTATCGGGCTGTTCACTGCTCTTCATCCTCTGTCCTCGTTTTTATTAAATATAATATTGCATATCAAGGTTTAGTCTCCAGAGAATTTTGTTTGTTCATTTTCGTTTTCAACCCCTGTACACCATTTTTCCTAATGCAAACTTTATGCCTCCCTTGCTGCCATTATAGGCGCTCCTAGGCTCGGCCGCCTTAACAACCTCCTCATCGAATTGCATCTCGTCTTCCCCACCGATTCCACTCCTGCAACCAAAGCCGAGTTCCGTCTACCCCACCTCGGCCTCGCCTGTAAATCTACTCCTCAGCTGCGTGTATCCCAGCTCCTTCCCACGTCGGTGCCGCTCCATCTTTGCGGTCTCCCACGTTCTCATGCTCGACCACACAAGCGTCGGCTTCCCTCCTCACAACGTAGTACTGCGCCTTTACGCGCTCCACCTCCCTGACGCGACTCCGGCTGGACAACCACCTCCATTCTTTTGAACTTCCCCTGCCGAGCCCAAGCAGCCGCAACCCGTGCCTCAACTTCGATAGCCACTCCGGCCTCTCTCAACTCAACGCCTCTGCACCCAATAGCCGAAACTCCACAACGCCTTGGTCCGCCTCAGATTTCAGCAGCACCCACAATCGTGCCCACCACCTTGCAACCGAACCATCTCACCCTATCTCCCTGACCTTGGCAACTTTTTCCCTATTGTTTGAATAGAAAAATGGTATGTGTTTAATGGTATATATATTAAAAGTACTATATATGGGTTTGTTTAAATAGATATGTCTTCCTGTTGTTTGTAAAAGTAGTTTATATATATATTTGTTATAAAGTTACACGTTAGTTTATAAAGTTATATTAGCATAATTGGTTTATATATTTGTTTATATATACAAGTAGGAGTCACACAAGTGTGCGTGTGGTGTGAGTTGTACATATATTTTAACAAAGTAAGTTTACTTAAGTTGGAAAACAAGTATTGATTTCTAAAATTTGTTATATATATCAGTTATATACAATTGATCTTTTGGATATATTTGCTTTAGAGTTTTAGAAGTAGATGCAATGTGTTATGTTACGATGATGTTACCTTTTTTTTTGAAAATGACTGTATTTACAGATACATTTTGTTGTGTAGTATTCTGGAACGAATACATTTATCTAGAATACGTTTGGAATTTACGGGCTAAATTGATTTTTAATAGAATGTAAACTAGATTATATTAACGACATTTATGCTAAATATTTATTTGCAGAACTTTTAAACTGCGGACTTTATAAAAAAAAGTTGATTTGTAAATAGTTGATCTGGAAGAAAAATGTATGTTTATATATGCATATTATAAATTAAGTTACATATACCTAGTAGCATTATATGCGTGTCCGTGTATATTTTATAGCAGCTATATTTTTGAGTCAGCGTGTATATATGTTGTCAGTTACATATAAAGGGGTTATGGTCAGTTAGCTCACTAGTATAAAGGTATATCCTTGTTGATAACATGCATTATATAAGTAGTTATATATATAAAGTATATTTTTCTTCCTAGTTCAAATTTATATGTTTAACTATGTGATTATTTAAAACTATGATTCCGGAATACATACATTTAATTTAATATGTGTTGAAAAAAAATGAATGATGATTTTATTTATTTATTTATATATATAGCCATATATATATATGAGTTCACTTATATCTATTATCTTCGTCTACCCAGTCTTATTTACTTCGTCGATTCCTTATCCATCAACTTTGTTCGTCGAATCGTGTCCATCTAGCATCGCTTTGGAACTTGTAGCTCATTTCCTTGTCAAATCTATCTAGCCTCGAAAGGTGAGCAATCACTCACGATTAACGTTCTTTTATTTATTAAATTTGATTTCAATTGAAACGACAATTGAAATATGCTGATGTCAGTTAATTACACTGTTATATATACTATTACCTGTATCAGTTCACCTGTGACATCTGACACCATTATCTGTTAATTATTTATGTGATGATAATACAGTTTGGCTGATAATTGATTGATTTTTGATGTTTATATTGGACGTTAAATTGTTAATGTTAAAATGATAAATAGTATGCAATTGAACTTGATATAGGATAGTTAAATGCTTAATTTGATTTAATGACATTGTATAATATGACCCATTAAACTGTTGAATTTATTGACACGTATGATTTGGTTAATTACACATTGAACCATTGAATGTAGATTGTTTAAATTGATGATGGATGAAATTGTAATAGATGACAAGTGAAAAACCGTAATGTAATAATCTTTAATCTACATGAAATGATAGTGTAAATTCTAGAAATAATTATATTAATTCGTACAAATAACAATGCGAATTAATACGGTTATTTCGGGATTATTTGAATTGATTATTGGATTGTTATTGTTTGTTGTTATTGCTTGTTTATTTACTTTGACACCATCCCAGTTATCACACTGCAAGTTCCCTTTGCTATGCTATGATTTTGAATTGAATTGGAATCGGGTTGAAATGATAAATACCCAAATTAAACTTTGACCTAGGATAGAGAATTAAATAAACCCGATTGGTCAATAATTTGATTTAAAAATAAACGAAGATTTTATTTGAATATATAATATGGTTTTGAAATGAAGTTGAAATTTGAATTTTAATGAAAAGAAAATTGTTAATATTTAATAATATGAAACAAAATATTAACAATGTAATTGATGAAAGAATGTTGTTTAATTTGAGAAATGATTTAATAATTAAGTTTGAAATTATAATTAAGTTGAAATTATTAAACTTTGAAATTATTTAATAATTAAGTTTTGAATTATTTAGCAATTAAATAAGATTAAATTATTTAATGATTAAATTGGATTGAAATTCTTTAATAAGAAAAATTGAACTTTTGAATAAGTAGATTTTACTTCGTAAATAATTGAAATAGAGTTTTCTTTATTAAGTGAGTTTTGGAAAATTATTTAAGAAAGTAAATAAGTGAAATTGAATTTCTTTAACAAGAAATGAAAATGTGATATTTTTGGAATTAATGTAAGACTTGTAATTTAAAGAATTTGATTTGACGAATTTAATTTAATTCAAAATTGTAAGTTTTGATTTAATAAAGTTGAACTTAAGTAATTGATTTTTGAATTGGAAATTAAATAGAAATTGTTTTGAATGATAAACTAACTTAACGAATATTGAATGAAATCGATAAATGAATTCAAATTGATTTGAATGTTAAATTAAATTAATTTAAATGTTTTCGAAATGAAACTTATATTCGAACTTGAATCAATATTTGAATTGTTTTAAATAGAAATAGAAATTGAATTATAAGATTTTGAAATGGTAATTTGGAAGTTTTGAAACGTAAATTATGGAAATTGATTTGGAAAGACAAATGAAATGTTGGTTTATAAATTCTAATTGGAATTGAATTTGATTTGGTTTTGAAATAAATAAACGACCAATCGGTGTAATAATTACGAAGTTATTAAAGAGACCGGAAATCGGTTATGGATATACTCTCTATCTAAACCGGAAACAACTTTAATAACTATACGCGGAGTGTGATCCAGAATGAAGTGGTTGGAATGATGTACGTGATGACTGAAGAAAGAGAACGATGATGGATAGCCTTGACACTTGTGTCAAATTGGAAATGACTAAAACAGGAGCCGTGCTGGGCCAATGGAGGATTAGCTACCTCAAGTGAACACACTTCTTCGACTACTCATTACTTGTTGTCGATTGGTGCACCCTTGATTTTGGGAGTGTTGTTTCACGGTGTTGCGGGCGCTGCGGCATTGCGTTCTCACCAGTCCGGATCAGGCAAACGGTAGTATCACTACCTTGGGTATTGCCTCATGTGCCTTGTCATACTTGTATCCCTTTATTCGCGACTACTACGAATTTGGTTTGTACCTTTAGTATATGGATTGCCTTCTGGTGACTTCTGGTTTTGGGGAAACTACGGTCTTGTATATGCTTTTTGGAATAAAAATGTGTTAAGGGTGGAATGGGCCATGACTTAACACTATTTTGATATCTTTATATTACTGATAGACATTATCTACTTATCGTACCCTACTACATAGTAGATAGTTTAACGGATCCTTAAAGGATGGTTATTCCAAACATCCTTTGAGTTACTTGTATTTCAATTGCTATTTCACTTGAGTTGGATTTATTTATATAAGAATGTTAATCCTGACTCGAGTGTCTTGTGTTTTGCTTTACGCTCGGGTCAGACTGAGTGTACTAGTATTCGAGACTTACCTTTGAAGTTGGAGTTTTGCTTGAAGATCCAGCCATCTATTCTGCTTTCAGTATTCGATGATTCCAGTGATGTATTCTGATTAACTCTGATGTATCGTATTACTCTTCTGTTGTAAACTCTGATGTATCTTATACATTTATATAGTAGCTTCATGAACTACTATCTCTTTTATTTCCGCTGCATTTATTACTCTGTGTCTGTGATCTGTGATTATTTATTTACTGTATATGTTCAGTTTTGCCAAATTTAAATTAACAACGCGGTATTTTGAGCAATTCAATTCCGGTATGAGTGTCTACCTATACACTTATAATGGATGCGAATGGTCCAAAATACCAGGTCGTTACAGTTGGTATCAGAGCTTTGGTAGCTCTAGGCAAAACTTAACATATAAGGTAAATGTATTTACAGAATCACTCTCATTCGAGTTTCAATCTCTTCCTTTGACTCAATTCCTTGAATTTTGGAACGTTCTCCTCGATTCTGAAATTCATTCGTGTCCTTCACTATTCGTCTTCTTTCAATTCTGGAGCACCCCATAACTCCATATTTAAATGATATCTATAATAGATCGGCGGTCTCGCCAATCCTCGAATGATTCGTAAAGGAGCAAAACTCCTTTATAATAGGCATCGATTTACCGGAGATTTATGTATCCTCGGTTTACGATGCTATCTATTCCCTGCTATACCTGAAATTCCATCTCCTGAGATCGAGTGTTGATTTACCTCGGAATTCAGCATCGATCTTATTCTTGAAGTTACGGACGACCCGGTTAAGGTTGGCCGTGAATTAAATAAACTCATCCACCCCGATTGTGGTAATTGAATTATCTTATCTTCTGTTTTAAACTTATTTTCGAATCAAAATTCTCTTTGTTTGAGTCCTTCAAATTTGAGTCTCTATCCTTGCTTTGAAATCCATTCTTGTATCGTCAAGCGAGGAAGTGTATTTGTAAATTAATATTTAAAATGTTTTAAAATATTTTGTGTTGTTTGAGTTGTTGATGTTGATTTGGGTTTTCGATCGATTCGTCTGATCAACGCTATCGATAGGATTTCCAAAACACTTGAGTAGAGCAAACTGACACAATATCGTTTTCGAATTTGGTAAATAAAATAAAGTTTTGTATGATTATATTATATATAAATATAAGTTTTCTGAAATTAAATTGTTAATGGATTTGTTGTCTGAAATAATAATATTGATTTTCATTATTGTTTTGTAAACCATTGACTATTGCATAATATAAATAAATGAATTTATAAACTTGGTTATAAATTGATTGGAATTTGAAATGAATTTAATTCAGAAATTTGAGAATTTATTAGTTTTCGGTGATTTCGAACTTTGGTTTTAAAATTTTAAAGTATATATTATTGAAAGTATTTTCGAATAGAAATCGTTTTCAAAGAATTTTAAAATATTGAAATCAGTGCTCTTCTCTTTGTCGCTGGAAAATAATTTCGGTGATGGCGGCCGCATCATCGACATTCATTTTCGAGTTTCGAAGTAGAGATACTATTCTGTAGCTTTGCTACGGTTTTGTTTTGAAAATATTTTGATTTGAATTTCTTCAGTATAATTTGATTTATATATATATAGGTATCTTATTTTAAAATTCAATTTGATTTGATATAAATATATTATATATATCTCTAAATTGTTTAAAGTTAATCGGAAATCTAATTCTTAAATTTTGTTAAAGGATGATTTTAATTATAAATAAAACCAAATTTTGGATAAATATTTAAACTTGAATAATAGAATTGGGAAAATTTTATTTGTATATTGTTCAACTGCATTCTAATACAACTTACCTAAATCATTCAGAAGTTGAATATGTAATTGGATAATATATAATATAAATTGAATTTATAAATAAAATTGAGTGTTTATAATAAATGTTATACACTAAATTTTGATTATAAAGATGTCAATTGAGTTAGATAAGATAATAAGTAAACTCAGTAATAATGAAATAAATTTGTTTTGAAGGAATTAATAAAAAAAATTTGAAAGAATTAATAAATTGAAATTAGATCAACTTATGGAAATGCCTTGAATTTGAAATCAATTAATGAATATAAATTAATTTAAATTGAAATTTATATGGTTTAAATTAATTTATATGGTTTAAATATATGTGACTAGACATATTAAGTAGAATAAATTTAACAGTAATTTGGAATAAAGAAGAATTTAAAATTGTTGAAAAAAAAATTTGATTATAATAAAAGACTATTCAAATTTATGGTTTTAGAAATTGTAAATTGAAGATAATTGGATAATAAGATAATGAATTTAGAAATAGTTGAGATTGATTTTAGTGAAATCAAATGGATTAAATCAATTATTGAATATCAATTAATTTAAATTTGAATTTATATGGTTTAAATTAATTGTTATTTTGTATTTCAAATCTGTTTCTTTTTGGTTGTTTCTATTTTCCTACCTCGTTCCTTTTCGGGGACGAAAAGTTTTGAGTGGGGGAGAGTGTAACAACCCATAAATTTAACCGGTTTTTAATAACGTTATTATTTGAAATTTTGTGAAACTTTAAACGATAAAAATTTTGAAATAAAAATTTGATATTTGGAATGCGTTTAGTTAAACATAGCACCTGGTAAATTTTCGTCCGAAAATATGAAAGTTTATTTCGCGCGTAAATTTACTTCAATTTAATCAGTTAAAAGCGATGAAAATAAAATGTTTCCGAAACCTAAATATTTTTACATAGAAAAATTCTAAACCATCTTTTGAGCAAGATGTCAGTTTGTCGTTTTTCCAAATTCGGACATCTTTGGCTCCGTCGATCTTATTTTTCAGCGTTTTTCTAGCATTTTCCGCTATTAGAAAATTCGAAATTTTATAATTCAAATCGTACCACTGATATCTTTATACCGTTTTGATCGTCTCGTCGTGACGATCTCAACAGTATATTCGTTTGCGTGTTTTGAAGATCGGTACTCGACAAAAATCGATAAAACGATTTATCGTACCGGTACCCAATTTTAACTTTTTGGGTTCTTAGTGCCTTTTTTTTTTAACCGTACAAACCCATTAGTCACTAGCATTTATTATCTGCCAAACCAATGGCCAGCTGTTTTCAATGCATTTATGGTTCGTTTTGGAAATATAAATTTTTTGTGTATCGGGTTGTTCACTGCTCTTCATCCTCTACCCTCGTTTTTATTAAATATAATATTGTATATCAAGGTTTAGTCTCCAGAGAATTTTGTTTGTTCATTTTCGTTTTCAACCCCTGTTCACCATTTTTCCTAATGCAAACATTATGCCTCCCTTACTGCCATTATAGGCGCTCCTAGGCTCGGCCGCCTTAACAACCTCCTCATCGAATTGCATCTCGTCTTCCCCACCGATTCCACTCCTGCAACCAAAGCCGAGTTCCGTCTACCCCACCTCGGCCTCGCCTGTAAATCTACTCCTCAGCTGCGTGTATCCCAGCTCCTTCCCACGTCGGTGCCGCTCCATCTTTGCGGTCTCCCACATTCTCATGCTCGACCACACAAGCGTCGGCTTCCCTCCTCACAACGTAGTACTGCGCCTTTACGCGCTCCACCTCCCTGACGCGACTCCAGCTGGACAACCACCTCCATTCTTTTGAACTTCCCCTGTCGAGCCCAAGCAGCCGCAACCCGTGCCTCAACTTCGACAGCCACTCCGGCCTCTCTCAACTCAACGCCTCTGCACCCAATAGCCGAAACTCCACAACGCCTTGGTCCGCCTCAGATTTCAGCAGCACCCACAATCGTGCCCACCACCTTGCAACCGAACCATCTCAGCCCTATCTCCCTGACCTTGGCAACTTTTTCCCTATTGTTTGAATAGAAAAATGGTATGTGTTTAACAGTATATATATTAAAAGTACTATATATGGGTTTGTTTAAATAGATATGTCTTCCTGTTGTTTGTAAAAGTAGTTTATATATATATTTGTTATAAAGTTACACGTTAGTTTATAAAGTTATATTAGCATAATAGGTTTATATATTTGTTTATATATACAAGTAGGAGTCACACAAGTGTGCATGTGGTGTGAGTTGTACATATATTTTAACAAAGTAAGTTTACTTAAGTTGGAAAACAAGTATTGATTTCTAAAAGTTGTTATATATATCAGTTATATACAATTGATCTGTTTGGATATATTTGCTTTAGAGTTTTAGAAGTAGATGTAATGTGTTATGTTACGGTGATGTTACCCTTTTTTTGGAAAATGACTGTATTTACAGATACATTTTGTTGTGTAGTATTCTGGAACGAATACATTTATCTAGAATACGTTTGGAATTTACGAGCTAAATTGATTTTTAATAGAATGTAAACTAGATTATATTAACGACATTTATGCTAAATATTTATTTGCAGAACTTTTAAACTGCGGACTTTATAAAAAAAAGTTGATTTGTAAATAGTTGATCTGGAAGGAAAATGTATGTTTATATATGCATATTATAAATTAAGTTACATATACCTAGTAGCATTATATGCGTGTCCGTGTATATTTTATAGCAGCTATATTTTTGGGTCAGTGTGTATATATGTTGTCAGTTACATATAAAGGCGTTATGGTCAGTTAGCTCACTAGTATAAAGGTATATCCTTGTTGATAACATGCATTATATAAGTAGTTATATATATAAAGTATATTTTTCTTCCTAGTTCAAATTTATATGTTTAACTATGTGATTATTTAAAACTATGATTCCGAAATACATACATTTAATTTAATATGTGTTGAAAAAATGAATGATGATTTTATTTATTTATTTATATATATAGCCATATATATGAGTTCACTTATATCTATTATCTTCGTCTACCCTGTCTTATTTACTTCGTCGATTCCTTATCCATCAACTTTGTTCGTCGAATCGTGTCCATCTAGCATCGCTTTGGAACTCGTAGCTCATTTCCTTGTCAAATCTATCTAGCCTCGAAAGGTGAGCAATCACTCACGATTAACGTTCTTTTATTTATTAAATTTGATTTCAATTGAAACGACAATTGAAATATGCTGCTGTCAGTTAATTACACTGTTATATATACTATTACCTGTATCAGTTCACCTGTGACATCTGACACCATTATCTGTTAATTATTTATGTGATGATAATACAGTTTGGCTGATAATTGATTGATTTTTGATGTTTATATTGGACGTTAAATTGTTAATGTTAAAATGATAAATAGTATGCAATTGAACTTGATATAGGATAGTTAAATGCTTAATTTGATTTAATGACATTGTATAATATGACCCATTTAACTGTTGAATTTATTGACACGTAGGATTTGGTTAATTACACATTGAACCGTTGAATGTAGATTGTTTAAATTGATGATGGATGAAATTGTAATAGATGACAAGTGAAAAACCGTAATGTAATAATCTTTAATCTACATGAAATGATAGTGTAGATTCTAGAAATAATTATATTAATTCGTACAAATAACAATGCAAATTAATACGGTTATTTCGGGATTATTTGAATTGATTATTGGATTGTTATTGTTTGTTGTTATTGCTTGTTTATTTACTTTGACACCATCCCAGTTATCACACTGCAAGTTCCCTTTGCTATGCTATGATTTTGAATTGAATTGGAATCGGGTTGAAATGATAAATACCCAAATTAAACTTTGACCTAGGATAGGGAATTAAATAAACCCGATTGGTCAATAATTTGATTTAAAAATAAACAAAGATTTTATTTGAATATATAATATGGTTTTGAAATGAAGTTGAAATTTGAATTTTAATGAAAAGAAAATTGTTAATATTTAATAATATGAAACAAAATATTAACAATGTAATTGATGAAAGAATGTTGTTTAATTTGAGAAATGATTTAATAATTAAGTTTGAAATTATAATTAAGTTGAAATTATTAAACTTTGAAATTATTTAATAATTAAGTTTTGAATTATTTAGCAATTAAATAAGATTAAATTATTTAATGATTAAATTGGATTGAAATTCTTTAATAAGAAAAATTGAACTTTTGAATAAGTGGATTTTACTTCGTAAATAATTGAAATAGAGTTTTCTTTATTAAGTGAGTTTTGGAAAATTATTTAAGAAAGTAAATAAGTGAAATTGAATTTCTTTAACAAGACATGAAAATGTGATATTTTTGGAATTAATGTAAGCCTTGTAATTTAAAGAATTTGATTTGACGAATTTAATTTAATTCAAAATTGTAAGTTTTGATTTAATAAAGTTGAACTTAAGTAATTGATTTTTGAATTGGAAATTAAATAGAAATTGTTTTGAATGATAAACTAACTTAACGAATATTGAATGAAATCGATAAATGAATTCAAATTGATTTGAATGTTAAATTAAATTAATTTAAATGTTTTCGAAATGAAACTTATATTCAAACTTGAATCAATATTTGAATTGTTTTAAATAGAAATTGAAATTGAATTATAAGATTTTGAAATGGTAATTTGGAAGTTTTGAAACGTAAATTATGGAAATTGATTTGGAAAGACAAATGAAATGTTGGTTTATAAATTCTAATTGGAATTGAATTTGATTTGGTTTTGAAATAAATAAACGACCAATCGGTGTAATAATTACGAAGTTATTAAAGAGATCGGAAATCGGTTATGGATATACTCTCTATCTAAACCGGAAACCACTTTAATAACTATACGCGGAGTGTGATCCAGAATGAAGTGGTTGGAATGATGTACGTGATGACTGAAGAAAGAGAACGATAATAGATAGCCTTGACACTTGTGTCAAATTGGAAATGACTAAAACAGGAGCCGTGCCGGGCCAATGGAGGATTAGCTACCTCAAGTGAACACACTTCTTCGAACTACTCATTACTTGTTGTCGATTGGTGCACCCTTGATTTTGGGAGTGTTGTTTCACGGTGTTGCGGGCGCTGCGGCGTTGCTTTCTCACCAGTCCGGATCAGGCAAACGGTAGTATCACTACCTTGGGTATTGCCTCATGTGCCTTGTCATACTTGTATCCCTTTATTCGCGACCACTACGAATTTGGTTTGTACCTTTAGTATATGGATTGTCCTCTGGTGACTTCCGATTTTGGGGAAACTACGGTCTTGTATATGCTTTTGGGAATAAAAATGTGTTAAGGGTGGAATGGGCCATGACTTAACACTATTTTGATATCTTTATATTACTGATAGACATTATCTACTTATCGTACCCTACTATATAGTAGATAGTTTAACGGATCTTTAAAGGATGGTTATTCCAAACATCCTTTGAGTTACTTGTATTTCAATTGCTATTTCACTTGAGTTGGATTTATTTATATAAGAATGTTAATCCTGACTTGAGTGTCTTGTGTTTTGCTTTACGCTCGGGTCAGACTAAGTGTACCAGTATTCGAGACTCACCTTTGAAGTTGGAGTTTTGCTTGAAGATCCAGCCATCTATTCTGCTTTCAGTATTCGATGATTCCAGTGATGTATTCTGATTAACTCTGATGTATCGTATTACTCTTCTGTTGTAAACTCTGATGTATCTTATACATTTATATAGTAGCTTCATGAACTACTATCTCTTTTATTTCCGCTGCATTTATTACTCTATGTCTGTGATCTGTGATTATTTATTTACTGTATATGTTCAGTTTTGCCAAATTTAAATTAACAACGCGGTATTTTGAGCAATTCAATTCCGGCATGAGTGTCTACCTATACACTTATAATGGATGCGAATGGTCCAAAATACCGGGTCGTTACATCAAACATCAATTTCAATCGGTTTTGCCCTAAAATCGCATATATTCCCATTTAAACAATCTTGTTTAAATAAAACAAATTATAATTCAAGCATATCATCATCCAAATAATTATAAAAATGAATTTAATCTTAAATCCAAAAACATATGATAAAAAAAATAGAGATGGTATAAATTATCATTTATCTTGATTAAGATAAGGAGATTAGATTGAGATTGAGATTTATTCCCCTTGCTTTAATTCCTTGGCTTGATTGAATTCCTCTTTCCTTTCTTTGTTAATGGTCCGCTCCTCTATTCTTACGTTTTTATTTTGTTTGCCAAATGACGTGAAAGGGAAAATGAACCTTTGGGGAATGAGAGTATCTATATAAGGGTAAGGGTTATGTGCGGCTAATTCCCAATATACCCTTATGTAAATTAATTAACTTATAACCCATTCTTAAGCCCATTTAATTTATTAAGAACGGCCTTAATTTTATTTTCATATCTCAATCCCACTATCACTTAACATTTACATTATTCTATTTAATTTATCTAATTAAATCTTTTGAATAATGTAATTAATAATTAGGGGTGTCATAGAAAGATAAAGAAGAACAAGAGAAAGAAGCTCCAACAAGACCTTTCGAAGGAGTCGAACGGTTGCTACACACAAAGTCCTAAAGTATCACAACCTTTCGAAAGGGTCGAAAGCATCCTTTCGTTTCAGTGACCACCTTTCGAAGTAGGTGCTTCCACATGCATTTAGTCCTTTCGAATGAGTTAAAGGAACACCTTTCGAAGACAAGGAATGACAACCCTTCATATGCACGCCAAATCTTTCGAAACCTAAGGTTTCGCCTTCATTCAAACCACTCAGGAACATACCTTAGCCAGAACAACCCTTTCGAAAGCCAAGCCAAGCCTTTCGGACTGGTCGAAGCTATTAATATCCAGGGAAGGTTCTGCAACAAGTCACAAGTAAAAGTTTGGAAGCTATTAACAATGTCGAAACCCTCAGCATTCAACAGCTTCGAAACTCCTAGAGGCAGCCTATCGACAGAGTCGAAAGCTCCTACAAATCAACATAAAGAAGAAAGGTGCAACCATCCCTTTCGACAAAGATGGAAGCTTTCAAGCCCATTCGAAAGCATTACAAAGGGTTGCGAAAGTGTTAAAGGAATCAAAAGCATTCTAAAAACAATTCTAAAGCCATCTTCCAGGTCGAAAGCATTAGGTCGAAAGGTGCTGACCCACATCTATAAATAAGACCCAAGGGGTCTGGTTTTAGAAAACCGAACTCAGTCATTCTACACTTGTATTTTCTTAATTCTACAAAATTGTAAACCCTAATTTGTAAATCGAATTGGGGAAAATTGATCAATAAAGGCTTCGTTGAGTTAATAAAGGGAAGACTTCAATATTCTTGATTACTTAGTTGTTTCAAAAGCTTTTATTAGTTCTAACACTGTTTTCCAGGTATCGACCCCATTGGAGGGATAATCAATCTATTCCATTGCAATGACCCTAATTCTTAACCAAATTTTTTTTTATCATACTTAGCTAAGACTACCTAGGGTCATCCTTCCCTATTCTCATATTATCCAGGATCTTTCACAATATAAAAATATTGTTTTAAATCTAAATCATTCCTAACATACATTTATGAAGATATCTATGTTATATTCTACTAGAATCAGAGCATGATGATATGTAAGTAGAAATCCTTTTAAATCTATTAAAATGTGATAATTCCCTGATAAAAGATTAATTATTGTATCCTGATTTTTGACCATAGAATCCACTGGAAACATGTACTTTAGTCTGTTATTCTAATTAAGAAATGATCAAGTAATAATCAGGTGGAAGAAAGCTTTTAATATGGATGATTGTGTTAAAGTCTGTATAGTATCAAACTCAGGCTAAAAGAAAGTGGATCATAAGTGAACACAAGCAACATCTAGGCGTAATGGAAACGCGCCTAACTTACACATGAGAGGTCACGAGTTCGAGTGCTATGCTGGTCGGTTCAAACCCAATTTTTGTTTTTCTTTTTATTTTTCTCCTGTATGGTTTAAAATCTGATATCTACCTATATCTACACATATATACTTAATTTTTGCCTATAATCTAACATACAAAACAATATTTCTTGCTTTATTATTTTTAAAACCCATTCCTACAACTGTTCTAGAAATTTATATTTATATTTTTGCCCAAATATCAACATGCACACAGATATACATGTACATGTCAATGTCTTTGCTCATTTTCCAGAAAACTGGGTTCAAATGGTTCCTTGCTTCATTGATTTGAAGTGAACATTTGGCCTGACCTATGGTCTAACCATGTGGTTAATCTGACCATTCTTTTATTTGCATTTTACAAACCAGAATCTACCCAAAACATTGATACTCCTTCTTTTCAAAAGCATGTTTATATATGTATGAATCAAACACCTTGTGATCAGATTTATATCATCCTTCCTAACCATAATTCTCTTTTAAAAATGCATATTCAGGGTATATACACTTTTACTTGCATTTGGACATATATCAATATCATGACTTGAAAATATAACAGTTATAATTCTTTCTGGATTTTCCCAATATAATTTCCTATATATCTATCTTTTGAAAGGACTTAGGATGAACTATAATCATCATAAAATGATTATGCTTATAAAATCCAGGTTTTTCCTATAAATCAAAAACAACTTTAGCAAATAGATTTTCAAATCAGTTTAACATCAATATCCTTAATACATACCAAACCAGAAATAACCAGAAACAACATAACACGTATTTCTTACAAGTTCTTCCTACTTAATACATTTAGATAGCCATATCAATCAGGAAATACATGCATGAATTAACACATTCTAGCTCTTATTTCTAATTATCTTAGCATTCTCTATTCCATATCTTTTTAATCTTGCTTACTTAGCTCCATCACAACCTGCAAAAGCATTAGTGGCTGCCCCATTATGAATGAGACACCCCCATGTGCCATGAGCAATAAGGGTCAGATCTATGATCTGGTGTGAGCATTTCTAACATATCCATGATATTAAGCTAAGGATACAGCATAAATGTACCTTGCATAACTTGACAGGTATTATCATGAATGATTAATGTATAAATTGATCAGGTATACCCATATACATACACAAGAGAAAACATATGCATTAAAACAATTTTTATCTGGAACTACTAAGGTTCCTCATACCAACCCTAATCCCGGAAAGACCCAAGTTTCCTATATCATCATTTAAGGTTGCCTTTTCTTCTTATAAATTCCTGGCCTCATCTGCTATAAGGAATCAAAGGGACACATTGCCATGAACTAATTAACATCATGGCACAAAGATCTCAGGACTTAAACAAGCCATGTGTCAACTTGTCTACTTCAAATAGGACAAGCATTCCAGCAGCCTTCTTGGCACAAAATCCTTAGTTATATTACTAAGTGTATTCATGTTCATTTTATCAATGATAGCTAGGTGTACAGACCACTTATATACATGAAACATACTAGTTACCTTGTAGACATAATATTGCAAGCAAGTTAAAGGTTACTTTCTAGAGGTATAACACCCAGTCATTCCATCTCACATTGTTTAGCATATAAACACCCTATTCAAACATATACCAGAATGTTTGCAACTGAGAATAAATGCATGGCTCTATTGGGTTTATTTTGATTTTGCAAGCAACTATGTTTAGCCAGATTTTTAATCTTGTTTAAACATAATTTTTAGGCTTGTAACTTTTCTGTTTGGTTTAGGGCTCAGCACTTATAGAGAAAGACTCCATTGCACCCTTAACCAATTATTTCAAGCCTCAGCACTATACCATTGTATATGCAGCTCATAGTTTTTTTTTCTTCATTCTTTGTCTTAAGCCATGATTCAGACTAGTTACAAATACTCTCTTACATGTTCTTTAAGGTTTTGGTATAACATACAGGGATGAAAATAGAACAACAAAGTTATACATCCATCATAGCAGATCATATCTCATCAAGCATTCATGAAACCATCAGTAGTCAACATGGTTTGTAAATCAAAACATGCAAAATATAGCATATAAAAGCTTGGCTGCCTAATCTCAGGTCTTAATGCCATGTATATGAGTGAGGATACTCACCTAAATGCTTACACAAGCTTAATCCAGAAAACCCCTCAAATCTTTAGCCTTTTCTTCCTCTTCTTCCTTAGGTTAATTAATTCAGTGAGAGAGTAGTTTTCTGGTTAGGCTCTTGATTTATATAAAGGTTCTACCTAGGGTTTTGGGTGATGCAAAATCCCTATTTTAGCCCAAACCAGAATCATGCATTTGGCATTGCATATTCTCTCCCTCCTAACCCTTAATGTCCCGGCCAATATTTTAAAACAAGGCTAAGTTGTGCCCATTTTCTTTTCTTTTCAGAAAGTGATTACTTTAAGTATTTTTTATTATACTTACCTCAAACATGATAATGGTGTGACTTTCTATTTTCTGCCTTTATACATTTGCTTTCTTGCACTTTGGTTCTTACTATTTTAGTGCTTCTTTTACTTATTTTTCCTTTATTAATTTTCTGCTCAAATAATATCTGTATATATACATTTATACAACTATGGGTGTTAGTTTAACTTTAACCTTCTTTTATTTGCAGAAAACATGTGCATTCTTATATGCATTTCTATACTCCTATTATTCAAATAAAATTTCACTTATTCATTATAAATCAATGTTCTCTTCTGTCTTAATTTCCAGACAAGTCATACATATGCATATATATATAGATATATATATATACATATCCTCAGGAATTTTAATATTCATGTCTAGTTCTATATTTCCTTTATTTAAAACATTTTATTTAAATGTTTTCCTTCTTTGTTTTATTATTCAGGAATTCTGGATTTTCTCTTAGTGCCATAACTAGTGTGCACGTGCACCCATGCACACAACCTTGCACCACTGAAAATCCCACCTATATAATAATTCTGATTTTTCCCCCAGAATTTTAATCATTTATTTAAAAGGATTTTCCTCAAAATCTTGGGGTATTACAATCACCCCTTCTTTTAGGAATTGTGTCCTCACAATTTGCAACATAATCTTTGAGTACTTCTAATTTCTTAGGGAAAAATTATTCAGCATATGCATGAGCAAATCAATTAGTCACTGTCTATTATACATATTAAACTTTCTTAGTAATCTAAGAATTTACCTTTTAAATTTGCAAAGAGCCTAGGGTAATCCATCCTGATTTTATCCTCTAGCTCCCAAGTACAATCACTAGGATCTATACTCCATTGAATCACTAGGATTTTCTCTTAGTGCCATAACTAGTGTGCACGTGCACCCATGCACACAACCTTGCACCACTGAAAATCCCACCTATATAATAATTCTGATTTTCCCCCCAAAATTTTAATCATTTATTTAAAAGGATTTTCCTCAAAATCTTGGGGTATTACATCCATTAAGTTCGAAAGTCCTAAAAGAGGAGAATTTAAGCCTTTTGACCAAGTCGAAAGGTCAGTAAAAAGGAAATTACACAATAAGGACTTATTCAAAAGGTGATCTAAAGAAGGCATTCACATCCTAGCTCCCTCCCACAAATCAAAAGAGTCCTAAAGGACTAACCTTTCAACTTTGGGGGTGTTGACAAGTTTTTTTGTTAACATTTATTGAGTGATCATCTTTGAGCCAAGCTACTAATCCAAGTGATCCACAGCTATAGTGATTCGATCCGATCCGATCCATTCCTAATATATTGATCTGATCCCCTGCCTCGACCAAAACAAGACCACAATACCAAAGTGCAACCAAACTTTAAACCAGAACACAATAACAAGGTAGTAGTCTTTCAACCAGACTGCAAATATACATGCATACAAACCAACATGAAAACATGGAACCAACAACCAGACTTCAATGTTTTCAGAAATGTACACATGAAGACTTTAACCAAAACAAAGTCATAAAGTTTCAGACGCACCAGACAGACTCAAATTGAACCAGACTTCAAGTGGTGAACACAAAGACTCCATCAAGACATGTACAAAGTGCAGACTCCAAATTTACAAAGACACAAGGCAACATGATAACATGCCCAGATAAGTTAACATGAATGTAATGTGACCAGACTTCAATTTCAACATGTACAAAGCTCAACTTCAACATGAACCAAGCAAGCAGTTCAAAAACATGTTCAAAACAAGTTCAAAACAACTCAAGCACAGTTACATATATATATATATATGTATGTATGTATGTCAGTTCAGGTATAAAGGCAACACATGGTAACACACCAAAACAGTGAAAGGAATACAAGGAAATGGATATGGAATTCGACAGTAGCTAGCACAAAAATCACAATGCAACATGTTTAGAAAAAAGTCAAAAGGGTAAGGTGATTAACAGGTCAAACTACATCAAGTCAAGACTATCTCAAATTCAAATGCCAAAGTCATAGCAGAAAAGAACGGAACAATTTAACTATGTTTAAGCAGATTCGAATTCATTAGAAAAATATGGAGTAACTCGTATACGATGAACAAGTCAGCAAATAACAAGACCATACGATCAAAAATCAACGCAGGTGATAAAATCACGAAAGATTCAAACTAAAAATATACGAACGAAATATAGGGTTTCATTCCTTATAAATTCCCAAACTCATCATCAGCACAAATCATCGAGTTCAAGCATATCAATGAAAGAAAATAAAGTAAATTGCATACCATTTTTTTATCATTCGAGCTCGACACAATTGGAGCGACCGTGATCAAATCAAAGCCAGGAGTCGATTGACGAAGCCAATCAAAGCGAAACAATCACGGCAATCGATCAATTGAATTGACGTCTTTAATTCATCACTAAACCCTAATTCCAAATTAAAAAAGGAACGAGAAGGCATGGACGAGCCAAAAGAAAATTAAAAGGGGAAACTTGTCTTTTGTTTTTGGGTCGAAGAATTTACTTGTTTATGTTTTTTTCTTTTGGGCCGAATAGTTTTAACAATTAGGGTTTTATTTATTTTAGTTGTTTTGATTGTTTTTAATTCTTATTTAAATTAAACTCTAGTTTAACTAGGTAATGAACTACTGTTTTGTAGTTCGAGAATTTGCAATTCAGTGGTTGAGTTGTGGTAGAGTTTTGAGCTTAGAGTTAGGTTAATCAAGTTAGCGGGTGTCGTAAGTTTACGTGTGTTTGTAAGCGTCTGATTACTTAATTTCTAGTAGAAACCTTGGGGGCAGCACGTAGGCAGGTTTTTGCTAAAGTTGAGTAAATCTGTGTGTGACCTCTATTGCATTACTTTCTATTTTTATTTTTATTTCTGCATTAATTTTTAGTACACCCTATTCACCCCCCCTCCTTCTAGGGTTAAAACGATCCTACAAGTGGTACCAGAGCTAGGAACAAAAACCATTTTTTTGTTAAAAAACTTGATATTTTAAATGGCTTCTTTTAATAATGCTTTTGCTGAAGGTCAATCCATAATTAGACCACCCATGTTCAATGGTGAATATGCATATTGGAAAACTAAAATGAAAATTTTTCTAAAAACCATAGATGCATGGAATATTATTGAAACTGGATATAGCACACCAACAATAATGGTAGGTAATCAAGAAGTAGAAAAACTTATGGATCAATGGATAGATCTTGAAAATAAACAGCAAACCGCTAATGCTAAAGCTATGAATTATATTATTTGCTCATTAGATCAAATTGAATTTAACCATGTCTCACATTGTCTATCTGCGTAGGAAATTTGGCATACACTTGAAGTGACTCATGAAGGAACCACCCAGGTTAAAGAATCTCGCATTGCCATGCTTAGTAGCAAGTACGAGAACTTCACAATGGCAAAGGATGAAAGTGTCAAAGAAATGTATGGGAGACTTTCTAATCTTGTATACAAGTCAAAATCCCTAGGAAGACCATACACTGAGCTGGAAATAGTCCGAAAAATCCTTAGAATTCTTCCATGAAATTTTGAAGCAAAAGTGACTGCCATTCAAAAATCAAAGGATTTGAAAAAAGTTGAAGTTGAAGAACTCATCGAAAAACTTACCACTTATGAGCTAGAAATCAAATTCAAGGAAGAACTTGAAGAAGGAGATACGCGAAAGAAATCAATAGCTCTCAAAGGAACAACTGAAAGAGAAGATGATGATGGTGATGATGAAGGAGCAGCTAAACTAGCACTGATAATAAAGAGATTCAAAAGGTGGAACCACAAATATGGAATTCCTGCCCTAAATCAACAACTGAAGAGCAGAATCGTCAAAGTTCTAGACAACTCAGAAGAACAGGAGATCATTTGTCACAAGTGCAATAAACCTGGTCATATCCAGCCAAATTGTCCTAAAAAACAATTCAGCAAAGGAAAGAAACTGAAAAGGATAAGTTTTGCAGCAACTTGGGATAAAAGTGATGAAGATGATAAAAGCACTGGCAGTGAGAGTGAAAGAGCAAATCTGTGTCTTTAAGTAGAAACAAGTAACAACAATGATGACGAGCCAAGCGAGGTATCAAAACTTACTCACTCGCAATTACTTATATATTTTCATGAAGTAAATGGTTGTTTTGAAAGTCTTAGGGAGAAGTACGCTCAAATTGAATCACAAAGAGATAGTTTGATTGAAATAAATAAGCAGCTTGATCAAATGGTTCAAAACTATAGAAATAAGAGCCCTAAGTGTGAAAGTGTCCATCATTAGAATAGGAAATAAAAAAATCAGAAACTAAAATTAAATCGCTTGAAAATGAAATTCTTATTTTGAAAGAAAGTGAAAATACTAGGAGAGAAAATTCTAATAAAAATTGCACTTTATTATTGAATGAAAATGAATCTCTCAAGTCACAAGTCCAATAATTGTCTACAACTTTAGGAAAATTCTCCAAAGGAGAAAGATCACTGAATATGTTATTAAGGAAACAAACTATTAATCCTATTAGACAAGGACTTTAGTATACTCAATCTAAATAAGTTAGAAGTGAAACTAATCATGTCAATTCCAAGTGCATGATTTGTAGAAAAATTGAACACAATCAAAACAATTGCTGGCATAGACCCAAACACACGAAAACCATACCAATTTGGGTTCCTAAAGGCACGAATGTAAAATCCCTTAAAATGAAACAAATCTGGGTGCCAAAAGGAACAAACATAGACTATCTTGCTTATACTTGTTTTTCAAAAAAATTTATCACTAACAATCATGGACTTATAAAAACAAATAGGTCACAAAACTCTTCTCTCGTGTAGGGGTGTTGGCAGGCTAAGGAACAACAACTGTGGTACCTGGATTCTGGCTGTTCTAGGCACATGATGGACGACAAATCAAAGTTCCTTAGCCTAGAGAAATACAAAGGTGGCAGAGTCACAATGGGCAACAATGATAAATGTAAAATTATCGGTAAAGGTAAAGTATGTAATGACACATTTACCTTAAACGGCGTATTATATGTTAAAAATCTGCACCATAATCTGATTTCAATCAACCAGTTTTGTGAAAAGGGAATGAGTGTTGTTTTTTATTCTGATTTTTGCAAAATTGTTGACCAATCATCAAAAGAAACATTATTTTCAGGTAAGAGGAATGGTATCTGTTGCACACCCCACAGTTTGGTCTATGGTATCTAACTAATGATAACTTTGAGTTAAAGGGGTATTTAGATGCAGATTATGCTAGTAGTCTAGTTGATAGAAAAAGTACTAGTGGAACGTGTTTTATGTTGGGACATTCGTTAGTTGCATCACATTTTCAAAGAAAATATCTGCATAAATTTCATTTCAACTGATTTTCAATTGGCAGACATTTTTACAAAACCCCTTCTAGAAAATGTTTTTTGTCGACTTCGTCTCAGTTTAGGCATTTAGAAATTTGATTTTATATTTTTAAATTTGATCTTAAATGCCTATGTTAACTAATCTGATTCCCTATTGATTATCGAAAGAATAGATAGTGACTGAAAAAAGTGATGAGTGTTGATATTAATCATACATTATGACTTGAGACGGTATATTTAGTAAATTTCTTTAAAAATTTAAACAAAATTTGTAATAACTTTGGTTGGTAAAAATTCCATGACCATCTCTATTCCTATCATATTTCTACGATAATCACTCATCAAAATCCAATATAGTATGTCAAAATGTGGTATTTAAACAGGAAATTATTCGTTTTTTAAATTAATTAGCAATAAAATCATCCAAAAATACTCACTCTCATTTAAAAGTCCTCACAGTTATGCATGGGTGAACTACTTAGAATCTTTGATTATGTGCTTTCATGCTCATTTAAAAGTCCTCACGATTATGCATGTATGGAACACATATCAAATTTTTTGAAATAGGCGAGTTGATTCTAACCCCATTTAAAATTCCTCAAGGTTATGTGTGGTTAGAAGATGCTTGGAATTGATTTTTTAGTGAAAATTAGGAATACTACTAATCTCATTTAAAAGTCCCAATAGTTATGCATGGTTAGTAAGTATTTAAATTCTTGTTATGAATATACCACAAATGGACACGACTATATGATTTTTTATGCCGACGTCACCCCTTTCACTCTAAAATGGAATATGCGCCTAGTAGAGTATTTATG
This sequence comes from Allium fistulosum, assembly GCA_030737815.1. Classification (NCBI taxonomy): domain Eukaryota; kingdom Viridiplantae; phylum Streptophyta; class Magnoliopsida; order Asparagales; family Amaryllidaceae; genus Allium; species Allium fistulosum. Next base: position 617,984,644 of record CM060902.1, read on the forward strand.
ATTTTTGTTTGATTTTTTTATTGAAATTTAATATTTATTCTCGATTAGGTATTAATGTTGTATTAATGTCTACCACTTTATCACTCTTTTCTAATGATGTTACTCTTTTGTTGATAACAAAAGGGGGAGATAAGTTAAGATTTTGGAAAATAAGTTTAAATTTTTTATTTGCATATTCTTATTTAGGTTCATTGCATTGTTTATTGTTTTTTATTTGCATATTTTTTATTTATTTTCATGCATATGTGAATGGGGAGCTTTGTTGTAGGGGGAACATTCAAATAGAGGGAGCTAATAGAATTCATCATGACCAAATCCATTTAATAGATCAGTCAAAATCTTTATATATGTTTATTGTCATCAAAAGGAGAAGATTGTAGAATACAATAGCTTATGATTTTTGTTTGATGTTAATAAACATATATATATATATATTCATTTAAATGTATTTGTTATTATACTATTTTAATTTTCCAAATAATTAAATAAATATTTGTTGAATAAAATAAATAACTCGGAATTCTTATATAAACAAATATTTTATCCAAACAAATATTTTATTACAAATTCAAATGGTATAAATTTGAGCTCTCAATACATTTACACATTTTCAATTACGATACATTTTCAATTACAACTCAATTTTCGCTATATAATTTTTCATACATGTTTCACCTCACTACATAATTAACTTAACACTCATTTTTGATCTTCAACTCTGTTCCAGCCTATATCCAGCATTTGAACTATCTGCAAAAGAAACACTGATGTGGTAAAATCGAAAAAGAAAATATTTTGCAGTGCACAATAAAGTGTGTGTTTTGAAAATATTATTTTCCTCGGTTATTTGGGTTGTTCGTCATCATTTTTTTTTAAATTCATCTTACACGAACAACTTGTGACACGCACAGTGTTTCACTGTACATGCGACAAGGTCGTGCACAACGATATACACTTGCTTGTTAAAATTGCAGGGACAGGTGAGCACAAGGTCAAACCCAAGCCGAGACTGGATTCATCACAAGTGCAATGTAAAAACAAAACAACATACAAAGTGGTGCACCAGACATGTATACAATGGACCATAACATCATTGCAACAAGACATGTACAAAGTTCTCATGCAACAAGATTTCAAAAGGAACCCAGACCATAATGCACTCATACATATGCAACCGAATGAAACCAAAACAGTGCATAACACAAAACAGCCTCAACCAAACAATCACACTAAGACTAACAAGACCAGACAACAGGTCAAATGCAAATGTACAAAGGCAAGAACAAGACCACAATAACAATGCAACCAGACTCAAATCAACTCACACCAGATTATAGAACAGTGCACATGTATAAAGATTAAAGCAATAGCCGGGAGCAACACAGTCAATTGTGAACACAAGGGATGCAACACAGATAAGACAGTAGCTCAAATATACATATGAAGACCAGAATGGAACCATATCACAAAATGTATCAAGGCAGTTCTCTAATCAATGTACACATAAAGTCTCTACCAAAACTAGACCACAATACCAAAGTGCAACCAAACTTTAAGCTAGAACATAATAACAAGGCAGCAGTCTTTCAACCAGACTTCAAATATACATGCATACAAACCAACATGAAAACATGGAACCAACAACTAGACTTTAATGTTTCTAGAAATGTATACATGAAGACTCCAACCAGAATAAGTCACAAAGTTCCAAACGCATCAGACAGACTCAAATTGAACCAAACTTCAAGTCGGGAACACAAAGACTCCATCTAGACATGTACAAAGTGCAGACTCCAAATGTACAAAGACATAAGGCAACATGATAACATGCTCAGATAAGTTAACATGAATGTAATGCGACCAGACTTTAATTTCAACATGTACAAAGCTCAACTTCAACATGAACCAAGCAAGCGGTTCAAAAACAAGTTCAAAACAGTTCAAGCATAGTTACATATATATATATATATATATCTATGTGTGTGTGTGTGTATGTATGTATGTCAGTTCAGGTATGAAGGCAACACAGGGTAACCTAGCAAAACAGTGAAAGGAATACAAGGAAATGGATATGGAATTCGACAGCAGCTAGCACAAAAATCACAATGCAACATGTTTAGAAAAAGTTAAAAGGGTAAGATGATTAACTAGTCAAACTTCATCAAGTCAAGACTATCTCAAATTGGAATGCCAAAGTCATAGCAGAAAAGAACGGAACAATTTAACTATGTTTAAGCAGATTCGAACTCATTAGAAAAATATGGAGTAAATTGCATACCATTTTTAACTATGAGAGAAAATAAAGTAAATTGCATACCATTTTTTTATCATTCGAGCTCGACACAATTGGAGCGACCGTGATCAAATCAAAGCCAGGAGTCGATTGACGAAGCCAATCAAAGCGAAATAATCACTGCAATCGATCAATTGAATCGGCGTCTTCAATTCATCACTAAACCCTAATTCTAGATTGAAAAAGGAACAAGAAGGCATGGACGAGCCAGAAGAAAAATAAAAGGGGAAACTTGTCTTTTGTTTTTGAGGCCAAAAATTTATTTGTTTATGTTTTTTCTTTTGGGCCGAATAGTTTTAACAATTAGGGGTTTATTTATTTTATTTGTTTTGTTTGTTTTTAATTCTTGTTTAAATCAGACTCTAGTTTAATTAGGTAACAAACTACTATTTTGTAGTTCGAGAATTCACAACTCAGTGGCTGAGTTATGGAAGGGTTTTGAGCTTAGAGTTAGGTTAATCAAGTTAGCGAGTGTCGCAAGTTTACGTGTCTTTGTAAGCGTCTGATTACTTAATTTTTAGTAGAAACCTTAGGGGCAGCATGTAACGACCCGTAAATTTAACTGGTTTTAATAACGTTATTAATTGAAATTTTGCGAAATTTTAAATGATAAAATTTTGAAATATAAATTTGATATTTGGAATGCGTCTAGTTAAACATAGCAACTGGTAAATTTTCGTCCGAAAATACGAAAGTTTATTTCGCGCGTAAATTTACTTCAATTTAATCAGTTAAAAAGCGATGAAAATAAAACGTTTTCGAAACCCAAATATTTTTACATAGAAAAATTCTAAACCATCTTCTGAGCAAACGTCATTTTTTGTTTTTCCAAATTCGGACTTCTTTGGCTCCGTCGATCTTATTTTTCTGCGTTTTTGCTGCATTTTCCGTTGGTAGAAAATTCGAATTTTTATAATTCAATCACACCACTGATATTTTTATACCGCTTTGATCGTCTCGTCATGCTGATCTCCATAATATATTCATATGTGTGTAACGGTGTCCGGTACACAGTGAAACTGGCGATCGGTAGCCGTACAGATAATCGTTTCAGTTTTTTTATTTTGCCAGTGCCTTTCCATTTTCCAACGTGTGTTAACTCAACAGCCACTAGTTATAAATATTTACTGAATTCAAACTGAAGGCTTTTGCTATCACCTAGGTGTCGATACATTATTGCCCGGTTCATTTTCTCTTATGTTCTGTGTTTCCAAGAAAAGGGAATCAAATAGACTGTTCTTATTTGCTATCACCTAGGCTTTTGCCAGTGCCTGTTCTTATTTTCCTCCTACTCCTTCTTTCTATTTTTCTTCTCCAGATCCACACATTCTTCCTCCGAGCCTACCTTCCATTCCCAGTGCACTCGCACCCCATCGTAGCCACCACATCTCACGGCCGAGACCCACGACCTGGCCTTGCAACCCGAACCCAAGCACCTCAGGCCGCCACCTTCCCTGCTAGTCGAGCCACCATGTGCTAAGGTAACTTCTCATCCCCTCTTGCCATCGCCGTAACCCATTTCCCCTTGTCCTCCACTGCAAAACCTCCTCACCCGCACCTCACTTTCACTCACGTCTCTGCCACTCCATGCAACTATGCCTTCATCACCACAAACACCGAAAGCCTCATGAACCCAATCAGCTACTTTTCCCGTCGTCGCCCTTCACCTGACCACCCGCTCTCTTCCCTTCCTCACCCAAAGCCTAGCACCAAGCATCCACCTCTTCCTCTTTGACACTCTTACCATAGCCGTGCTCTTCTCCACCGACAACAGCTAGCAACCTCCAATTCGCATGCCACCCTCGCTCACCACGTGCAACTTCTCAACCCTGGCCGAGTGTATCTCATATAGGTATTATGTATAGATTATATATTATGTTAGCATTTTTAATATATATATATATATTGTTATGTTGGTATTTTGCAGCTTCTGTTATTTATTTATATTGATTTATGTTGATACAATAGTTTACATACATACCCTGTTGTATGCATGCATGTGATATATATTTTAGTTCAGCCAACATTAATTTTCGTATATATAGTATACTAAGTAAGTAATATATTTATAGTCTGTTTTTTGCTTTACTGGAAAGTGTATTAATTTTGAGAATTATATATACGTTTTGTATATATTGTATCGTATATATATTGAAGTTATGGGTCAGTATAGGTAGTGTACATATATAGTGTATGTATATATGTATCGAATGTACGTTGAATAGATTAAAGTCTTCATGTTATATAAGTATACGTAAATATATGTATGCATATATATATTCTACATTTTATAATAATATTATACATATATATGGTATTCTACAGTTTCGCATATCATATATGTTCTGTAAGTTAGAAAAAGAGGAAACAAGGGTACTATATACAATGTAAAGTTGTTGCCGGCTGTTTATATTTGTAAGTATGGAGCTGTTGTTTTATAAGGTGTAAATTTATGTATGACCTGTCTATTTTATACAAGTTCATATTAGTTTTAAGTAAATGCTTTGAGTCCATACATATCTGTATATATATTAATAGTATAAGACTTTGCGTGATTATTTTATGTCGAAAGGTTTCAAATTTTTTTATATATATAAACTATAGATTTTGGGATATATATAGTATATAGTTTTATAGTGTATACAGTTTATATATTTTAAGTATATAGAGTTATAAAGATTTATATAAATATACATTGTTTGGCTGTAGTCTGAACACTAGTTATTTATATATAATACAGTATGTATAGTTAGGCAGTTTTATAATAAGTATATCTATATCAGTTATACGATATATGATTCATAGTTGATATTTTATATATATGATACTGTGTGGATTCATGTGTTGACATATTTGTTTATATATTTTAGCTTATGTCGTAGTCTCCATTATTATGAAGGGTTTGATGTTCATATTGACTCTATAATCATAATATTTTATCTAAAAGGTTAAAAGTAAGTTATACCAATATATATGTTAATTTGCTATATTCTAATGTACAGATACAAAATTTATTATATATATATATGGGTAACTTTAAAATTTGAATTTAGAATATGATTTTATAACATAAATATTTATAGTTATATATAAGTCCACTTGTATCAATCATTCACATCGATCCAGTCCTGATTCGATTTCGTCTATTTTTGTTATCAGATCTATCCGTCAAAATTCATGCCAACCTTGTTTGTTTTGGATTCGTCCTTTGATTTCGCAACTAAACTTCCTTGTCTATCTTTCTAGCCTCGAAAGGTGAGCAATCACTCACGATTAATGTTCTTTTATTTATTAAATTTGATTTCAATTGAAACGACAATTGAAATATGTTGTTGTTAATTAATTACACTGTTATATATGCTATTACCTGTATCAGTTCACCTGTGACATCTGACACCATTATCTGTTATATATGCAATGATAATCCAGTTTGGTTGTTAAATGATTGATTGTTTGATGTTTACAATTGGACGTTAAAATTGTAATGTATAAAGTGATAAATAGTATGCAATTGAATTTGACGTAGGATAGTTAAAAAATTTGAATTGACATATATGTTGAATTTGATTTGTTAAATTTGCATAATATGATCCCTTTAAATGTTTAATCACTCGACACATAGTAATATGGTTAACTTCACCTTGAACCATTGAATGTATGTTGTATAAAATTGATGTAGTATAAATTGAATAATGAATATCAAGTGAAGAACCGTATTAAATATTAATGTAATAATCTTTAATCTACATGAAATGATAGTGTAGATTCTAGAAATGATTATATTAATTTGCACAAACAACAATGTGAATTAATACGATTATTTCGGGATTATTTAAATTGATTATTGGATTGTTATTGATTGTTGTTATTGCTTGTTTATTAACTTTGACACCATCCGAGTTATCACACTGCAAGTTCCCTTTGCTATGCTTTGATTTTTGAATTGAATTGGAATCGAGTTGAAATGATAAATACCCAAATTGAACTTTGACCTTGGATAGAGAATTAAATAAAAATCGATTGGTCAATACTTTGATTTAAAAATAAAATGAAGATTTTATTTGAATAAATAATATGGTTTGAAACGAAGTTGGAAATTGAATTTTAATGAAAGGAAATGTTAATATTTAATAATTTGAATCAAAATATTAACATAGTAGTTGATGAAAGAACGTTGTTCTAAATTAGGAATTTTTAATAATTAAGTTTGAAATTAGTTAATAATTAAGTTTTGAAATTATTTTATAATTAAATAAAATTGAATTTTTTATTAAGTAAAATTGAACTTCTTTAATAAGTGAAATTAAGTTTCTTTATTAATTGAGTGTGAAATTTGTAACTAAGTAAATAAATAAGTGAAATTGAATTTCTTTAACAAGAAATAAAAATGTGATTTATGGAAATTAATATAAGACTTGTAATTTAAAGAATTGATTTGACGAATCTAATTTAATTCAATTTGTAAGTTTGACATAATGAAGTTGAACTTAAGTAATTGATTACATAAATTGGAAGTTAAATAGAAAGGGTTTTGAATGATAAATTTACTTAATGAATATTGAATGAAATCGATCAATGAATTTAAATTGATTTGAATGTTAAATTAAATTAAATGATTTCAGAATGAAACTTATATACGAATTTAAATCAATATTTGAATTGTTGTAAATAAAAATTGAAATTGTATTATAAGATTTTGAAATGATAATTTGGAAGTTTTGAAACGTAAATTATGGAAATTGTTTTAGAAAGACTAACGAAATGTTGGTTTACGAATCCTAATTGAAATTGAAATTGATTTGGTTTTGAAATAAATAAATGACCAATCAGTGTAATAATCATGAAAGTTATTAAAGAGACCGGAATCGGTTAGGGACATACTCACTGTCTAAACCAAAAACCACTTTAATGACTATACGCGGAGTGTGATCCAGAATGAAGTGGTTGGAATGACGTACGTGATGACTGAAGAAAGAGAACGATAATGGATAGCCTTGACACTTGTGTCAAATTGGAAATGACTAAAACAGGAGCTGTGCCGGGCCAAATGGGGGTTAGCTACCTCGAGCGAACACACTTCTTCGAAAACTACTCATTACTTGTTGTCGATTGGTGCACTCTTGATTTGGGAGTGTTGTTTCGCGGTGTTGCGATCGCTGCGGCGATGCGTTCTCACCAGTCCGGATCAGGCAAATGGTAGTTTCACTACCTTGGGTATTGCCTCATGTGCCTTGTCATACTTGGATCCCTATATATGCGACCACTACGATTTGTTTTGTGTTATACCTATGGAGTACTCCCTGATAGCCCACTAGTTTACGGTGGAGTTTACAGTGCTGTATAGACTATAACGCTTATATAAAATGTGTTAAGGGGGATAATGGTAACGCCTTAACACTATTTTGATACTTTATATTACTGATAGGCATTATCTACTTATCGTACACTACTACATAGTAGATAGTTTAACGAATCCTTAAAGGATGGTTATTCCAAACATCCTTTGAGTTACTTGTATTTCAGATGCTATTTCACTTGAGTTGGATTTATTGATATAAGAATGTTAATCCTGACTCGAGTGTTTTGTGTTTTGCTTTACGCTCGGGTCAAACTAAGTGTACCAGTATTCGAGACTCACCTTTGGAGTTGGAGCTTCGCTTGGAAATCCAGCTATCTATCCAGCTTTCAGATATCCAGTTGATTCCAATGATTGTATTCTGATTCTTGTATTTGACTATTGTATTCGAGACATCTGTTGTACTTTATTTAACTCTGATATGTATATAGTAGCTTCATGAACTACTATCTTTTGTTTCCGATGCATTTATTACTCTGTGTCTGTGATCTGTGATTATATCTATTTACTGTATATGTTGAGTTTTGCCAATTTAAATTAACAATTCGGTATTTTGAATTATTTAAGTCCGACATGTGCGGATGCGAATAGTCCAAAATAGCGGGTCGTTACACAGCACGTAGGTAGGTTTTTGCCGAAGCTGGGTAAATCTATGTGTGATCTCTACTTCATTACTTTCTATTTTTATTTATATTTCCGCATTAATTTTTAGTACACCTTATTCACCCCCCTTCTCGGGTGAAAACGATCCTATAGTCTGATCATTTCTGCAAACCTGTCACTGCCATCCAAAGGTAACCTCCAATATTCATTTCCATCTTACCCTCCATCTCTACGAGGGAATCCCAAAACATACTCCTCTGGATGTTCATCCGCATTGTCATCCACACCACACCATACAACATCAACCACTGGCCTATCATTAACGAATCCATCCTGACCTTGGAGCATGCCCTCTTGCCATGGGCAATCAATGTCGATCCCTATGGGGGGATCAGTGTTGATCCCTCGTTGTTGGTCGAGGACTGCCCCCAGTTGCTCTGTTCAATTCTCCCACATGTTGGCTTTGACTCCATGCTCCTGGTTTTGATTTCCTATAGCTCTTGCTACTCCAATTTCTAGATCCAGATTGCCAGCTGCTCCAAATCCTTAGTTTTGTGCTCCAACTTGTCTAATTTACCTAATAAAATTCTATATCATCTCCTCTTGCCTCCTCATCATCCGCTCATGCATAGCATCCATTATAGTCTCCATCTCATTCCTAGTGATATAGATGGAGGGTTGATTACTCCCAGCTCCAGAGGATGCCTCCTGACGTCCTCCATGGTGACTCCTGTCCACGGCTGCTTTCCTTGTAGATTGCCTGACCATTGATTCAAATCCAAGCTCCCAATCATTTTCAAATTAAATCTGCGGGTGCAAGTAACCTGGCTCTGATACCAACAATGTTTGCACCAAAATTTGTCACAAACACTCTACTAATACGACATCACCATGGATTCAATCACTATTTCCAGATAGGGAATTGAATGCGCAGATCACAAATTCAATAGCAAAAAAGTAAATGAACACATGAATTTTATAGTGGTTCTGCAAACTCTGGCCTTCGTCCGCTCCAATAATTTTTTATATTATACTATAGGATTATAAATACACTTTGGTTTAGCCTTAAAAATCTAATGAAGCGAGGAAAGAGAAAAAATGAAGAAGAGCCCAAAAGGAGATCCTTTGCAATGAGCCAATGATCATGTGTTTAAAGAAGAAGACGTGCAAATATCCAGCTGAAAATCCACGTGCAGAAGACCAAATCCAAGACGGACCAATCGAAAAAGTTTAGGGCCCACCTGGGCCTTCAACAAGGATCAGAGCCGATCGGTGGTGGGATCCATGTGGCAAGCTGTGATCGGTTGTGGTAGTCCCCCTCCACTTCCTCTTCATGTTTCCTTAGTTGTTTGCTCAGTTCCCCGAGTGTCTGTTGAGTTATTGAGCGAACATCGTTGAGTTGAACTGCCAATCCAAGTGATCCATAACCATAGTAATCAGATCCAATCCATTCTTAACCATATTGATATGATCCAATCCCCTGTCTAGGGAAAGTGCAAATGCATACTTAGCCATTTCTTGGATGCTATTTGCTTAAATACGCCTGGCTATCATCCATAGCCTCGCTTATAATCGATCTATGAACCTGATAATCATCTCTCCAGGCTTCCTGCCTTGATGATCACAAATTCCTTTAGCAACCTTCATTGTATCACGGCTCTGCCAAAAGGTGGGATAACAATATCTGATATTGGAACTCAATTTGAAAGTGAGGAGTTTACCAGATTCTGCAACAAAAATGGAATAATCAAAAGTTTTTTATCTATAGCTCATCCTAAGGCTAATGGTGTTGTTGAAGCTTCCAACAAAACTATTAAGACTATCCTTAAGAAGCAACTGGATAAAGCAAAAGGAAAGTGGGTAGAAAAATTACTACTCATGCTTTGTGCATACCGAACTTCTGCAAAAACTACGACGAGACATACTCCATTCTCTTTGACATGTAGATGTTAGGCAACGCTTCTAATTGACATTGAGATATCATATCATTAGAGATTTCATATGCTTTTAACCCTAATCAAGAGCTAAGAAAGGAATCCTTGGACTCGATTAATGGATTAAGGGATGAAGCGGCCATACGAATGGTGAAATATCAACGAAGGATATCGAAATAATATAATTCCAAGGTTAAGGAAAGATCATTCCAAAAAGGATACCAATACTCCGAAAGGTCATGAAAAATACCAAAAATCCAACGGATGGGCCGCTTGGAACAAACTGGGAAGGACCCCTCGTTATCAATAAAGTAATCCCACTAGGGACCTATTGACTATGCCGACTTGATGGCAATGTAATAGAAAAGAACATGGAATGCCGAACATTTGAGACCATATTTTCCTATGATGGATGAATAAAGAGATTAAAACAAGTCTATATACAATCGAATGAAGGAAATGAACTATAATGAAAAGTCTAAATCATTACTTATAAAGTAATAAGGGGCGAAAGAAAAGCCTTTGATCCCGCCACAAGGGCTTAGTCAAGGCACCTCCTAAAGGGAGGTTAGAGTAAGCCTTTGGTCCCGCCTAAGATGGCCTGGCCAAAGCACTGCAGCCTTCGGCCCCGCCTACATGGCTTGGCTGGAGCACCTCTTAGAGGGAGGATAGAGTAAGCCTTTGGTCCCACCTAAGACGGGTTGGCCAAAGCACCGAACCAGCCTTCGGTTCCGCTTATAAGGCTTGACCGAAGCACCTTCTAGAGGAAAGATGGGTAAGACTTTGGTTCTACCTAAGATGGCTAACCAAACACACCAACCAGCCTAAATCGTTACCTATAATGTAATAAGGGGCTTAAGTCTAAATTGTTACCCAAAGAGTGATAAAGGGAAAAAAGAAATCAAAGCCTAAATTATCACATAAAGAGTGGGGCAAAGGAAATCAATCAAACAAGTATGACTTTGTCTTAAGAATGGATCAAAGTAATCTCCTAAAAGGAAGTGTAATGAAGCATGGCCAATCTGGCACTAAGCTAAGAATGATGCAACCTCAAAGGAGGGGAAAAAATCTATATATTACTCAGAACAAAGGACCTCAACATAAAATATGGACATTTAAGAAGTTGTGAATCTCTTGGTCAGAAATATTATAGTAAATAACAGGAGTCTCCGTTATGGCTCAAATTTCCATTCTCTTATTTAGTTAGGATGTATTATTGCCAGATGGATTTCTGGTTTTCTATTCAAATGAAATTACGATATTACCAGATGGATTTTTGGTCTTTTATTCAAAAGAAATTATGATACTAGCTGATGGATTTCTAGTCTTCTATTTAAATGAAATTATGATATTATCAGATGGATTTTTGGTCTTTTATTCAAAAGAAATTATGATATTAGCAGATGGATTTCTGGTCTTTTATTCAAAAGAGACACTATTGCTAGATGGATTTCTGATCTTTTTAACTAACAAAATTTATGATCTTGCCAAATGGATTTCTAACCTTCTTATTAAAAGAGAATTTATGGATTTCTTGCCAGGTGGATTTAAGGATTTTTAACCATATGGGTTTCTGGTCTTCTTATTAATTGAATTTCTGGACTTCTTATCAAACGAATCTATGGGATTATTATCAAATGAATTTCTGATCTTCTTTCTAATTAAAATTATGGTCTTCGTATCGAGTAGATTTCTAGGCTTATTAATTAAATTTTGCCTTTACATTAGGACACAAAATCTTGTTTATATGACGTAGAAGATAAATTAATCCTTGTCTTTATCAAATTCAAAAGGGTTTGTTTGAAACTCAATTTAAAGTAAACAATGAAAGTCGTCATCATATGTTTTATGTATTCAGGGGAACTAGATAGAAGAGAAAATCTCATAGAAAATCGGGAAGGTAAGAAGATGCACGGTTTTACACTAAAGTGTAAAAAATTTCTTTTATAGGAGGGGAGCAAACGTTATCCATATTCTTTCTGACTATTATGGAAATAATGGAAGACAGTGTTATTACAAATATGTATATCTTTATTTAGCAAAACTAGCCGGCTTTATAGTGGGTCATGCCACTGTTATTAAAAATTTAAAACAAGTACTCTGTACATGCACAAAACAACTAAAGGGAAAAGATAAAATAGGAGATTGGCAAAAACAGCCAAAGCTACTATAGAGAAAATACTAGTCCCCTTCCGAGGAATAGGATCCACTGCCTTCATCCAAAGAATCTGGCCTAAAAACATGGAGGTACCTGAGAACGGAGTAGCTAACATAGGAAGATAATCTAACGAATTCATGCTATAGAAGAACTTCCTATCCCAAGAGGTATCTATAAGAAGAGACCTATTCCTCCAACCAAGTTCACCATTATTTATAAGAGAAAGACCACCATCCACTGACTGATAATATAGACGTCCCTTTTTACCATCCTTACTAACATGCTTATAAAAACTAGCATACTCCGGAGCATATCTCATTTTTGAATTTTCATGGACCCAAGCTTACTCTCTCAGACTCCATAAAATGTCTTCAGAGGTGGGATTCAAAACAGAATCAAAAGTAGCAGAAGCCTGAATAGAACTAGCAAGGGAGATAAGGGTCTCCATCGGGGCTGAAGTAGTAGCAGAAGCATGGACGAGATCCAAAGCTAGAGAAGCACTCGAAACATCCGAAGCAGCAGGGCGAGATTTCGGAACCCACTTCCTTAGCGGAGGCCGAGGGAGGGGGATCCTAACAGAGATAGAGACCGGAGGGAGAACTAATGGACCAGGAGTATTATGCTTACAAGTTGACGCCAAATGACCAAAGAATGATAGGACTCACAAATATCAGGCTTCCAACTATAACAAACATCAACTATAGCAACACGCCCGTCCGTAGGGCAGACACATAGCTTTGAAGGAAGAGGCTTATCTGGAGAAGTTTCAATAAAGGCCTTGGCATAAATAATCCTACCTTTAGTGACCTTATTCACATCAAAACACTTAAGGCTACCAACTAAATTAGCAATCCAGTTTAAATCAACCAAAGATTGCAAAATAGAGGGAATATGTAAAAAATGGGCCCAAACGGGTATAGATAACACCTGCTCTCTCACCCTATCAATGGTCTTACTCCAGTTAGTAATAATAAAAGGCTTACCTTCAATGAAGGAAGGCTCTACCTCAAGCACACACTGTCTTCCTTCCTAGAGAACTTAAAGTAATACATTGAGTTATCAAACTGAACTTGCAAACCCCCCTTTAGTTGCCAACGGTTCTTACAATGTTCTCGAACAACATGATAAGCAGGGTTTGAATCAAGAAAAAATCCCACTAGATAGTCAGCCCAATATTCCTCTCCTACTTGAATATTGACCTTTGAAAGTGGGCACATTACTCCTTCAAACACAACTGTATCAAACGAGCATGGAACATAATCTCTCGCATTTTGTGGAAAAGACTTAAATAGGGAAGTCCACTTGTTAACTAGAAGGACCTGATTGGAAGGAACCTGGATGGAAGGAGATGGAGGCCTAATAGGAGTCCTAGTAGCATCAGCAAGGGATGGATCAATAATGTGAATGGAAGGAGTAGTTGGCAAAGAAGGAATTATTATTGGAGGATCATCTATATTCGGATGGACATTGTCACAAACATGTTTTAAGAAACCAGCTTTATCTTTCAATACATCTCCCACTGACCCTAAATCTTTCAATACATCTCTAATTACAAAAGAGGCATTCAATTCGTTACTAGTAGCATGTGAGTTTGAAGAGATTGCCCCTAATATATTGTTGCATTCATCACTAACATTCAAATCAATTCCAGTATTCAACACATGTTCTTCAACCCATCGAGTATTATTGGCGGAAGCCGCCAAGAGAGGAGATAGAGGATTATTGCCTTTGAAAAGACAGCCATCCAACATATGATTAGAGACGCTATCATCAATGTCAATGTCATAAAGCAAAGCTGAGATTGATTGAGAGGGGTTAAAATCAGGCTTTTCAACTATAGGCATAACTTGAGAAACATCTTTGTCAACAGCGAACCCAGGAGAAAACACCGAAGCGATGATCGGGGCATAAGAGTCACCAATGGCAACACAAGCATCATAAATGGAAACAACAAATGGAGCAGCATGTGAGGCAGCCGAACCTACCAACACAGGCAGAATACTAGACTCTCCGTCTAGAGGAGATGAGGTGAAGTGGCGGCCAAAGCGGGTCAATGATGGGTCAATGATGCTGCATAAAAATCCAGATCTGGATCAAACGATTCTGAATATTGAACTTTGTTCATTTTCTACCGCGGCATGACAAGGCAAGGCGGAGGTATGAGGGATTGAAGTGACAAAAGAGAGTTGAAAGAGGCAATGGATGGTTAGATAAAAGAGGAACGAAGAGTAAAGCAAGAGGCGGAGGCTGCCATTAATTCCCCGATGAAACCGAATGTGACTCTTGAAAAATTTGTGAAGAGAAATTATATCAAGATTATAAATGCATGACAAGTTAAAAAATTTATGATCATATATTGAAATTCCAAGTCAATAACAAAGCAAGCATCCAACATGGAATCATCAAGCCATAGGGGATGTCGAACACATAAAGCAAGGGAAATATCAAGCTTTGACATTGTTACTACAAATAAAGGTATCGAACACCAAAGGAGAACACATCAAAATTCAGATGTTGAGTGTGAAGAAGAAAAGGCAATCAAGCATTAAATAATGGGTATCGAACTTCAAGCAACCTCAGGAAGATGTCGAACCTCTATAATTAAAGGTGTCGAATGCTTAAGAAGGGATGGCAAGTCTTTGAAGGTATCAAATTCCAAGTAGTTGGCAAGCCTAGAAGGTGTTATGTGATCTTTGGCCAAAGCATCCTACAACCGAATCAACGCGTCTCCGAGAGATGCCGAACCAAAAACTCCACCATACTCCTACCGGACCAACAGCAATACCGGACCATGCTTCCCACCGAACCACCTCATGCCGAACCAACATACACTCCGCTCACCACCGGACCAACTCCTCTTTCACGCCTCACCGGACCAACCTTCTTCCACAGAACCACCGAGCCAACTCCATAACCGGACTAGCCCATGCCGAATCATCTCCACACCGGACCAGCCCAGGCCGAACCACCTCCACACCGGACCAACCTCACCATCCCACCACCGGTCCAAGCAACTACCGGTCCACTCTACTCTCCATCCTACCGAACCAGCTGCCACCGGACCAAGGCGTTCCGAACCATGCTCCTTCCGGGCCAACAATACCAGGCCAGGTCGCGTCAACCCAGGCCCACCAGCTGTTATATACATCCATAACCCCTACCCCCAGCCTCACTCTATAAATAGAGGGGCAGCGGTACAACAATGGGGGACAAGTTTGAGAGCTCAAGCACGGAAGGAACTTTCAAACAACTTTCTTTTACTTGTATCAAAGCTTTGTACTTGTAATCAGAATAAGAGAAGAGAAATAACATATAAAGTGGACGTAGGCACATTCTGGCTGAACCACTATAAATTTGCGTGTCTTTTTACAGTTTAGCCCCTGTTTTTCATATATTTGCATAAATTGCTCAAATCACTAAGAACAACATAAGATCTACTAAATCATACAACTTTGAGGTGTTTGTCCATTTTTTGTGCAAACATTTTTGGTGCTTTCATTGAGAGCTAGAAGCTCGAAGCTTCAGCTTCATCCACTTAACAGTTTTCCTAACAACATCGTTCGCCACTTGGAAAACATGCCTCCCAAACAGAAAAAAGAGGTTCACAAAGGAAAAAACATCGCATCCAGCAGTCTTCCAGATCCAGCTGTCACGAATCAAGTAAATCGTCCTCCTCCAGCAACAGTAACAAATGAAGAACAGGCTAACCCAACCACTCCTGCCATAAAACAGCCTGCAGCAATTACTAGAGCAGATCTGGACAGAGTTGTGGTTGAAGTAACTAACCGCTTCACGTCCCAGCAGGAAGCCTTGGTGGACCATCTCATGTCACGCTTAAGGGACGCTGAAGAATCCAACCGCAACACTGAATCATGGGGCGAGTCCCAGTCTGGAGGATCTTAGAGACAACAAAGATCTTCCTTCTTCGAAGGAGCTAACGGCAGAAGTAGCCATGGTAGGAGCCGAGACCGAGCACAGCCCGAAGTTAGGCCTGAGGAAACGTTTGGTACCGAACCCAACGGGGGAGGTACCGGGCGAAGGTCAACTGTAGCTGAGCCTGTCATACTGCCTAACCACAGAAACGCCAGTGAACGGGGCCGAGCTAGAGTCCAGCCCGAAGTTGGACCCGAGGAAGTGCTTAGATCAGAACCCAGCAGGGGGAGATCAAGGCAAGGGCCAACTGTAGCTGACCCGAGCATGCTCCCAGAAGACCAAAGGCAGCCACTGGAAAATATGAGGAATGATAGACGATACCATCCCTACAGGTCATCTGGACGGAATCAATCCCACAGAACAGAACCAAACTCATTTTTATCTGCTCCAAGTTCTGATGAAAGGATGGCACGCTTATTCAGAGAGTGTGTCCAACGGGAGCAAAGAGATCGAGGGATAGGCGCTAGGGTAACCAGCCCTTTCGCCCGCAATATCGAAATTGCTATCACCCCCCGAGAATGGAAGATGCCAACAATGGAACCCTACAAAGGAACCTCCGACCCTGTTGTACACTTACAGAGGTACACGCAGCATATGCTCATGAGTGGGGCGATAGAGGGAGTACTGTGCAAATGCTTTCCGCTCTTCTTAGCAGATCTTGCTACCTCCTGGTTCTGTCATCTACCCTAGGGATCCATCAGCTCGTGGGAGATGTTGAAAGAAAAATTTATCAGTCAGTTCCGCATTCATGTGGAGCAACCTAAAGACGCTTATTCCTTATCCAGCGTCAAACAGAAATCTGGAGAGAAGCTGCAGGAATACCTAACCAGATTCAACGCCGCAGCAGCCGCAGTCCAAGATGCCGATGAGAAGCTTATCCTAATGGCCCTCTGCAGTGGTGTGCATCCGGACACTAAATTTGCTAGAAGGTTGACAAAAGAAAAACCAGCTACTTTACCCGATTTCTTCCATGAAGCCGGGAAATACATGAGGCTTGAGGATGCTGCCGTTGAGGGGCAGTCAGGACAGCAAAATAAGACAACCCATGGCAACGCCCCTGCTGTGGCAAGGGACGTTCGAAGAAATGATTCCAGAGACAATGCTGGGGGCAAGAAGGGAGAAAAGCGCCTATATCGGCCATGACCAAGATTCGACACTTACACTCCCTTGAACGAGACCGTCAAAAATATCTTCCTTGCCACCCAAGGCGAAGTTAGATACAAACGCCCACCATACAAGAAGGAATCAGATAACGCACAGAAGTCCGGAAAGTTCTGCCGCTTCCACGAATCTCACGGACATGATACCAACGAATGCCATCATCTCCGAGATCTGATTGAGGAACACATCAGAAGGAAGAAACTGGAACGTTATGTAAAAAGTCAGGACATGACTCCAGCTCCTGCCAACGAAAACCCAAGGCTACCCTCGCCGGGGGCCGACAGAGGAAACCGCAACGCTAGCAGCTCTAGTCAAGAAAAGATAGTGGTCCATACCATCTCAGGAGGGCCACACATCGCAGACATAAGCTGGAAAGAGATGGAAAGGTACGGAAAGTCGCTTAGAGACAATAAAGACTATGTCAATTTGGTTATAGAAGAATGCCACCCGAAGCGGAAAGAAAGTGATGACATCACATTCGGTAAGCGTGACCTAGAAGGAAGGCAGTACCCTCACATGGATCCCATGGTCATCTCTGCTCGACTTGGTCCCGCCGAAGTTTACCGAATCCTGGTAGACACTGGAAGTTCAGTAAACATCCTGTTCAAACACGCATTCGACAAAATGTATCTCCCTGCGATAAACCACTACACGGCTTCACTGGAGATGCGAAAATGCCCCTCGGGCAACTGGACCTCTTTGTTGAGATTGGAAGCCATCCCCGCTCCGCTGTACGGAAACAGACATTTGTGCTAATAGAAAACCAGTCGGCCTACAACGCCTTCTTAGGAAGGCCATCCTTGTCTGACTTCCAAATTGTCTTAGCCCCATGGTGCCTAAAGATGAAATTTCCAACAGACAATGGAGTAGGGGAAGTGGAAGGAGATCAGGACGTTGCTCGAGACTGCTATGTGACTGAACTTCGCAACAACCATAGGAAGGATAAAGGGAAGGGTGTAGAGATTGCCCTCTGCACAAAAAGTCTAGAAGCATAGCAATTAAAGAAAGCCCCTCCTCTTCGATATACCAGCGACCCTTTCAATGAATTAGATCCTAGGGACAAAGAGGAGGAGGCCACCGCCGAGCCTGCAGAGGCTATGGAGTTTATATCTGTAGACAAGCACGACTCAAGTAGACTATTGAAAATTGGGTCCCAACTAAAAGCCGAATGGAAGGAACAACTCATCGATTTTCTTCGCCACAACTTGGATGTATTCGCTTGGTCACACGCTGACATGACTGGAATCTCCCCCGACATAGCCTGCCATGTATTAAACATTGATCCTACCAAGGCGCCTATAAAACAAAAAAAGAGAAGTATGGGGGCAGAGCGATCAGCAGCCCTCGATGAAGAAGTAAAGAATCTACTCGCCAATGACTTCATACGAGAAGCTATCTACCCGGAATGGATCGCCAACCCGGTGCTGGTAAAAAAGGCTAATGGGAAGTGGCGAACCTGCATTGACTTTTCCAACCTAAACGACGCCTGCCCAAAGGATTGCTTCCCACTTCCCAGAATCGACCAACTTGTAGACAGCACAGCCGGGCACGAACTCCTATCTTTTATGGATGCATACTCAGGATATAACCAAATTCCTATGCATGCTCCCGACCAAGACCACACTAGTTTCATCACCGACCGAGGTTTATACTGCTATAAGGTAATGCCTTTCGGACTTAAAAATGCAGGAGCCACCTACCAGCGCCTCGTCAACAAGATGTTTGCAGGGCTAATAGGACAAACTATGGAAGTATATGTGGAAGACATGCTGGTAAAGACAAGGAAAGCCAAAGATCACGTAAGCCACCTAGGCAAGATGTTTCAAGTACTTCGGCAATATGGAATGAAGTTGAATCCACTAAAATGCTCCTTCGGAGTGTCATCAGGAAAGTTCTTAGGATTCATCGTTCATGCCAGAGGGATAGAAGCAAACCCTGAACAAGTCCGAGCGCTAAGGGATATCAAGATACCTTCCACCCGAAAGGAAATGCAAAGCCTAAATGGAAAAGTGGCCGCCCTAAGCCGATTCATCTCCAAGGCAACGGACAAGTGCATCCCCTTTTTCGAAGCTCTAAAGAAAGACAAAGGAAAGTTCGAATGGACTGACGAATGCTTAACCGCTTTCCTTAACCTAATCGAACACCTCCAGAAACCACCGGTACTCACGACTCCAAGTGAAGGCGAAGAATTATACCTATACCTTGCTGTGTCATCTCACGCCCTAAGCGCTGCCTTGGTAAGGGAAGACAACCGCACGCAGCGGCCAGTTTACTTCGTCAGCAAAAGGTTTACTGGGGCAGAAGTCAGATATCCTAAACTTGAGAAGCTAGCATACTGTTTACTAATCACATCACGAAAGCTACGTCACTACTTCCAGTCCCATTCCATCAAAGTTCTGACTGATCAACCACTGAGGCAGGTACTCCATCGTCCCGACACTTCTGGGCGACTACTTAAATGGTGCATTGAACTAAGTCAGTATGATATCACCTATCACCCTCGCACCGCCATCAAGGGACAAGCCATGGCTGATTTCATTGCAGAATTCACTACCAACGAAGGTAAGGAGAAATTGGAAATAGCAGAAGATATCAAGTGGAATCTCTTTGTGGATGGTGCATCAAACGAACAAGGCCCGGGGGCAGGTGTGGTAATAACCACTCCTAGGGGAAACAAGCTGCACTATGCTATAAGATTGGAGTTCGCCGCCACCAATAACGACGCAGAATATGAAGCAGTGATAGCCGGACTAAAAATTGCCATAGAAATCGGAGCCAATTCTTTGTGTCTTCATAGCGATTCTCAACTTATTGTTAATCAAATACTAGGAGAATTCCAAGCTCGAGAGGAACGACTCATAGCATATCTAAAGAAGACCAAGTTGCTTCTCAGCCGATTGGACCACTACTTAGTCAAACACATCCCTCGGGAAGAGAACCAAGAGGCCGACGAATTGGCAAAGCAAGCAAGTATGAGAGACATCGCCATCTTCGGGGAAGTAACCATCTCAAAGCAAACGGTCCCAAGTTTTGAGCAAGTGAATCTGATAGCTGCAACCGAAGAAGCAACTTGGTTGACTCCCATCCGAGACTACCTACAAAGTGGCACACTACCCAACGGGCGCAACGAGGTCAAGAAAATCTTGAGGAAAGCATCCCGCTACATAATACAAGAAGACATCCTCTATCGGCGCGGATTCTCTAACCCGTTATTAAGGTGTGTCGCTGGGAGAGAAGCCAAGGAAATCTTATCCAACATCCATCAGGGGAGCTGCGGAGATCACACCGGAGGGCAAACATTAGCAAAAAAGATACTCCGTTACGGAAATTTATGGCCCACCTTAAGCAAGGACGCCTTAGATTTCGTCAAGAAGTGTGACAGATGCCAAAAATTTGCTAAGATTCCACGGCTACCAACAACTGAGATTACTCAAATGACCAGCCCTTGGCCCTTCGCAATATGGGGAATTGACTTAATCGGCGAGCTACCGATGGGCCGAGGCGGGGCCAAATATGCTATAGTGGTAGTTGATTATTTCACCAAATGGGTGGAAGCGGAACCTCTGAATAAAGTATCTTCAGCAAAAGTTATTAACTTCTTGATCAAAAATGTTCTGTGCAGGTACGGAGTCCCACTCAAAATCAAATCAGATAATGGACTTCAGTTTGACAGCGAGGAATTCGCCAACTGGTGCCGAGAGCATGGAATTCATAAAAGCTTCTCATCCGTAGCATATCCCCAGGCAAACGGACAAGTCGAAGCGGTCAACAAAATTCTGAAAACTCTGATAAAAAAGAAGCTCGAAAAGTCAAAGGGGCTTGGGTGGATGAACTCCCTACGGCACTCTGGGCCTACCGCACATCTTTCAAAACATCAACGGGGCACACTCCTTTCTCTTTGGCATACAGATCGGAGGCTATGCTCCCAGTTGAAACCATTGTGCCTTCCCACCGTAGGATCCACTATAACCCAGAAGAGAATGAAGAACTCCTCCACATGTCTTTGGATCTAGTTGAGGAGAGAAGAAATGATGCAGTCCTCAAAGCAGCAGCCCACAAGCAAAAAGTGGCAGCACAATACAACTCCAAAGTCAAGCATCGTACCTTACAAGAAGGAGATCTTGTCCTCAAGCGAATCTTCCCTCGCCCCGGAGCACTAGACCCAATATGGGATGAACCATATGTAATTCATAAAGATCTCCACAATGGAGCTTATATTTTGTCAACAGTGGACGGATAGTTGTTCCAGAGGGCATGGAACATCCAGCTCCTCCGTCGATACTTTTCTTAACTTGTACTGCCCATATGAAGTGAATTAACAAAGAGAATCAGTGGACGTAGGCCTTTTCATGCCGAACCACTTTAAAAAACTTTGTCTCTTTTTTAACTTGTTCCTTTATACCTTGGCTAATTGTTAACTTTATCCTTTTCTGTTGAACAAAATCCTATGCGTATAGCATCTCCACTCAAAGCACTCCACGGTGCAACTTCACCTGGGCAAAACCCAACAGGTACTATGCGAATCTATGCCCTCGCCAATGAGACACTTTTGCTCCAGCATCCCTCAGCTGCGGGTTAACTCATTGCTCGCGACGGCCCTTAAAGCCAACTGTAATGAGCCGATTATAAGCCACCGAGAAGGCCGACTATAGCCGAGGCAGCTCATTACGGCATTAGGCTCGCCGACAACTGTGAACCGACTATAAGCCCCAACATAAGGTGTGGCCAGCCAGGGGCAGTTCACAGTTGACGATCGGCACCCACGCTAGCCGGCCACAGTAAATCGAATAATACCCATGATTACGGGCCATAATGTCCCAGGTAGTTACTGTGCGCGATCTCGGCTCTGATGTGTCTTAAGTGCGGCTGTGGTAAAAAAGAATTAACTCTCCACGGAGGCGTAAGATGGGTGACAAATGTCTCCAAGACCCACAGCTAGGGAAAGTGACTACAAAACCCGTTTGCCACGAACTTAAGCACATCGAAGGCCTTCCGTGATTGGAAGTTTTACTTTTTCACATATTTCAATTTTACTTAAAAAGCCTTTCTCCTGTCCTCTATAATGGTCCCTAAAGTACAGGATGCGGAGTAGGAGATACTAGCCAATGGATGTAGGGACTCACGATTGGATGGCAGGGCACTCGACTGCATTCCATGCTCGGTCATACAAGATATTCAAAACTGCCATCTACGATTAAAACATGAAGGGCGGTATTTTCTTCTTTTGTGTACAAATACATGACTATAATTTGTTCACACCACACGCTAATATTACAAGTCATGAAATTATGTTTCAAAACCAGAACCTGACATCAAACACAATTCAATTACAAGAATATGCATAGCTATATTTCTCATACGACATGTCAAAATAGCAACAAACATTCGGAAGACGACAAAATCAGCTTAAGTTAAAGAATTACACATCAAGAATAGAGCTATTTATTACAAGTAGCAAAATAATTACAACTTAAAAGTTACTCTACTGTTTTAAGACTAACGTATACGGCCATGTCAAGTCTACAAAAAGAATTTTCCAGGTCTGATCAAGGGGCCGGCTACATTGGAGTTTTATCCTTGTCCTGTTGACCACCTGTCCAGTCAGAGAAAGGATTCATTAGTGATAAGCAACCAAAGTTAATGGAGAGACTAAAAAGGAAGACTTACCAGCACCTGCTTCTTGACTATCCTGGTCGTCATCCTCAACTTGCACACCTGCCTCCTCAGCAGCAAGCAACCGCATACCCTCCTTCACCGCCATCTTCTCCTCCTTGGCAAACTGGGCAGTGACCACATCCATGCTGAAAGCCACACCACCATCTCTATCCGCATCCGCCTTAGCCTCCTCCAGAGCCTGAAGATAGATCTTGGCCATGACCCTAGGATAATCATCCACCCAGGATAGGTTGCCCTGCTTCCAGGTTCGGAAGTACATGTCCTGGAGCATTTCGTCCATCATCCCCTCATTCTCCTCAAACTCCCTCATCCGGGCCTCGGAAGCCCGACAACCTTCCAACAGCAGCTTCTCTCTCCAAACGGTATCTCGAGCAGTCAGCCTGAAGGGATTTCCGCATCGCCTCCATCTCCTCCTTCAGCCTAATCTGAGCGAGCTCTGCGGCTTCAAGCTTCCCCGATAGCTCCTCTACCCGCTCAAGATCCGCCCTCCGAACCTCATCCACTGTCGAGATGGCCATATTTATCTGTTCCTTGTAGGCGGCCTCCATCTTCCGTAGTTCCGCCTTACTAGCCTCCTCCATAGCCTTCCTCAACCGCTCGGAGGCAGCCTTATGCTGAGAAATCTGAATGGCCTGGCCAACGAGCTGTTTGGCCTGGTCCGAAACCATCAATCTTAGTCGGATGTTGGCACTCCCAATCTCCTCTCCAGCCTTAACCAGCCGGGCATGATGCCCCATCAGCTTCCTAGTCTCCTCCGCCACCCAATCAATACTAGCCTTGGCCTCGTCTCCCATGGTAACTATCCGAGTGGTAAGTAGATCAAGATCTAAGGACTTAGCCTCATCAAGCACCCGTACCATGGGATTGCGGGGAAGAAGGTGCTCACCAGTAACCTCGTCAAAGGTAATGTCGTGGGAACTTGGATCCAAATCAGGATGACCCGCAAATGGATTACGAGCCAAGTCAGGACGGTCGATATGAGTAACGGAAGGGTTTCCGGACGGGTGCAGAGAGGGTGCAAACTCGCTGTCCTCCTCCGTGATATCATGAAGAGGCTGAGCCGGGAGCTGAGGACCGGGCGAAGGTTCGGATAAAGGATGACTCCTCTTTCTCTGCTGAATACCCTCTTCGATAACCCCGAGAAGAGGACGGTAGCCGACTACATCCCCGGAGCGGTGGGTCGAATGCTTCGGCTTGACAGAAGTTTTGGAAAGCTTGTACTGTTCAAGCCTGTGTCGAAGATCTGAGGCCTTGGCCGTTTTACCTACTCCTGATATGAAGAAAAAGTGTCACAAGCATATATTGATCTATAATTCGAGAATACACGGCAAATTAAAAGATAATAAGAAAGGAAACACATCTGTGGTTGTACAAACCCTGGGGAGGAGTAGGATACTGCAATAAGTCCTGGATTTCATTCCAAGATGGGAGCGGGTCATAAAATATTCCAAAGTCCCTATCATAAATGGAGCCTGCAGGAATCAAAAGTTCACCTTGAGTCGTCGGAGCCACCTTGGTTGGAATAGTCTAAGGAGGCTCGCTTGCGCTAGTTCCAGCCTTGTCAGCTTTCCCAGTTTTCTCTACCAAAGCCGGATCTTCGTCCAGCCCCTCGAAAGCCTGGTGGAACGCATCATCCGTCCACTCCTGAATCTCACCCGCTTGCCTAGGAAGCAAGGCCCCGATGCCATCGCCACCTTTATCACCTTCCCGACCATCTCCACCCTCACCTCTTTCCTCCTCTATGTCTTCCTCCTCCTGGGTAAGTGGACAATTGCTGGGGGAGGGACCGTCCGACTTCTTGAGTTTCTTACCTCCGACGGCTGGAGGTTTTGTGAAAGGTTTCCTCTTGCTACTCTCTACCGTAACACCTTCCTTAGTCTGAGCAGCCGCCCTCTCCTTCGCCGTTTCCCTCAGCTTGACTACCGACTGCTGTGGAAGGATTAAGTTATACTCCAGAAGGGTCGCATTTCTGATCAGGAAGGCAGATGATCTATATTTCCCGAGAATAGCTTATATCTCAGCCGCCGTCTGAACCAGGCGGTCAGTCTCCACAATCGCAAAGCCACCTGTCGCTAGCAAAAATGAGAAAGTATGAGAAGAAGCATCGCAATCGAAATGGAAATTATAAGTAAAAGCATCAACTTACATCCAGAAGTAAAGCGCCGAATTGAAACGGAGTCGTCCCTGACAAAGAACCACTCCTTCTTGAACATGCTGAATTTAGAATACAGATCCAAGACCGGCTTGAAGGTCACGGCTGACTCCAAGCTAATGTATGGGGACCCCTTCTTATAGCCCCTCAGATTATACAAGTACCGGATCTCCCAGTTGGAAGGAGCACGACCATACTTCCTCTGGAAAATGACGAAGAGGCTCACCAGTATAGCATAGGAGTTGGGTTGAAGCTGGAATGGGGCCACCTTTAGATATGTGAGGAAGCTGGATACCCAAGCGTTAAGAGGAGGAATGGCACCACACATGGAGTGGTATCTGCTGTAGGCAAAGTACCCTTCAGGAGGGTCATACGGCATAACTTCTCTCCCTGGCAACAGCAAGTGCGCCCTATCAATTCCGAAAGATCGGGAGATGACATCAAGCTGCTCCTCCTTGAGGGAGCTAAGAAAGCAATCGGGCGGGGAGTTCAAAAGCTCCTGAGGGCCGTACCCGTCCACTAGTGATCTCGGGGCAGATCCGTGACGTTCTGGATTCGGCTGAGCTGGGGGCATGGCAGGGGAACCTCCTTCGTCCCCGGATTTCTTTTTGTCTGATCGAGTTTCCGCTTTACGAGACATTATCTGCAACACCGGAAAAACACATTGTTAGAACAAGAGGATGTAAACAAATAAATGCAGAAGTCCATTCAGTATTATAGTATGGAGGTCCATTCGGTATTGTCGTATGAGAGTTCATTCGGTATTATAGTATGAAAGTTCATTCGGTATTATAGTTATGAAGTACATTCGGTAGTACAGTACGAAGGTTCATTCGGTATTATAATATAAAAGTTCATCCGGCAGTAAAATAAGTCACACCTGGTTCGGCTGACACCACTAATTCGGCAAAAGGTAGGAATTTTGATTCGGCAATCTCGGATAGTAAGGAAACCATGGTGGCATAGCTCCCATACTTATAGGCAAAGGAGAGGCCACCGAACCAACCCATTCGGCACACAGGACCGAACAAGGACGACCAGACTTAAACAAAGCATGCCCTGTGCATACACACGCCCTACTTTGGGGGGCAAGTGTTATGTGATCTTTGGCCAAAGCATCCTACAACCGAATCAACGCATCTCCGAGAGATGCCGAACCAAAAACTCCACCATACTCCTACCGGACCAACAGCAATACCGGACCATGCTTCCCACCGAACCACCTCCTGCCGAACCAACATACACTCTGCTCACCACCGGACCAACTCCTCTTTCACGCCTCACCGGACCAACCTTCTTCCACAGAACCACCGAGCCAACTCCATAACCGGACCAGCCCATGCCGAACCATCTCCACACCGGACCAGCCCAGGCCGAACCACCTCCACACCGGACCAACCTCACCATCCCACCACCGGTCCACTCTACTCTCCATCCTACCGAACCAGCTGCCACCGGACCAAGGCATTCCGAACCATGCTCCTTCCGGGCCAACAATACCAGGCCAGGTCGCGTCAACCCAGGCCCACCAGCTGTTATATACATCCATGACCCCTACCCCCAGCCTCACTCTATAAATAGAGGGGCAGGGGTACAACAATGAGGGACAAGTTTGAGAGCTCAAGCACGGAAGGAACTTTCAAACAACTTTCTTTTACTTGTATCAAAGCTTTGTACTTGTAATCAGAATAAGAGAAGAGAAATAACATATAAAGTGGACGTAGGCACATTCTGGCTGAACCACTATAAATTTGCATGTCTTTTTACAGTTTAGCCCCTGTTTTTCATATATTTGCATAAATCGCTCAAATCACTAAGAACAACATAAGATCTACTAAATCATACAACTTTGAGGTGTTTGTCCATTTTTTGTGCAAACAGAAGGTATCGAACATGAGCATAGCAAGAAGGTTATCGAACCTTAACAATCGAAAAGATATCACATTAAGGTATCAAATCTCTAAGGATGTCGAGCTAAAAGTATTTTGGAGCTTGAATGTAGGAGGAGGAGGTATCAGGCTTCAACAACTGTAGAATTTTCAAGCATGTAAGGAGGAAGATATATTATGTCACAAACAATTTGCAAACATACCGAGCATATAACAAACCCAAAATGGTGTCGAATATCAACGGGCATCAAGATACTATGGTATAAAGGATATCGAACCTAAAGACAATCAGGGTTGAACCACTACAACATAAATCGCTAATAGAAGAAACAATAAAGAAGGGTGCCGCATCATTAAGAGATATCGAATACATAGTCACGAAAATGGTATATTGTATAATGTGACTCTATGAAACAAGCAATAAATATTGAGCCTTTACAACTATGACTGTTGTAAAGTGTCCATAAGCGGCAAGTGGTCTCAAGCTTTACAAGCAGCAAAGGATGTCGAACTTTAAAGGACATAAAGAATTTCGAATGTCTATAGTTATGAATGATGTCGCATAAAATTAGTACAAAGAAGGTTTTCAGATATCATCAACATAAAGATGGATGTAGAATGTCATCAATATAAAGATGAATGTCGAATACCATCAATATAAAGAGGGATGTCGAATGTCATCAATATGAAGATGGATGTCGAATGTCATCAGTACAATAAAGGATGTCTAATATTAGCAATACAAAGGGATGTCGAATATTAGCAATTCACACAACATATCGAAGGACACGTGGCAACCAGACCGCCTGCTGCCACCACTATAAATACGGATCCTATGGCTATATGTGAGAGGCGAATCATTTCTTTCACGACTTCTTAAAATACAAAGTTCTAAACCCAAAATTGATTTGGGGATTTCTTGATACAATTGTAAATTTTTGCACACAAGGACTTGGATAATAAAATTTGCATAGCATTATGCCTTCGATGATGTATCTTCGACTATAATTAGAATGGGCATGCATATAACTTATCTTTGGACTTGGACTTATGCATTGACTAAAACACAAGGACATTTGAACCCTTGCTTAAATTAAAGATTACTTTGATGATAACTATTACGCCCATTGACATATGAACAAAGGATTGTATCATACGTAGATTGCCTATTTGATCCATTAAATAAATTATGGACTATTATAAAATTGTGTGACTTGCCTATTCTATCCTTGAACATATAACATGAGCTTTTGAATAGTCCCATGGCTATATTAATGCCCATGGGCATTATTGGGACCATTTTAAATTATATTATCTTATGCAGCATCTCGGGTATTTAACCAATTTTTGGTTAACATTAGTCCAAATTGGATTTCGACTGTGGGAGGTCGGTGGGCTATGTCAGTGTAATTGTTGGACCGGTATCTAGTGGTAGGGTTGGCATATAGGCTTTGACCACCAACAGTTCCACGTTGTCATTAACAAAGAATCGGGTTATGCCTGACGGATTTCACTTCCTGCTAGTGTAGACTCTGTATAACCGCAAAAACCTCAAAGTTTTATTTAATTGTTTTTTGTTGTTTGTTGTTTGTTCTATGAAGGTGGGATAGTTAACCCTTAGATGAGTCTTTGAGATGCATTAGTAATACAGTACTTATATTATAAAGTCGTATCTCGAGATCATCGGTCTTTGTAGCTAGGACAGACTGACCATCATTTATGTTATGAAAGGCCCCACATTGCGAAGTTGAGGTATTAAATGGACGTTGGGTCCGTCTCCTCCCTATTCAAGAAGTATTAAGTTGTAAGGGTTTATGGGTAGTATAACGTTTAGATATACATATATGCATATATATACATACATATAGTTATACCTCGGAGGAGGTAAGGCATATCATACGCGCATATAGGATTGAACGGATTAGCCATGAATAATAGATGTAGCACTTAAATGGAAATCAATCGGCATAAATTATTGTTATGGGTAAAGTATGTAATTTTCCAATCACCAAAATGTTGTTTGGACCCCCACTCCTCATTACAACCCACAATATAGATTTAGAGGGATATGCTACTAGAGCAAGGCGAGATGGTAGATGGTAAAGTCTTCTCAATCATGATTGATGCCAGCAAGGCAAACAGATAATCAAGGAATAATATTGATTCAAAAGTAATAGCCTTAGTCAATATGTGTGTTCTATTATATTTTTCTACTCCACTATGTGTTTATATTGATTGCTCTCTAATATAATTATGTTTATTATAGGTTACCAAAACCGACGATCCATATCCTAATGGACATGGATTTCGATTTAATCGAAATTCGGGCCCATTATGGTGTGGTTGTTACATTTGGTACCAGAGTTTAGGTTAGTCAATCATAGGAATTATGATACACTGAGAGAATGTATTTGTATTTTTGCCTATAATTATATAACCCAAACTCTATAAATTCCGACTATAGAAATAGTTGTGACCATATTCTGAAAGGATGGATGAGGCAACTATGAGTTAAATCGATGCGACTACCCTGATTACCCCACGAAATGGAGGATGTACCATACGGAGTGGACCAAGAAGAGCATGAGCACAACATATAGAAGGATCCCATAGGCTGGATAGTACTTGGCTCCTTTGTTAGGCCTAGACTACCTTAAGATTGTGGATTTCGATGGATTACCGAATTGAAGAAATACATTTCATCCAGATGGATGGGAAGCAAGAACTATGTGTTGCAAATATCCAGAAGTAAGGTATATATGAGTAGAGCAAGTTCCCACAAGAAGGTGTATATTAACCACCATAAGATGATAAACTAGATATTTATAAAGGTAAGTAGAAAGAAGGAAGTCCAAAAGAAAGACAATCAAAGTCTATTTCTGACTCCTATCCCATGTGAAAGAATTTGAAAAAAAGATTTTTGAAAATTCCTTGAAATGTTTTTAATGGGTTTGGATTCATTAGGAAGTTTTTTCCCTATTTTTATAAGTTTGAAAGATTTTAAAATTCTTTCTCTAAAGGATGGATAAATGGAAATGGTACTTGATTGAAATGAGGTAAGAGAATGGAAGGGTAAGAAGGCTCAATATTGAAGATAGGAGGAATATTCCCATATAAGTAAAATATGGAGAATAACAATTAAAATTGATTAATACATGTCTCTTTTCAAGAGAAGCCCAATGACTGAAATAGTAGGCGAATGCACTGCAATAAGTCAATAGGAAAAACAATAAAATAGGAAAAGAGCTATATATGTAGAGGCAATTTAGGTAGGAGAAATTTTATAATAGCAGTATTAGAAAATTTGAATAGTAATAGCGTTAGATATTTGTATAAAAATAGTATTAGCAAACTAGTTAGGAATAGTATAGGAGAAAAACAATATAATAGGATAGGAAGAATGGACAAATTCCATAGATATGTGTATTAATCATAGGTATGTTTTAGATATGTGCTTAGATAAATGCAGCAATTGCACGTATATTTTAGAAGTCCTCCTCATGTACTATTAAAATCTCCGCTAAGGGTGAAAGTGGAAATAGCATGAGTAATAGAAAAATAATAGAATGGAAGTTACCCATGTCTACTCCAGTTTTCACTGTTTAAAGTTGTAAAGGATGTTTTTGAAAAAAATGGTTTGGTATGATAATTAAGTGTTTGAATATTTTGAGTTAAAAATCCTACTATTAAAGAGGTAAATCTTTATTGTAGAAAGTCTTTGAAAAGGGAAAATTTTCATGGCTCATTTTGGAAACAAAGAATTTTTTTGAAAAAGGTTTCTAAGCTTATATTTTTAAAGATAAAAGTTTTGAATTAGGTACTTTGTGACTGTGAAGTTTTATTTTTATATAGAGTGGTGAAAAACCAAACCAAATTTCGATATGGAGTAGATAGGGATGACTGCCTAGATAAGACGGGACAAAGATCAAGGCAATGAATAAAATAGCTATGGACGCCCGTAGGGTATGAACAAAGAATTTTTAAAATTTATTCAAGTTTTTAATAAGCCAGGTTATTATAAATTTAAACATTTTAAATATTAAAAATAATATATACTTGAATGAATATTTAATTACAAAAACTATTTTGATTACCGGCCGCTGTCCTAGATAAAAAATGTTTTTTTGTGTGTGTGTGTGTGTTTTTACAAGTAAGTAATTTTAGATGTGCTTATTCAATTTCTAATCCCTTTTCTCCTCCAACCTCTTAATTTTTGAATCAAATTCTTATGCAATTCTCTTGTTGCATATGTATCTAAGAACAGAGATCTAAAGGAGATTATTATATGCGTGTCAAATGCAAAGAGGAGCAATGCTAAGGAACTGTAGTAAGTGGAAATCTTTTTTGTTCATTTTAGTAATTGAATAGTGTAGTTTGGATTTGACATATGCTGTAACGACCCGCTTTTCCAATCCTCGAAAATCGGCACCTAATACATCCACGGTGTTAAAATACCGAGCATCCAAGTGTCATAAAGGTAGATTGTTAGGGTAAAATAAAAAAAGAAGAGGGGAAACAGAATTTCATAGCGGAACGATAACATATAATATAAAAAAGACAGCAAAAGTTGTCCCTCTAAGATACATGGTATATTAGTGTTAAAAACAAACCCTATCGGCATGGATAGTTACAACTCTCCGACCTTACAATTGCTGATAGGTATACATAATAATATAGAGGTAAATAAAAATACTATGGAAGGTGAACATCCAGCTCTACTCTATGAGCTTCATGTCCCACCAATGACAACCTAAAAAAACTCAGTCTCACCCTAGTATTATAATAAAATAACACTCGAATCGGTCTGGAAAACCAGTGTGAGAAAACATAAGAAATATGATGAATATATAAAAATCTGTGAGACCCCACGCCGCTAAACATGGAATGGGTTTTACCTCACAAGATCATCTTCTATACATGAGAAAATGGAAATAAATCAGAACAAAATCCAAGTATGAAAGAATGGGCACAAACGAGATCAAAATCCAAACGTAAAGTATGGATATAAATAACTAAACATAGAGAAGAGCATAAGTCACGTCTCGATCCAATTAAGAAAGGATGAGCTCTAAGGTTTGAATCAAAACGAGGAGAATTGAGATCATCCAACATGAATAGGAGGGTGCACCCCCTACACTGAAAGTATACATCTAGATAAATATACTTGAGAGCCCACGCCAAACACATAACACTCTTGGGAACTTCCAAGCTAGACCCTGTGAATCAACTTTCGAGAATCCAAATATATCCACATCCACGCATGGATGCAACCGAAACCCCTCTAGGGATGTGAATATACCTTAGGTATGACCCATATGGTTTGGCTCTCACTCGCTCTTTGGATTTAGGTTTTGTCCAGTGTTGGATACCAATGTTTAAAACGAGCTACAAATCGTCCTAAATTGACGAAGCACAAAGAAGGATATCAATATCAATAGTTTAAGAAATCCACTATCACAAATAAACTAGTACTACACCGAGGAAAATAATGAAACCGGACAAGTTAGGTAGTGTTCCTTTTTATCTTGACTTGACACATTCTTAACTTTAAGAATAGCAAGAGTTTAAATGCCCCAAATGAGCAACCAAATCGTCTTGAATTGATGAACACAAAGAAGATATGTAACGACCCACTATTTTGGACCATTCAAATCGACAATAATCCACAAAAGTCTGACTTGAATAATTCAAAATAACAGATTGTAATAAAAATTTGGCAAAACTCAGCATATACAGTAAATAAATAAATCACAGAATCATAGACACAGAGTAATACAATAATACGCAGCGGAATAAATAAATAGTAGTTCATGAAGCTACTATATAAACATCAGAGTTAAAATAAAATACAACAGAATATCTCAAATACAGTGAAGTCTTCAGTATGAATAGATGACCTCTCTGAACAAATCAACTGGAAAACTGAAAGCGGAATTGATAGTTGGATCTCCAAATGAAGCTCCAAACTCCAAAGGTGAGTCTCAAATGCTGTATCACTCGGTCTGACCCGAGCATAAAGCAAAACAAAACACTCGAGTCAGGATTAACATTCTTATATAAATAAATCCAATCTCAAGTGAAATATCAACTGAAATACAAGTAACTCAGAGGATGTTTGGGATAACCATCCTCTAAGGATCTGCGGAACTATCTACAAGGTAGAAATATACACTATAACACCGTGGTAATTTCAAATTAATTTATTCTTCAAACCCAAATATCATTTCATTTCAAATATATCTATTTTCCAAAATAGTATATATAGGTTAAATAATGTATAAAGTAAAGTATTTACAATTACCTGAAATTTCACAAATCGATTCAAATCAACTCAAATTCCAAATTCAAATTTATTCAAAGCTCAATTCTTTAATTCAATTCGGTTCTAAATAGACCATTTAAATTTTCAATATATTTCAAAGCTTTAATATTCAACATTTTCAAAGTTAAATTTAACAGTTTCATATAGCTCTTGATTTAACTTCATTATTATTTAATCAGGGAATATCCACTTAATAAATTCAATATCATTTAACTAGTCTTAAATTACATTTTTACTAAATATTTCCTTAAATTTATTTAAACAAGAAATATTCATTGAATTACTTAATCAAACCCAAGTTACAAATCATATCTTAAATCTCAATTTCAATAAGTTTCAAATCGGTTTAATTAAACAAATTTATCTTCCCAACCTTAACTTATTCAAATTATTACCAAAATCTATTTTGAAATATAAATTTTGTACTTAAACATATCATATGTATTAAATCCATCTTAATTAAATTAAATATCATTATTAAATCTACATATATCATTACCATTTATATATAATAATTTAAGAATCAACTTTTATTAAAAGCATATATTTCTTTCCAAAACCATAGAATTTATTTTCAAAATATTTATATATGGACCAATGGTGTCTGTATATAAGTTCCTATTTATGGTCAAGTGATACGGATATTTATCATTTCAATCCCTAAATTTAAATACATATGGGTAGATATCATTTCGACTCGTAATCCCAAATTCAATCAAATGAAAATCGCTTGGGTTTATCATTTCAACCCATAACGATTTTCTCCTATTCTAAAGTCCATTCGGGTATGTATCATTTCAACCCATAGTGAATTATATACTAACAGGGAACTTGCAGAGTGATAACAGATATGAAATCATAATATAACAGGCATATATCATCAATAAAAATAACAGATAATGATGTCAGATGTCACAGGTGAACAGATACAGTCAATAGCATATATAACAGTGTAAATAACTAACAGCAGCATATTTCAATTGTTTTTTTTCAATTGAAATCAAATTTAAATAAATAAAAGAACGTTAATCGTGAGTGATTACTCACCTTTCGAGGCTAAAGATATAGACAAAGAAATGAGCTATGAATCTAGGCACGAAGTTTAAAGCCAAGTACGATGGACGCGAGTTCGATGGACAAAGCTGAAAAATAGGAATTGACGAAATCAAACGAATAGCTTGATAGATGAAAAATAATTTTTTTTGAAACAATACTCATAACAATATATAAAATAAAATATATCCATATTTTAAAATGCAAGATACTTATAAACTAACCAAAAATCCAAATATAGACTATACATATTAGAAAACCCAATAGGCATATACTCATCTATATGAGCTAACATACAAACCTATATAAATGCGTGAACTTACAAAACAAAAAACTATTCATATATATAACGTTTTATATATAGTTTGGTATAAAACAGCACATATATACTTATATAACTATCCTCTATATAACTGATAGATATACTATTTAAACGTAAATATTTAAAAGATACTAATACATATAGACCTGAGCTATGACATAGAGCCAGCAAGAAAATATACATGTAACTAAGTATTAAACTACACTCATAGGTTATATACTATAACATAGCCTTATTTTTATATTAAACAACTCATATAAATTTAACTGTAAAACTAATATAACTTTATAAATTTATACATCTAACCTCAACGGACAAAATTATTATAATAGAATATATTTTAAATATCAAATATAACACAATATATACAAAACATTCATAGAGACTATATACTATATTTACACAAATGTGGCTTACTTAATAGTAATTGTGTATACTACAAATACGGATATAAAGAATTGTATATATATTATACGAACAGTTAATAAACTATATATGATGAAAACCTTTATATAAACATGAGTTGAGGGAAGAAAGTGGACCGGCTTCGGCGCTACCATGGGGGGAGGAACAAGATGGCAATCGGTTGATGGTGATCTGGGCACGAGCGGTAGTGCTCTGAGGCCGAACTGGGTGGGGAAGAAAGGAACGGAGGAAAGAGCAGATCGGCTTTAGGCGCGGCGACGGGGAAGGTGTTTTTGGTCGGAGACGTGGTGGCCTCGGAGCAGGAGAACGGAAGGGAAAGCAGGGGCGGTGTGAGAAAATGGGGAGCTACGGAGGAGACGCGGGTGGAGGATGACGGTGGAAGTGATGGGCGGTTGGTGGTGAAGACTTTAAGGCCAGGTCGAGGTGGTGAGAGTTGATAGCGGCCGACTGTTGTATAAAAGCTATAGGTACTTTGTTTATATTTTGTTATATAATTTTTTCACTGTCGAACAACAGAAGAGTGAGGGGAAGGAAGGCAGCATGGGTAGAGGAAAGAACATGAGTTAGAGGATGAACAGCAAATAAAGAATGAAACAAATATATATAAAAAAAAAGTAAAATTAATACCAACGGTCATGCGTTGATTGAGCAAAGTTTTTAAAAGCAAATTTATTATAGTTTGGGCTGTTATAATAAAGTATATAAATTTTCAATTTTGAACCATTAGAAAAATAAGGAATATAAAAGAAAAATGAAACCGAACATTAGCAGTGAATTGAATATAGGTAACATTGAAAGTTGCACGAGAAATCAGGGCAATTATTAAAGACAAATGATTATTGAAATCCTACCATTAGGAAATTTGAATGGATACCGTAGACCAAAGGTTGAAATTAATTGACCGATACGACTGCCCGTTTCGTAGTTTTCATCACGTTACGGACATCGAAATACAGGGGTGAATATACTTAAGAGATCAGCACGACGAGACAATCGAAACGGTATACAGATATCAGTGGTAGGATCAACCGATCAAAAGTCGATAATCAGTACCGATAACGTTGCTATTCCATATGGAAAAATCCAAACGGAGCTAGAAATGTCCGAATTTCGCAAAACGAATTTCGTAGTCAGATTCAGAGTGTTCTACATAAATTTTCTCATGTTGACATATTTAAGTTTCAGAATACTTTTAAATTCAACCGTTATTAACTGATATAAATTAAAAATAAAATTCCACAAGAAAATAAACTTCAATATCATCAGATGAAAATTTACCAGTGGCTATATTAAAATAGACGTATTCCAAATAAGAAATTTTTATTTTCAAATTTTATTGTTTAAAATTTCACAAAATTTCAATTAATTTAATAAATAAATCACTAATATTTATGGGTCGTTACAAGATAGCATGATCGATAGTCAATAAATCAACTATCGGGAATAACAAAATGATCATATATGAAAATTAAATCAATTACACTTATAACAACTCATTGATCCCAAACTAGCACTACCCCGGGGAAAACAATGAAACCGGACAAGCTGAGTTGTGTTGCTTCCTAACTTGACTCGACATACATTCTTAACTTTAAGAATAGCAAGTGTTTCCTCAATGTTTAGTGCTAAGTGTAACATTTTTCAAGAAATGAATCAAACTTTTAGAACATTTGACTCACACTTGTGCTTGATTTTTATGTCACTAATATTTGTAAATACTTTAAAAATACTCTTTAACATAATCCTTTAAGGAGTTAATTATAGTACTAAGTGTATTAAAAAGAAGGATTAAAAACAAATGTCATTAAAACATTGTTTAGTATAAACCCAAAACCAATTTCACTTAGTTTTATCTTTAAAACAATCATTTTAAAGACTTTTTCATTTATAAAATATCATTTATAAATCAACTCCTTATTATCTTTAAAAACAAAGCTACTCCAAAGATTTAAGATGATCAACACTTATTAAATCAAGTAACAAGCTTTCTTAATAACTTTACGAAATCATTTATTATGACAAAATGTTATAATCCATGAATTCTTTTCTCAATGCTAAGAAAACGTTTATTATAACAATGGTGTTGTAATCCAAGCTTTTTTTCCACTTTCTATAAAGTCAAAAATACTAGAAATATAGTTTTAAAAACACTAATTTTAAATATTACTCAGAAAATCTCAAGTTAAAATATATTAAAAACTCAAAACCATTTCCTTTCCTTATTTTGAAATAAAACTTCTTCTTCAATAATCTATATTAAATCATTTAATATATGTATAAATTTCAAACTAATTTTAAAACACTTAAATATATGTTAGAAAAGTTCACCGAAAGAATTGAAGAAGAAAAATCAAATTTAAAACCATTTTATAAAAGTTGGAAATAGTGCCGCAAAACTGTCGCTAAATAGAGTATGAAAAATTCCTTTAAATCGGTTATTTTCAAATTGGAATTTTCTCCACATTAATACGTATAAATATTACAATTTATTTTTAGGACAATATACCATGAGTCTAGTACGTATTCACAAAATTTAAGAGAATTATGAAGTCAATAAAATCAATTTGAAAGTGTGTTTAAAAACTTGACTTTCGAACCGCAAACCTACGATCAAAAATTTTCTAATTTTTAAACACTTCGGAGTTAGGTGTTATAACCTTTTCCGAGCCATCAAAACTTGGTTTAAACAACATTTAAAATGCAAAAGCGCAACCAAATATTTAATGATGCAAAAACAAGCACAAGATTTAAAAAGATGGATTTCAAAGTGCAATAGCGCTATTTCAAAGTACAAAAGCATGACTATTCCACTATTCAATATTTTTTTCTATTTTAACATTCAAACAACAACTAAACATTTATATAAGCAAGATGCATATAAAAGTAAATTAATACTAGCGAGAAACTCTTTTGGGCCTCTCTACAAAATCCCCTGAAAAACAATGGTTATTTATGATGTCCGCTTTCAAGTGGGGATTCAAACAAACCAAACAAATAAACATCCAAGCACACAAATAGTAATTTATATCAATGCATATATATCATATAGAGTTCATTTAAAGGTGAGTTAACTCACCAAAATTTCAACTGATGCTTTAAGCGTTTCTGTTCGATCTAAAATCGAACGATGTTCTACTTTAGTCCAAAATTCTACTTACTCCAAGCTCAGGAAATCAATTCCAGTGCACAGATAATGCTTCTACGAGCACAATGCAAAAGACTGCATCTCGATTGGATCTCGTATGAGTGAGATGTTGATCTTATAAGAAATTGAATTAAATTAAATTAATTAATCACTTAATTACCACTCCAAATCCTTCTTCCTCTTACTTAATAACTCTCTCTCATGAACATGTACACATCACTGTGCACAAGAAACCCACCACATGCATCTTCTCTATCCTCCAATCTCCACCTACAATCCACTAAATGTTGAACGGCCAATTCCATCGTGCTTCTCTTCGCGCAAGCTTCCTCCTCGACCCCATAACTTCTAGCTTGGCCATACCAAACGAATCGTGACCTGATGGTCGACCCTTGTAAACCCTAGCGATGTGTTTTGCTCTCGACCAGAGATGATGAAACTTGGCGGGAAGGTGCTTCTCGACATGAGCAACATGATGGTATTCATTTCGCACTTCGACGCCTAAATCACCACCAATCCTTAACCCCACCACATGCCTACTCATGTCGAACACAACAAGCCACAAACTATACCCAACGAAACTCCATAGATTCGAAGCACTCAACTATATGAGCTCAACGGATTTGGTTTTATAAAAAATATTGTCCATTGCAGCTCTTGGTTGGGTAGGGTTTGGTTTATTTTACAATTTCCATCACTTCGCTACACATAATCATGTTCGCGTACGAACTGCGAACGACGAAAATAAAAATACGATCGCTCACAACAATGCGACACGATCCCAAAACAACAATACAATACAATGGTTATCTTATTCTGTGAAATTTCAAAAATACCAACATTTGCTGAAAAATACGTCAAACGATAATTTAGATATTTTCCAAATTAAAATTTATTGAAAAATCCTATAAATACATTTAAAAATACGTCATTAACAAGTCGATTTATTAACAATTAATTTTCTTGTTATGTATTCGAACTATGTATTATTGTAAATAAATTTACAAAATGAGTTTACCATTATTATCTATTAACTAAAAGGAGTTAAATCAGGCTATTAAATCCATTTAATTAATACTTAATTCACAAAATAAAATATTTAAATAATTCCTATATTTGAATATAAGTTATTTATATTTTTCTAGGATTTTACATTCTCTCTCCCCCCTCCCACCAAAAGAATTTGGTCCCTGAAATTCCTAAAGGAAGAGAATGCCCTCTCACCCTTAGGCTTTTAAAGTTCCTTATGTTATGGAAAATTTCGATAGCACGTCCTTCGTGTGGCTTGATCCGAAAAAAAGTACAACTTTTCACAACTGGCCCAAATCAACAAAGAAACTAGAAGCCCAAAAGTAGTCTTCCATATCTAGGGCATAAAATCACCAATCAATCTCCAATCTCTAAATCAACTACATATCACTTTTGCCTTTGATTTTTGGCAAGAAAATTAATATCTCGATGCAAATGCAGGTAAGTAATTAATCTCTTGCTTCTCTAAAGCTATCTTATACTTACATAATCCAAATGAGAATCATGCTGACAAAAGAGCAACACACTAATTATTTTTATCATAAGCACCATCAACATAAACAATATAACAACCATATGAAACAAAAGCAAGGAGAATACTTTATAATAAAATACCAAGTATCTAATTTTTTCAAAAGACAAATTTAGAACTAAATGCCCGAGTTTTTAAATTCAAAATATTTTTTAAAAATTCCTCCTAAGAGAAATATATCAAAACTAAAATTAATTATGACAAGGAGGGGGCTCCTCCTACCGAAGCATGGTATAACCGTAGAATGAAAACAATACAAAGCATCTAGTGGTATTCTGATTCCTCCTAAAGCAATAACTAGAGTAAACAAATATACCCAACGAGTCTTCCAAATTGAAAAATCCTAATCGCGCAACTTTGGTTATAACAAAATACTTGAAAAATCACTTGAAAAATACTTTTTTTAATTATCTTGAAATAATAATAATTCATCAACACTTTCAAAATAATATTATCATTATTTCTTTCACAAATTCTTTGAAAACCAACTTTTCAAAAGCACTGGGATTTAAGTCCTAATAAACAACAACTTAAATCCTTTGTTTATAAACTAAGGCTTTATAAACCATAGTATATAAAATACACTATCAATCAAACCAAATTCCATAAAGGAATGAACAAAACTTAACATTATTTAAAATATTAAATGACTAACAAACAAGATTTAGAATTTTTCTTTAGATTCACAGCTTTCTCGATCGTCCA
The DNA here is from genome assembly GCA_030737815.1 of Allium fistulosum. NCBI lineage: Eukaryota > Viridiplantae > Streptophyta > Magnoliopsida > Asparagales > Amaryllidaceae > Allium > Allium fistulosum. Next base: position 618,025,333 of record CM060902.1, read on the forward strand.
AGGATATAGACAATTTCCTAAGCGTACCATTACGCTCATCAGTCTTTGGTTATTGCTTAGAAGATTATCTAAGCTACTTCAGAACAAAATTGATAGTCACTCCCAAAACTTTCCTAAGCCACACAACAAATCATACAAATATACTTAAGCCTGTACGATATACATGGATCATCCGTACGCTATATCTGATCCAACCACTTGCTCGTATACATAAACTTTACTTCCGAGCTAGCATCGCTCACTCGACCTCCCAAGTGCGGACTTTGATCAGGTTCCTTGAATATAAACCTCTATTCTCCTCACATAGTCATATACTGTGATAGAAAACCTCAGTATCATATCAAGTATATGAAAAAAGTGTTTGCTGTCAAGAATCAAGTGAGAAATCCTCTTCCGAACTAGTGTGAATCACCCTGAAGTTACATACTCGACATCTAGATCAAGAAACGTGCAAATAAAATGATCTATGTATAACTTATGTACTTAATCTTATTGGTTATTTAACTACACCAATCTTTTTCTAAACCACTTTCATTTTAGTATTTCATTGAATATTATAATTATTTATGAATTACTCCATAAATTTTCACTTAAGTTTATGAAGTTTATAAAGACACATCTTTATAAAACATTAAATTAAAAACTTACTCCACCCTTATTTACTTGTATAATACTCTTCTACATCTATATATACAAAATGTCAATTTTTCATTTTACTTTTCAAAATTTGAATGAAGGCCCAAAAAAATTATGGGTCTTAAAACTGAGTTGACTACTTTGACCTCTTTATCTATCCGGTCTGGTAAGTAGCTAAGAAGAGTAGGATGCTGGTATCCAAACTCAATCCCAAAGTATACTTTCCTTAGACATCCCTAAGGTAAAGTTGTTTATTAGTCGGCCAATTACATCAAATAGTTTATATGACTTAGATGTTTAAACAAAAACTATGAATTTAATAAAACAGTGCTTATTAAAACCATCTTAACCAGTTTAACCCATTTAAAAACTTCAGCTAAATTATCTCTTTTCTATCCAAGAGTTTAAAATTTTTATTTATCAAAACAGTCTAATACCTTTTATTTTGAATCAACTTCCTTTAAGGAAACCTAAGAACTAAATACCTTGTTTTTATTTCAAATCCTTTTTAAAATCATACTATATATATTTCTATATATAAAATAATTTTAACAATTTATTCACTAACACTCACTTTGGGTTCCTCAAGATTCGAACTCATTTTAATCGCACAATGATAAAGAGAATGGTTTACTAAGTGCAATAAAACGTTCGCCTAGGCAAACATTTGATCGTCACTTAGAAAATTGTTCAGTTTACCAAAAAACTAATCGAGATGTTTTCCCTGAATTATCCAAAGAAAATGCATCTTTCTTAAAAAATTCTTTTTGAAATATTTATACGTATGAATACTTCCAAGTAATACAATTACTACTTTACTCGATAATCCTTTTGAAATCATTTCAAGCAATATCGGGATTTAAATTCTTAAAAACCCTTTTTACTTACAAAACACCCTTTATAAATTATATAAATCATTTTATATACCATGCTCATATAAAATGTACCTTTAAAATCGAATTATATTATAATAACTTTCCTTTATTATAATAAATTTTTCACAAATATTTATCCTCTAAATGTCTTATCTTCTCATTTAGATTAAATTAACAATTTTATTAAAAGATAACTTTTAACTTAACATTTTCATCGAACACCTGATAGTCAAAATGTGAAACTCAATTCATAAGGAATTCGTTGTAATGCACTTACAATTATCAAAACAATAATGCCCATAAACTGGTCGAGCATAAATCAACAAACAACAAACAATAGTCAATGCTCTTAAACTACACGTGCACGATAAATCAAACAAAAATGATAATAAAGAAATATTATCATTTACAAACAAACACACCATAAATAACTATATAAATTTAAAAATTATTTCTTATATATATAATATAAAAACCTAGGTAAATATTTCATTTACCAAATTTTCAAAAATCAATATCGTGTCTATTTTCCTTGTTCAAGTGTTTAGAAATCAATGTCGACACCGTGGTGTTCTACGTCTCAACCAGAATTCATAAACCTCTCAATAGATCAATGTTGAGTAGAACTAAAATGCGTAAGGCATGTCCTTATTTAAATTATATTGCCAAAGAAATATAGAAAGTTTTAAGATTTTCATTTACTGGACGTTGTTGTTCTGACTCCCTCATCATTACAACACAGGTTAGGAATGGAGACGATGATCTGAATGGAGATGACGATGAGAGGAACTTGTGGCAGTAGTCTATTTATCTATTTATGTTATTTTCTAATATACCCATTTAAAGATGACAATGTATTTTGAACATGTTGCATCTCTGGTATGTAATGGTTATTATTGACATTGTGTTATGGTTTTATGACATTTGGAATTTTGAATAAAATGGGTATTGTTTATGTTATTATATTTTATCATTCCGCTGAGAGTTTTGAATGAGTAGATAAATATCTTTGTACTATTCTTTTTACTAACCAACAGCCAACTTTGGAATGGGTCTAAGTTTCGAAGGCCTTTTTTGGGTCAGGATTTAGGTCTGTTTTCGGGTAGGTTGTTACAAGTGAATAGTCATATTAGTGGATGAAAAATCTCAGTGAAAATGTTTCATTCGAAATGAGCAAGTAAACTGTAGTGCAATATCATTTTTTCAATACAATTTGATATAGTAAGGATCTTATTGTGTTAGAAACAACACTAGATCAAGGACTATAGACATGCTTAGGAATTCGTTGGCTAAAATGTCAGTTTGATTTGTTATTTGAGTGCAACATATTCATCTTGTAGTAAAGGTTTTCTCTTTGAATGGTTGACTGTTTAAAGTAAAAAGCAAAAGTTGGAGAGTGATAATAATATTAGTACGGTTGGGATAAAGAGAGTGAATGATCAATTCTACTTCATGAAAAGACATCAAAAACACAATTCGCTAAAATAGTTTTAAATTCTTAATAAGGAACAAGAAATACAATTTTTATTCCAAGTGTATTTTCCTTATGGATAAATATTTTATGCATTTGAGTTCGAGAAATTTAGTTCATAACTCTCAAGTATAAATTATTATAGTAAGATATCCCATAATAAGTGTTTGAATGGAGCTCGGTATTTCAAACGTTGTTATTATAATAACGAAAATAGTGAGAGCATACCATATAACACCTACTAGTAGATACATCAAGTTTTGAAAGAATACCTTCATGCATGCCAAATATTATTTATGAAATAATTATTATTTTCGATTATGACCGAATATAGATACATTTTTGTATTAATATGGATATCATGAAAATTCATTGTAAAATATGTTTTTTGCATTTCGATGATAGAATATGTTTTCATAACAAGAGTAATGTGCTAGATACAGAATAAACAAAAGCTTCTAAAATATCTAATAATTAATTTCGAAATTACAGACTAGCCATTTCATTGATAAATAATTTTTTATTCATATGATTATGAATCATATAGTACTTGTGAGTTGTGTTGAATCCCTGTTTCTAATGTTTTAATGATGACAACTATATCAGCATGTATCTCTAGTTTATAACTGTATTGCAGGTGAAAGAGCCACATCAAAGATAATATGACCATCAGGATTGATCACATTCAAGAAATTCAAAGATCATTTTCATCAAACTAGAGTATGTCTATGATCATAGATTTATATGTAAAATCTCTTTGGTATCTCATATACACATATAAACTTCTTCATACATAATTTCTCATAAAGAATGTATTTATTTATATGCATTGACAAAGCAAAAAAAATATAAATTTATGTTTTTTCTAAGTTTACTCAGTTTAGTCGATTGAGGCATTTTCTCAGTCGACTGAGGGTAATCAAATGAGAAAATAGCTCAGTCGACTGAACCTTCAAGTTATATTATTTTTCTAGCTTTTTAAATTTTGGTGCAATTTCTTATGTTCTTATTTAGTTGACTGAATTTTATACTCAGTTGACTGAATGCTATATAACAGCTAATTTTTGAAGAGCCACGATGAAAAGTTGCAACCTTTCTAAACAGTAGCAATCATCAACGAAGGATTACAACCTTTTGTTATATCTCTTTGATTTCTACAAATACACTACAAGATCAGAATTCAAGATTAATTTGCTTACTTACAATCTATACCTTTTCTAATCTCTTTATACTCATTGCCATTCAATATTCACTCAAACTACTTCCATAATCACAAACGATGCACTTTCACATTAACAAGGAGATTATAAGAAGAATTGTACTTGCAGTCAATATCTGTGTTATTTGGAACACAAATTTTTTCAAGAAACTAGTTGTATTAGCCTATTCCTCTGGGCGAAGTGAGGGTTATTTGGTTAAAGGAAATAACTAAGGGGAGCTATGGGACTGGACATAGGATGGGAGGTCCGAACCGGTATAAAATATATGGTATGATTACTGTTATTTACTTTATATTATACATAGTTATATAATTTTTCTTAGATTAGTATATATATACGCACATAAACTATATTATATACAATTTAGATCTCTTATATACAGTTTACATTATACGAAGATCCTATAACGACTTTCAAATTGTACCTTAAATGATAAGGGTGAAGAACCATTCGATGGGAGTAACAAAAGAGTTGACGAGCTCTTTGAGTTGATACATAAAGATGTATATAGTCTAATGATACCAAAAGATGTAACAACCCTGTATTTTGTAATTATTTTAAATTGAATTTCCTGATTTAAAAACTTTATTTTATTTATTAAAATGGATAATTTTTGTTATTTTAAATATAATTTTGATTTTTTTGTGAATTATAATTCCAAACAAGAATAAATAGAGTATTTTCCAAAAATGTGAATTTTGGTCAATATGGTCAAACTTTGACTTTTAAAATTTAAAAGTTTGAAATTTTTAATTTTATCTTTTATTATGAAAGTAAATAAAATTTTAAGAATACTGCTTTTCGTTTCGTTGAAATCTGATTTATATTTTGAAAGTTATGCCTTTTACACTATTGGATGTAATTTGTTGTATTTAACAAAATTGTTATTTTAATTTTATATAAATAAATTTTTGTTTGTTATGTCATGTTCTAATGTATGTTTACAAGTGTAACATGATGTTATGTATCTATTTTAGTTTTAAAACACTTTTATAGTGTAATTGAAATTTTCTAATGTCAGTTGTCTTTTGTTTACAATTTTTAATGTCTGGTTTCAATTAATTAAAGTAATTCTTATTTATCTTTTATTTTCTTAAGAATTTATTTTATTTTCATTTATGCTTTATTTTTTTCAGCATTTATTTTATTTTACTTGACTTTTTATTGGATTAGAAGTAAGGTTATAAATTTTCAAAGTTATTTGTATTTTGTTTACGATTTTAAAACTAGTTTCATTTAAATAAATATTTTCTTTATTGATTTTTCTATTTTCCTAAAAAAAATTATTTATTTTCTTTTCCACTTTATTTTAGTTTGTTTTTATTTGATTTTCTGAGTTTTATTTTGTTTATTTTGTATAAGCATAAAGTGGAAATTTCAAGAGACAAAAGCTTTAAATCTATGACTTTTCATTTGCCTAGTCTCTTCATTTTCTTTGGCTGTTCCTTTCTTTATTGTTGCCGTATGTTTCTTACTCCATTTTCACGTGAAAACCTTCTCATTTCCATCATTATTCACGGCCAAACTCAGATCTGAAAATATTTGGAAATGGTTTCCTCTTTTCTCTTCACTTTTTCTATGTGATTTTCTATGTTTTTGCCTTGATTTCCTTTTGCCTTGCTCGGCCACATACCTCCACCATCACCTCCGACCACCACACCACTTCTTTCCCACATCATCCATGACCTAACCCTCCATCTCCTCTGACCATAGAGTGCCATGACCTCCCCTTGATGCAAACAACACAAAACAATGTCCAAAACCCTTGAAAACTATGCATAGCCGAACTAGACTTCATCACCACCACCATATCTTGCCTTGGCCGCCACTTCCAGCTCCACCACCACCATAATACCACCTCTGGCCATCATACTAACCTCTGTCCAGATCTGTAGCAGCCCATGGTTGAGCCAAATATGCTATAGGCCGAGCCAAATGTTGCAAATCCAAACCCTTTTGCCTTGCCTTTTGCACTTCCACCCTTTGTAACTTCCAAGACCATTTGTATGTTTGACTTAACCATGTATTTCAGATCCAACCTGACCTTTAGCACCTGGTAACATGTCATGGCTGAACCAATATAGCCTTGTGGTCGAGTATATGTGTGGTTGGAGTCAAGCAAAAATTTTTTGAAAGCTAGGTGATGTTATTTGTCTAGCCTAGTTTCCATTTATTCCAATTTAATCTTTTGTATTGTAATTATATTTATATGGTGCTTTGTTTTATTTTTGTATACAAGATTTATATCTTGGATCTCTCCATCCATTCAAATCAAATCGTGTTATATCGTGCTTTCTGGAATTCATCTGTGTATTTTGTTTTGCAAACTCCAGCGTAAAAAGGTGAGTAATCACACCTGACATTCATACTTATATATTTGTGAAGTGACAACAAGTGAATGTGTAGAAATTATTATATTATGTTATACCTGCATGTGATTGTATATTTATGATGTTAAACCCTGTTATTAACTTATCACATCATCTGTTATGTTTTATTTTATTTTACTGTTTATTCTATTCTGTTTATCACACTGCAAGTTCCCTGTAGAATAGAATCACTATGGGTTGAAATGATACATACCCGAACGGACTTTAGAATAGGGAAAGATCGTTATGGGCTGAAATGATAAGCCTGAATGATTTTTATTTAATTTTATTTACTTGGGATTGCGGGTTTGTAATGATAGAACCCGGATTTTTCTTTGTAAATTACGGATTGAAATGATATATTATCCGTATCACTTGACTTAGGTTAGAAAATTTTATACAGACCCGTGGTTATTATTTATATTTTTCTGGAAAATTTTAAGTATTTTAAAAGTGTAAAATATGATAAATTGATTTAAATTGAATTTAAAATGATTTAATAAAATGATAATGATTTTTCTATGTATAAAAAATGTTAACTAAATGAATGCTTAAAAGTGAAATTTGAAATATAACTTGACTTGGAAATGTGAAATTTGGTTTTAAAATAAAAGTTAAGTTAAGAAAATAAAAATGGAAATTAAGTATTAATTTATGAAAGGGTAAATTAAATTTAAGTGTAAAGAAGAAAAATGTAAAGAATAAGGAATTTGTACACTTGAATTAAATAAATAAATTGTTGAAAAGTTTGATAATTATTGTAGAATTTTCCTTTATAAATTTTAAATTAAAGGGTAATTAAATGACCATTTTTAAAGTGAAAAGTATGAAATTTATAAGTAAAAATGGTTTAAATTGAAGTTTAATTGTTGCTGAAATTCTCTTTTAAATTTGGAAATTCTTTTAGTAGCACTTAAGAAATGTAATCGTTTCGAAACTATAACTTGTAACGACCCACCTTTTTGGACAGTTTAAATTGACAATCAAACACTCACGTCAACTCAAACCATTCAAAAGGGAGGATTGTTAATGGGGTAAATAAGAAAAGAAGAGAAAAGAAACAAGAAACAATCACAGAATCTCGCAGCGGAAAGATAAAATATAATAATCAAATAAACAGTTCATGAAGCTGTTTAATATACTTTTGATTATCATTTATACATCATTTATCAGAGTTATACATATACAACAGAACAAATAAAACAATGCAGCAGACAGCATGATGCAAGGATAATAATAGTAATAGTATACCAAATCTTCATCTTCGTCCTCCAGAATAAATCTTCAATAAGCTGAAAAACTCAGGACTGACCCGAGCGTAATGAAAAGACAAAACACTCGAGTCAGGACTAAAATATCCTTATGTAAGTTAAATCAATCGGAAATAAAGATGAGTGTAACGGCGTCAGAGATGTTTACGGGGTTTGACATCTCTTATCCAGTGTCGACGTGCGTGCAATAACTCAAGAGATGTTACGGGATTTTCCATCTCTTAAGGATCCGTTAAACTATCTACTATGTAGTACAATACGCTATTATAATATGTCTACAGTAAAATAAACTATTAAAATAGCGTTAAGGCGTTACCCATATCCCCCTTAACACATTTTATATATTCCCATAGTCTATACAATACCGTACGCTCCTCCGAAAGGTTTACGCAGAGGGCACCCCATAGGTATGGTACAAAACAAACTCGTAGAAGGCACGCTAGGGCATGTGAACACGGCACACGAGGAGATGCCAGGGTAGATATACCAATTGCACTCCCGGACTGGTGGTGACGCATAGCAGCTACTACCGCCCACCTCGGACACACTCCCAAACAATCGAGGGGTGGCCACCAAATCGAATCACAAAAGCAATATAATGGTATCGAAGAAATATGCCCGATAAGAGGAATGACCTCACATTGGCCCGGTATAGCTCCTGATTTTAGTCACATCTAAGCTGACTCACGGGAGTCAGGGTCACGTCATACCATATAGAATCGTCGCCAAACCATCCTACTTCATTTCTGGAATCTCCACCACGTACACAGTTGTTAAAGTGGTTTTCGGTATCGACAGAGAGTATGCCCATATCCGATCCCGGTCTCTTTAACAACCGAACGCTTATTACACATCGGATGGTTCTTTTACATTTTCAAAAATCAATTCATAATTGATATCAAAATATCAAGTTCGCTTCAAAATCAAATCCATTTCAAAATCATCGTATCTACGCAAAATATACGATTTCATTTCAAAAAACATTTTTCACCTCAATATCTCATTCCAATTTCAAAATCGTTTCGAATCTCAATTTTAGGATATAATTTCAATTTAACCAAATTCGTATTTAAATCCAAGATTTAAATATAAACATTTCACCTTAGTGACCAGTTGGAAATTTTGGAAAATAGTTTGAATAGTTTAAAACAGCTTAAATAATTAAAAATAGTTAAAATACTCTAAAATATTAAAGATAGATTTCAAAATAGTTTAAATTGATTTAATATAGTTAACTAGATTTAAAATAGATTAAATAAAATTAAATAGGTTAAATAGCTTTAAAATAGATAAAAATAAAATTAAAATAAATTGAAACAGTTAATTAGTTTAAAATAAATTAAATTGAGTTAAGTATATTTAAAATAGATTAAAATAAGTTAACATGTTTAAAACAAATTAAAATAATTTAATATAGTTAATATAGGTTAAAATAGTGTAGTATAAAATAGTTTGAATATTTAAAATGGGTTATATAGCAGGATAATTTGGGAAAACCAAAATGAAATAACTTCAAAGTCAACCATTTTAAATTCCAACTTACCAATCTGAATCAAATTCAAATTTTCCATTCAGTCGATTCAAATCTCAAATTTCAATTCAAATCAATTTCGATTTTCAAATTAATTCAATTCCATCCAAATCCAATTTCCTCAAATTCAAAATATTGTCTTTATCACACTTTTACTTAATAATATTCAAAGTCCGAATAAACGTTGAATCCTTTAAAATCAAATCAATTTATGAAATTCAATCATATCACAATTTAAATTTCAAAGTTTTAACCTCAATTATTAACCAATTTGTTTAACAAAATTTATTCAACATCTCAACATCAAATTTGCGATGAATTCAATTTCTATAAAATTTGTTTTTTTTAAATTCCTTTAAATCAGACCATTTAAAATAATTCCAAATCAAAGATTTTACAAATTATTTTATTTAACCAATCCGGTGCCTATATATAATTTTCTATCCTATGGCCAAGTGATCAGTTATTTCAATTAAATTTTAGGAATAGACGTATATCATTTCAATTCAAATAATAGTGTCATAGGTATATATCATTTCAACCTATTTCTCAATTTATTCAAAATGATTTAATTTACAACTGTAAATTATACACAGGGTGATGAATTTATATGTACAAACAATTAAACATCCAAACATTTCAAATATCAACAATAGCATCCATTGCAACCAATCATCCAAACATATATACAATATAATTCACGGAATTTCATAGTTATAAATATTTGGAAATTTTAATTGCGATTAAATTCCAATTCTAATTTGACTGTCAATTTCAATTTCTAGCATTAAATTCAATGACAATCTAGATGACAGTTAAATTTTATCAACGACTAATAAAAATCATATCACTTCACAATATTAAATTTAACTAGCATCAGAATATTCTAGTACGTTGTGAGCGTTATAAAACACTCACCTTGATTTTACGTGGCCAATCGTTCAAATTTTAAATTAAATTGAGCGCGTTCGATTTAACCAAAAATTTTAACGAGCTCGAAACGTCCTCGGATCTGCACTGCAGCGTAGCTCTCGTTGCTGCGATTCCAACGTCGCCAGTTTCGTTTGATTCTGATAACGAATGAAGGAGATACGACTTGTTAAAGTTTGAATATATATTAATAAAATTTAAACAATATTTTTTTTTAAACAAACAATTAAATGAAAACAACCAGATCTGGCCGTAGATCTGCTCCAAAAAAATCAAGGCCGCATGATTGCTCCATCTTTATTTGCGTCACCAGGCAAGACGAACCCAATGACACCGTTCAAACCCTCGATGTCGCATCCCCCTCGAGCCACCGGAGCTCGATCCAAGACCTCCCACGCGTTCGCCTAGTCGCCTAGCACCACCGCCACAAATGGCGAAAAGCTCGGTCGCCCCTCCTCCTAGCAAATCGTGCACGAACACGCAACCTTCCAAGACCTTTGGCCGTGAATCCAAAGCCCCAAACTCGATCACTACCGGTCAGAACGAAGATCCCAGAGCCCTCTACAAGTTCGTAGTTGGGAGTTTTCGAAATCGCCGAGTGGATTACGAGAAAACGAGGGGGAAAAGGGGTTGATTATCGGCCATTGAACGAACAAGTGGCGGCTACGAATAACTCTCGGCCAAGGGTTTCATTGCAAATGCGTATATACGTGTATAACAAATATTATTTAATATTATTATCCACAAATAACATGATTTTCGGACGAACTCCAAATTAGACGTGCCGACAGGCGTTCCTAAGGTTTTACCCGCATTCCGAACACAATGGAACGTGTTTCGGGGGCTAATTCGATCGTATGTGGAAGATAGCTTTTTGAATCGAATTAAAATATTAAATTTTCGATATTAATTACGACGCGTTTCTAACCCGTACGACCAAACGATAACTCCAAACGCTACGAAATTTGAAATCCGATAATAATACACTATTACGGATCCAATGGAACTGATTTCATCGAATTCCGAGACTGCGCCTCGGAAGGCTATTTTTATTCGACGATTAAATCGACGACTTTTCAAAATTTACAGAATTTCTTACAAATCCAATTTTAAATGTTAACAAATTCATTGTTGTTTAAATAAAATTTTATATCAATCTTCGATATCGTTTTCAATCATATTATACTCAAAGTTCAATTATTCAAATATTTGCAAATTTAAATTTTAAACAATTTTGATTATCCGAAATTCATTATCTTGAAATATTTGAAAATGAACTTATAAAATTTAACTTTAAAACGAATTCAAATTATGGAACAATTATTTCCGTTATACAGTTATTCAATTCCCGTTATTCAATCTATTCAATTTATTTCCAATGTTAAATTTAAACAATTTAATTGATCCATATTCAACAAATTTCAATATTAGATTTTAAATGAATGCTCATTACTAATCAATTACTTTATTTACATCTAATGAATTCAACATTTATTTAACCAACTATTGATCGTAAACTCATTCAATAAGTAGCATTTATATTTCAATATTAGATTTTTAAATAAATTTCTGTTATCAGTCAATTACCTTATTCACATCCAGTGCATCCAACATTTGTTATTCAACTTCAGTTATTGATTGTAAACCCAGTTAATATATAAAATTTCATTTCATTTACAATTGGTTTCTAAATTCGATTCGACTGACAAATAAACAAGTAACTTATAATAATTATCACCATTTACTTTTAATCACACTTATAAGTTTATTATTTACTAACAACTGTCACAAATTTCCTATATAAGACAAATTAGATTCCATTACCATTGACTACATCTTATTTCATTAGTTAACCTAATATTTACATTTGTTTTTTCATATATTCCCTTATAACCAAGTTATAATATTTGAGACATTTCAATTGATTGGAATTTCATTCAATTCATTAAAAATTAACTTAGATAAATATTGTTGCAATTCATTCTAGTTATTATTATCATAAATAAATTACAAAATTTTAATTCTTCCAACATTAAACCATGAAATCTTATTAAATTAACTATTTTAATTATCGAAAATCTACGGGTCGTTACACTCTCCCCCACTCAAAACTTTTCGTCCTCGAAAAGGAAAAAGAAGGGAAAAGGAACTAAGTAAAGAATTCAACATTTGAAATATTTTATTCGAAGTTATCAACTTATAAAACAATGAAATTTCATTTATAAAGTCGTTACTACACTTCCACTACGCTACTCCGATAAGCTTACGAAATTTACAAGTTGGTTATCCAAATGAGTTATAAAATTTTAAAACTCAAAAATTTTCTAACACCCGGATTTACGGAAAATTTCGGCAGCGTCTCCTTTGCGCGGCTCGATCGGTACAGCTACAAAACGCCTCTACGGGCCCCAAACCAATAAAAGAAAACAAAAGCCAAGTGGCTCCATCCAAAAATCATCAAATCAAATGACAAAATAAACACGTACCCTTTTGTCGGGCAATCCAAATTTCCTTGATTTAAATACCTGCATCTCATTTATCAATGATATCAAATCATATAATTTAAAATCAATTTAGAATTTTCATTTTCAATTATTTCAATATTTGCCTTACTTAAACTTGTACGAAGTACATATATCATCCGTACGCAATATCAAATCTGATCACTCATTCGATCACAAAATTTCACTTCCAAACTAGTATCGTTCACACGACTCTCTAGTGCGGACTCAGATTTGGTTCCTTGATCGGAAACTGTTATTTTCCTTGCATAGCCAAATACTATGATAGAGAATTCCAGAATCAAATCAAAAATCCATATCCAGGGTTCGCCGTCGGGAATCGGGTGAAAAATCCTAACTTGGATCGATATAAATTATCTCGAAATTCTGTGCTCGAGTTCGGGTCAAATTGTTATGCGAATAAAACAATATACGTACAACTTACGTATTACCTTCCAATATATTCCTATACAATTCATCTATATTCAATTAATTTACCTATCTTCATTTCATTTACAATTTATTATTCTTAGTGCATTATTCATATCCCTTAATTACTTAGTATATCCCTTCTTTGCATAGCATGTTCTTTTATACCATCATTTCTTATGCATCATTTCATACAATTTGCTTAGTTAAGTTCATTTTAACCATTCCATGTAATTTAATTAAATTCAATTTCATTCTTCAATTGATTCTTAGCTATATCAAATTCATTTGTTAATTTTTACTTCATTTTCATAATTTCAGTTAATGATGTACTTCATTTTCATAATTTCAGTTAATAACAAATTTATAGGTGGGACATTTTATCAATCATCACTTTAGTTTATTAATCATCCTATAAAAGTCATATATAAGAAGTTAGACTTTATCTAAGTTTATAATTATCTCAAAAGCTACAAATTTCAATTTCACAATTTCTTTGCAAATTTGTATTCAATTCTATAACAAATTTACAAAGATATTATTTGGTTCATTGGCCGGTTTTCTTAAGTTCTACTTACTTATTCCATTTAGCCATTCATCATTTCATATTATACTTAAGTATATAACATTCTTATCACAATCAAATTTCCATTTATACACATTTCAATTACCTTTAGGTTTTGTTTACTTGTATAATATCTCCTTACATCCCTAAAACATCATTTTAACTTTTTAACATTTGGTAAGTCATATTATATGTTATTAGAATGCAATGTGGTATTATACAAATTTATAGAATTCATTTTACTTAATTAGAATGTTCAAAATTTTAACTCGTTTAAATTTTCTTTACTTTTCAATTTCAAGAGTTACTCTTCAACTCTAAGGTTTTCTCAAAAGATTTTAGTTTAGACTTCTCAATTTCTTATCTTATAGGAATTCTGGTTATCCAATATTCCACTTCTTTCAAATAATTTGAAAATTATTAATTAACAAAACCTAAAATTTTTAAATGCCCGGTTCATTTCAAATCATTTTAAATAAATATATACATTTATATCTTATATATATATATATATCAAATCAGACTTTTGGAGTTTAAACCAAAATGCATTTTTTTTCAAAACAGTTTCGAAGCAAAGCAAAGCTTCACAAAAGTCTCCTCCACTTTGAGACTCGAAAATGAACGTCGATGATGCTGCGCAGTCATCACCGAAATTATTTTCCAGTGACATAAGAGAGGAGTACTGAATTCATTCCTTCTTAAAAATCCTTTCAAGATGTTTCCCATAAATATTTTTTTTTCAACTCATATCACTACATATTTTCTTCAAAGTTTTGAAAACCATTTTCAAAATCCCCGGGTCTTAAATTCAATATTTCTCAATTTAGATTCAATTTAATTTATAAGTCACATTTATAAATTATTCTTACAAAATTTTACCTTCTTAAAACATTCCACAAGTTGTTTTATCATTGTTTTTTTTAATAAACCTTATTTATTATAATACAACATTCAATTAATGATAACAATCAATATTATCATTTCTAACAGTCAAACAAACTGGATGAATCATAATAATTTCTGAAAATTATTTCTTTTATATGTAAAATATAATTAAGGCAAAATTATTTCATTTCCCCAATTTCAAAACAATACTATGTCGAATTGTTCTGTTCAAGTGTTTAGAGATCCCTATCAATAACGTTAATTACTCGTATTGACCAGAATCCATATGCCACTCAACAAATCAACCAACACAATATAAAACAATTTTATATCACTAACAAATACGCTCTCTCATACATATACACTCAATGACTCATCATAGGGTATTACTACCCTATTTATAAAGAGTCTGACCCCACAAAGCTAAGGTTATCGCTAAACCAAAGCTCTGATACCAACTGTAACGACCCACCTTTTTGGACAGTTTAAATTGACAATCAAACACTCACGTCAACTCAAACCATTCAAAAGGGAGGATTGTTAATGGGGTAAATAAGAAAAGAAGAGAAAAGAAACAAGAAACAATCACAGAATCTCGCAGCGGAAAGATAAAATATAATAATCAAATAAACAGTTCATGAAGCTGTTTAATATACTTTTGATTATCATTTATACATCATTTATCAGAGTTATACATATACAACAGAACAAATAAAACAATGCAGCAGACAGCATGATGCAAGGATAATAATAGTAATAGTATACCAAATCTTCATCTTCGTCCTCCAGAATAAATCTTCAATAAGCTGAAAAACTCAGGACTGACCCGAGCGTAATGAAAAGACAAAACACTCGAGTCAGGACTAAAATATCCTTATGTAAGTTAAATCAATCGGAAATAAAGATGAGTGTAACGGCGTCAGAGATGTTTACGGGGTTTGACATCTCTTATCCAGTGTCGACGTGCGTGCAATAACTCAAGAGATGTTACGGGATTTTCCATCTCTTAAGGATCCGTTAAACTATCTACTATGTAGTACAATACGCTATTATAATATGTCTACAGTAAAATAAACTATTAAAATAGCGTTAAGGCGTTACCCATATCCCCCTTAACACATTTTATATATTCCCATAGTCTATACAGTACCGTACGCTCCTCCGAAAGGTTTACGCAGAGGGCACCCCATAGGTATGGTACAAAACAAACTCATAGAAGGCACGCTAGGGCATGTGAACACGGCACACGAGGAGATGCCAGGGTAGATATACCAATTGCACTCCCGGACTGGTGGTGACGCATAGCAGCTACTACCGCCCACCTCGGACACACTCCCAAACAATCGAGGGGTGGCCACCAAATCGAATCACAAAAGCAATATAATGGTATCGAAGAAATATGCCTGATAAGAGGAATGACCTCACATTGGCCCGGTATAGCTCCTGATTTTAGTCACATCTAAGCTGACTCACGGGAGTCAGGGTCACGTCATACCATATAGAATCGTCGCCAAACCATCCTACTTCATTTCTGGAATCTCCACCACGTACACAGTTGTTAAAGTGGTTTTCGGTATCGACAGAGAGTATGCCCATATCCGATCCCGGTCTCTTTAACAACCGAACGCTTATTACACACCGGATGGTTCTTTTACATTTTCAAAAATCAATTCATAATTGATATCAAAATATCAAGTTCGCTTCAAAATCAAATCCATTTCAAAATCATCGTATCTACGCAAAATATACGATTTCATTTCAAAAATCATTTTTCACCTCAATATCTCATTCCAATTTCAAAATCGTTTCGAATCTCAATTATAGGATATAATTTCAATTTAACCAAATTCGTATTTAAATCCAAGATTTAAATATAAACATTTCACCTTAGTGACCAGTTGGAAATTTTGGAAAATAGTTTGAATAGTTTAAAACAGCTTAAATAATTAAAAATAGTTAAAATACTCTAAAATATTAAAGATAGATTTCAAAATAGTTTAAATTGATTTAATATAGTTAACTAGATTTAAAATAGATTAAATAAAATTAAATAGGTTAAATAGCTTTAAAATAGATAAAAATAAAATTAAAATAAATTGAAACAGTTAATTAGTTTAAAATAAATTAAATTGAGTTAAGTATATTTAAAATAGATTAAAATAAGTTAACATGTTTAAAACAAATTAAAATAATTTAATATAGTTAATATAGGTTAAAATAGTGTAGTATAAAATAGTTTGAATATTTAAAATGGGTTATATAGCAGGATAATTTGGGAAAACCAAAATGAAATAACTTCAAAGTCAACCATTTTAAATTCCAACTTACCAATCTGAATCAAATTCAAATTTTCCATTCAGTCGATTCAAATCTCAAATTTCAATTCAAATCAATTTCGATTTTCAAATTAATTCAATTCCATCCAAATCCAATTTCCTCAAATTCAAAATATTGTCTTTATCACACTTTTACTTAATAATATTCAAAGTCCGAATAAACGTTGAATCCTTTAAAATCAAATCAATTTATGAAATTCAATCATATCACAATTTAAATTTCAAAGTTTTAACCTCAATTATTAACCAATTTGTTTAACAAAAATTTATTTCAACATCTCAACATCAAATTTGCGATGAATTCAATTTCTATAAAATTTGTTTTTTTTAAATTCCTTTAAATCAGACCATTTAAAATAATTCCAAATCAAAGATTTTACAAATTATTTTATTTAACCAATCCGGTGCCTATATATAATTTTCTATCCTATGGCCAAGTGATCAGTTATTTCAATTAAATTTTAGGAATAGACGTATATCATTTCAATTCAAATAATAGTGTCATAGGTATATATCATTTCAACCTATTTCTCAATTTATTCAAAATGATTTAATTTACAACTGTAAATTATACACAGGGTGATGAATTTATATGTACAAACAATTAAACATCCAAACATTTCAAATATCAACAATAGCATCCATTGCAACCAATCATCCAAACATATATACAATATAATTCACGGAATTTCATAGTTATAAATATTTGGAAATTTTAATTGCGATTAAATTCCAATTCTAATTTGACTGTCAATTTCAATTTCTAGCATTAAATTCAATGACAATCTAGATGACAGTTAAATTTTATCAACGACTAATAAAAATCATATCACTTCACAATATTAAATTTAACTAGCATCAGAATATTCTAGTACGTTGTGAGCGTTATAAAACACTCACCTTGATTTTACGTGGCCAATCGTTCAAATTTTAAATTAAATTGAGCGCGTTCGATTTAACCAAAAATTTTAACGAGCTCGAAACGTCCTCGGATCTGCACTGCAGCGTAGCTCTCGTTGCTGCGATTCCAACGTCGCCAGTTTCGTTTGATTCTGATAACGAATGAAGGAGATACGACTTGTTAAAGTTTGAATATATATTAATAAAATTTAAACAATATTTTTTTTTAAACAAACAATTAAATGAAAACAACCAGATCTGGCCGTAGATCTGCTCCAAAAAAATCAAGGCCGCATGATTGCTCCATCTTTATTTGCGTCACCAGGCAAGACGAACCCAATGACACCGTTCAAACCCTCGATGTCGCATCCCCCTCGAGCCACCGGAGCTCGATCCAAGACCTCCCACGCGTTCGCCTAGTCGCCTAGCACCACCGCCACAAATGGCGAAAAGCTCGGTCGCCCCTCCTCCTAGCAAATCGTGCACGAACACGCAACCTTCCAAGACCTTTGGCCGTGAATCCAAAGCCCCAAACTCGATCACTACCGGTCAGAACGAAGATCCCAGAGCCCTCTACAAGTTCGTAGTTGGGAGTTTTCGAAATCGCCGAGTGGATTACGAGAAAACGAGGGGGAAAAGGGGTTGATTATCGGCCATTGAACGAACAAGTGGCGGCTACGAATAACTCTCGGCCAAGGGTTTCATTGCAAATGCGTATATACGTGTATAACAAATATTATTTAATATTATTATCCACAAATAACATGATTTTCGGACGAACTCCAAATTAGACGTGCCGACAGGCGTTCCTAAGGTTTTACCCGCATTCCGAACACAATGGAACGTGTTTCGGGGGCTAATTCGATCGTATGTGGAAGATAGCTTTTTGAATCGAATTAAAATATTAAATTTTCGATATTAATTACGACGCGTTTCTAACCCGTACGACCAAACGATAACTCCAAACGCTACGAAATTTGAAATCCGATAATAATACACTATTACGGATCCAATGGAACAGATTTCATCGAATTCCGAGACTGCGCCTCGGAAGGCTATTTTTATTCGACGATTAAATCGACGACTTTTCAAAATTTACAGAATTTCTTACAACTCCAATTTTAAATGTTAACAAATTCATTGTTGTTTAAATAAAATTTTATATCAATCTTCGATATCGTTTTCAATCATATTATACTCAAAGTTCAATTATTCAAATATTTGCAAATTTAAATTTTAAACAATTTTGATTATCCGAAATTCATTATCTTGAAATATTTGAAAATGAACTTATAAAATTTAACTTTAAAACGAATTCAAATTATGGAACAATTATTTCCGTTATACAGTTATTCAATTCCCGTTATTCAATCTATTCAATTTATTTCCAATGTTAAATTTAAACAATTTAATTGATCCATATTCAACAAATTTCAATATTAGATTTTAAATGAATGCTCATTACTAATCAATTACTTTATTTACATCTAATGAATTCAACATTTATTTAACCAACTGTTGATCGTAAACTCATTCAATAAGTAGCATTTATATTTCAATATTAGATTTTTAAATAAATTTCTGTTATCAGTCAATTACCTTATTCACATCCAGTGCATCCAACATTTGTTATTCAACTTCAGTTATTGATTGTAAACCCAGTTAATATATAAAATTTCATTTCATTTACAATTGGTTTCTAAATTCGATTCGACTGACAAATAAACAAGTAACTTATAATAATTATCACCATTTACTTTTAATCACACGTATAAGTTTATTATTTACTAACAACTGTCACAAATTTCCTATATAAGACAAATTAGATTCCATTACCATTGACTACATCTTATTTCATTAGTTAACCTAATATTTACATTTGTTTTTTCATATATTCCCTTATAACCAAGTTATAATATTTGAGACATTTCAATTGATTGGAATTTCATTCAATTCATTAAAAATTAACTTAGATAAATATTGTTGCAATTCATTCTAGTTATTATTATCATAAATAAATTACAAAATTTTAATTCTTCCAACATTAAACCATGAAATCTTATTAAATTAACTATTTTAATTATCGAAAATCTACGGGTCGTTACACTACTAAAATCTGAACTAAATGAATCTACAGCACTTTATGAGTGTTGAGTTACAGAAGTAAAGTAAAAGGAAATTTAACTAAGGGCTATCACAACACTTTGCAAGTGCTGTCTTTGCTGAATTGAACTAAAATCTTTAAATAGAACCCTGAACTATTACAGCAGTTTTGTAGATGCTGTCTTTTCTGAATTGAACTATTTTTCAACTAAAACTGAACTATTATAGCAGTTTTTAAATGTTGTCTTTGCTGAATTGAATTGTTTTCAATTGTAACTTACCGTAGCATTTTCTAAGTGTTGCGAACGCTGAAATTTAAATTGTTTGAAGTATTTAAGTGAATAAATGAGCTCAGAAAAGGCCAATTTTTTTAGAATTGAATATTTGATTTGTAAGTATAATGACTTCATATTTAAATGGTGTAAATGAATTATTTTGATTTGAATATAAACCACTTTGAAACTTATGAGTTAATACAATGTTTGAAATTGGTATAATTGAATGAATGAACTTAAAATGTTATAACTTTGGTAATGACTATTAATTTAGAAGTATTATGATTTTTCTAAGTCTTATGAGGTCCTAATGACAATATTCAAGTGTTATGATTTCTATGTATTTTGGTTTCAAAAAAGTTTGGTTTCAGAATTTGTTATGACTTTGAAAGTACTATGGTTTGGAAATGAAATTAATTGGAATTGTATTTAATTAAGAATTGTCTTTAAATATATATTAATTTGAAACTTGTTGAAATTGAAGATTTAAGGATATGACTTTATAAGGTGGTTTGGTTTAATATGATTTAAAAGAATATTTTAGGTTAAATAAACTGAAAGAAATATACTGATTTAGTTTGGAATTTAAATGATATATTATTGCTTTGATTTTTGAAATGGAAATGATATATTATTGAATTGGTTTTGAAATGGAAATGATATATTGTTGAATTGGTTTTGAAATGGATATGTTTTGGGTTTGAAAGTATGTATTATTTTGAAATAAATGATATGATTTTGAAATGGTTTAAAGGATGTATTTTGATTTGAAACATAAACTATTTTGAAATTTATAACCACGGGTTATAATAACGGTTGTTTGTTAAAGAGACCGGGATCAGATATGGACATACTCTCTGTCGATATCGAAAACCACTTTGACAACTGTGTACGCGGTGGAGTTTCCAGAATGAAGTAGGATGGTGGCGACGATCCTAAGGTATATACGTGGACCCAACTCCCGTGAGTTGGCATAAGGTGGCTAAAACAGGAGCGATCTCGGGCCAATGAGGTAGCACCTCTGATCGGACACACTTCTTCGATACCATTCTATTACTTTGTAATTGTTTGGGTGCACCCCTTGATTTGGGAGTGTTGTCCGAGGTGGAGCGGTAGTGGATGCTATGTGTTTCCATCAGTCCGTGTGCGTAATTGGTATATCTACCCTGGCATTGCCTTATGTACCGTGTCACCTACCATATCGAGCTTTACTACGAGTTATGATTTCTCCCGTAGCCTGTGGAGTATCTAGGGTAGCCCCCATTTTGGGAGTATGCTAATACTGGATAGATTACTGGGACTATTACGTGTTAGGGTGAGTTCAAATTAAATGTAAAGCCCTAATGCTATTTTAAAGTATGTTTATTTTATATTAGACATTATTATAATAGTGAATATTACTACATAGTAGATAGTTTAACGGATCCTTAAAGAATGGGCGATCCCAAGCATTCTTTAAGTTACTTGTACCTTTTATTACAGTTCACTTGAGTTGGTTTACATTGTATAAGTATATATGTCCTAACTCGAGTGTTTTGTGTTTTGCTTTACGCTAGGGTCAGACTGAGTGATACAGCATTAGAGACTCACCTTTGGAGCTGGAGTTTTGCTTTGAAGAACCAGATATCTATTCATTTGTTATCTAGTTGATTCCATTTGTACTCTGAGTTGTACCTGATTATCATACTGTTACTCCGGTTGTATCTTGGTATTCCTATTGTATCTTGTTTAACTCTGATGTATCTTATATTTATATAGTAGCTTCATGAACTACTATCTCTTTTACTTCTACTGCATTATTATATTACTCTGTATCTGTGATCTGTGGTTATTTATTTACTGTATATGATGAGTTTGACAATTTTTTATTTACAACATGGTATTTTGAGCAATTCAAGTCCGACATATGCAGATGCGAATGGTCCAAAATATTGGGTCGTTATAGTTGGTATCAGAGCTCTGGTTTTAGGCAAACTCAGCATATAGAGTAAATTTAATTACTGAATCACTTTCGTTCGAACTTGGATTCCTTTTTCTTCGATTCGGTTTCCTTTGAATTTTGGAATGTTCCCTTCGATTCCAAGTCCATTCCTGTCCTTCCCTATTCATGTCTTCTTGATTCTGGAGTGTCCCATAACTGCACTCCGAATAATCTTTCTAATGAATTGGCGGTCCCGCCAATATTCTAATGACTTGTAAAGGGGTGAAACTTCTTTACAAAAAGCATTAATTCACCAAAGATTTCTATATCCTCGGTTTAAATGCTAGTATCTCTTATTATTCTGTATTCTATCTCTTGAGATCGAATATAGATTTACCCTAGAAAATCCACAACGATCTTTTTTGTTGAAGTCACGTTTGACCTGGTTAAGGTTACCCGCGATTTATATGGGCTTATCCATACTCCGTATTCTGTTGTTTAATCGTCTTCTCTTTGTCTCTAATTTATCTTCAAATCAGAATTCTCTTTAATTTGAGTCCATCAATTTGAATCCCTATTCTTATTTTGAAACATTAATCTTGTATTCGAAAATCTTATATTTAAAGATGTTTTATATATTATGTTGTTTGAGTTGTTGATTTTAATTTTGGTTTCCGATCGATTCGTCTGATCAACGCTATTGATAGGATCTCCAAAACACTCGAACAGAGCAAACTGACACAATATGGTTTTCAAATTTAGTAGATGGATAAATTTTGTATAATTATTATATGTATAAGGTTAATTTTCTGAATTTTGATAATTAATGGAATTGGGTGTTAAGAAATAATATTTAACTTTGTATGTATTTTATAATCATTGGCTTTAGTTTCATATCTAAATAAATTAAACATGGTTATAAATTAAATTAGAAATTTAAATGGATTTAAATCAAGAATGTGAGAATTTAATTTCCGATGATTTCGAACTTTGTTTTGAAAGTTTTAAAAAGGATATATTATTTAAAAGTATTTCTAGTAGAAATTGTTTAAAAGGATTTTTAATTTGTAAATCAGTGCTCTTTTCTTTATCGCTGGAAAATAATTTCGGTGATGACTGCAGCATCATCGACGTTCATTTTCGAGTTTCGAAGTGAAGAGACCCTTCTGTAGCCTTGCTACACTTCTGTTTGAAAATTTAAATTGACTTGAATTTCTAAAATATGATTTGGTTTATAATTATATATTGATATATGATTTAAATTTGATTTGATATATATTAAGTATATATATATTTATTTCTAAAATAGTTGAACTTAATCGGAAATCTAATTCTTAAATTTTATCCTAAAGGATAATTTCAATTATAAAAGGAAATCAAAATTTGAATAAATATTTAAACCTGAATAATTGAAATTGAAGAATTTATTTGTATAATATTCTGTTACATTCCAATATAACTTACCAAAATTTATTCAGAAGTTGAATATGTAATTGTATAATATACAAAATAAAGAGAAATTTTATAAATAAAACTTAAGTGGTTATAATAAATGTTATACACTTAAATTTTATTTATAAAGGATCAATAGAGGTAAATAGAGAAAAAGGTTAATTGAATAATTTACAATGATATTTAAAGGAAATTATAAATAAATTGAAATAGTTATAATAAGTGAAATAAACTTAATATATATAGGATTTGATATATTAAGTGGAATAAATTTAAGAATGAATTGGAATAAAGAAGAATGAAATTTAATGAATAAAGATGGATATAATAAATGATTGTTCAAATTCATGACTTTATAAATTGTTGATTTGATGATGAGATAATGAGATTTAAAAATAATTAAGATTTATTTAACTCAAGTGAAATCAAATGGATGAAATTAATTATTAATGTAAGTTGAAATTTTCATGGTTTTAAATTTATTATCTTACTCTGTTTCCAATCTATTTTCTTTCTGGTTGTCTCCACTCTCCTACCTTCTAAGTAGGAAACCAAATTTCGAATTAATTAGCCATGGAGCTACTGTTTTCTCTCAGCTTGATCTTACCCCTGATTTTCACCAACTCAGTGTTACTGAGGAAAGTATTCCCGAGACTGCTTTCCATACTGAGAATGGTTTTCTGTGAATAGTTAGTCATACCTTTTGGTTTGATTAATGCTCCTGCTCTCGTTGTTGATTTGATGAATCGTGTTTTTCGTGTTGTATTTAATAAGTTTGTTCTTGTCTTTCTTTCTTTCTCTTTTTCCTTCATCATTTAACTTTTCTATCTCTTCTGTGGTTCTTACTTCTCCCTATTCTGAATCTGAGCACTTCTTACCATCCACAGACCAACGGTCAAACGGAAAGGGTGAATCAGATTCTCGATGATTTTTTTCGTGCTTGTGTTCATGAATTCTGGAGGATCTTGGGAAGATCATCTCCACCTTGTTAAACATACCTATAACAATAGTTATCAGGTATAATTTCAATCTTCTTGTCACCTTGTCTTAATCCTATTTCATTCTATCTTTTTCTGTGTTTTCCCGTACCTTATTCCTTTTCGGGGACGAAAAGTTTTGAGTGAGGGAGAGTGTAACAACCCTGTATTTTGTAATTATTTTAAATTGAATTTCCTGATTTAAAAACTTTATTTTATTTATTAAAATGGATAATTTTTGTTATTTTAAATATAATTTTGATTTTTTTGTGAATTATAATTCCAAACAAGAATAAATAGAGCATTTTCCAAAAATGTGAATTTTGGTCAATATGGTCAAACTTTGACTTTTAAAATTTAAATTTTAAATGTATGAAATTTTGAATTTTATCTTTTATTATGAAAGTAAATAAAATTTTAAGAATACTGCTTTTTGTTTCGTTGACATCTGATTTATATTGTGAAAGTTATGCCTTTTACACTATTGGATGTAATTTGTTGTATTTAACAAAATTGTTATTTTAATTTTATATAAATAAATTTTTTTTATGTCATGTTCTAATGTATGTTTACAAGTGTAACATGATGTTATGTATCTATTTTAGTTTTAAAACATTTTTATAATGTAATTGAAATTTTCTAATGTCAGTTGTCTTTTGTTTACAATTTTTAATTTCTAGTTTCAATTAATTAAAGTAATTCTTATTTATCTTTTATTTTCTTAAGAATTTATTTTATTTTCATTTACACTTTATTTTGTTCAGCATTTATTTTATTTTACTTGACTTTTTATTGGATTAGAAGTAAGGTTATAAATTTCCAAAGTTATTTGTATTTTGTTTACGATTTTAAAACTAATTTCATTTAAATAAATATTTTCTTTATTGATTTTTCTATTTTCCTAAAACAAATTATTTATTTTCTTTTCCACTTTATTTTAGTTTTTTTTTATTTGATTTTCTGAGTTTTATTTTGTTTATTTTGTATAAGCATAAAGTGGAAATTTCAAGAGACAAAAGCTTTAAATCTATGACTTTTCATTTACCTAGTCTCTTCATTTTTTTTGGTCGTTCCTTTCTTTATTGTAGTCGTATGTTTCTTACTCCATTTTCACGTGAAAACCTTCTCATTTCCATCATACTAACCTCTGTCCAGATCTGTAGCAGCCCATGGTTGAGCCAAATATGCCATAGGCCGAGCCAAATGTTGCAAATCCAAACCCTTTTGCCTTGCCTTTTGCACTTCCACCCTTTGTAACTTCCAAGACCATTTGTATGTTTGACTTAACCATGTATTTCAGATCCAACCTGACCTTTAGCACCTGGTAACATGTCATGGCTGAACCAATATAGCCTTGTGGTCGAGCATATGTGTGGTTGGAGTCAAGCAAAAATTGTTTGAAAGCTAGGTGATGTTATTTGTCTAGCCTAGTTTCCATTTATTCCAATTTAATCTTTTGTATTGTAATTATATTTATATGGTGCTTTGTTTTATTTTTATATACAAGATTTATATCTTGGATCTCTCCATCCATTCAAATCAAATCATGTTATATCGTGCTTTCTGGAATTCATCTGTGTATTTTGTTTTGCAAACTCCAGCGTAAAAAGGTGAGTAATCACACCTGACATTCATACTTATATATTTGTAAAGTGACAACAAGTGAATGTGTAGAAATTATTATATTATGTTATACCTGCATGTGATTGTATATTTATGATGTTAAACCCTGTTATTAACTTGTCACATCATCTATTATGTTTTATTTTATTTTACTGTTTATTCTATTCTGTTTATCACACTGCAAGTTCCCTGTAGAATAGAATCACTATGGGTTGAAATGATACATACCCGAACGGACTTTAGAATAGGGAAAGATCGTTATGGGCTGAAATGATAAGCCTGAATGATTTTTATTTAATTTTATTTACTTGGGATTGCGGGTTTGAAATGATAGAACCCGGATTTTTCTTTGTAAATTACGGATTGAAATGATATATTATCCGTATCACTTGACTTAGGTTAGAAAATTTTATACAGACCCGTGGTTATTATTTATATTTTTTTGGAAAATTTTGAGTATTTTAAAAGTGTAAAATATGATAAATTGATTTAAATTGAATTTAAAATGATTTAAAAAAATGATAATGATTTTTCTATGTATAAAAAATGTTAACTAAATGAATGCTTAAAAGTGAAATTTGAAATATAACTTGACTTGGAAATGTGAAATTTGGTTTTAAAATAAAAGTTAAGTTAAGAAAATAAAAATGGAAATTAAGTATTAATTTATGAAAGGGTAAATTAAATTTAAGTGTAAAGAAGAAAAATGTAAAGAATAAGGAATTTGTACACTTGAATTAAATAAATGAATTGTTGAAAAGTTTGATAATTATTGTAGAATTTTCCTTTATAAAATTTTAAATTAAAGGGTAATTAAATGACCATTTTAAAGTCAAAAGTATGAAATTTTATAAGTTAAAATGGTTTATATTGAAGTTTAATTGTTGCTGAAATTCTCTTTTAAATCAGTAAACTCTTTTAGTAGCACTTCAGAAATGCTATCGTTTCTGAATTATAACTAAAATCTAAACTAAATGAATCTGCAGCACTTTGTGGGTGCTGTAGTTACAAAAGTAAACTAAAAGGAAATTTAACTAAGGGCTATCACAGCACTTTGCAAGTGCTGTCTTTGCTCAATTGAACTAAAATCTTTAAATAGAACCCTGAACTATTACATCAGTTTTGTAGATGCTGTCTTTTCTGAATTGAACTATTTTTCAACTAAAACTGAACTATTACAGCAGTTTTTAAATGCTGTCTTTGCTGAATTGAATTGTTTTCAAATGTAACTTACCATAGCATTTTCTAAGTGCTGCGAAAGCTGAAATTTAAATTGTTTGAAGTATTTAAGTGAAAAAATGAGCTCAGAAAAGGCCAAATTTTTGGGAATTGAATATTTGATTTGTAACTTCATATTTAAATGGTGTAAATGAATTATTTTGATTTGAGTATAAACCACTTTGACACTTATGAGTTAATACAATGTTTGAAATTGGTATAATTGAATGAATGAACTTAAAATGTTATAACTTTGGTAATGACTATTAATTTAGAAGTATTATGATTTTTCTAAGTATTATGAGGTCCTAATGATAATATTCAAGTGTTATGATTTCCAAGTATTTTGGTTTAAAAAAAGTTTGGTTTCAGAATTTGTTATGACTTTGAAGGTACTATGGTTTGGAAATGAAATTAATTGGAATTGTATTTAATTAAGAATTGTCTTTAAATATATATTAATTTGAAACTTGTTGAAATTGAAGATTTAAGGATATGACTTTATAAGGTGGTTTGGTTTAATATGATTTAAAAGAATATTTCAAGTTAAATAAACTGAAAGAAATATATTGATTTAGTTTGGAATTTAAATGATATATTATTGCTTTGATTTTTGAAATGGAAATGATATATTATTGAATTGGTTTTGAAATGGAAATGTTATATTGTTGAATTGGTTTTGAAATGGAAATGATATATTGTTGAATTAGTTTTGAAATGGATATGTTTTGGGTTTGAAAGTATGTATTATTTTGAAATAAATGATATGATTTTGAAATGGTTTAAAGGATGTATTTTGATTTGAACCATAAACTATTTTGAAATTTATAACCACGGGTTATAATAACGATTGGTTGTTAAAGAGACCAGGATTGGATATGGACATACTCTTTGTCGATACCGAAAACCACTTTGACAACTGTGTACGCGGTGGAGTTTCCAGAATGAAGTAGGATGGTGGCGACGATCCTAAGGTATATACGTGGACCCAACTCCCGTGAGTTCGCATAAGGTGGCTAAAATAGGAGCGATCTCGGGCCAATGAGGTAGCACCTCTGATCGGACACACTTCTTCGATACCATTCTATTACTTTGTGATTGTTTGGGTGCACCCCTTGATTTAGGAGTGTTGTCCGAGGTGGAGCGGTAGTGGCTGCTATGCGTTTCCATCAGTCCATGTGCGTAATTGGTATATCTACCCTGGCATTGCCTTGTGTGCCGTGTTACCTACCATATCGAGCTTTACTACGAGTTGTGATTTCTCCCGTAGCCTGTGGAGTATCCAGTGTAGCCCCCATTTTGGGAGTATGCTAATACTGGATAGACTACTGGGACTATTACGTGTTAGGGTGAGTTCAAATTAAATATAAAGCCCTAATGCTATTTTAAAGTATGTTTATTTTATATTAGAAATTATTATAATAGCGAATATTACTACATAGTAGATAGTTTAGCGGATCCTTAAAGAATGGGTGATCCCAAGCATTCTTTAAGTTACTTGTACGTTTTATTACAGTTCACTTGAGTTGGTTTACATTGTATAAGTATGTTTGTCCTGACTCGAGTGTTTTGTGTTTTGCTTTACGCTCGGGTCAGACTGAGTGATACAGCATTAGAGACTTGCCTTTGGAGCTGGAGTTTTGCTTTGAAGAACCAGATATCTATTCATTTGTTATCCAGTTGATTCCAGTTGTACTCTGAGTTGTACCTGATTATCATACTGTTACTCCGGTTGTATCTTGGTATTCCTATTGTATCTTGTTTAACTCTGATGTATCTTATATTTATATAGTAGCTTCATGAACTACTGTCTCTTTTACTTCCGCTGCATTATTATATTACTCCGTGTCTGTGATCTGTGATTATTTATTTACTATATATGATGAGTTTGCCAAATTTTTATTTACAACGCGATATTTTGAGCAATTCAAGTCCTATATGTGTGGATGCGAATGGTCCAAAATATTGGGTCGTTACAAAAGCGGATCCACTTACTTTGCTAAATTTACCGATAAATTATATATGATATGAGTTGTCATATTTGATACACAAGTCAGATATCTATGATAACTTCATAGAATGTAAAACAAAAATAGAAATGTGCGAAGGAAATAGTTTTTTTATTTAATCAAATTGGTGAGTATATCGAATAAGATTTTTGGTACTACCTAAATGCAAGTTAGATTCAAACTCAATGTCAAACCTCTTTATGCTCCATAATGATGTATTTACAATGAGTAATCATACTTTGTTGGACCAAGTATGATTGATGATGAATGAAGTTGTGTAACGACCTAGGGTTTTGGTCACTTACACTAGGCAATTTTATATTTTATATAGTCAATAAATGAATTTTTATAGATAAATAAACTCATTTTAATCAATTAATAATAATGGCAAAGTCATTTTCAAAATTTGTTTACCAAATTAAATAGTTCGTAGAAAAATAGAAAATGTGACCGAAGAACGTTTTCCAAAATTTCGACTTTTCGACACCGGAATGTTGTCGGAAATGTTGTTCATCATTGTGCATTACACACACACATATATATAAGATTTAATTAACTAGATAATAATATACTTAAGAATATTATCTTATAATTAATTTTAATTTAACAAGTGATGTGACAACACATAATAATCATAATTATATATATATATATATATTTATAAAGAGATTGATGTGACTAGACATAATAATATTATATATATATATATTTATAAAGAGATTGATGTGACTAGATATAATAATTATATATATATATATATTTATAAAGAGACTGATGTGACGACACATAATAATTATATATATATAAAGAGAGTGGTGTGACAACACATAATAAATATATATATAACTATATATTTATAAAAGGAGTGATGTGACTAGACAAGATTATTATAAATTATATATATATATATAAGTTGATGCGATGTGAGATTTTTTGCTTATAAACAGCCATAGATTTTCTCATTTTTCTTTACCTTCTTCCACCAACCACTTCTCCCTTTCGAACTCAAATGGAATTCTTCTTATTTTAAAACAGTGCGAAATTTTAGTGGCTTCAACTTTCCCTTAGACTACTTTTTCTGATTTTGATCATAGCTAGGCCAAAATTTCGACTCTTTACAGAGTGTTTTTCAACCCTGAGTTTTATACCCGAAAATGGTCAATCTTCTTTAGATCACAACTTCCACAAAATTTAACCTTTTTGAGTAATTAATTTTTGGAAATGGTAGAGAAGAAAATTTTCTATAACTTCCCTTTAGATTACTTTTTAAAAATCTGAGAGTAAGGGGTCCAGAAATCCTTAAGAAAGTAACCTATTTTCGAGCTCAGTTTCTAAGGTTCGAGTGGAATTTTGTCGAGCTTTAAGGTGAGTAAATTCCTAATTTATATGGAAAGAACTTTGTCTTATATGTTATGTTGATTTTAAAGCTATATGTATGTCACATATGATTGGATCTGGGTATGTTTGAAATATGTTGATTAGTCCTAATGTATGGGTTAACATTAGCACTCAAATGGATATGTTTAAATGATGATCGATATAGGCTGGTATTTGGTTATGTTATTGAATCGAGTTGTTATGTATGTGACTTTGGATATGTGATTGTGTGAATATAGAAGGTAGTATCTTGAAAGTGAAGTGGACTTGAGATCTAGTTGCAAATCAAATCGTTTACTTGTTGTTTTAGTAAAGATTTGATTTGTTTTTCTTAAATTTGTTTTCGAACTTTACTAAAGTTTTAAAATTTCTTCCATTAGTAAATAGGAGTGAAAAGTTTGATTTTTGGGATAATAACTTAGAAATGAATCCTAGGTTGTTGCACACATAGTGATAGTCGCTATGGATGCAGTTCGGATTTTTCAAATTTTCAAGTTCTAGGTTTTCTTTTAAAAATGTTTTGAAAATCCTTTTCAAAATAAGTTAGCTATACTTAAGTTATTTTTAACTTAATTAAGAAGGTTTATTAATTAAAATTAATTGGTTAATTAAGAATAATTATTTATTTATTAATTAAGTAATTAGGTTAAGTAATTAGTATTAATTAATATTAATATTAATTAAGTAAGTTAATCTTTTATTAATTATGAAGTTTTAACTAACGACATACTTAGGTTAAAAAGGGTAATTAATTTTATTTAACCAATTTTTATTATTTTATTTATTATTTAATTATAGATTAAATTATTTAATTAATTATTATTTAATTAAAGGTTAATTATTTACTAAATTATTACTTAATTAAGGATTAATTTTAAGTAAATGCTTATTTGGTTCAAGTTCAATTATTAATTAAATTTTAATTAATTAAGGTTTAATTAAATATTAAAGTTTTATTTAAAAATTATTTTACTATTATTATTTTATTAAATAATTAAGAATAATTAATATTTAATTATTAACGAAGGTTAATTAATTATTTAATAGTTAGTAAATTATTTATTTGGGTTTAATTAATAGTTAATTTGGGTTAATTAATTATTTAAAGGTTTAATTATTACTTAAGTTAAATTAAGAATTAATTGAGTTTAATTATGATTTAATAAAGAGTTTAACTTGAATTTAATTATTTTGAAAGGGAGTTTTAAGTTTTAAATCCTGGTTTTCTAGGAATCAAATCGTTTAAAGGGAACTTCTGTTCCAAGGATAGTTTTGAATACAAGAATTCAAGTGTTGATACCATGAAGTAGAAAAATAACTATGAATGAGTTATAGTGTTGATTGATTGTACGGTTTGGACATCTAATAGCAGAATAAATCACCGTTCTACTATAGGGTAAGTGTTTGATTGTTGTGGATATTGAATAACAGAATAAATTCCCATTCTTTTAAAAATTGATTGTTGATTGTGTGGACATATGTTAGTAGAATAAATCACCATTCTACTATATGTAATGATTTTGTTTAGACATCTATATAGCAGGACAAATCACCACCCACTCTTATGATTTGGACATGTATATGTTAGTTGTTCATATTAACATGATAATTCATTGATTTAGATATGAGTTGTATTTACATATATCTTGACCTATCTAAATAACTATGAAGTAAATTGGAATTGAAATTGAATGGTAACTTAAATTAGTACCATTGGGAGTTGTAAGCCTCATTTTGAAATTATAAAGTATGATTTTGAATTTATTTTAATTCTTTAATCAATTTGAGGTTAAGGGTTTATTAATGATTTTGCGAGTTATATAATTATTTTATCAAGATATTCATAAATGATAACTTGTCTATAGAAAGGAGTTTACCTAAACAAAAGGTTTATCTAAAGGTGATTACAAATGAAGTTTTATAAAGGATATTTTATAAAGAATTTCTTTAAGAAGATTTATAAGAAGTTTATAAATCGGAAGAAAATTTATAAACCATTTCAGGGATTTGGAAAGAGACTTTATAAATTAACTTAAAGGTTTATAAAAGTGGGTTATAACTTTATTTTGGAAGTTATAAGTTAACAGAAATATGAGATGAGCTTTTGAAAAGGAAACTTGTTTGGTTATTTAATTTGGGATTTGAAAAGAAGAAAACTTTGTAAATTTGTAAATATACTTATACCATTGAGATAAGTATATGAATATTTTCCAAGTATAAAGGAAATCCAAGGTGTTTGGGAATAGTGTTTTGAAAGGATCTTTTGATCAAGTTTTATAAAGTGGTTTATTAATTAAAGATAAATAAATAAAGGCTTAGTGGATTCCATATTGAAATTAAACCATGATTGGATGTTTGTTATGTGATAGTTAAATAACCGACTATCAAATCTAGACCCAAAACGTAACTTTGGAAACATCTAGGAGAAACGCGGGAATTATATGGTACAGTTACCATCGGTGGTGCTATACTGTACGTATAAACTCGTTACGTTCTCTTAGGACAAATGATAAGGAAACCCATTCATTCATATGGTTAGGAGGTGAACTCCACACTTATTTGTTTGTCTATTTATTTCCTAAGGAACCGGGGTTGAGCTTACTAGAAACTATCGAAGTTGTTTCGAAGAGACTGGGATCGGATATGTTATCCGAAAACCACTTCGATCCAACTCAATGTTTCCTGATGAAGACATTGAAGAGCATGGAATTGAAGACAGAGTTTGAAGTGCAAGGGCTATTCTATATTAATCCTTGGGAGGGATTCCTCGTAATGGACGTAATAGGAGTAGTGCCTTCGGTTTCGTTCAGTCCCAGAACGAACTTGTATGGATGAATGCTAGCATTGCATTGATGCCAGGAGGGTAGTGTTAGCATTCCAAGAGGGAAGTGCTATATGTGAAAGGTAAAACGTAGCCACAAGCCTCATCAATTGGAAATGACTAAAACATGGGAGATGCAGCAGGGCTAGGTGTGGGTAGCTCCCACAAAGGGTATGTTATTACCTTTCTAGATGACCACTCATATTTTTAGATTCAGTTGTGCATGGGGGAGCTCTATAAAGGTTGAGAACAACCGGGGTGATGACATATTCGGTACTATCCAACCAGGGGTAGGCCGGTCCTGTGTTGCCAGGGGTCGTTAGGTACGATCTCGGTACATTATTCTAGAGGTATACTATGACGGGCGGTACCCCACTAGCCCAGTCATTAGTTGGAATCCATTCTCTAATATGATCTTTACATTATTAGTTGTATACCAAATATGTTGGAACGTAAGATGCAAGCATTCTAGCTATTTTAATATTTTACTTCGAGCAGTTAGACATTATTATAATATCACTGGATTTTTATATAAAAATGTTTTGGTTATTGTAAGGTAATAACCCGTCCGTGTTTATGTGCAGTGTGGTCTTACGAGATACCTTTGATTTCAAAATGAGTTTTTAACTTAATAATTTAGTTGCTTGAGTTTACTCACACTAGACCCATATCTGACTCGAAGTTTTATTTTCTTTCCCTAAAACTCTTGGGTGCTCAAATTTTTATGGGTAGCCAAGTAGTTCAGATTCTTACGAATGCATTGAGGAGGAGATTGGAGTAGAAGTCTTCATCGATAGCTAGTTATTATCTGGTTTCCGCTATATCATATGTATGTTGTATATGTTATGTAAGGACAGGTTGTTATAACTGTCCTAGGATAGAATGTATTGGTATTACTTTGATATATTATTTTGAAATGACCTTGTAAAGAATTATTTGATTAATATATGTTATTCCGTTGCATTGTGAGATTCTCTATTTGGTCAGTTTTTTCTATCTTCTACTATCTTCTTTTACCCTAATAGATCGGTATTTCCGGCACTTGAATGTTCGGCATGTAATACGGTGGACGTATTAGTGTCGTTACATTTGGTACCAGAGCTTAGGTTGAGCGAACACCTAGGCTTTGGTGTGGTAGACTCATTAGAGATAGGGTTAGTAATACCCTAGAATGAGTTTGAGTGTAAATTATATAAGAGTGCATATTTGTTAGTGCTATAAAAAGGTTTTATATTGTGTTGTTTGAACTGTTGAGTGGCTTAACAATTCTGGTCGATGCGTCTGGCCAACGTTATCGATAGGGATTTCCTAAACACTTGAACAAGTTTAATCGATAAGTATTGTTTGAAATTGGGTAAATGAAATAATTTTACCCAGGATATATTTTGTATAAAATGAATGATTTCAAAAATAGTGTTGTATGTATAATTAATTGAAGTGTTGTAGTTAGGGGATAATAATATTCAGTTATTATCAATTAGGGTTTGTTTAGTCATACTTGTCCAATTGAGCCTCGACTATTCTTAGTATGTATAGGTAGCTTCCTTGTTAAGATTTAAGTTAGGTAGATAGAAATTGGGAATCGTTGAAAATAAACACCTTGTGAATTAAGTTTCACAATTTGACTATAAGACATTCGTTGTTAATGTTGAGGTAGAATTTGATTTCAAAGTTAGAATATTTTAGGATAAATATTTAAAAATGGTTTAATAGAAGTGATTTATAAAATGGGTTTATACAAAAGTATCATTTAAGTTGGAAGGAATTTAGGTTGAAAACTTGAGAACCTAAATCCCGGTGCTTTTGAAAAATGATTTTCAAGGTTTTGGGAAAATAATAATAATAATATTTGAAACTAATTTGGTTTAAGTATAAATTTTTGGGAATAAAAGTGCAAGTAAGAAGTGTTATTTTTGGATTGGATAGGGCGAATGGGTCTTGATTGTTTTGTGATAATCTAAATAATCTTCTAAGCGACGATAAGATGTTTGCCTAGGCGAACGTTGTGAGATACTTAGTAACCTCTTCATCATTGTACAATTAAAACAAGTTTACCCGAACGAACCCAAAGCAAATTGGTGATAAATGTTTTGTTGAAAAATGTGAAGTATTGTTTCAAAAATGGGATTTTGGAATAAACAAAATATTTTTAAGTTAACTAGTTCGAGTGGCTCGAAAATAACTTAAATTTTGGGAAAGGGATATGTTCAGATGGTAAACACTTCTCTTGAGTATTACCCTTCTTGGTAAGGAAATGTATGATACTGTTTGGTAGTACCAGTCCCTTAGTATCATTTTGGAGTTACTCGGGCTATAGATATATATTTTCTATAATTGAAATATAGAGTTTCATTTCAAAAAAATTTTGAAATAAAAGCTAGGTATTTGGATCTTGATTTTTCTTAAGAAAATAAATGCAAAATGGAATAGTTAAATCTAATAAGAGTATATACTCTCAGGATGTAGTGAAGAATTGTATAAGTTGAACATAAGTTAGTTTTATTAAATGTTTTCATAAATAGCGTTTGTGGAAATAGAATTAGTATTAGGGAGAACCAATTAAATGAGTGCGT